>CM022299.1:236998065-237598065 GCA_011799875.1 Thinopyrum elongatum | reverse complement strand
GCCCCCGACGCCTCCCGGCCCCCGCCCCGCTTCCATCCATGAACATCTGTCGGACCTGCTGCCGGACCTTGGTAGGCTCTGTTTCAACTGCCTCAGCGAGGAGCATGTCGCCGCCATGTGCACAAATGAGAGGGTGTGTCTCCACTGCCGTAGGCCGGGGCACATCGCTCGGGAGTGCCGCAATCCCCACTCACGCTCCCCACCGGCGGCCAACCCGCGCCCAGTCAGAGAGCGGCTCGGCACCCGCGTCGGGCCTTCCTCATCATCCTCACCGGCCCTGCTTTCCACGTGTTCATGATACATCTCCATCGTATCTATAATTTTTTATTGTTCCATGCCAATATTCTACAACTTTTACATACTTTTCGCAACTTCTTATACTATTTTTGGGACTAACATATTGATCCAGTGCCCAGTGCCAGTTCCTGTTTATTGCATGTTTTTTGTTTCGCAGAAAATCCATATCAAACGAAGTCCAAATGGGTTAAAAACTTACGGAGATTTTTTTTTTGGAATATATGTGATTTTTCGGAAAAAGAATCAACACGAGACGATGCCCGAGGAGTCCACAAGGCAGGGGGCGTGCCCCAGGGGTAGGGCGTGCCCCAGGGGTAGGGCGCGCCCTGGGCCCTTGTGGCCACTCCGTAAGGCGATTGGTGCCCTTCTTTGGCCGCAAGAAAGCTATTATCTGGATAAAAATCATGTTAAAATTTCAGCCCAATCAGAGTTACGGATCTCCGGGAATTTAAGAAACGGTGAAAGGCCAGAATCTGTGAGCGCAGAAACAGAAGGAAACAGAGAGAGAGAGAGAGAGAGAGAGAGAGAGATCCAATCTCGGAGGGGCTCCCGCCCCTCCGCCACCATGGAGGCCAAGGACCAGAGCGGAAACCCTTCTCCCATCTAGGAGGAAGGTCAAGGAAGAAGAAGAAGGAGTGGGGCTCTCTCCGCCTCTCTCCCGGTGGCACCGGAACGCCGCCGGGGCCATCATCGTGACGGCAATCTACACCAACAACTTCGCCGCCGTCATCACCAACTCTCTCCCCCTCTATGCAGCGGTGTAACACCTCTTCTCCCCGCTGTAATCTCTACTTAAACATGGTGCTCAACGCTATATATTATTTCCCAATGATGTATTGCTATCCTATGATGTTTGAGTAGATCCATTTTGTCCTATTGGTTGATTGATGATCGTGATTGGTTTGAGTTGCATGTTTTATTATTGGTGCTGTCCTATGGTGCTCTTTGTGTCGCGCAAGCATGAGGGATCCCCGTTGTAGGGTTTGCAATATGTTCATGGTTTGCTTATTGTCTGTGTTGCGTGAGTGATAGAAACACAAACACGGATAAGTGGGTTATGGCGTATGGGAATAAAGAGGACTTGATACTTTAATAATATGGTTGGGTTTTACCTTAATGATCTTTAGTAGTTACGGATGTTTGCTAGAGTTCCAATCATAAGTGCATATGATCCAAGAAGAGAAAGTATGTTAGCTTATGCCTCTCCCTCATATAAAATTGCAATAATGATTACCGGTCTAGTTATCGATTGCCTAGGGACAAATAACTTTCTTGCATGACAAAAAGCTCTCTACTAAGACTAACTTAGTTACTTATTTATCTAAACAGCCCCTAGCTTTTATTTACGTGCTCTTTATTATCTTGCAAGCCTATCCTATCACACCTACAAAGTACTTCTAGTTTCATACTTGTTCTAGGTAAAGCGAACGTTAAGCGTGCGTAGAGTTGTATCGGTGGTCGATAGAACTTGAGGGAATACAAATCCTACCTTTAGCTCCTCGTTGGGTTCAACACTCTTATTTATCGACAAAGGCTACAACTGATCCCCTATACTTGTGGGTTATCAGTTCGCGCTCGCCTCCCCAACAGCAGAGCACAACGGCTCATGCTCGCTTGGGACCTGCGGTCCTTGCGGCCGGCAGGGCTCCCTCGGAGCACGGCCGCTCGTTTGCTGGGACGGACAGCAACAGCAGCACGGGATGCCGGCGCATGCTCGCCTGGGCCCTGCAGTGGTCACCACTGGCAGGGTGCCCTCGGAGCCGTCGGCGGCCGCGGCGCCGGAGGTTTGTGAATCCAGCAGAAGGGCAAGGCCAGGATCACCGTCGGCCAGGCCTGCGGTGGAACGTTTTGTCATCCCGCGCTCTCTGGAGGTAGGGGCCGTGGAGGATGCCCTGCGATGGAGCTTGGTCGTGATCGCCATGGGCGGACGGCCAAGGCTCGCTCCGAGTGCGGTCGCTGCGGCGGTGGAGACGGCAGTGCCGAAGGCGGCGGATTCCTTCTCGGTGCATCGATACTGGCCTACGGATTTTCTCCTGGTCGATAGAACTTGAGGGAATACAAATCCTACCTTTAGCTCCTTGTTGGGTTCGACACTCTTATTTATCGAGAAAGGCTACAACTGATCCCCTATACTTGTGGGTTATCAAACCTTTTTCTGGCGCCGTTGCCGGGGAGCAATAGCGTGGGGTGAATATTCTCGTGTGTGCTTGTTTGCTTTATCACTAAGTAGATTTTATTATCTATTCTAAGTTGTTCTTTATCTTTAGTTATGGATATGGAACACGAAATACCAAAAAAAATATGTGTACTTGCTACTCATGGAGATGGGGAACCTCCTAAAACCCTCGATGCTCATTATGTGAAAGATATTATGCACTACTTTAATAATCCTGAGAAAACCCCATTCAATTATATAATGGGAGACACGTTGGATCAACATGAATACTTTAGGGATTATCGCTTGACTCAAAAAGGGAAACTATTATGGGATCAAATTCATATGTTGCATTGGTATGCTCGGAATTTATGCTTGAGATATGATTATACTTGTTGCTCTAGGATGAAGGCTCCACACCTTCCCTTTTCATGTAAATTTAATGATAAAAAAACCTTGGCTTCTTATGCTAATGGTATTTATGATTACTATGTTGTGGAACGAATAGAAGAATTCGTTGTTTTTAAGGGTGCTTATGAAATTGAATCTTTGTTTGAGAAGTATGAAGCTTTTGATGATGATGTTTATAGACCTGAAAATTTTGCTATACTTAAATATTGCTATGAGAATTATGAATATAAATTCCGATATTGATGTGTTTATTGAGAAAGTTTCCGCTGTCCAAGAAGAGACTAATATTTTGCAGGAATCTATGGAAGAAGAAATTGCTGAAACTGTGAGCTCATTAGATGAAAAAGATGACGAGGAGAGCGAAGAACAAAAGGAGGAAGAGCGGATTGATCACCCATGCCCACCTTCTAATGAGAGTAACTCTTCAACTCATACATTGTTTAATTTCCCTTCGTGCTTACCGAAGAATGATTGCTATGATAATTGCTATGATCCCTTTGATTCGTTTGAAATATCCCTTTTTGATGAACTTGATGCTTGCTATGCTTGTGGCCATGATGCCAATAAGAATTATGCTTATGGAGATGAACTTGCTATAGTTCCTTATGTTAAGAATGAAATTGTTTCTATTGCACCCACGCATGATAGTCCTATTATCTTTTTGAATTCTCCCAACTACACTATATCGGAGAAGTTTGCACTTATTAAGGATTATATTGATGGGTTGCATTCTACTATTGCACATGATGATTTTGATAAATATAATATGCATGTGCTTGCTGCTCCTACTTGCAATTATTATGAGAGAGGAACTACATCTCTGCCTCTCTATGTTTCCAATACGATAAAATTGCAAGAAACTGTTTATACTATGTATCGGCCTTTACTATGTGTGCATGAATTGTTCTTTTATGACATGTCGATGCATAGGAAGAGAGTTAGACTTCGATGTTATATGATATATGTTACTTTGTGCTCACTACTAAATTACAAATCACTGTTAATTAAAATTGGCTTTGATATACCTTGGGATCCAGGTGGATCCATTACTTGAGCACTTTATGCCTAGCTTAATGGCTTTAAAGAAAGCGCTGCCAGGGAGACAACTCAGAAGTTTTAGAGAGTCATTTATTTCTGTTGTGTGCTTTTATAAAGTTTAAAAACAAAAAAAAAATAAAGTGGGGAACCTAAAACTTTTTCAAATAGAAAAGTGAAAGTAAGAAGGACGAGCACCGTTGAAGTGGGGGAGCTCCTTGAACTTTGTTCATGCCCATGGAAACTTTGCAAATCTTGAACTACAGAAACTTTTCAACAAAAATAATTATCCCCTTGTATAACTCCGTTGTATTATAAAAATAATGTGTCAAGATTTGCCTTTAGGATGATTAGATTGCTTGTTTGGTTTGTGCGGTGCAAAAACAGAAACTATGGCTGTAGTGCGTGATTTTACAGTTTTTACTGGAAAGTCAAACACTTCTGAAACTTTTTGCACAGTACTTATATAGAAATTGTTTATTTTTTCCTAATTTTTCAGAATTTTTGGAGTTCAGAAGTATGGTAGATTTTCAGATTGCTACTGACTGTCCTGTTTTTGACAGATTCTGTTTTTGATGCATTGTTTTGCTCGTTTTGATGAAACTATCGATTGAATCGGTGGTATAAGCCATGGAAAAGTTATAATACAGTAGCTAAAATGAAAAAATAAAATATGAATGGGTTTTCAACAGTACTTAAAGTGGTAATTTGCTTTATTATACTAACGGATCTCACGAGGGTTTTGTTAAGTTTTGTGTGATTGAAGTTTTCAAGTTTTGGGTTAGATCACGATGGATGAAGGAATAAGGAGTGGCAAGAGCCTAAGCTTCAGGATGCTCGAGGCACCCCAAGGTAATATTCAAGGACTCCCAAGAAACTAAGCTTGGGGATGCCCCGGAAGGCATCCCCTCTTTCTTCTAACGATCATCGGTAATTTTACTTGGAGCTATATTTTTATTCGTCACATGATATGCGTAAATCTTGGAGCGTCGTGTGTTTTTTATTTTTTATTTTAATAATACACCATGCTGGTATGAGATAGTCCTTGGTTGATTTATATAGTGATCTTTGCACTTCACTTATATCTTTTGAGTATGGCTTTATAGAATGCTTCATGTGCTTCACTTATATCATTTGAAGTTTGGATTGCCTGTTTCTCTACACGTAGAAAACCGCCATTTGTAGAATGCTCTTTTGCTTCACTTATATTTGTTAGAGAGTGGGCATATCTTTTGTAGAAATAATTAAACTCTCATGCTTCGCTTATATCTATTTAGAGAGTTGACAGGAATTGGTCATTCACATGGTTAGTCATAAAATCCTACATAAAACTTGTAGATCACTGAATATGATATGTTTGATTCCTTGCAATAGTTTTTCGATATAAAGATGGTGATATTAGAGTCATGCTAGTGGGTAATTGTGGATTGTAGAAATACTTGTGTTGAAGTTTGTGATTCCCGTAGCATGCACGTATGGTGAACCGTTATGTAACGAAGTTGGAGCATGAGGTATTTATTGATTGTCTTCCTTATGAGTGGCGGTCGGGGATGAGCGATGGTCTTTTCCTACCAATCTATCCCCCTAGGAGCATGCGTGTAGTACTTTGTCTCAATGACTAATAGATTTTTGCAATAAGTATGTGAGTTCTTTATGACTAATGTTGAGTCCATGGATTATACGCACTCTCACCCTTCCATCATTGCTAGCCTCTTCGGTACCGTGCATTGCCTTTTCTCACCTCGAGAGTCAGTGCAAACTTCGCCGGTACATCCAAACCCCATGATATGATATGGTCTGTCATACATAAGCCTCCTTATATCTTCCTCAAAACAGCCACCATACCTACCTATCAGGGCATTTCTATAGCCATTCCAAGATATATTGCCATGCAACTTCCATCATCATCATATACATGACTTGAGCATTCATTGTCATATTGCTTTGCATGATCGTAAGATAGCTAGCATGATATTTTCATGGCTTGTCCTTTTTTTTGATATCTTTTTCTATGCTAGATCATTGCACATCCTAGTACACTGCGAGAGGCATTCATACAGAGTCATACTTTGTTCTAGATATCGAGTTGTAATATTGAGTTGTAAGTAAATAAAAGTGTGATGATCATCACTATTAGAGCATTGCCCCATGTGAGGAAAAATAAAAGAGGCCAAAGAAGCCACTCAAAAAAAAAGAAAAAAAATGAGAGAAAACAAAAAAAATGAGAGAAAAGAGAGAAGGGGCAATGTTACTATCCTTTTTCCACACTTGTGCTTCAAAGTAGCACCATGTTCTTCATATAGAGAGTCTCTTGAGTTATCACTTTCATATACTAGTGGGAATTTTTCATTATAGAACTTGGCTTGTATATTCCAACGATGGGCTTCCTCAAATTGCCCTAGGTCTTCATGAGCAAGCAAGTTGGATGCACACCCACTTAGTTTCTTTTTGAGCTTTCATAAACTTATAGCTCTAGTGCATCCGTTGCATGGCAATCCCTACTCACTCACATTGATATCTATTGATGGGCATCTCCATAGCCCGTTGATACGCCTAGATGATGTGAGACTATCTCCTTCTTTTATCTTCTCCACAACCACCATATTCTATTCCACCTATAGTGCTATGTCCATGGCTCACGCTCATGTATTGTGTGAAAGTTAAAAAGGTTTGAGAACATCGAAAGTATGAAACAATTGCTTGGCTTGTCATAGGGGTTGTGCATGATTTGAATATTTTGTGTGGTGAAAATGGAGCATAGCCAGACTATATGATTTTATAGGGATAACTTTCTTTGGCCATGTTATTTTGAGAAGACATGATTGCTTTATTAGTATGCTTGAAGTATTATTGTCTTTATGTCAAATTATAGACTATTGCTTTGAATCACTCGTGTATTAATATTCATGCCATGATTAGATTATATGATCAAGATTATGCTAGGTAGCAGTCCACATCAAAAATTATCTTTTTTATCATTTACCTACTCGAGGACGAGCAGGAATTAAGCTTGGGGATGCTGATACGTCTCTGTAATATCTATAATTTTTTATTGTTTCATGCCAATATTCTACAACTTTTACATACTTTTGGCAACTTTTTATACTATTTTTGGGACTAACATATTGATCCAGCGCCTAGTGCCAGTTTCTATTTGTTGCATGTTTTTTATTTCGCAGAAAATCCATATCAAATGAAGTCCAAACGGGATAAAAACTTACGGAGATTTTTTTGTAATATATGTGATTTTGGGAAAAAGAATCAACACGAGACGATGCTCGAGGAGTCCACAATGCAGGGGCGTGCCCCAGGGGGTAGGGTGCGTCCTGGGCCCTTGTGGCCACTCCGTAAGGCAGTTAGTGCCCTTCTTCGTCCGCAAGAAAGCTAATATCTGGATAAAAATCGTGTTAAAATTTCAGCCCAATCGGAGTTACGGATCTCCGGGAATTTAAGAAACGGTGAAAGGCCAAAATCTGTGAGCGCAGAAACAGAAGGAAACAGAGAGAGAGATCCAATTTCGGAGGGGCTCCCACCCCTCCGCCGCCATGGAGGCCAAGGACCAGAGGGGAAACCCTTCTCCCATCTAGGGGGAAGGTCAAGGAAGAAGAAGGAGGAGGGGGGATCTCTCCGCCTCTCTCCTGGTGGCGCCGGAATGCCGCCGGGGCCATCATCGTGACGGCGATCTACACCAACAACTTCGCCACCGTCATCATCAACTCTCTCCCCCTCTATGCAGCGGTGTAACACCTCTTATCCCCGCTGTAATCTCTACTTAAACATGGTGCTCAACGCTATATATTATTTCCCAATGATGTATGGCTATCCTATGATGTTTGAGTAGATCTGTTTTGTCCTATTGGTTGATTGATGATCGTGATTGGTTTGAGTTGCATGTTTTATTATTGGTGTTGTCCTATGGTGCTCTCCGTGTCGCACAAGCGTGAGGGATCCCCCCTGTAGGGTTTGCAATATGTTCATGGTTTGCTTATTGTCTGCGTTGCGTGAGTGATAGAAACACAAACACGGATAAGTGGGTTATGGCGTATGGGAATAAAGAGGACTTGATACTTTAATGCTATGGTTGGGTTTTACCTTAATGATCTTTAGTAGTTACAGATGTTTGCTAGAGTTCCAATCATAAGTGCATATGATCCAAGAAGAGAAAGTATGTTAGCTTATGCCTCTCCCTCATATAAAATTGCAATAATGATTACCGGTCTAGTTATCGATTGCCTTGGGACAAATAACTTTCTTGCGTGACAAAAAGCTCTCTACTAAAACTAACTTAGTTACTTATTTATCTAAACAGCCCCTAGCTTTTATTTACGTGCTCTTTATTATCTTGCAAGCCTATCCTATCACACCGACAAAGTACTTCTAGTTTCATACTTGTTCTAGGTAAAGCGAACGTTAAGCGTGCGTAGAGTTGTATCGGTGGTCGATAGAACTTGAGGGAATACAAATCCTACCTTTAGCTCCTTGTTGGGTTCGACACTCTTATTTATCGAGAAAGGCTACAACTGATCCCCTATACTTGTGGGTTATCAGTTCGCGCTCGCCTCCCCAACAGCGGAGCACACCGGCTCATGCTCGCTTGGGACCTGCGGTCCTTGCGGCTGGCAGGGCTCCCTTGGAGCATGACCGCTCGTTTGCTGGGGACGGACAGCAGCGGCAGCGCTGGACGCCGGTGCATGCTCGCCTGGGTCCTGCAGTGGTCACCACTGGCAGGGTGCCCTCGGAGCCGTCGCCGGCCGCGGCGTCGGAGGTTGGTGAATCCAGCAGAAGGGCAAGGCCAGGATCACCGTCGGCCAGGCCTGTGGTGGAACGTTGTGTCATCCCGCGCTCTTCGGAGGTAGTGGCCGTGGAGGATGCCCTGCGATGGAGCTTGGTCGTGATCGCCATGGGCGGACGGCCAATGCTCGCTCCGAGTGCGGTCGCTGCGGCGGCGGAGACGGCAGTGCCGGAGGCGGCGGATTCCTTCTCAGTGCATCGATACTGGCCTACGGATTTTCTCCTGGTTTTCGACTCCCGGCTGGCGCATGACGCGGTGGTAAATGCTGGTGAGGTGCAAGGACGGGGCTTCTCCCTAAGATTCTCTCCGTGGAACAGGCAATTGCAGGCCACCCGCCGGCAATTTCATTACAGAGTTCGCATCGACATGGAAGGTGTCTCCCGCATGTGTGGAGCCGCTCGACAGCTCAGATCGTGCTTGGCTCGTCGGCTTGGGTTGAGCGCCTAGGCACACAGACGGCGAACAGGGCGGACCTTGGTAGCTTTGAGGTTTATACGTGGATAGATGATCCCTCTTCTCTGCCCAAGGAAAAACTCATTCTGGTGGAAGAGCCGGACGAGGTGATGGAGGTCGAGATTGCCGACGGCCTCGTCTTGCCGGTGGATGCGCTGGTGCCACTCGAGAAAGCCATGCTAGAGTACGAGGTCACCATTCACCTAGTGAACATAGAAAATACGGCGCAGAATTTTGGTCCTTCTTCCGGCGATGAAGGTGGCGACGATGATGAGTTCGATTCACCCACGGCGGATCCGGATGGCCCAGGCGGAGCACGCCACACTAGGCTTCGCTTCACGTACACGAGAGGATTGCCAGATGGCCCAAGCAGGCGGCGGAAGCCGCCGACGAGATGCGGAGATACATCGGGCCACAGGAGGGTGGCAGTGGATCTACCCATGATGGTGGCGCCATGGACGCCGTGGGCAAGTGAAGAGCAAGCTGCGCCTGACATCGAGGAGGAGATGGAGACGGTCGATGCGGCGGCGACGGTTCCGGCAGCCGCCGAGGCCGAGGAGGAGATGGGACCGCCCGCCCCGCGCAGGATGGGCCCGGGTCATGTGCCGGTCCAGGGGACGGCTGACGTGGAAAGAGAGGAGCCCCACACTCTGGTCAGCAACATGCTTTTGACCGGGGTGGGTGGGGAACTGCTGGCCTCGATGGTTCTAGAGGAGCCCCTGGCCGATGGCTTCTCGACACCTGTCCTTGGTGGGGGCAGGGGCGGTGTGGCGCAGACCACGCCTGAGGTGTGCCCGGTGGATGGAGACAAGGGCAAGGACGACAGCGGTTCAACACTGTCGGAGCCAAGGCTGCAGATCACGCCTGGCCAAAGCTCGGAGGATGACCGGCAACTGATGTCACCAGACGAAGCTGGACGAATTCAAATTTCGAACCAAGTGCAGTCCCAATCTGATTCCCTCCACTGCGGGGATAACTAGTAGTCCGGGCAGGACGCAACTGGCGAGGGACGAGGCCAGGGAAACATTTTGGATACTTTCCTGGTGAGCCTCTCGGGATCGAGGTCCAGGGAAGACCAGGGCTCGGTGACGGGATCGATCAACAGTTCCATCATGCGGCTACGATCGAAGTACAGAAAGAAGATTACACCGGTGCTGTCAAGGCCAGCTGTGACCAGAAACAAGCGTTGATGCCAGACACCACCTTCGATGGTTCGGCACAGCCTTAGGATAAATGGGCGCTTAACTAGCGGCGCCTCAGTAAAGACCCAGCAGCATACTCTCATGGTGCAGCTCAGAATCGCTAGAGAGGGGGAGGTGATCGGTGACGCGGCCATGCAGGCATACTTGCAGCTCTTCTTGAGACCATTACAACAATCACACATCGCAGTGATCGTAGGCCTCTTTGGATGGCAGGCGGATGTGCTACCATTAGGAAGTGGGATGGAGAGTGTAGCACTTTAGTGTGTGTACTCAGGGTCGCTTGCTTGTAGGCCTTCTCTATGGCTGACCCAAGTCAAGTGATTGTGGTGTGGAATGTGCGCGGCTTGAACAGCCCGGCGAAACGCAATGCAATAAATAACATCATTTCGAGCTCGGGCATGAGTGTGGTCTGTTTGCAGGAAACTAAAATTCAGGACATGAACCCAATGGTTGTACGACAATGCCTCGGGTCGGCATTCGACGTGTTCTTCTGCGTACCGGCGATAGGCACGCGCGGTGGCATTTTATTGGCGGCCAAATCTGCACATGTGGAGCTGACACACCCGCACATCACGGCCAACACTGTCACGGAGTGGGTGCAATTCCATGAGGCAGCTGGTTGGTGGCTCACTGGGGTATATGGACTCCAGGAGGATGCGGACAAGGTCAATTTCATGCAGGAGCTCAAAGATATCAGGGATTTGCATGCAGGTCCCTAGATGCTTGCCGGCGATTTTAACCTCATTATTGACCCCTCAGACAAAAGCAATGACAGGATTAACCGCCGGATGATGGGCCGCTTCAGGCGATGCATCACTGATCTGGACATGAAAGAGCTATATCTCAATGGTCGTTGATACACTTGGTCAAATGAACGCATGGAGGCCACGCTAGAGAAGTTGGATAGAGTCTTGGTCTTGGTGGAATGGGAGGAGCTACACCCGGCATCTTTCCTTTCAGCGCTCAGCACCAGCACATCCGACCACTGCCCACTTCACCTGGTGCTCGAGGCAAACCTAACACGTGGGAGACGGTTACACTTTGAAGCATTCTGGATGAAAATAGAGGGCTTCCAGGATGTGGTCAGGCAAGCTTGGTGCAGCCAGCCATTCATTCAGAATCCTTTCAAGCGGTTGGCGGCCAAGCTAAGGGTAACAGCCAAGCAACTAACCAGTTGGAGCAACAAATACGTGGGGAGTGTCAAGCAGCAAATTCGCATTGCGAATGAGGTCATACTTCGACTGGACATTGCCATGGAGAGCCGTGCATTAACACAAGATGAGATGGAGTTGCGGAGATTACTCAAACGTAAGCTGCTTGGTCTTGCCTCGCTTGAGCGGACGATTGCTAGGCAGAGATCTGGATCCTATACCTGAAAGAAGGGGACGCATGCACGCAATTCTTTCATGCGCATGCTAGTCACAAAAGGCGGAAGAACTACATTACCAAGCTTAAAGTGGATGGTGTAGTCACTACGGACCATGAGGCTATGGCGGAGGCCGTAGATTCTTTCTTCTCCAGCCTTCTTGAAGACACTACAGACCGGGAGTTCACGCTTGATCAGGATGAGCTGGGACTGCCCCGCAAGGACATGAGCCACCTAGAAGTTGCATTCACTGAGGAGGAAATTTGGGCAGCTCTACGTGCGTAGGAGCTAGATAAGGCGCCAGGGCCTGATGGCTTTCCGACACATTTCTACTTAGCATGCTGGCAGATCATAAAAGAAGACGTCATGGAAGCATTCGACGCATTTGGCAGGATGGATTTCCATGGTCTCACCTCCATAAATCAGGCACTAATCACTTTACTGCCCAAGACGCCCGCCACTATACAGATCCGCGAGTTCCGACCCATCAGTTTGATCCATAGCTTCCCGAAGCTAGTTGCAAAGGTGTTGGCAACACGGGTGGCTGCAGACATGCCAGACTTGGTAGGAGCACACCAATGTGCTTTCATAAAAGGAAGATGGATCCACGACAATTACATGATGGTGCAAGGTTTGGCGAGGAAACTTCATACGACAAAGACAGAGGCGGTGATGCTTAAGCTCGATATTACAAAGGCTTTCGGCACCGTACACTGGGCATTCCTGTTGGAGGTCCTCCGGCACATGGGATTCGGCAGCAAATGGACGGCATGGATATCTGGACTGCTAGCGTCTTCCTCCACAAGAGTGCTTCTCAATGGTATCCCGGGAGAGGTTATCTACAATCGACAAGGTTTGCAGCAAGGGATCCAGTCTCCCCCTTCTTGTTTGTCCTAGTTATGGAAAGTCTGTAGTGCCTGCTATATCAAGCTACGGTGTCTGGTGTGCTGACGCCTCTTGTACCCACGGGCTTCCAACAGTGCACATCCATCTACGCCGACGACGTGATCACGTTCATTAAGCCAGACTTGCAAAGTCTCAGGGCTTGCGCTGCGCTGCTTTTTGACTTCGGTGTCGCGTCCGGCCTTCGCACCAACTTGTTGAAATGCTCTGCACACCCCATAAGCTGCACCGACGAGCAGCAGCAGCAGAGATGGAGTGCCAGGTGATGGGCTAGCCATGCCAATATCTTGGGCTGCCACTGGGTTTACGTAAGGTCTCAGTAGCTCAGCTGCAATACATGGTAGACAATATGGCTGACCGGCTGCCTGCTTGGCAGGCCAGACTGCTCTATCGAGCCGGACGACTCGAGCTGTTACGAACCACACTAATGTCCATGCCGATGCACGTGATGATGGCGCTAGACTTGCCTATCAAAACTATCACCGCCGCCAACAAGATTTGTCGTGGTTTCCTGTGGAAAGGCCGACGGGATGTGAATGGAGGACACTGCATCGTGGCATGGGATCACGTTTGCACGCCGAAGGAACATGGTGGTTTGGGTGTGCCAAACTTGCGCTTGCTGAACACGGCGCTCAGGGCCAGATGGCCATGGCTACAAAGGACAGACCCAAGCCGGCCGTGGTGCGAGTTTAACTTACAAGTCTCCGATGACTCAATGAGCTTGTACAAGGAATCTACAAGGTGCACGCTTGGGGATGGGGAGACAGCTCAGTTTTGGACTGACTGGTGGCTCAGGAACGGCCGCATTGAGGATACCATGCCACATCTTTATGCTATGGTCAGGAAGCCAGGGCGGAAAAAGACGGTCAAACAGGCCCTCACGGACGGATGGTGGCAGGACATATCCCCGGACATGTGTGCAGGCTCTGCTCGAATTCATTGTGCTGGTAGACATGACCCAGCATGTTGAGCTGCGGCAAGGCATGGTTGACATGATCACATGGAGCTAGGAGAGCATGGGAGAATTCTCCGCGTGATCGGTATGTGGTGCTCACTTTGCGGGAAGAATAGAGAACGCTGGAGCCGTCCAGATTTGGAGATCACGGGCACCTCCCACATGCAAGTTTTTCATGTGGCTTGCGGCGCGGAATAGATGTTGGACTGCAAATAGACTTCAACGACGACAACTGCCGCACCCGTCGGCGTGGCCCTTCTGCGACCAAGCGCTGGAGACTTTGGACCACTTATTACTCGGGTGCATCCTTGCACGACAGGTATGGGCCAAGATCATGAACACCTGGGGAAGACCGGATTGGACACCATCGGTAGATGCAAGCCTCGTGAAGTGGTGGACAGCATTAAATCCACAAAAACAATTTCGGAGGGAGGCATGGACAGTGGTATCACTAGTGCTCTGGATGTTGTGGAAGCACCGAAATGACATAGTCTTCAATGGAGCCTTGCCATCGGTGGATGACGTGCTTGCAAGGATTGAATTGGAGGCGCAAGACTGGAGGGTGGCTGGTCTACTTTGAGAACATGGTTCCGTCACATGTATGGTAGATAGGTTGGAGGATGGTGAGTAATCCGCATGTGGATTTAGGGCTCTAGCAGCCGTAGAGATGTTTGTACAAACACTGGCCTTTTCTTTTGGCCACCAATTCTATCTATGATCCTGATGCGTCAATCTTTGACGCATCCCTTGAAAAAATTTCCTGCACAGAGTGCTTCAGAGATAGCATACAGTTTAGTATGAATTAAGTGTAAAAGTATCTAGCACCAGTACTATGATGAAATAGATCTTATGCTGTTGCACGGCATTTTTCATCACAAGAACTATGTTTAGGTTGGTACTCACCACTAAGCCAGCAATAGGGTTGCAGATCTACATGAATGAAGGCAAAGCATGTGAAAGTCCAAGAGTCTGCACAACTATGGCAAAGGTGAGATAGTCAGTGTGCAGTAATATGTAGTAGCATTTGTAATATCGGCAACTCTAGTACAGATTCCATGAGTTTCTTGGTAGAAACAACTCCACCAGTAAGTTGTTACTAAATTTAACAATACTCTTTTTTGTTATCTAGCAACAGCAAATGTTTGATTTGAAGAGTGATGCATGGCACAACCAAAACTTTGATACAGACTAGATGGAAGCACAAGAAAACCGCGCCTGGGCCACCACTGTCAGGCGAAAACGCATCTTGCACATCCAGATTCCCCTCCCCCCCCCCACCCCCCCCCCCGCTCTCGCATCACCCCCTCGCGCGCCTTGCCGATCCCGGCGCCGCCCCACCCACCCACCGCCACTAGATAGGCCATTCCCCCGCCGGAAAAGAGAGGGTTCCGCCGTGGCATCCTCCACCCCATTCCCGGGCAAGTTTTCCGACGCTCCGGTCACCCAGGACTGGAATACCGGCGGCTGCGCGCCTACCACACCTGCCAGGTGTTCGGCGATTTGTCTGCTTGGCGATGGACTCCGACAATGAGGAGGCGCTCGCGGCACTGCTAGAGGAGGAAGCCAATGCTGACGCCCAGGACGAAGAGCATCTCATGGTCCTCGCCGCCCTGGCCAGCCTGCTCGTGAGCAATGCAAAGCTGCGGTGAGGTGGCTCGGCACTGGGCCGGTTAAAGGCAAAGCAGAGGCATCGACTGGAAGGCTATTGCTTGCTCTACTTCAACTACTTCGCCGACGCTCCACTGCACAGCGTCAAAGTATTTCAGCGCTGTTATCAGATGAGCCGAAAGCTCTTCCTCAGGATTGTGAATTCCATCCATGAGTTCGATAGCTACTTCAAGTGCAAGAAGCATTGCACCAGCACACTTGGATTCACCTCACTCAAGAAGTGCACGACAGTTATGAGGATGCCTGCATACAGAGCTCCTGGTGATTCACTGGAAGACTATGGACGCATGGCCGAGTCCATGACCATTTAGTGTTTGTACAAGTTCTGCAGGCCAGTGGTGGTAGTGTTTGGACCACAATACTTGCGATCACCCAATGCTGAAGACACTGCTCGGATCCTAGCACAGAATGTGAAGGAAATATGCCCTAGACGTAATAATAAAGTTGTTATTTTATATTTCCTTATTCATGATAAAGGTTTATTATTCATGCTAGAATTGTATTGATCGGAAACTTAAATACATGTGTGAATACATAAACAAATACCATGTCCCTAGTAAGCCTCTACTAGACTAGCTCGTTGATCAAAGATGGTTAAGGTTTCCTAACCATAGACATGTGTTGTCATTTGATAACGGGATCACATTATTAGGAGAATGATGTGATGGACAAGACCCATCCGTTAGCTTATCATATTGATCATTCAGTTTATTTGCTATTGCTTTCTTGATTACAAATACATACTCCTTCGACTATGAGATTATGCAACTCCTGGATACCGGAGGAATACCTTGTGTGCTATCAAACGTCACAACATAAATGGGTGATCATAAAGATGCTCTACAGGTATCTCTAAAGGTGTTTGTTGAGTTGGCATAGATCGAGATTAGGATTTGTCACTCCGAGTATCGGAGAGGTATCTCTGGGCCTCTCGGTAATACACATCATAAGAAGCCTTGCAAGCAAAGTGACTAAGGAGTTAGTTGCAAGATGATGTATTACGGAATGAGAAAAGAGACTTGCCATAATGAGATTGAACTAGGTATGAAGATGCCGATGATCGAATCTCGGACAAGTAACATACCGATGGACAAAGGGAATTACGTATGTTGTCATAAGGTTTGACCAATAAAGATCTTCCTAGAATATGTAGGAGCCAATATTTGCATCCAGGTTCCACTATTGGTTATTGACCGGAGAGGTGTCTCGGCCATGTCTACATAGTTCTCTAACCCGTAGGGTCCACACGCTTAACGTTCGTTGACGATATAGTGTTATATGAGTAATATGATTTAGTGACCGAATGTTGTTCGGAGTCTCGGATGAGATCACGAACATGACGAGGAGCTCCGGAATGGTCCGGAGGTAAAGATTGACATATATGACGATGATATTCGGACTCTGGAAGAGTTTCGGAGTGCACCGGGTAGTTATCGGATCACCGGAAGGGGTATCGGGCACCCCCGGGAAGTATATGGGCCATATGGGCCAAAAGAGGGGAGCACACCAGCCCACAAGGGGCTGGCGCGCCGCTCCTATGGCAGCCAGCCTAGGGGAGGAAAGGAAAGGGGGGATTCGGCCTCCCCCTTCATTTCTCTCCCCCCTTTCCTTTCTCCCGGAAGCAAATATGGAAGGGGGCGCGGCCAAGGGCAGGAGCCCAAGTAGTATTCGATCCTACTTGGGGCGCCTCTTGGCCTCTCCCCTCCCCCCCCCCCCACCTATATATATGTGGGAGGGGGGCGCCACACATAACCACGACAATTGCTTAGCCATGTGCGGCGCCCCCCTCCGCAGTTTAGTCCCTCGGTCATATTTTCGTAGTGCTTAGGTGAAGCCCTCAGAGATAGCTTCACCATCACCATCACCACACTGTCATGCTGCCAGAACTCATTCACTACTTTGCCGTCTTGCTGGATCAAGAAGGCGAGGACGTCACCGAGCTGAACGTGTGCTGAACGCGAAGGTGTCGTACGTTCGGTACTCGATCGGTTGGAGCTCAAAGAAGTTCGACTACATCAACCGCGTTAACAAACGCTTCCGCTTACGGTCTACAAGGGTACGTAGATACACTCTCCCCCTCGTTGCTATGCATCTCCATGGATAGATCTTGCATGTGCGTAGAAATTATTTTGTTTTCCATGCAACGTTTCCCAACAGTGGCATCCGAGCCAGGTCTATGCGTAGATGATATGCACGAGTAGAACACAAAGAGTTGTGGGCAGTAATAGTCATACTGCTGACCACCAACGTCTTATTTTGATTCAGCGGTATTGTGGGATGAAGCGGCCCGGACCAACCTTACATGTCCACGCACATGAGACCGGTTCCACCGACTGACATGCAACTAGTTTTGCATAAAGGTGGCTAGCGGGTGTCTGTTTCTCCTACTTTAGTTGAATCGAATTTGACTACGGCCGGTCCTTGAAGAAGGTTAAAACAGCAAACTTGATGAATCACCATTGTGATTTTTGCGTAGGTAAGAACGGTTCTTCCTAGAAGCCCGTAGCAGCCACGTAAAACTTGCAACAACAAAGTAGAGGACATCTAACTTGTTTTTGTAGGGCATGTTGTGATGTGATATGGTCAAGACGTGATGTATGAGATGATCATGTTTTGTAATATCGACAACCGGTAGGAGCCTTAGGGTTGTCTCTTTATTGTATGAAATGCAAGCGCCATGTAATTGCTTTACTTTATCGCTATGCATTAGCAATAGTTGTAGAAGCAATAGTTGGCGAGATGACCCCGACGCAACGATGGAGATCAAGGTGTCGAGCCGATGATGATGGAGATCATGACGATGCTTTGGAGATGGAGATCAAAAGCACAAGATGATGATGGCCATATCATGTCACATATTTTGATTGCATGTGATGTTTCTCCTTTATGCATCTTATTTTTCTTAGAATGGCGGTAGCATTATAAGATGATCCCTTCACTAAATTTCAAGATAAAAGTGTTCTCCCCGAGTATGCACCATTGCCAAAGTTCGTCGTTTCGAAGCACCTCGTGATGATCGGGTGTGATAGACTCTACGTTCACATACAACGGGTGTAAGACAGTTTTGCACATGCAGAATACTTGGGTTAAACTTGACGAGCCTAGCATGTACAGACATGGTCTCGGAATACTGGAGACCGAAAGGTCGAACGTGAGTCATATAGTAGATATGATCAACATAGAGATGTTCACCATTGATGACTACCCCATCTCACGTGATGATCGGACATGGGTTAGTTGATTTGGATCATGTATCACTTAGATAACTTGAGGGATGTTTATTTAAGTGGGAGTTCATTAGTAATTTGATTAATTGAACTTAATTTATCATGAACTTAGCCTTATAGTTTTGCATATCTATGTTGTAGATCAATGGCCTGAGCTATCGTTCCCCTGAATTTTAATGCGTTCCTAGAGAAAGCTAAGTTGAAAGATGATGGTAGAAACTACACGGACTGGGTGCGTAACTTGAGGATTATCCTCATTGCTGCACAGAAGAATTATGTCCTTGATGCACCGCTAGGTGACAGACCTGTTGCAGGAGCTACTGCAGATGTTATGAATGCCTGGCAGGCTCGATCTGATGACTACTCGATAGTTTAGTGTGCCATGCCTTACGGCTTAGAACCGGGACTTCAAAGACGTTTTGAACGTCATGGAGCATATGAGATGTTCCAAGAGTTGAAGTTAATATTTCAGGCAAATGCCCGGGTTGAGAAATATGAAGTCTCCAACAAGTTCTATAGCTGCAAGATGGAGGAGAACAGTTCTGTCAGTGAACACATACTCAAAATGTCTGGGTATCATAACCACTTGACTCAGCTGGGAGTTGATCTTCCAGTTGATAGTGTTATTGACAGAGTTCTTCAGTCACTGCCACCAAGCTACAAAGGCTCCGTGATGAACTATAATATGCAAGGGATGAATAAAATGATTCTTGAGCTCTTCGCAATGCTTAAGGCCGTGGAGGTAGAAATCAAGAAGGAGCATCAAGTGTTGATGGTTAACAAGACCACTAGTTTCAAAAAAAAGGCAAGGGAAAGAAAGGGAACTTCTGGCAAGCAAGTTGCCACTCCCGGGAAGAAGCCCAAAGCTGGACCCAAGCCTGAAACTGAGTGCTTCTACTGCAAAGGGAAGGGTCACTCGAAGCGGAACTGCCCCAAATACTTGGCGGATAAGAAGGATGGCAAAGTGAACAAAGGTATATTTGATATACAAGTTATTGATGTGTACCTTACTAATGCTCGTAGTAGCGCCTGGGTATTTGATAATGGTTCGGTTGCTCATATTTGCAACTCGAAACAGGAGCTGCGGAATAAACAAAGATTGGCTAAGGACGAGGTGACGATGCACGTCCAGAATGATTCCAAGGTCGATGTGATCGCCGTCGGCACGCTACCTCTACATCTACCTTCGGGATTAGTTTTAGACCTTAATAATTGTTATTTGGTTCCCACGTTGAGCATGACATTATATCTGGATCTTGTTTATTGCGAGACGGTTATTCATTTAAATCGGAGAATAATGGTTGTTCTATTTATATGAGTAATATCTTTTATGGTCATGCACCCTTGATGAATGGTCTATTCTTGTTCAATCTCGATCGTAGTGATACACATATTCATAATATTGATGCCAAAAGATGCAACGTTGATAATGATAGTGCAACATACTTGTGGCACTGCCGTTTAGGTCATATTGGTGTAAAGCGCATGAAGAAACTCCATACGGATGGACTTTTGGAATCACTTGATCATGAATCATTTGATACTTGCGAACCATGCCTCATGGGCAAGATGACTAAAACTCTGTTCTCCGGAGCAATGGAGCGAGCTAATGACTTATTGGAAATAATACATACCGATGTATGCGGTCCGATGAGTGTTGAGGCACACGGCGGGTATTGTTATTTTCTGACCTTCACAGATGATTTGAGTAAGTATGGGTATATCTACTTGATGAAACACAAGTCTGAAACATTTCAAAAGTTCAAAGAATTTCAGAGTGAAGTGGAGAATCATCGCAACAAGAAAATAAAGTTTCTACGATCTGATCATGGAGGCGAATATTTGAGTTACGAGTTTGTCCTTCATTTAAAACAATGTGGAATTGTTTCACAACTCACGCCACCTGGAACACCACAGCGTAATGGTGTGTCTGAACGTCATAACCGTACTTTATTGGATATGGTGTGATCTATGATGTCTCTTACCGATTTACCACTATCATTTTGGGGTCATGCATTAGAGACAGCCGCATTCATGTTAAATAGGGCACCATCTAAATCTGTTGAGACAACACCGTATGAACTATGGTTTGGCAAGAAACCTAAGCTGTCGTTTCTTAAAGTTTTGGGTTGCGACACTTATGTTAAAAGGCTTCAGCCTGATACGCTCGAACCCAAATCGGAGAAGTGTGTCTTCATAGGATACCCTAAGGAAACAATTGGGTACACCTTCTACCACAGATCCGAAGGCAAGATCTTTCTTGCCAAGAATGGATCCTTTCTAGAAAAGGAGTTTCTCTCGAGAGAAGTGAGTGGGAGGAAAGTAGAACTTGATGAGGTAATTGTACCTTCTCTCGAATTGGAAAGTAGCACATCAGAGAAATCCGTTCCCGTGATGCCTACACCAACTAGAGAAGAAGCTAATGATGATGATCATGAAACTTCGGATCAAGTTACTGCAGGACCTCGTAGGTCGAACAGAGCACGTTCCGCACCATAGTGGTACGGTAATCCTGTCCTAGAAGTCATGCTATTAGACCATGGAGAACCTACGAACTATGAAGAAGCTATGATGAGCCCAGATTCCGATAAATGGCTTGAGGCCATGAAATCTGAGATAGGATTCATGTATGAGAACAAAGTGTGGACTTTGGTGGACTTGCCCGATGATCGGCAAGCCATAGAAAATAAATGGACCTTCAAGAAGAAGACTAACGCTGATGGTAATGTTACTGTCTACAAAGCTCGACTTGTCGCGAAAGGTTTTCGACAAGTTCAAGGAGTTGACTACGATGAGACTTTCTCAACCGTAGTGATGCTTAAGTCCGTCTGAATCATGTTAGCAATTGCCGCATTTTATGATTATGAAATCTGGCAAATGGATGTGAAAACTACATTCCTTAATGGATTTCTTAGAGAAGAGTTGTATATGATGCAACCAGAAGGTTTTGTCGATCCTAAAGGTGCTAACAAAGTGTGCAAGCATCTCGGAGTTGGAATATATGCTTTGATGAGGTGATCAAAGCATATGGTTTTATACAGACTTACAGTGAAGCATGTATTTACAAGAAAGTGAGTGGGAGCTCTGTAGCATTTCTGATATTATATGTGGATGACATATTGTTGATTGGAAATGATATAGAATTTTTGGATAGCATAAAAGGATACTTGAATAAGAATTTTTCAATGAAATACCTCGGTGAAGCTGCTTATATATTGGGCATCAAGATCTATAGAGATAGATCGAGACGCTTAATAGGACTTTCACAAAGCACATACTTTAATAAAGTTTTGAAGAAGTTCAAAATGGATAAGTCAAAGAAAGGGTTCTTGCCTGTGTTACAAGGTGTGAAATTGAGTCAGACTCAAAGCCCGACCACTGCAGAAGATAGAGAGAAAATGAAAGTCATTCCCTATGCCTCAGCCATAGGTTCTATCATGTATGCTATGCTGTGTACCAAACCTGATGTGTGCCTTGCCATAAGTTTGGCAGGGAGGTACCAAAGTAATCCAGGAGTGGATCACTGGACAGCGGTCAAGAACATCCTGAAGTACCTAAAAAGGACAAAGGATATGTTTCTCATTTATGGAGGTGACGAAGAGCTCGTCGTAAATGGTTATGTCGATGCTAGCTTCGACACTGATCCGGATGACTCTAAGTCACAAACTAGATACATATTTATATTGAATGGTGGAGCTGTCAGTTGGTGCAGTTCCAAGCAAAGCGTCGTGGCCGGATCTACGTGTGAAGCAGAGTACATAGCTGCTTCGGAAGCAGCACATGAAGGAGTCTGGATGAAGGAGTTCATATCCGATCTGGGTGTAATACCCAGTGCATCGGTTCCAATGAAAATCTTTTATGACAACACTAGAGCAATTGCCTTGGCGAAGGAATCCAGGTTTCATAAGAGAACCAAACACATCAAGAGACGCTTCAACTCCATTAATGAAAAGGTCAAGGATGGAGACATAGAGATTTGCAAAATACATACGGATCTGAATGTGGCAGACCCGTTGATTAAGCCTCTTCCGCGAGCAAAACATGATCAGCACCAAGACTCCATGGGTGTTAGATTCATTATAATGTAATCTAGATTATTGACTCTAGTGCAAGTGGGAGACTGAAGGAAATATGCCCTAGAGGCAATAATAAAGTTGTTATTTTATATTTCCTTATTCATGATAAAGGTTTATTATTCATGCTAGAATTGTATTGATCGGAAACTTAAATACATGTGTGAATACATAAACAAATATAGTGTCCCTAGTAAGCCTCTACTAGACTAGCTCGTTGATCAAAGATGGTTAAGGTTTCCTAACCATAGACATGTGTTGTCATTTGATAACGGGATCACATCATTAGGAGAATGATGTGATGGACAAGACCCATCTGTTAGCCTAGCATATTGATCGTTTAGTTTATTTGCTATTGCTTTCTTGATTACAAATACATATTCCTTGACTATGAGATTATGCAACTCCCGGATACCGAAGGAATACCTTGTGTGCTATCAAACGTCACAACGTAAATGGGTGATCATAAAGATGCTCTACAGGTATCTCCGAAGGTGTTTGTTGAGTTGGCATAGGTTGAGATAGGATTTGTCACTCTGAGTATCGGAGAGGTATCTCTGGGTCCTCTCGGTAATACACATCATAAGAAGCCTTGCAAGCAAAGTGACTAAGGAGTTAGTTGCAAGATGATGTATTACGGAACGAGTAAAGAGACTTTACGGTAACGAGATTGAACTAGGTATGAAGATGCCGACGATCGAATCTCGGGTAAGTAACATACCGATGGACAAAGGGAATTTACGTATGTTGTCATAAGGTTCGACCGATAAAGATCTTCGTAGAATATGTAGGAGCCAATATGGGCATATAGGTTCCGCTATTGGTTATTGACCGCAGAGGTGTCTCGGTCATGTCTACATAGTTCTCGAACCCGTAGGGTCCGCACGCTTAACGTTCGTTGACGATATAGTGTTATATGAGTTATATGATTTGGTGACCGAATGTTGTTCGGAGTCTCGGATGAGATCACAGACATGACGAAGAGCTCCGGAATGGTCTGGAGGTAAAGATTGACATATAGGACGATGATATTCGGACTCCGGAAGAGTTTCGGAGTGCACCGGGTAGTTATCGGATCACCGGAAGGGGTTCCGAGCACCCCCGCGAAGTATATGTGCCATATGGGCCAAAAGAGGGGAGCACACTAGCCTACAAGGGGCTGGCGTGCCCCTCCTATGGCAGCCGGCCTAGGGGAGGAAAGGAAAGGGGGGATTCGGCCTCCCCCTTCCTTTCTCTCCCCCCCTTTCCTTTCTCCCGGAAGCAAATATGGAAGGGGGCGCGGCCAAGGGCAGGAGCCCAAGTATGATTCGGTCCTACTTGGGGTGCCTCTTGGCCTCTCCCCTCTCCCCCCACCTATATATATGTGGGAGGGGGGCGCCACACATAACCACGACAACTGCTTAGCCGTGTGCAACGCCCCCCTCCACAGTTTAGTCGCTCGGTCATATTTTCGTAGTGCTTAGGCGACGCCCTGGGGAGATAGCTTCACCATCACCGTCACCACACCGTCGTGCTGCCGGAACTCATTCACTACTTCGTCATCTTGCTGGATCAAGAAGGCGAGGACGTCACCGAGATGAACGTGTGCTGAACACGAAGGTGTCGTACGTTTGGTACTCGATCGGTTGGAGCGTGAAGAAGTTTGACTACATCAACCGCGTTAACAAACGTTTCCGCTTACGGTCTACGAGGGTACGTAGACACACTCACCCCCTCGTTGCTATGCATCTCCATGGATAGATCTTGCGTGTGCGTAGAAATTTTTTTGTTTTCCATGCAACGTTTCCCCACAGAATGCAGCAAGAGGATTTCCTGGGATGCTCGGAAGCATCGACTGCATGCATTGGAAATGAAAAAATTGTCCATTTGCTTGGAGTGGATGTACAAAGGCACCAAAGGCAGTTGCAGTGTGGTACTTGAGGCAGTGGCCACACACGACCTCTGGATTTGGCACTCCTTTGGTATGTCAGGAACTCACAATGACATCAACGTACTGCAGTGCTCCCCTGTCTTTGCCAAGCTTGTTGAAGGTCATTCTCCTCTGGTGAACTTCGAGGTTAATGGACGGCACTACAACAAGGGATACTACCTAGCAGATGGCATCTATCCGAGATGGTCCACATTTGTGAAGACTATCTCGAGCCCTGTGCCAGGAGGCAAGAACTCCCACTTTGCCAAGTGTCAGGAGGCTTGCAGGAAGGATGTCGAGTGGGCATTTGGTATGCTCCAATCTTGATTTACTATTGTCCGGTACCCCGCTCAGACCTGGTTGAAAGATCAAATGTGGGAGATCATGACTTGCTGTGTCATCTTGCACAGCATGATCATTGAGAGCGAGCAGGAAGAGCCAGTGTGTGACACTGAACCATATTACAGGCAGGGTCCTCTTGCCCAAGTTGATCACCAGCTACCGGCAACCTGGACTGCCTTCCTCAATATGCGTCAGGAGATCCGAGACCCACTGGTGCATCAACAACTGCAGTAGGATCTGGTGGAGCACGTATGGAGGCTCAAGGGCAACGCCTAGCTCGACGTGTGATGAAATATGAGTTTTTATTTGTTGAACAATTTGTTGAACTATATAATTTGTGTTGAACTATTTGTTGAATTATTTGATTTCTATTGATTTTCTGTGATGAACTATGTGATAAAAAATAGCTTATGTTGAATTTGCGCTGAAGCACGCAGAATATGGGCCGAAATTGATCGATTTGCGCCGATAGTGGGCCAATTTGCGCCGATAGTGGGCTGAAAAGTGGGCCAGTTTGCGCCGAAAGTGGGCCGAAATCGACGCCTGGGGGCGGCGGCTGGGAACCCGGTTGCCCCCACGCCTATTTTTTAGCCGGCGCGCACCCAGGCGGCACTATTTCAAGCCCCTGGGGGGCCGAACGATTGGAGATGCTCTAAGAGACAGGATGGGAGGGAGTACACGGGGGGTGGCAGAGGTGGACGACCTGAGTGCTGCGTCATTGAACGTCCTGAGGTGGCGGCGGCGAGCTAGCAACAGTGGGGTTCCAGAGGTGTTGTGCGGTCGTTGGGTCCTGACGGCGGAAGCATGCAGAGCGTGGGCACAGGAGCCAGCCCATCTGTGTGTGACAGCATTCGCAATGGCTGTGGCGCATCGGCTCATGCAGCCAGGGGATGGGGAGGCGCATGGGGAGCTGGCGGAGTTTGGTGGCGGGGAGGCGAGCAGGGGAGCGGATGGGCAGCGACGCACGCGAGTCCAGGCGGCGGCGTGAGTCCGAACTGCTGCCCGCGACGAACTCGGCCACCCTAATGCCATGGGATTGGACTGAGGACGGTGCACCAAGGATGGTTAGCAGCTCGCGGGGCCGATGCCGACAAGAGGCAGCACGGAGATGATGATCGCAAGCGCGGGCGCCGGCGGGATGGAACTCGCCGGAGCTCGGCCAGATCCGTGCGCGGGGAGCACTAGTTGGTAGGATCCGCGCCTGGGGTAGCTCGGGGAGGGTGCTCGCCGTGTATTCGCGGGGGCGTGGCGGTCGGCATCGTCGGAGGGAGGCGGGCATTGCGGGGGAGGAGATGGGCGGCGCGGGGTATGGATGCGGCCGAAGAGCGGGAGAAAGGCGGAGGCCGGCGCGCGGGAGGAAGGCGGAAGCCGTCGCGCGGGAGGAAGGTGGAAGCTGTCGCGTGGGAGCGTGGATGTGGCTGGCATGCGGGAGGAAGGCGGCAGCCAGCACGCGGGAGGAAGGCGATGGCCGGCGCGCGGGAGGGTGGCGGCTGCCGGCTGCAGGCACGAGGGAGGGAGGTGAGGAGTGGGTTGGGGCAGTTCAACGACGGGTTGGGCACGGATGGGTTTTTTCTTTTTTTCTTTTAGCGTGCTTTGTGGGTTTTCAACAAAACTGCGTCGCACTCTATATACAGGACGCGGGAGTAACAGAATATTATTATGTTTCTAGTAACATAATAGTCCTGTCCTAGGTGCCCCTGATACGTCTCCAACGTATCTATAATTTTTTATTGTTCCATGCTATTATATTATCTGTTTTGGATGTTTTATATGCATTAATATGCTATTTTATATTATTTTTGGCACTAACTTACTAACCTAGAGCCCAGTGCCAGTTTCTATTTTTTCCTTGTTTTTGAGTTTTACAGAGAAGGAATATCAAATGGAGCCCAAAGGGAATAAAACTTTACGATGATTTTTCTTGGACCAGAAGACACGCGTAGGACTTGGAGAGGAAGTCAGAAGAGTCCCGAGGGCTCCACAAGCCCTCAGGGCGCGCTCCACTGGCTTGTGGGCCCCACGGGAGTCCTCCAACCCTAATCTTTGGCCTATAAATTCCCAAATATTCCCAAACGACTAGAAGCGTCCACCAAAATACTTTTCCGCTGCCGTAACCTTCTGTACCCGTGAGATCCCATCTTGGGGCCTTTTCCGGCATCTTGCCGGAGGGGGATTCGATCACGGAGGGCTTCTAAATCAACTCTATTGCCCTTTCGATGAAGCGTGAGTAGTTTACCTCAGACCTACGGGTCCATAGCTAGTAGCTAGATGGCTTCTTCTCTCTCTTTGATTCTCAATACCATGTTCTCCTCGATGTTCTTGGAGATCTATCCGATGTAATATTCTTTTGCGGTGTGTTTGTCGAGATCCGATGAATTGTGGATTTATGATCAGATTATCTATGAATATTATTTGAATCTTCTCTGAATTCTTATATGCATGATTTGATATCTTTGTATTTCTCTTCGAATTATCGGTTTGGTTTGGCCAACTAGATTGGTTCTTCTTGCAATGGGAGAGGTGCTTAGTTTTGGGTTCAATCTTGCGGTGTCCTCACCCAGTGACAAAGTAGGGGTAGCGAGGCACGTATTGTATTGTTGCCATCAAGAGTAAAAATATGGGGGTTTCATCATATTGCTTGAGTTTATCCCTCTACATCATGTCATCTTACTTAAGGCGATATTCCGTTCTTTATGAACTTAATACTCTAGATGCATGCTGGATAGCGGTCGATGAGTGGAGTAATAGTAGTAGATGCAGAATCATTTCGGTCTACTTGACACGGTCGTGATGCCTATATGCATAATCATTGCCTTGGATATCGTCATAACTTTACGCTTTTCTATCAATTGCTCGACAGTAATTTGTTCACCCACCGTATTATTTGCCTTCAAGAGAGAAGCCTCTAGTGAAACCTATGACCCCCGGGTCTATTTTCCATCTATAAACCAAAAAACCCAAAAATACCTTGCTGCAATTTATTTACTTTTATTTTGTTTTACGTTTTATTAATCTTTTATATCTATCTCTATTAGATCTCACCTTTGCAAGTGACCATGAAGGGATTGACAACCCCTTTATCGTGTTGGGTGCAAGTGTTTGATTGTTTGTGCAGGTGCATAGATTGGGGACTTGCTTGTATCTCCTACTGGATTGATACCTTGGTTCTTAACTAAGGGAAATGCTTATCTCTACTTTGCTGCATCACCCTTTCCTCTTCAAGGGAAAAACCAACGCAAGCTCAAGAAGTAGCAGGAAGAATTTCTGGCGCCATTGCCGGGGAGATCTACATCAAGCCTACCAAGTACCAACCATAAACTCTCATCTCTTGCATTACATTATTTGCCTTTTGCCTCTCGTTTTCTTCTCCCCCACTTCTAAAACATTTTCAGAAAAACACAAAAAGATTTACCTTTTTATTTGCCTTCTTTTCGTTTGCCTTCTATGTCTTACTTGGTTGGTTTGCTTGTTTGCTTGGAATAATTGTGTATTTATTGAAAATCAGAAAACAAAAGGTTTATGGATCCTCATCCACTTGCTAATCTTTTTAAGAGATCCAATTATGATGAACCAATTTCTAGTGAGTTGCTTGCACTAGATTATCTTTATGAATTTTTGCTTGAAATTCGTGAATCTAAAATTTGTGATGAAATTTATGAAGTGATTCACGATAGCTCCTTGAATGAAAAGCATGATTGCAATGATGTTATTATAAATTCTCTTAATGTCAATTGTGCTAATAATATGCAAAACCGTAAGCTTGGGGATGCTAGTTTTGCTATGTCCACTACTTATTGCAATGATCATGATTGGGGTGATACTGCTTCTTATGATCTTGAAAATTTATTTAAGCCTCATGATAATAATGTTTGCAATAATATTGAAAGTGAGTTTGGAAGAGTGTCAACTTTAGGAAATAATAATCCCACTACTTTGGAGTTTGATCAATCTTATGAAATTTTTGATAAAAGTGGGCTTGGAGAAGTAATGACTTTATTCTAAGTTAATCCCACTATTTTGGAAGAGTGTCAACTTTGCATGCATGTGGATCATGAAGAGAAAGTTTTATGTGATAGTTATATTGTTGAATTTGATTATGATCCAACATGTAATTATTATGAGAGAGGAAGATATGGTTGTAGAAATTTTCATGTTACTAAATTACCTCTTGTTATGTTGAGATTGCTATTGTTTCTTTCTTCTTCCTTGCATATGCTAGTTTTTGCTTGTCTTGATAATTTTTTTGCTTATAAAATTCCTATGCATAGGAAGTATGTTAGACTTAAACTTGTTTTTCACATGATATATGGTGCTCTCTTTGTGCTTCAATTCTTGTCTTTCATGTAAGCATCATTAAAATTATCGATGCCTAGCTTAAATGGCTTTAAAGAAAAGCGCTTGTTGGGAGACAACCCAATATTTTTATTTTCTTTTTTTATAAAAATACACATTATTACCTCTGTAGTAATTGTGTTTTGGTGTTTTAATTAGTGTATGAGCCAAATAAGACCTTTGGGATGGCTGACGGTGATAGTTGATTTGAACTTGCTGAAAAACAGAAACTTTTGCGTCCAGTAACAGAATTGTTTAAATTTACTGGAGCGCGGAAAAACCCTGAATATTTTACACAAGTTTGATATAAAAATTTCCTATGTTGTACTAATTTTTCAGAATTTTTGTAATTACAGAAGTATTAGAACAATTCAGATCTTCGCAGACTGTTTTTTTTATAGATTCTATTTTCTATGTGTTGTTTGTTTATTTTAATGAATCTATGGGTAGTATCGGGGGGTATGAACCATGGAGAAGTTGGAATACAGTAGATATTACATCAATATAAATAAAGAATGAGTTCACAACAGTACCAAAAAGTGGTGATTTATTTTCTTATACTAACGGATCTCATGAGTTTTCTGTTGAGTTTTGTGTTGTGAAGTTTTCAAGTTTTGGGTAAAGATTTGATGGACTATGGAATAAGGAGTGGCAAGAGCCTAAGCTTGGGGATGCCCAAGGCACCCTAAGGTAATATTCAAGGACAACCATGCATCTAAGCTTGGGGATGCCCCGGATGGCATCCCCTCTTTCGTGTTCGTCTATCGGTAAATTTACTTGAAGCTATATTTTTATTCACCACATGATATGTGTTTTGCTTGGAGCGTCTTGTATGATTTGAGTCTTTGATTTTTAGTTTGCTACAATCATCCTTGCTGTACACACCTTTTGAGAGGGACACGCATGAATCGTGAATTTATTAGAATACTCTATGTGCTTCACTTATATCTTTTGAGCTAGGCAATTTTGCTCTAGTGCTTCACTTATATCTTTTTAGAGCACAGCGGTGGCTTTATTTTATAGAAATTGTTGAACTCTCATGCTTCACTTATATTATATTGAGAGTCTCTCTAAACAGCATGGTAATTTGCATAGGTTATGAGTTTAGTCCTAATATGATGGGCACCTAAGAGAGATATAATAAAAACTTTCATATAAAGAGCATTGAATACTATGAGAAGTTTGATTCCTTATGATTGTTTTGAGATATAAAGATGGTGATATTAGAGTGATGCTAATGAGTAATTGTGGATTGGTAGAAATACTTGTGTTAAAGTTTGTGATTCCCGTAGCATGCACGTATGGTGAACCGTTATGTGATGAAGTCGGAGCATGATTTATTTATTGATTGTCTTCCTTATGAGTGGCGGTCGGGGACGAGCGATGGTCTTTTCCTACCAATCTATCCCCCTAGGAGCATGCGTGTAGTACTTTGTTTCGATAACTAATAGACTTTTGCAATAAGTATGTGAGTTCTTTATGACTAATGTTGAGTCCATGGATTATACGCACTCTCACCCTTCCACCATTGCTAACCTCTCTAGTACCGCGCAACTTTCGTCGGTGCATTAAACCCACCATATACCCTTCCTCAAAACAGCCACCATACCTACCTATTATGGCATTTTCATAGCCATTCCGAGATATATTGCCATGCAATTTCCACCGTTCCGTTTTATTATGACACGCTCCATCATTGTCATATTGCTTTGCATGATCATGTAGTTGACATAGTATTTATGGCAAGGCCACCGTTCATATTTTTCATACATGTCTCTCTTGATCATTGCACATTCCGGTACACCGCCGGACGCATTCATATAGAGTCATATTTTTGTTCTAAGTATTGAGTTGTAATTCTTGAGTTGTAAGTAAATAAAAGTGTGATGATCGTCAGTATTAGAGCATTGTCCCATGTGAGGAAAGGATGATGGAAGCTATGATTCCCTCACAAGTTGGGATGAGTCTCCGGACTTTACAAAAAATAAAAGAGGCCAAAGAAGCCCAAATAAAAAAAGAAGAGAAAAAAAAGAAAAAAAATGAGAGAAAAGAGAGAAGGGCAATGCTACTATCCTTTTACCACACTTGTGCTTCAAAGTAGCACCATGATCTTCATGATAGAGAGTCTCCTATGTTGTCACTTTCATATACTAGTGGGAATTTTTCATTATAGAACTTGGCTTGTATATTCCAATGATGGGCTTCCTCAAATTGCCCTAGGTCTTCGTGAGCAAGCGAGTTGGATGCACACCCACTTAGTTTCTTTTTGAGCTTTCATAAACTTATAGCTCTAGTGCATCCGTTGCATGGCAATCCCTACTCACTCACATTGATATCTATTGATGGGCATCTCCATAGCCCGTTGATACGCCTAGTTGATGTGAGACTATCTCCTTTTTGTCTTCTCCACAACCACCATATTCTATTCCACCTATAGTGCTATATCCATGATTCACGCTCATGTATTGCGTGAAAGTTGAAAAGGTTTGAGAATAGTAAAAGTATGAAACAATTGCTTGGCTTGTCATCGAGGTTGTGCATGATTTAATACTTTGTGTGATGAAGATGGAGCATAGCCAGACTATATGATTTTGTTGGGATAACTTTATTTTGGCCATGTTATTTTGAGAAGACATGATTGCTTTATTAGTATGCTTGAAGTATTATTGTTTTTATATCAATATTAAACTTTTGTCTTGAATCTTATGGATCTGAATATTCATGCCACAATAAAGAAAATTACATGGATAAATATGTTAGGTAGCATTCCACATCAAAAATTCTGTTTTTATCATTTACCTACTCAAAGACGAGCAGGAATTAAGCTTGGGGATGCTTGATACGTCTCCAACGTATCTATAATTTTTTATTGTTCCATGCTATTATATTATTTGTTTTGGTTGTTTTATATGCATTAATATGCTATTTTATATTATTTTTGTGACTAACTTATTAACCTAGAGCCCAGTGCCAGTTTCTGTTTTTTCCTTGTTTTTGAGTTTTACAGAAAAGGAATATCAAACGGAGTCCAAACGGAAAAAAACTTTACGATGATTTTTCTTGGACTAGAAGACACACGTAGGACTTGGAGAGGAAGTCGGAAGAGTTCCGAGGGCTCCACAAGCCCTCAGAGCGCGCCCTAGGGGGGCGCCCCTGGCTTGTGGGCCCCACGGGAGTCCTCCAACCCTAATCTTTGGCCTATAAATTCCCAAATATTCCCAAATGACTAGAAGCGTCCACCAAAATACTTTTCCGCCATCGTAACCTTCTGTACCCGTGAGATCCCATCTTGGGGCCTTTTCCGGCATCCTGCCAGAGGGGGATTCGATCACGGAGGGATTCTACATCAACTCTATTGCCCTTCCTATGAAGCATGAGCAGTTTACCTCAAACCAACCGGTCCATAGCTAGTAGCTAGATGGCTTCTTCTCTCTCTTTGATTCTCAATACCATGTTCTCCTCGATGTTCTTGGAGATCTATCCTATGTAATATTCTTTTACTGTGTGTTTGTCGAGATCCGATGAATTGTGGATTTATGATCAGATTATCTATGAATATTATTTAAATCTTCTCTGAATTCTTATATGCATGATTTGATATCTTTGTATTTCTCTTCGAATTATCGGTTTGGTTTGGCCAACTAGATTGGTTCTTCTTGCAATGGGAGAGGTGCTTAGTTTTGGGTTCAATCTTGCGGTGTCCTCACCCAGTGACAAAGTAGGGGTAGCGAGGCACCTATTGCATTGTTGCCATCAAGGATAAAAAGATGGGATTTTCATCATATTGCTTGAGTTTATCCATCTACATCATGTCATCTTACTTAAAGCGTTACTCCGTTCTTTATGAACTTAATACTCTAGATGCATGTTGGATAGTGGTCGATGTGTGGAGTAATAGTAGTAGATGCAGAATCGTTTCGGTCTACTTGACACGTATGTGATGCCCATATGCATAATCATTGCCTTGGATATCGTCATAACTTTGCGCTTTTCTATCAATTGCTCGACAGTAATTTGTTCACCCATCGTATTATTTGCCTTTAAGAGAGAAGCCTCTAGTGAAATCTATGGCCCCCGGGTCTATTTTCCATCATATATTTTTCAGATCTATAAACCAAAAAACCCGAAAATACCTTGCTGCAATTTATTTACTTTTATTTTGTTTTACATTTTAGTAATCTTTTATATCTATCTCTATCAGATCTCACCTTTGCAAGTGACCGTGAAGGGATTGACAACCCCTTTATCGTGTTGGGTGCAAGTGTTAGATTATTTATGTAGGTGCATATATTGGGGACTTGCTTGTATCTCCTACTGGATTGATACATTGGTTCTTAACTGAGGGAAATATTTAATCTCTACTTTGCTGCATCACCCTTTCCTCTTCAAGGGAAAAACCAACGCAAACTCAAGAAGTAGCAGTATATATATATATATATATATATATATATATATATATATATATATATATATATATATATATATATATATATATATATATATATATATATTTCCCTAATCTACACTACTATTAAAAAAGCAAATATGAATTCCCCTACGGCCACACCAAATAGTGCACACGGGATAACCAGCCCCGCCCATCAAAACAACCTAAACGCATCCAACTGTCCACGTTACATCAATCCTCTGTCAATCAGATCAACGATTCAGAGCAAATGTTCTGCCGGCAGACTGCCCCCGCGCCTGCCTCCGCACGGGATGCTGGACATCCCATGATGCTACCTCTAGGAAAATACACTACGTCCGTGATGAATGCCGCCACCAGGCCATGAACTGCCCTCGCCCCTGGCGGCCGCCGTCGCGAGGAAACCTCCCCATCCTGACGAGCTGCCTTAGATCTGGTGTCCACGTCGTCCTCGCTCTAGTGGCCGCCGTCTCGAGGAGATCTCCCCATCCCGGCGAGCTGCCCTGATTTGGTGTCCACGACGTCCTCGCTCCGGTGGCCGCCGTCTCAAGGTCATCTCGGCCCATATCAGCGCGTTGCCCTAGCTCCGGTGTCCACACCGTCCTCGCCCTGGTGGCTGCACCTCTCAAGGACATAGGTCACCATCGCGCCCTACCACCGGCGTACTTCCAGCCCTTCCCCTGCACAGGTTACATCATTGCAATTTGCACATCTTATGATCGGAAATTGTCACCATCACACTGCCGATTTGTGCAGTATAATTTGTTACCTATAGGACACCATGATATATAAAGTTTTACTAAAAGAAATTGAGTAGACACTGCACATTAGGATTCATGGTTAGTTGTTTATTTTGTTACCTACAGGACACCATGATATATAATGTTTTATTACAGAAATTAAGTGCACGCTACACATTAGGATTCCTGGTTAGTTGTTTGTTACCAAGGGGTTTATGCACTACAACATTGGTGCGAACAAGACAAAAGGAATAGATCAGACACAATACTTTACCTTATTGTAGGCCAATGCAATTGACACAGCACCTCTCATGAGATCTGGCCACCAAATAATAACCTGAATAACCCACATCATGTAAGTACAGGAGCATTCTTGAAAGGACATAACACACATAAGAAGTTTTCTGTAGGTAAAAGTCACCAGAAATGTTGTTGACACAGCATAAGAAAATATAAGAACACTAGTTATATCAATGTAGCCAAAATAATAATTGGAAAGTGGTAGTGCTAGAAGCTTGGAAGGGTTTCTATTTTGATGCAAACAAACTGAACTAAACTTGTATGTGATTCGCTAGATGCACGACGAGCATGTATGTAAATCTCCGGACGCTAACTCTCAGTCACCACCATCTTCTTTTGGAGTTACCGACAGTTTTTTACTGTTGTTTCTGTTCTCTTCGAATTTTCTTTTGGAAAATACCTCTAGATCTGATTCAAAGAGAAAAATATGAATATTCTGGTTTTTCCCTTAAGTTTCCTATAGCGGAAGTGCAACCATGCACTAACCAATTTCCCCTGTGTCATTTGTCACCAGGCCAGCGGGTCACATTCGGAGGAGTAGAGCAGACACCAGTGACCAGTGCCAGTGTTGGTTGGTGCTTTCCCTCGTGCTTTTAGGTCCCGGACAACTTGGTTTGTACTCCCTATGTCTCGAAAGTGTCAAAAAATGCCTTATATTTTGAGACAGAGGGAGTATTTATTAAGGCTTCTCTTTGCTCCCGGTTCCAACTAGGGCCTGAAATCTCTCTTGGATTTAAGGTATAAACTTTGCTCTTTTCACCTTCGAGGTAAAAAAAAGAGTTCCTTTTTTTCTTCTGTGCTTGATGGTTAGTTAGTGTATGTTTGTTTCTCCACTTGGGGTTCAGTCCAATTTCTGTTTACTCCAGTGGATGATGTCAAACTCCCCCCATGGAGAGATGGGTCCTTGATTGAGCTAGCTAGATCTATGCACTTGGAAAATAGAAAGAGAGATCTCTTCTCTTGTAATTTCTATTCCCGTTTCTCAAGCTATTACAAGTACACTTGTAACTTCTATTTTTAATTTACCTTTCTATTTGTGGAGACACGTCTGCTGCAAGTTTTGATTCGCTGGAAAAGACAGTTAGTGACCAACTTCTCCTTTGAGCAGGGAGGAGAAGTTGTCCTAGAGGTAGGTAAAGAGGGACATGTCTGACACTGAAGCTGGCAAGCGAGCCACTGATTCTAACACTGCAACACTGATCCCAAACACAAATAGTGGAAGCTTAGAAGGTTCAAGCAGTAATAGGCCACAAAGACCACCTGGTTCAGAGACAACGACGAGGTTGTCAAGATCACGCTCGATGTACGACGCGATTCAGTGTCGGTCCAAGGCATCAGGCCAGTGCCTGCGAAGGTTGTGTGGCTGACACGAGGAAGAGATACGACAGAAGCAAGAGTACCGCTACTGTGGCACTCAAGGGCTTGTAGTTTATAACTGCCGAACTTGCCGCTGACGGCTGGGCCGCTGTGGAGAAATCGTTCAATCACCAACACGTTGATGGTGCCCTGCTCCGTTCCAGATTTGGGAAATGCATTGGTAGGTAATTTGAACAATTTCAGTGAGTATTCCTTGGATATAATTTGTAGTATAGTTCAAGTAGTGATTACTTTGATTATGTGTGCAGGGATGAGGGATGGAAGGGCCCGACGAGTATGCTGTGCAGATGTTCGATTCACTGGTGAGGAAGAGAGGGACAGTGAAGTGCTGACCAAGGCAGAGCTGAAAGAGTTCTGGGAGCAACTCGGTCAGCAGGGATTCGACAACCATCACCAAACATGCATCGACATGTTAGTAGTTCACTCCTGCTAAATGTTTTGTCATGGTTTCCTTCACTCTTGATATATAGGTGCACTTTGTTCAGGGTTGAAAAAATGTTGATGGAAGAATCACATCCGAGGATGTTAAGGAGGTCAGTCAGAAGAGCCCAAACTAAAAATATAGTTTAGTGTAAATGTGAAGCATATATTCCGCTATTAATTAAGCAAATGATGACACGCTTTCGTAGATTATCGCCCTTAGTGCATCAGCAAACAAACTTTCCAAGATCAAGGAGCGAGCGGATGAGTACACAGCGCTCATCATGGAAGAATTTAACCCTATTGATTTGGGCTACATAGAGGTATGTGTATGTCCAATCAAAGTCTCGCCATCTCGACGGGCAATGTCTCACCAGTAAGTAATAACTTGTGCCATCGACCATGTATCCACTAAAAGTATCGATTAAGATATACTGTATTTATGTTGCATTAATATTAAAGAATCACTACTGAATGCACTGGAATAGAAAATTATGAACTGAAGTCAACGGGAAAGCATCAGAAACCAACCCGCGTGGTGATTGTGTAGTCCCCCTTGCCTTCCACTAGCCGGCGCGCACGTAGCGGTCAGCCTGCGTGGTCTTCCTTGGCACGGAGATGGCGAGGCCCGCGACGTCGTCGGTGAGGAAGTCGGGGGTGTTGGTGATATGGATCCAGCGCTCCTGGCACTTGGGAGGTAGACGCGGTCGGTCCCCACAGAGAAGGACGGCGGCGCATCGATGCGGCATCGGCGTTGCCAACGACGATGCCAATGGCGGAGGCGTTGGCGCGAAGGAACTCGGCGCGCCCGTCGGGAGGGGAGTCCTAGGAGTGGAAGAGGCGGAAGCGAAGGTCGAGCTCCTGCTCCATCCTCCAGGTAAGCGTTCCTCCCGAGCAGCAGCAGTACGCCCAGGGTCTCCTTCGCTGACCGCCGGGAGCACCGAGGACAGAAGCGGCTGGTTGTTGCCTGGCGGGTGGTGGCGCTCCCTGCCGGCCTTTTGCTAGCATTTTATTTTTCTTTTGCTTTTCTAGGAGCGGTGGGGAGACAGTGGAAGGATAAGGTTTGGTGATGTGTGAGGTGTAAGAGGGAGGCACGAGGCAAGGAGCGTCGGGCGTGTCCAATTCTTTCTTTTTCGAAAATGTTAACGCCCACACGTGTGGCACGAAACAACATGGCCCAAACGTCTCCATTACCATCCATTTTGCCACGCCAAAACAGATGACATTAGCGGGAATCTTTTTGGTTTTCGGCTTAAAATGTTTTATCTCCTAATTAAAAAATCCAATTAAAAATCCGTTTTCACCATTAAATCCGTCTCGATGAGATCTTCAAAACTACATCCCATGTTGATATGTTTCGATGAAATTTTTTTTTGCTAGAAGTTGCCATGATGTTTACACTGTAGTTTCCATAGTGTTTACACTAAAGTTGCCGTGACATGTTTTATCTATTTTTTCTTCTGGATTTAAAGCTACCGTTGTATTATCAACTATTTTTTTACGGCAATTCTTATTAATTGACCATGGCAATTTTTAGTAATTAACCATGGCAAATTTAATGCATGGATCATGGCTATTTTTAGTAATCCATCATGGCAAATTTAGTTTACAGATCATGGCAATTTTCGTTTATAGATCATGGCAATTTTAGTATTTTGACCATGGCAATTCTAGTACTTTGACCATGGAAAATATTTTTTGTATGAACCATGGCAAATTTAAGTGCATGTATCATGGCAAATTTAAGTAATTCACCATGGCAATTTTAGTTTATGGTTCATGGTAAGTCTAGTTTCTTAATTTCCCATTTTATAATATGTCAAAATTTACATTTAAAGGTAGAAGAAAAAATAGCTGAAACATAGCATGTCAACTTCAGTGTAAACACCATGGCAATTCATGTGCAATAGACATGACAACTTTTAACCAAAAAAAATGCCGTCGAAACATATTGATATGAGATCTAGTTTAGAAGATCTCGTCGCGATGGACTTAATGGTGAAAACGGATCTTCAATCGGATTTTTATTTAAGAGATAAAACATTTTAAGAACTGGAAATTCAAAAAGATTCTCACATGCATGCATGCGGTGATGTGGCGCAATCTGTGTGTTATAAGGCGTGTGGTGGGAGCTCCACTTAAATTTGCCATGATACATGCACTTAAATTTGCCATGGTTCATACAAAAATAATTTCCATGGTCAACGTACTGGAATTGCCATGGTCAAAAACTAAAATTGCCATGATCTATAAACTAAATTTGCCATGATTGCTTCCTAAAAATTGCCATGATCCATGCATTAAATTTGTCATGGTTAATTACTAAAAATTGCCATGGTTAATTAATAAAAATTACCATAAAAAGTAGTTGAAAATACAACTGTAGCTTTAAATCTAGAAGAAGAAAATACATAAAACTTGTCATGGCAACTTTAGTGTAAACACTATGGCAACTACAGTGTAAGCATCATGGCTGAAAACCAAAAAAGATTCCAGCCGATGTCATCTGTTTTGACGTGGCAAAATGGATGGTAATGGAGGCATTTGGGCCATGTTGCTTCATGCCACATGTGTGGGCATTAACATTAGGGTTTTTCTTTTGCCATCGATGGCTCTTTAGTCAAGTACTCCTTCCGTCCGGATTTATTATGCCCCCTTTTAGTTTGGACTAAATTTTGACCTACAAATTAACTAATAAAATGTAAACTACTCCCTCCGTTTCTAGATATAAGTCTTTCTAGAGATTTCGACAAGTGACAACATCCGAAGCAAAATGAGTGAATCTACACTCTAAAATATGTTTACATACATCCGTATGTTGTAGTCCATTTAGAATGTCTAAAAAGACATATATTTAGGAACAGAGGGAGTATATGTCACAAAATTTATATTATCGGAAAGCTCTTTCAAATACAAATCCACCAGTATAATTTTTATAACACATAATTTATATCTTAGTAGTTTATAGATGATCAAAGTTTAGCCCAAAATATGAAGGGGCCAATAAACCCGGAGGAAGGTAGTAATAATGAAGAGGGCGTTGTTCATTTTTTTGGTAATTATCACTAGCCTTTTTGTCATTTGGTTTATATTAGCATCGGACTTGTTTAATTCTTTTTTTTACGTACGTGTTCGGTTTGGCTGTATTGGTTGTATGGTGCGATGTTTTATACTATCACAATGGTTAAATAAATATTCAGTCATTATTATTTTGAAAGTTTTATAAAAAGAATTAAGTTTTATAAGACTATTAACACTTATAATCATCATACAGGTTATCTTGTGGTCTTCTGGATGTTAAATTATGGAGTACCTCACGGGAGATATTTTATCCGACAATGCTAAGAGGTATATTTTGCATCGTATCATCATACTATTTTTTTCTTGTGAATAATCATCATACTAATTATTTTATGGTGTGTATATTTTGGATCCGACACCCCCGATCAGGTATATTTTGCATCGTATCATAATACTAATTATTTTATGGTATGTCATTATTTTTGGATCGTTTAACACCGCTTATATTGTCGGGCATGAGGCATTTAAATGATTCGGTAAAAAATGGCTAAAAGGGAAATAAGCATCAAATATAGAATATTTTTATTATAGATTATGATATGTGTGTTGCACGTGCAAGCTTACTAGTAATAATAAAGCACGTAGTGTTTCTGGTCGTCCGTCGTATCTATTTGCAGAAAACCCCCTGTCTTTTTATTAATTAACCTGCAGTCCATCTTTAAGTGAGAACGAATCATTTTTTCGTGTTTTACAGAAACCCCAATGCCTTTTATACTAATCAACCCGCAGTTCGTATTTAAGTCAGCCGAATCATTTTTTGTTTTAACAGAAAACCCCCTAACATTTCGGTTAATCAATCCGCAGTTTATCTAAAACAAAATTATACATATCTTATAAACCGTAACTCCGATTCTAACATGCTATATATGAAATTTGATTAGAAAAATTTGTAAAATCTAAATATATGCTATTTTTTATTTTTAAAATATTGTTTTTAGTGCAAACTTAATATATAGTGCACGATCCGTTTTTCTTTCGTACCAGTGACGATCCGAATTGCAAATAAACACCCATTAAAACCAGATTGAGAGAAAAGAAAACATCGATAACCACGCATGCACACCTGATGAGGACATCAATACCATTGTACACCCACAACCCCTGCTGCTATACATACTGGACCAATTACTAGAGCTCGCGCATGCCAATTGAATACCAGGTACTTTCGTTTCTTGGTGACAATTGTAATGTTCATGAGAATATGATGCTGCCTAAATTGGATGCATTTATGTTGATTAGTAATGAAAGGCCTAGCATAGACAAGAGGGATGAACACTGGAGCAGGATCAAGCATGGAGATGAAGGCGCGCGCAAAGGGATCCAGAATGGCGTTTCTAGTGCATATTTGTGCACTTTGAAGCCTCCGTGATGACCTACAAGGACATGGAAGAAATATACAAGATGCCCTTCATAAATTTCGTCCATAGCTTATTTTAGGTGCTGCGCCACCTTATTTTTGGGCCAGGCCCATGTAATTTCGAAATACTTAAGTATAGGCTGTTTTTAAAGTCCATATGTGTGGGGAAACAAAGTTAGGGTTGGTTTCGGACCCCTCCTACAAGGGGTCACGAAATTGCCCCCTACTCCTCCATATATATAGCCCTTAGGGCGTCGTTTAGACTTTGGGTTTTGTTTAGATCAAAAGTTCGCCATAGCTGCAACTTCATGTACTTCGTTTGTGTTCAACGACCAGACCAAGACGTCACAGAACCCCACTTTCATCAATAAAGTTTTCCTCTTATATTCGCAATATCCAGATTGCAATCTCAGTTTCTTGCTTGTTCTTTGTTTGGTCGCAGGAAATAGACCCTCGTGGTCAGGTTGATCATGCTCCGGCGTGGTCAATAATCGTTGAAATTTTGTTTAGCGATTGCTAAGGCGCGACGTCTTTGCACGTTCGTAGTCGGATCGTCAAAGTCGACTCTCACAGAAACGATAGCTATCTCGCTATCTCATCAAAACATCAGGACACCTTCGCCTTTATCAAGTGGTATCAGATTTCCAGGTTGCTCGGAGAGATTTTACAGTTTTTCGTAGTTTAGATCGAGTTTGTTCTTCATATCTACAGTCCACGAAAAAGCCAGAAAAAAAATTAGGGTTAGTTCATCATATCCAAACCAATCTGAGCCATTGCATAATCTTTTCTGTATTTGCTTTGTTGAATTTGCGGTTGCATCGTCATGTCAAGTTGCTGGTCTTAGCGTCTAGTTCTTTAGAGTTTCGAGTTCTGTTCACAAGTTGTCACACCGCCGCCGCACCATCATCATCGCCCTTGCCATATACCACCATCGCTTATTCGCTACTTCTCCGAGTCCATATACCACCACCAATCCGAGTCCATATACCATCATCGTTCCGAGTCCATATACCATCATCATTCCGAGTCCATATACCACCACCAATCTGAGTCCATATACCACCACCAATCCGAGTCCATCCCATACTAGGTTTGCTTTTGAGATCCATCTGTAGTCATATTCATTTTTCCTTGTGTGAGTAGGTTTCGGATTCCATCAATCTTTTATCGTCCGTAGAAGAGGTTGGTTTCCAAAAAAAAAGTCTAGAAACCACCCTCCGTTTAGGCCCAAAATTTTCCAAAAATGCACTTGTCAAAAAAATTCTGGCTATCCTATTTTTAGGTGTTTCCAAGCGTTTTGAGATAGTCGCCGTTATAGAAAGTTTTTTTGAGCAATTTCCAATTTTTGGGTCTGGGCAGTAGAAAAAAATTACTCAAAAAATTTTGTGCCTATCCTGATATTTTGCCTTGGGAAGAGTTTTGAGACACTCGCCATTATAGTGATTTTCGGCAAAAAAAAAGCACAAAAAAAAGAGGAGCGCCAAAAATAATAATTCAGAGTGTGCTTTTCCCTTGTTTACGTGTCGCGCCGTGATTTTGTTAGTGTTCTAGGCTCGCGTCTCTAGTACAGTCTAGCCTAGGACCAGCACAGTAACGTCGTTGAGCGTTTATTCAACTTTGCATCTCTGAATTAAATATTGCTAACATTTTCTGTTACCATATAAAAAAAAGTAGTCTGGAAACCACCCTCCGTTTAGGCCCAAAATTTTCCAAAAACGCACTTGTCAAAAAAAATCTGGCTATCCTATTTTTAGGTGTTTCCAAGCGTTTTGAGACAATCGCTGTTATAGAAAGTTTTTTAGCCGTTTCCAGTTTTTGGGTCCACGCAGTCAAAAAGATTAGTCAAAAAAATTTGTGCCTATCCTGTTATTTTGCCTTGGGAAGAGTTTTGAGACACTCGCCATTATAGTGATTTTTGGCAGACAAAAAAAGAGCGCAAAAAAAAGAGGAGCGCCAAAAAAATCAGAGTGTGCTTTTCCCTTGTTTACGTGCCGCGCCATGATTTTGTTAGTGTTCTAGGCTCGTGTCTCTAGTATGGTCTAGCCTAGGACCTGCACAGTGCCGTCGTTGAGCGTTTATTCAACTTTGCATCTCTGAATTGATTATTGCTGACATTTTTTGCTACCATATCATAAGCGTTCCCAGCTCCACATACATCTACATCGTGTGTTTGACACCACCTGGCAATCGCTCTGTCCAAGCTTTGCGAGTTTTGACTACAACGGTTGCCGATCACCACCTGCTGCTGGGTAAGAACTGGTAAGAATTTGAGATTTGCTTGACGGATTTGTGACACCCCACCACCACCACTTTTTAGTAGTCTGTAGGATCATATTCTTGTGTGTTTCTATTACTGCTAACCATGGCAGGATCACAAGACGACGAGATTGACTGGGAGAACATGACGAAGAAGGAGATTCATGATAAATTTCAGCAAATGTTGAGTCAATAGGTGGAAGACATGATGGCCAGCTTTGGAAAGGCGCTGGAGAGGATTGATGACAATGAGAAGACAATTGACACCAAGTTGGACGCCAAGTTCGATGAAGTACTCGCACATCTACCACAGCCACCACCCGCATCTGCTATACCATTGCAACAACATCAACAACCACCTCCACGCCGTGATCCAGCAGGGCGAGCGCATCGTGTTCCTCTTGAGCCAGGACAAACTTCTGGTGCCGCTGCTACTGTTGTTGATGCTTCTGTAGCTCCTGCTGCTACTGCAGAGGTGGAGGACTATTACGAGGATGAGGTTGATCAAAATCAGAACTACGTGCAACCACCAGTACCACCACCACCACCACCAGCAGGTCGACCTCATGCATATAATCGCAACGGTAGGGCTGCAACACCACCTCAGGTACGAGATTATGACCATATTCCTAAACTAAAATTGAATATTCCACCGTTTGAGGGTAGATACATTCCTGATGTATATCTTAGTTGGGAGTTAGACACTGAACAACGTTTCACATGCTTACAATATCCTGAGGATAGACGTATTGCTGATGTTGTTTGTGAATTCACTAGTTTTGCTTCTGTTTGGTGGTCTGAACATTATAGATTATATCATGATAATATTCCTACTACTTGGGCTGCTCTGAAAACTGCTATGCGTACTCGTTGGGTTCCAGCATATTATCAACGTGAATTACTTCAAAAACTACAGCTTTTGAGACAAGGAAAAAATTCTGTAGAGGAGTATTATCAGGAATTACAAACTGGCATGATTAGATGTGGTATTGTTGAGGATAATGAAGCTATGCTTGCATGTTTTATCAGTGGATTAAATAGAGAGATTCAGACCATTTTAGAGTATAAGGAGTATAACAATATCACTCGTTTATTCCATTTTGCTTGCAAAGCTGAACGTGAAGTGCACGATCGACAGGCATGCGGACTAATTTTTCTGCAGGTCGACCTTCATCATGGACACCGCGTGCATCTTCTACTTCCACACATTCTGCTACACCAGCACCTCCGTCAGCTGCCACCTACAACCGTGATACAAGAAAGCAGGCATTGCCACCATTATCTGCCAAGAGCACACCTACCGGGCCTGCGCAGAGCTCTTCTTCATCCATGGCATCAACAGGGCACACACATAATATTATTTGTCGTCGTTGTAAGGGTAGAGGTCATTATGCGAGAGAATGCCAATCTCCGCGTGTTATGATTGCTACTGAGGATGGCGGGTATGAGTCCACTAGTGACTATGATGAGGAGACTTTGGCTCTTATTACAAGTGAAGAACACGGTGGAGATGATTCTGATCATGAGACGCAATACATGGCTGTTGAAGATGTTGACAGGTATGAAAGTTTAGTTGCTCAACGTGTTTTGAGTGTGTAGGTGACACAAGCTGAGCAAAATCAGAGACATAATTTGTTCCATACAAAGGGAGTTGTGAAGGAACATTCTGTTCGCGTCATCATAGATGGAGGGAGCTGCAACAACTTGGCTAGCATGGAGATGGTGGAGAAGCTATCTCTCACCACAAGACCACATCCACATCCTTACTAAATCCAATGGTTCAACAACAGCGGCAAGGTTAAGGTAACACGTATTGTTCGTGTGCATTTTAGTATCTCTACATATGTTGATTATGTTGATTGTGATGTGGTACCCATGCAAGCCTATTCCTTATTACTTGGTAGACCATGGCAATTTGATAAAAATTCTGTACACCATGGTAGAAACAATCAGTATACTCTTGTTCATAAGGATAAACATATTACTTTGCTTTCTACGTCTCCTGATTCCATTTTGAAAGATGATTTTAATAAAGCTAATAAAGCAAAACAGGAGAAAAATAAGAGTGAAAATCAGATTGTGGCAAAAGAATTTGAGCAACAAATGAAGCCTAATAATAAACCATCTAATGTTGCTTCTGAAATTAAATTGAAAAGTGCATGTTTACTTGCCACCAAATCTGATATTGATGATCTAGATGTCAGCAAATCTGTTTGCTATGCTTTTGTGTGCAAAGAGGCATTATTTTCATTCAAGGACGTGCCTTCCTCTTTGCCTCCTGTTGTCACTAACATTTTGCAGGAGTTCGATGACGTCTTTCCACAAGACGTGCCACCGAGATTACCACCTATTCGAGGGATTGAGCATCAAATTGACTTAATTCCCGGTGCATCGCTACCCAACCGTGCACCATACCGTACCAATCCAGAGGAGACGAAGGAGATTATGTGTCAAGTACTTGAGCTGCTCGATAAAGGTTATATACGCGAATCCCTTAGTCCTTGTGCTGTTCTTATTATACTAGTGCCCAAAAAGAATGGTACATCACGTATGTGTGTTGATTGTAGAGGCATTAATAATATCACTATTCGTTATCGCCATCCTATTCCTAGGCTAGATGATATGCTTGATGAATTGAGTGGCTCTACAATATTCTCCAAAGTTGATTTGCGTAGTGGATACCATCAAATTCGTATGACATTGGGAGATGAATGGAAAATAGCATTTAAAACTAAGTTTGGATTATATGAGTGGTTAGTCATGCCTTTTGGGTTAACTAATGCACCTAGTACTTTCATGAGATTAATGAATGAAGTTTTACGTGCTTTCATTGGACGATTTGTGGTAGTTTACTTTGATGATATACTGCTTTATAGCAGATCTTTGGAGGAACATTTGAAACATTTACGTGATGTTTTTATTGCTCTACGTGCTGCACGTTTGTTTGGTAACCTTGGGAAGTGCACCTTTTGCATCGACCGAGTATCTTTTCTCGGCTATGTTGTTGCTCCACAGGGAATTGAAATTGATAAAGCCAAGATTGAAGCTATTGAGAGTTGGCCGCAGCCCAAAACGGTCACACAAGTGAGGAGTTTTCTTAGACTCGCTGGTTTCTATAGGCGTTTTGTGAGAGCTTTCAGCATCATTGCTGCACCTCTCAATAAGCTTACTAAGAAGGATGTGCCTTTTGTTTGGGGTACCGCACAAGAAGAAGCCTTCACGATATTGAAAGATAAGTTGACACAAGCTCCTTTACTCCAACTTCCTGATTTTAATAAGACTTGTGAGCTTGAATGTGATGCTAGTGGAATTGGATTGGGAGGTGTTTTATTACAAGATGGTAAACCTGTTGCATACTTTTCTGAAAAATTGAGTGGGCCTAGTCCGAACTATTCTACTTATGATAAGGAATTATGCTCTTGTTTGGACTTTAGAAACATGGCAACATTATTTACGGCCAAACAATTTGTTATACATTCTGATCATGAATCTTTGAAACATATTAAAAGTCAAGCAAAACTGAACCGTAGACATACTGAATGGGTTGAATTCATTGATACTTTTCCTTATGTCATAAAACACAAGAAGGGTAAAGAAAATGTTATTGCGGATGCATTGTCTCGTCGCTATACTATGCTTTCACAACTTGACTTTAAAATATTTGGTTTGGAGACCATCAAAGATCAATATGCGCATGATGCTGAATTTAAAGATGTATTGTAGAATTGTAAAGAAGGGAAAACATGGAACAAGTTCGTCGTTAATGATGAATTTGTGTTTCGTGCTAACAAGCTATGCATTCCAGGTAGCTCCGTTCGTCTTTTGTTGTTGCAGGAGGCGCATGGAGGAGGATTAATTGGACACTTTGGCGTAAAGAAGACGGAGGACGTACTTGCTACACATTTCTTTTGGCCAAAGATGAGACGGGATGTTGAGCGTTTTGTTGCTCGCTGCACTACATGTCAAAAAGCTAAGTCACGACTTAATCATCATGGTTTATATATGCCTTTGCCTGTACCTAGTGTTCCATGGGAGGATGTATCTATGGATTTTGTTTTAGGATTACCTCAAACAAAGAAGGGGAGGGATAGCATATTTGTTGTCGTGGATAGATTTTCGAAAATGGCACACTTCATACCATGTCATAAAAGCGATGATGCTGCTAATGTTGCTGATTTGTTCTTTCGTGAAATTATTCGCTTGCTTGGTGAGCCAAATACTATTGTTTCAGATCGAGATACTAAATTTCTTAGCCACTTTTGGAGATGTTTATAGGCTAACTTGGGGACTAAACTGCTTTTTAGTACTACATGTCACCCCCAAACTGATGGACAAACCGAAGTAGTCAATAGAACATTGTCTACTATGCTTAGGGCTGTTTTGAAGAATAACAAGAAAATGTGGGAAGAATGCTTGCCTCATATTGAATTTGCTTATAATCGTTCGCTGCATTCTACTACTAAGATCTGCCCTTTCAAAATTGTGTATGGTTTCCTACCTCATGCGCCTATTGATTTGTTGCCTCTTTCATCTTCGGAGAAGGTTAATTTTGATGCTAAACAACGTGCTGAATTGATCCTAAAAATGCATGAGTTAACTAAGGAGAACATTGAGCATATGAATGCTAAATATAAACTTGCTGGAGATAAGGGTCAAAAACATGTTGTGTTTGCACCTGGAGATCTTGTTTGGTAATATTTGTGTAAGGATAGATTTCCTGATTTGCGCAAATCAAAGCTAATGCCACGTGCTCATGGTCCTTTTAAGGTGTTAGAGAAAATAAATGATAATGCATATAAACTTGAGCTGCCTGTAGATTTTGGGGTTAGTCCCACTTTTAACATTGCAGATTTGAAGCCTTATTTGGGTGAGAAAGATGAGCTTCCGTCGAGGACGACTTCATTTCAAGAAGGGGAAGATGATGAGGACATCAATACCATTGTTACACCCACAACCCCTGCTGCTATACATACTGGACCAATTACTAGAGCTCGCGCACGCCAATTGAATTACCAGGTACTTTCGTTTCTTGGTGAAAATTCTAATGTTCGTGATAATATGATGCTGCCTAAATTGGATACATTTGTGTTGATTACTAATGAAGGGCCTAGCATGGACAAGAGGGATGAACACTGGAGCGGGATCAAGCATGGAGATGAATGCGCGCGCAAAGGGATCCAGAATGGCGCTTCTAGTGCATATTTGAGCACTTTGAAGCCTCCGTGGTGACCTACAAGGACATGAACGAAATATACAAGATGCCCTTCATAAATTTCGTCCATGGCTTAGTTTAGGTGCCGCGCCACCTTATTTTTGGGCTAGGCCCATGTAATTTCGAAATACTTAAGTATAGGCTGTTTTTAGAGTCCGTATGTGTGGGGAAACAAAGTTAGGGTTGGTTTCGGACCCCTCCTACAAGGGGTCACGAAATTCCCCCCTACTCCTCCATATATACAGCCCTTAGGGCATCGTTTAGACTTTGGGTTTTGTTTAGATTAAAAGTTCGCCATAGCTACAACTTCGCATACTTCGTTTGTGTTCAACGACTGGACCAAGACGTCATAGAACCCCACTTGATCAATAAAGTTTTCCTCTTTATTCGCAATGTCCAGGTTGCAATTTCAGTTTCTTGCTTGTTCTTCGTTTGCTTGCAGGAAATAGACCTTCGTGGTCAGGTTGATCGTGCTGCGGCGTGGTCAATAACCTCTCAGAGTTGGTTTAGCGATTGCTAAGGCGCGACGTCCTCGCTCGTTCGTAGTCGGATCGTCAAAGTCTACTCCACAAAAAACGATAGCCACCATCTCATCGAAAGACGGGACACCTTTGCCTCTATCAACACCTCTGAAAAACCTCGCAGAGAAAACAACGTATTTCTCATCTTATTCTGAGCGAGTGTGGGTGCGCGTGAGAGAGAGCGAGAGAGAGACGCCTTAGGATTGACCACATTCAAACGCGTTTTTGTTGTATGAGCACTGAGGCTACCGTCAGCAACACAAATGTGATGCCATGTGAAAATAAAGGACATGGACCTATTAGGGTCTTGAGTCATGATTATTGGGTTCAGAGCGCGTGTTAGTTTCTCTCCCGTTGCAACGCACAGGCTCTTTTGCTAGTGTACACACACACACACACACACACACACACACACACACATATATATATATATATATATATATATATATATATATATATATATATATATATATATATATAATTCTCCTAACACCTAGGTTTACTCTGAATAATAATTTTTCTTGAGAGCTCATGATTGGGGCATGAATATAACATTAACTTAAGCCTCCCCAAGCTAGAGCGATATTTTCTCCTTCATGAGGCCAAAAATTATATATATAATTCCGATCACGATGAACTAGATGCATAGGATAAATTTTTTGGTGAAATTCCAATTTCAATCGATTCCAATTCCAAGATCCAATATCATCGCATAGCCTATACCATGCCAATGCTTTTCCCTTCAAAGATAAAGGGAAAACCTTCTTCTTAGCTTCATCTCCGGGTGAACCTGCAAGCTTAAATAATCCACAAATTTCATCCACATATATCAAGTGCATATCAGGATGTTCGGTTCCATCTCCTGCATAAGGCTTAGCTAGCAGTTATTCTATCATACCCGAAGGAATTTCATAATCAATATTTTCAGTAGGTGCAGTAGGTTGAGGGGTAACTAATTGTGGTTCCGTTCGAGGTGAAGATACCCCGAACAAACCCCTCAAAGGATTGTTTTCCATAGTAACAAGTGACAATAAATTTCAGCACGTAGTAATAATTTTTCCTTACCGATTTCCACTTACCAAGAGCGCTTCACTCCCCGGCAATGGCGCCAGAAAAGAGCCTTGATGACCCACAAGTATAGGGGATCAATCGTAGTCCTTTCTATAAGTAAGAGTGTCGAACCCAACGAGGAGCAGAAGGAAATGACAAGCGGTTTTCAGCAAGGTAATGTCTGCAAGCACTGAAACTATAAGTAACGAGTAGTTTGATAGCAAGATAATTTGTAACGAGCAAGTAACGGTAATGGTAACAAAAGTGCATCAAGGTAGCACAATCCTTTTGAGGCAAAGGACAGGCCAAAACGGTCTCTTATGATAAGCAAAGCGTTCTTGAGGGTACACGGGAATTTCATCTAGTCACTTTCATCATGTTGGTTTGATTTGTGTTCGCTACTTTGATAATTTGATATGTGGGTGGACCGGTGCTTAGGTGCTGTTCTTACTTGAACAAACCTCCTACTTATGATTAACCCCCTCGCAAGCATCCGCAACTACGAGAAAAGTATTAAGAATAAATCTAACCATAGCATTAAACTTTTGGATCCAAATCAGTCCCTTACGGAATAGCGCATAAACTAGGGTTTAAGCTTCTGTCACTCTCGCAACCCATCATCTAATAACTACTCCACAATGCATTCCCTTAGGCCCAAGTATGGTGAAGTGTCATGTAGTCGATGTTCACATGACACCACTAAGGGAATCACAACATAAATACTATCAAAATATCGAACACATATCAAGTTCCCATAATTACTTGCAACAAGATTTCTCCCGTGACCTCAAGAACAAAAGTAACTACTCATAAATGATAATCATGCTCAAGATCAGAGGGGTATTAAATAGCATAATGGATCTGAACATATAATCTTCCACCAAATAAACCATATAGTCAACTACAAGAGTAATCAACACTACTAGTCACCCACAAGCACCAATCTATAGTTCCGGTACAAAGATTGAACACAAGAGATGAACTAGGGCTTGAGAGGAGATGGTGCTCTTGAAGATGTTGATGGAGATTGCCCTCCCCAAGATGGGAGAGTTGTTGGTGATGATGATGACGATGATTTCCCCCTCCGGGAGGGAAGTTCCCCCGGCGGAATCACTCCGCCGGAGGGCAAAAGTGCTCCTGCCCAAGTTCCGCCTCGAGACGGCGGCGCTTCATCCCAAAAGTCCTCTCCTTATTTTTTTTCTAGGTCAAAAATGACTTATATACCAGAAGAGGGGCACCGGAGGTGGGCCGAGGAGGGCACAACCCACCAGGGCGCGCCTGGGCTCCCTGGCGCACCCAGGTGGGTTGTGCCCACCTGGTGGCCCCCTCTGGTACTTATTGGCTCCAATAATTCTTATATATTCCATAAAAATTCCTTGTGAAGTTTCAGCTCATTTGGAGTTGTGCAGAATAGGTAGCCTGACGTAGCTTTTTCAGGTCCAGATTTCCATCTGCCGGAATTCTCCCTCTTTGTGTGAACCTTGCATATTATGAGAGAAAAGGCATTAGAATTACTCCAAAAAGCATTATTATGCATAAAAATATCATAAATAACAGTAGGAAAACATGATGCAAAATGGACGTATCAGCGGACCCAGGCCAAACCCGGCGCGCTGGGGGCACCTGGGGGCGCCAGGGGAACAGATTTTGGCGCGAACGGGAATGGCCCCGCTGAGTCAGCAACTCACCGCCTTCGTCGTCCTCATCGCCTCGGTTCCCACGGGAATCAATGCCCAGGCTGCCGCGCTGCCGCGCCGGTCAGCCTTCCATTGATGCCTCACGGGCGGCGCAGTGAAGGTGCCGCGACGCGCGCCCCGCCCGCTCCCGCCCACTCTACGAGGCCGACTACCCGGCACCCCCAGGCATGAGGGTGCCGGGCTCGTGGAGGCTGAGCGCCGGTGGTGTCCCGGTGCCGCCGGTGCCAACCGGTGCAGAACGGCGCACCGAGATAGCGCGCATCCACTCGTCGCTGTCGGAGGAGAAGCGAAACGAGCTGAGGTACGCCGCCGACAGCCACACGCTGTGGACAATGTACTTCGACCGCTGCCACGCCGACCAGGTCGCCTCCACAAATGGCGTCCTGCCCCGCGGCCGCCTCAACGCCGACGGGCGGCGCGAATGGTGGGGTGTGCCCGGCCGCACCCTCGAAGCCGTCCTCGACCACATCGAGAATGGCAACACGCCGCGCCTGGAGTACCCGGCGCCCCTATCCTTCTCTCGTCGCCGCGGTAGTTCCTGGACGCCGCGGCAAATGGAGACGGCGACCTCCTCATCGTCGGGATCTGGTTCTCTTTCCTCCGGGTCGCCGGCGCTCTGCCCCGTCAAGCCGGAGCTGCAAGAGACGTCGCTTGGGCGCCGCGCCCGCAGCTGCGCCCTCATCATCAACGAGGGCGGCCGCCCCTCCCCTCATTCCTACCGCCTCGTCCGGCCGAAGACCGAGCCGGGGTTGCTCCCTGTGAAGAAGGAGCACGAGGACATGGCCGCCGACGACGAGACCGCCCTCAAGTGGGCGAAGGCGGACTACGTCCGCGAGCAGGTGGAGCACTAGCGCCGGGCGTACGAGGAGATCAAAGCTTGGCGCCGCGGACGCGAGGAGGGCGGCGTCGTCGTCCTCGACAGTGATGACGAGGACGCACCCGGGCCGTCCAACCCCCCACGCGTCAGCGACCCTGGTCAGGGGTGCAGCAGGGACGGCGGTGGCGCCGATGATGACGACGACGACGACGGCGGCGACTACACCCGGTTCTACAGGCTCCTCGGCATGTAGAAGGCGGGCGGCGGTAGCGGCGTAGTAGGGCTAGTCGTAGTTGTTTTAAATCATGTTTTTTGTTTTTTGTACAAATTTGAATGAAATCGTCGTGTTTGTGCCGATTTGGGGGTGACCTGGGGGTGGTGGCTGGGAACACGTTCGCTCCCACGCCGAAATTAACGCCGGTTCGACCCCAGGCGGCACTTTTTCGGCGTCCTAGGGGGCCGAACGGCTGGAGATGCTCTAACAGTTGTGGACTACAGAAATCCACCGAACGAGCCGTCCACCTAACATTGACCAAACCACAGTCCAGCAAAACAAAAACACCCCATGACCCCACCTTCTTCCTCCCGTCTCATTCCCCACCATCACCCCGCCTGACCAACCCCCACCAACCACCACCTCCTCTACCTTCCTCAGAGCAAGTACAATAAGCTTATGTAAGCAGGCTATAAAGGTTAAAATATTATTTTCCTGATGACATGGAGGGGAGAGAAGAGGAGAGAGAAGAGGAACCGGCTACAGAATAAGAGCCAGCTGCAGCACGTGCTCCTAGGCACTATGTGAGAGTGGGAGGTGGGCCATGTATTAATGAAAAAGCACATCTTTATACCTTACTATTATACTTGCCGGCTACAAGGCTGGCTATAGATGACATGGCAATATCATATAGCCATCAGCTGGCTGTACTATTAACCATGCTCTCAGGCATCGCCACCGGCCACCGGCCCACCCATTGGCGCTACTGGAGCACATATAGGGCCCGGATCCACGACCTCTCGCGCGTGGTGGTTGGATGGGAGGGCCGGCGAGGTCCATGCTGTGCTGGGTGCTACTTCTTGAGCTTGCGTTGGTTTTTCCCTTGAAGAGGAAAAGGTGATGCAGCAAAGTAGAGATAAGTATTTCCCTCAGTTAGAGAACCAAGGTATCAATCCAGTAGGAGACAACGCACAAATCACCAATACCTGCACAAACAATCAAACACTTGCACCCAACGCGATAAAGGGGTTGTCAATCCCTTCATGGTCACTTGCAAAAGTGAGATCTGATAGAGATAGATAAAACTAAACAAAAGATAAAGTAAATATTTTTGGGGGTTTTGGTTTATAGATCGGAAAGTAAAAGATTGCAAAATAGTAGATCGGAAACTTATATGATGGAAAATAGACCCGGGGGCCATAGGTTTCACTAGAGGCTTCTCTCAAGATAGCAAATAATACGGTGGGTGAACAAATTACTGTCGAGCAATTGATAGAAAAGCGCAAAGTTATGACGATATCTAAGGCAATGATTATGAAATATAGGCATCACATCCATGTCAAGTAGACCGACTCCTGCTTGCATCTACTACTATTACTCCACACATCGACCGACTCCTGCCTGCATCTAGAGTATTAAGTTCATGAAGAACAGAGTAACGCATTAAGTAAGATGACATGATGTAGAGGAATAAACTCAAGCAATATGATGTAAACCCCATCTTTTTATCCTCGATGGCAACAATACAATACGTGCCTCACTACCCCTACTGTCACTGGGTGAGGACACCGCAAGATTGAACCCAAAGCTAAGCACTTCTCCCATTGCAAGAAAAACCAATCTAGTTGGCCAAACTAAACCGATAGTTCGAAGAGAATTACAAAGATATCAAATCATGCATAAAATAATTCAGAGAAGATTCAAATAATATTCATAGATAAGCTGATCATAAATCCACAATTCATCGGATCTCGACAAACACACCGCAAAAGAAGATTACATCGGATAGATCTCCAAGAACATCGAGGAGAACATGGTATTGAGGATCAAAGAGAGAGAAGAAGCCATCTAGCTACTAGCTATGGACCCGTAGGTCTGTGGTAAACTAATCACGCTTCATTGGAAGGGCAATAGACTTGATGTAGAAGCCCTCCGTGATTGAATCCCCCTCCGGCAGGATGCCAGAAAAGGCCCCAAGATGGGATCTCACAGGAACAGAAGGTTGCGGCGGTGGAAAAGTGTTTTCGTGGATGCCTCTGGTGGTTTGGGAATATATGTGAATATATAGGAGGAAGATCTAGGTCAGGGGGTCACTGAGGGGCCCACAAGGTAGGGGGCGCGCCCTCCACCCTTGTGGCCGCCTCGTGGCTCTTCTGACTTGCACTCCAAGTCTCCTGGGTGTCTTCTGGTCCAAGAAAATTCATCGCGAAGGTTTTATTCCGTTTGGACTCCGTTTGGTATTCCTTTTCTACGAAGCTCAAAAACAAGGAAAAAAACAGAAACTGGCACTGGGCTCTAGGTTAATAAGTTAGTCCTAAAAATAATATAAAATAGCATATTAATGCATATAAAACATCCAAAACAGATAATATAATAGCATGGAACAATAAAAAATTATAGATATGTTGGAGACGTATCAAGCATCCCGAAGCTTAATTCCTGCTCGTCCTCGAGTAGGTAAATGATAAAAACAGAATTTTTGATGTGGAATGCTACCTAACATATTTATCCATGTAATTTTCTTTATTGTGGCATGAATGTTCAGATCCATAAGATTCAAAACAAAAGTTTAATATTGACATAAAAACAATAATACTTCAAGCATACTAACAAGGCAATTATGTCTTCTCAAAATAACATGGCCACAGAAAGTTTATCCCTACAAAATTATATAGTCTGGCTATGCTCCATCTTCATCACACAAAATATTCAAATCATGCACAACCCCGAGGACAAGCCAAGCAATTGTTTCATACTTTTGGTGTTCTCAAACCTTTTCAACTTTCACGCAATACATGAGTGTGAGCCATGGACATAGCACTATAGGTGGAATAGAATATGGTGGTTGTGGAGAAGACAAAAAAGAGGGAGATAGTCTCACATCAACTAGGCGTATTAATGGGCTATGGAGATGCCCATCAATAGATATCAATGTGAGTGAGTAGGGATTGCCATGCAACGGATGCACTAGAGCTATAAGTTTATGAAAGCTCAAAAGAAAACTAAGTGGGTGTGCATCCAACTTGCTTGCTCATGAAGACCTAGGGCAATTTGAGGAAGCCCATCGTTGGAATATACAAGCCAAGTTCTATAATAAAAAATTCCCACTAGCATATGAAAGTGACAACATAGGAGACTCTCTATCATGAAGATCATGGTGCTACTTTGAAGCACAAGTGTGAAAAAAAAGGGATAGTAACATTGCCCCTTCTCTCTTTTTCTCACATTTTTTTTCTTTTTCCTTTTTTCTCCTTTTTTTTGTTTGGCTTCTTTGGCCTCCCTTTTATTTATTTATTTCCTCACATGGGACAATGCTCTAATAATGAAGATCATCACACTCTTATTTACTTACAACTCAAAAATTACAACTCGATACTTAGAACAAAATATGACTCTATATGAATGCCTCCGGCGGTGTACCGGGATGTGCAATGACTCAAGAGTGACATGTATGAAAGAATTATGAAAGGTGGCTTTGCCACAAATACGATGTCAACTACATGATCATGCAAAGCAATATGACAATGATGAAACGTGTCATAATAAAACGGAACGGTGAAAAGTTGCATGGCAATATATCTCAGAATGGCTATGGAAATGCCATAATAGGTAGGTATGGTGGCTGTTTTGAGGAAGGTATATGGTGGGTATATGGTACCGGCGAAGGTTGCGCGGCACTAGAGAGGCTAGCAATGGTGGAAGGGTGAGAGTGCGCATAATCCATGGACTCAACATTAGTCATAAAGAACTCACATACTTATTGCAAAAATCTATTAGTCATCGAAACAAAGTACTACACGCATGCTCCTAGGGGGATAGATTGGTAGGAAAAGACCATCGCTCGTCCCCGACCGCCACTCATAAGGAAGACAATCAAAAAATACCTCATGCTCCAACTTCGTTACATAACGGTTCACCGTACGTGTATGCTACGGGAATCACAAACCTTAACACAAGTATTTCTCCAATTCACAATTACTCACTAGCATGACTCTAATATCACCATCTCTATATCTCAAAACAATCATAAGGATCAAACTTCTCATAGTATTCAATGCACTTTATATGAAAGTTTTTATTATATCAATCTTGGATGCCTATCATATTAGGACTGAATTCATAACCAAAGCAAATTACGATGCTGTTTAGAGACTCTCAAAGTAATATAAGTGAAGCATGAGAGTTCAATAATTTCTACAAAATAAAGCCACCGCCGTGCTCTAAAAAGATATAAGTGAAGCACTAGAGCAAAATTGCCTAGCTCAAAAGATATAATTGAAGCACATAAAGTATTCTAATAAATCACGATTCATGCATGTCCCTCTCAAAAGGTGTGTACAGAAAGGATGATTGTGGCAAACTAAAAATTAAAGACTCAAATCATACAAGACGCTCCAAGCAAAACACATATCATGTGGTGAATAAAAATATAGCCTCAAGTAAAGTTACCGATAGACGAAGACGAAAGAGGGGATGCCTTCCGGGGCATCCCCAAGCTTAGGCTCTTGATTGTCCTTGAATATTACCTTGGGGTGCCTTGGGCATCCCCAAGCTTAGGCTCTTGCCACTCCTTATTCCATAGTCCATCAAATCCTTACCCAAAACTTGAAAACTTCACAACACAAAACTCAACAGAAAATCTTATGAGATCCGTTAGTATAAGAAAATAAATCACCACTTTATGGTACTGTTGTGAACTCATTCTTTATTTATATTGGTGTAATATCTACTTTATTCCAACTTCTCCATGGTTCATACCCCCCGATACTACCCATAGATTCATCAAAATAAGCAAACAATACAAAGAAAACAGAATCTGTCAAAAACAGAACAGTCTGCGAAGATCTGAATTGTTCTAATACTTATATAACTCCAAAAAATCTGAAAAATTAGGACAACAGATTAAATTTGTATATAAATCTTGTGTAAAAATTTCAGAGTTTTTCCACGCTCCAGTAAATTTAAAACATTCTGTGACTGGACGCAAAAGTTTCTGTTTTTCAGCAAGATCAAATCAACTATCACCGTAAGCCATCCCAAAGGTCTTACTTGGCACAAACACTAATTAAAACACCAAAACACAATTACTACATAGGTAATAATGTGTATTTTATTCAAAAACAGAAGCAAAACAAAAAAGCACAAAAATAAAATTGGGTTACCTCCCAACAAGCGCTATTGTTTAACGCCCTTAGCTAGGCATTGATAATTTTAATGATGCTCACATGAAAGAAAAGAATTGAAGCACAAAGAGAGCATCATAAAGTATGTGAAAAACACATATAAGTCTAACATACTTCCTATGCATAGGCATCTTATAGGCAAACAAATTATCAAGGCAAGCAAATCCTAGCATATGCAAGGAAGAAGAAAGAAACAATAGCGATCTCAACATAACGAGAGGAAATTTAGTAACATGAAAATTTCTACAACCATATTTTCCTCTCTCATAATAATTAAATATGGGATCATAATCAAATTCAACAATATAGCTATCACATAAAATATTCTCAACATGATCCACATGCATGCAAAGTTGACACTCTTCCAAAATAGTGGGATTAACATTAACTAAAGTCATGACCTCTCCAAACCCACTTTTATCAAAAATTTCATAAGACTTATCAATCTCCAAAGTAGTGGGATCATTATTTCCTAAATTTTACACCCTTCCAAACCCACTTTCAATATTATAGCAAACATATTAATCATGATGTTTAAATAAATTTTCAAGATCAAAAGAAGCATTATCACCCCAATCATGATCATTGCAACAAGTAGTGGACATAGCAAAATTAGCATCCCCAAGCTTAGGGTTTTGCATATCATTAGCACAACTAACATTAATAGATTTGATAGTAACATCATTGCAATCATGCTTTTGATTCAAGGAACTATCAAGTATGGGTGCAATAGCAACAATCTCATGTTTAACATAAGGAACTATAGCAAATTCATCTCCATAAATATTGGCATCATGACCATAAGAATAGCAAGCATCATGTTCATCAAGGGATATTTCAATCAAATCATCGGAATCATAATTATCTATAGATTCATGCATATCATTATTTTCTTCCAAAGCAACGGTCATTCTCTCAATAAATTCTTTGACATAGACATTATGAGCATAGTTTTCATAGCAATATTTAAGTATGTCAAAATTTTCAGATTTGTAGAGAGTAATATCATACTTTTCAATCAAAGAAGCAACTTCATAAGCACCCTTAAAAGCAACAAATTCTTTAATTTGTTCGATATCATAGTAGCTGTAAACACCCTTTTCATAAGAAGATAAGATCTCATTATCATTAAACTCACATAGGTACAGAAGGTGTTTTTTAGGGTTCTTAGAGCAACAGGTAAAATCACAAAGTTCACAAAGATTCCAAGCATAACATAGCAAACAATTTATTTGATTCCATAAGAGTCTCCCTTTTTTAGAAAAACGGTGACGCACAAAATGAGCATGCTCATCTAAAGATTTTCCCTCAACTAAACTAGTTGGGGTTTCATGGATTGAAGATGATACAAGTAGAAAACTTTGAGTGGATCCATATCAATAGATTTTTAGCAAGCAAAGATGCAAGCAAAATAGAAGGCACATGGAAACACAAGCAAACATAAGATCGAATGAGAAAAAGGGCGAACGAAAAAGGCAAATCTTTTCGAAAATCATTTTAGAAGTGGGGGAGAGGAAAACGAGAGGCAAATGGCGAATAATGTAATGCAAGAGATGAGAGTTTATGATGGGTACTTCGTATGTCTTGACTTGGCGTCGATCTCCCCGGCAACGGCGCCAGAAATTCTTCCTGCTACTTCTTGAGCTTGCGTTGGTTTTTTCCTTGAAGAGGAAAGGGTGATGCAGCAAAGTAGAGATAAGTATTTCCCTCAGTTAGAGAACCAAGGTATCAATCCAGTAGGAGACAACGCACAAATCACCAATACCTGCACAAACAATCAAACACTTGCACCCAACGTGATAAAGGGGTTGTCAATCCCTTCACGGTCACTTGCAAAAGTGAGATCTGATAGAGATAGATAAAACTAAACAAAAGATAAAGTAAATATTTTTGGGGTTTTTGGTTTATAGATCGGAAAGTAAAAGATTGCAAAATAGTAGATCGGAAACTTATATGATGGAAAATAGACCGGGGGCCATAGGTTTCACTAGAGGCTTCTCTCAAGATAGCAAATAATACGGTGGGTGAACAAATTACTGTCGAGCAATTGACAGAAAAGCGCAAAGTTATGACGATATCTAAGGCAATGATTATGAAATATAGGCATCACGTCCGTGTCAAGTAGACCGGCTCCTGCCTGCATCTACTACTATTACTCCACACATCGACCGACTCCTGCCTGCATCTAGAGTATTAAGTTCATGAAGAACAGAGTAACGCTTTAAGTAAGATGACATGATGTAGAGGAATAAACTCAAGCAACATGATATAAACCCCATCTTTTTATCCTCGATGGCAACAATACAATACATGCCTCGCTACCCCTATTGTCACTAGGTGAGGACACCGCAAGATTGAACCCAAAGCTAAGCACTTCTCCCATTGCAAGAAAAACCAATCTAGTTGGCCAAACTAAACCGATAGTTCAAAGAGAATTACAAAGATATCAAATCATGCATAAAAGAATTCAAAGAAGATTCAAATAATATTCATAGATAAGCTGATCATAAATCCACAATTCATCGGATCTCGACAAACACACCGCAAAAGAAGATTACATCGGATAGATCTCCAAGAACATCGAGGAGAACATGGTATTGAGGATCAAAGAGAGAGAAGAAGCCATCTAGCTACTAGCTATGGACCCGTAGGTCTGTGGTAAACTACTCACGCTTCATCGGAAGGGCAATAGAGTTGATGTAGAAGCCCTCCGTGATCGAATCCCCCTTCAGTAGGATGCCGGAAAAGGCCCCAAGATGGGATCTCACGGGAACAGAAGGTTGCGGCGGTGGAAAAGTGTTTTCGTGGATGCCTCTGGTGGTTTGGGAATATATGTGAATATATAGGAGGAAGATCTAGGTCAGGGGGTCACCGAGGGGCCCACAAGGTAGGGGGCGCGCCCTACCCCCCTGGGCGCGCCCTCCACCCTTGTGGCCGCCTCGTGGCTCTTCTGACTTGCACTCCAAGTCTCCTGGGTGTCTTCTGGTCCAAGAAAAATCATCGCGAAGGTTTTATTCCGTTTGGACTCCGTTTGGTATTCCTTTTCTGCGAAGCTCAAAAACAAGGAAAAAACAGAAACTGGCACTGGGCTCTAGGTTAACAAGTTAGTCCCAAAAATAATATAAAATAGCATATTAATGCATATAAAACATCCAAAACAGATAATATAATAGCATGGAACAATCAAAAATTATAGATACGTTGAAGACGTATCACTGGGCTCCTCCTCGAGCACCCAGCGCTACCACTTCCTTCTTCCCCTCCGACCGTCCTACCTCCATGAGCCGCCCATCCTCCCCACGCCTTGCCGCCGCCTCGGCCTCTCTTCCTGCAAGCTTACCAACCCCCCCCCCCCCGCTCCACCCCAATGGACCACATCTCCACTGTCACCCCCGCCACCTCCCGGCGCACCTCCTTCCCCTCCTTCATCCCCTCGTAGCCCCAGATCCGTGGCCCTTAGTCCTTCCCTTGGGCAGATCCAGGTGAGGTAGAGGGGCACCGTCGCACCTCCTTCCCCTTTCCCCGGCCTCACCGACCTTCCCCTCGCCTCGACATGTAGCGACGCGGACGACCGACAGTAGAGCGCGCCACCCTTCCCCTTCCCTCGATTTTTCGGGGCGCCGATGACCCAGCGCGGTATCCGGCAGTCGGGCTTGGGGTGGAGGCCGCCGCCGATCCCCTGCTGGATCTCTTTCCACCAAGATCCGGCGACCTCCCACTCGATCTGGTCTCTCGTCGACAACGCCTCTGCCGTCCCACGTCGCCACCTCCACTGAGCCGTCGTCGACGCGTCTGATTGGTCCTAGTGGACGTCGTCCACCACGGCATCGGGACGGAACCCCCCTCCTCTCCGCACTCTTCTCCATGGACGGTTGCGCATAGTCACCATCTCCAGCGTGCGGTTTCAGCAGAAGGAGCCCGGGGAGCACCTCTCTCACACCGTGGATTTCCGACACAGGGGCTTGTAGTTCGCAAAATAATTTTTGTGTATTTTTCAGATTATTGCTGTTGATTTGGGTGAATTCAGTTTCTAATGAAGTTTGTTGATTCTCTCTGTGTAGTTCGGCTGGCGCGTCATGAGGTTCACTAGCTCCTGCTTGCAGTTCGCCATGGTAGATGGGTTGTTGTAGCCCGCTTGAAGGAGTCTTGTGGTTCACTTCATTCAATAAGGAAAAAACAAAGAGTGTAGTTCACTTGTTTCATCGCCCGCAGTGATCATCTTTCTCCCAGTAGTTCAGTTCACTCTGTTGTCAAGTGCAGAAGAAAAGGGAACTCTTGATTTTTTATGCAGCTCACTATGTCTCCAAGTGTAAAACTATCAGATAGATGTGTATGCTTTGAAGCTAGTGACAGTGTTGATTTTGTGTGTATGTATGTGTGTGTGGCTGTGTAAAAATAATGAATGGATATATATGTTTTGAAGCTCACTTTGTTCTCTCAAGTGGTTCGCTATAAAACTTCTTTGTGGTTCACTTTATCAATGCAACACCTGCAGTGCGTTTGGTCCTCAGATGTGGTTCACTTTTGAGAGTGATGCAGTTCACTTGCGCCCAACATGAAAGTGCGAAAAAATTAGCGAAACGACAAGATAGTAATGCGGTTCACTTCGATATATGTTGTGGTTCACTTGCCCTCGTCTCGGTGGTTCACTCTTGTTTGTAAAAAAAGTTGAAAAAAAGACAACAAAAACTCGTCTGAGAAAATTTACAACTGACAAAAAAAATCATGAAGTTCACTTGACAGTCTGATGCAGTGCGGTTTTCCATCTGAAGCAGTGCATTTTTCTGTCTGATGTAGTTCCTTCATCAATTTTGGTGTCGCAAAAAATAGAGTGTTCGCATTTCAATAATTTCAAAACTGCTTTTAAACTGTAAGGAATTAGAAAAACTGTTCTACATGAAAAAGTTACGTCTCATCGATATCTTTCCAACGGCGTATCATTTGAATCATTCCGACCAGCGATTTGTAAAAAATTCATGAAAAAACGATCGCTGCGGTTCGTTGTCCGCCGCACGATTTTTAAAATTAACTTAAAACCGTAAGGAATCTCAAAAACATTTATACATATGAAAGTTGCGCCTCGTCCGTAGCTTTTCAACGACGTATCACACGCCTCGTTTCGACAGACGGTTAAAAAACTGAAGCGAAAACAGTACCGAAAAATTACAAAAAATTTGAAAAACACAATTCCGCGATTTAGTAAATTCGAAACTGCTCTTAAACCGTAACGAATTACAGAAACTAATATATATGAAAAATTTGCGCCTTGACGATATCTTTCCAACGGTGTATCATTCGCTTCATTCCGACGAGCAATTTAGAAAAAAAGCAAAAAAAACGCTCGCTGCCACTCACCATGCGCCGCACCCTTTTCAAAACTACTCTTAAACTATGAGGAATCTTCAAAAAAATTCTAAATGATAAAGTTGTGCCTAATCCATAGCTTGCCAACGGTATGTTACACGTCTCGTTCCGACAAACGGTTTAAAACTAGAACGAAAACAGTACCGAAAAAGTTGCGTGCTATTTTTTGCGACGGAAAATACACTCACATCAGTACTACAGTGCTCTTGCTTCAACAATGACGGGTGCTTGCGTTGAACGTGCAGTTCGGACATGTTATGAGAATAACTATTCTCCTAACATATATAGGAAAATGGTTGTGTACTCCTGGGAGTATGTACTCCCGCTCCTCATATACCACATAAATGAATCTTTTATAACTTTTTATTATTTTTAATATACTTCATTAATAATTACTAGATACCCCAAAATGTGTTTCATGAAAAAAATTATGTCTCATATTTTAGAAGGTTTACGTATATACTGATTTGTATGTACGTGAAAAAGATATATTACAAAAAGTACGTCGCAAATGATATTTTTTCAACAAAACTCGTATTTGGGTATCTTAGAATTTTTAATAAAGTATATTAAGAATGAAAAAGAGGTATTATCAATGTGTATATGAGGTATATTGAAGATAGGAGTACATACTCCCAGGAGTATAGAAAATTAGTCCTGGAAAAACGTATAAGATTTAAGTAATTAATTACATCATACAAAACGCCACCGCGTCATTTGTACTTCTGTCCTCCCACTGTCAGCCATCGTAAACTGTAAGAAAACATATACACCTGAGGATTCTCAAAATCAGCAAAAACCGTAGCTACAAAAAAAACAAAAAACAACAAAAAAATCTCACATCAAACTCAAGATGCAGCTTGGGCTGCACCAAGTTTCTTGGCACCCTTCTGCAGATTCTTTTTTGGATCTTTCTTTCCAAAACTTTCCTCCTCTTGCTTCTTCATCACTGGTTTGAACTGTTCCAAAACAAAGGGTAAGGTCACTAGAGAACTGGGCTAAAGCACATTCAGCAGCCACAAATGATGATACAAGTGCTAGGCAGACCAAATACAGACATGTGAAAGCTGAATGAGATAGGAGCATTGCTTCTACAAAGAACAAAGGAGAAGAGCATGGACCAGAGTCAGGCAAGGGACGCAAAATTATTGACAGTGCAACAAATCCATCAGCTTACAAGCCTACAACCTTAATTATCGCAGATGTCACGCCTGCACCACCGGTAACCGCAGCAATGACCGTGGCGAAGGCGGACACTCGGAGATGCCAGTTTAGGATGATGAAGGGGTCCGGCATACGACGATGGAGGGCCCATGTCCAGAGAGAGAAGGAGCTGGAGGAACCCACAAGATGTTGAGTTCGGTGAACCAGGTGCATAGACAAGTGAGGTCCACTTTTAAGCATGAGTGTGTCGCGTTAAAAGGCCAAGTGCCAATCTCTGTAAAACATGTCATTGAAATGAGACCTCCGAACTTCCCATCTCTCTTTCCCTGAACATTTCACCCCCTTCTCCAATTCCTTACCCTCCTGCCGCCAATTTACCCCAATTCTCTCTTGTGATCATCCCTACTACTAGTGGGATATCAAGATTTGGTATCAGAGACAACATACAGATTGCTGCACTCGAGGTCAAATCCTCAAGACTGGATCGTAAAATCCCACTGTGAAGGGTGTTGTATCACTTTGGTGAGGATCCCCCGCTAGGTTGGAACCGATCCAGAGAAGGAGGCCCAGCCGCGCCTTCCAGGTCAAGCAAACTATCGGCATATACGAATTTTGTTTTGAGAGGATGGATGCGGTAGCAGAAGCTAGATGAGATTCTCACCACGCTTCAACGCGATGGCCATGACATGTACATAGTCCCTGCGCACCACCGGGTCAGCATAGCCACACTCTACCTGGATGGTCATGCTGCTCTCGGGTTCCAAGTGTACAAGTGGAAATAGCGTCTCATCTCTCGGGACACATTCATGGTGGCGGTGATCATGGAATTCCAGCAAGGTGAGTTCAACGGACAGATGACCCGATTGCTGCAATTGAAGCAAACTGGCTCGGTGATAGTCGAGGGGGGTGAATTTCGCCATGTTCTCTTGTTGCGTCCACCGTATTTGGGCCGTATTTGGGCCGTATTTACCCATATGAACAGGCGCAAGGGGCCCATGTTGGATCCACCGACTTCCACAACCGTACCACCCCTAGTTTCCCTGAAAGAAGCCACATGACTGCCATAAACGGAGGAGTCCGCGACTGATTGAAGGAGACCAAGACGGCAGGTGGGCGGCAACTAACCAAGACCACTACAAATAGGTCATAGCACGAGGGGAAACCACGACACTTACACCAATGGGCGAAGCGCTCGCCGCTACCCACAGAGTTAGCAAGTAAAAATACTTGGAAAAAAGAGAAGAATTATTGCTTTAGGTCTGGTTTTGTGGGGCACTTTGTGGTCCATTGCACGGCCGAGCTTTGTGATAATTGTTTGAAGCCTGGGCATGAATCTGATGATTGTCCGCTTCTGACTATGCCTAAGCCTGTGGTTACGATCTATGGTGTCTGCAATAATATGCTTATGTTTTTCGAATCTCCATGCTCCAACTCGAGAAAATTGCAAGGACAGGGATAGTGCGTGTCTCTGGAGGTTCGTTGTCGGATGATCAGGTGGTGCAGCAGCTTCGGAGGCTTGTACCGGGAGATATTCGATGGACACCTATTTTGTTAGAAGAGAATGTGTTTAAGGTGGACTTCCCGAAGAAGGAAGATTTGACAAGGCTGATGGTGTTTGGTATTTTCAAAGTGCCTGACAGTCCTTATTCGGTGCAGTTTGAGGAGTGGTCTAGTCATGAGCCAAATGGAATCCCTTTGCATGAGATATGGGTGCGGTTCTATGGGGCCCCTTCCAAGCCTCTTAATGATTTTATGAACGTTTGGAGCATTGGTTCGATGATAGGTAAAACTGAAAAGGTGGACATGCATGGGGTTGCTAGACTTTTGGTAGGTGTGGTCAGTATTGGCGATGTTCCACAATATGTAGAGTGGTACTATAAGAGTAAAGGGTATGAGTTACGCTTGACATTGAAGGTCGTCCTTTTCCAGCTGAGGAGCACTTGGATGATGATATTGGTGATCCTAAGGATGGAGCTGGGCATGAGTCTGACAAATGTGCACCAAATGAGAAAGGTGCTGAAGGTGAACGGTCTGGAGGTAATGATAAGGGCGGGGCTCCGGGGACTACACGTTCTGGGTTGCCGGCAACGCCTGTGGTTAATAAGACCATCTCCTTTGCTTCTCCGACTACGAGTATTCGATTTGGGTCGTTTGCGGCGGCCTTGGCTCCTAGTCGGCTCTAGAGCGATCGTGTGGATGGCGACAACCGGGCGGAGCAGGAGGCTCCACCATTGACGCCCCCACTCTCACTGTACACACTACCAGGGTGATACTGAGTTTCACGCAGGAGGGGCGCACTCCGCTGGTTGGGCCAAATCTGCAAGGACCGGGTCCTATGTGTCAGGTTGGAGGTGGTGCCGCCGACTTTCACAATCATACCACCCCTGATCTCCTTGAAGGAAGCCACACGATTATCCTAAACGGAGGAGTCCGCGACGAATCAAAGGAAACCAAGACGTCGAGAGGCAATTAACCAAGATTACTACAAATAGGCGTCCACCCGACGAGGAGGAGATCTTCAACTGCCAAGATCTCTGGAAACACTAGTTCCAGACAATTAGCACAATCAGTAGATCCGATCAAAGTTGACTTCCAACTCGCCAAGCACATCTTGTACACCACCATTGTAATCCTTCACATACAAGCAGGAGTAGGCTTGTTGCTCGCATAGCGGGGGCCAGAACCTAGGTAAATCAATGCCCATGTCCATTTGGTAACTTGAGGTCGTTACTCACTCATGCGGACTTCAGGGAACTTTTGGTTATTGGGTGCAACCGCTGGGAGACGGTAGCACGGGCTATCTTTAGCCGATTTGGATGGCGAGCTAATAATAGGCTAGGTGTGTAGGCATCGTAGCTTGTTTTTTATCGCCGGATGTGGCACTTTTCAGTTCTATATCGCCGGATGTGGCGCTTTTCAGATTTATTTTCTTTCGACTTCTGCTCAGTTTATGAGCTTCTTTGGACCTCAAGACTTTGTTACGTTTTTATTTAATAATATGGCTGCATGCATCGATTGATGCAGAGGCCGGGGGTCATCCTCCTTTTCAAAAGAAAAAAAAATTGGTAACTTGAGGGGACATCCCACTGTCATACAAATTGCTTACGACTTCTTTACTTTTGTGAGGTACATTGCGAAAAACACCTCAACTTGACTATCACTTGCAGATTGAGAAATGTATGTATCATCCTATGTCCTTGGATTCCTCTCAACACGTGTTTGTTTGTGAATCAGTTTGTTTTCGGCCAAAGGGATGGCATCTGCGGCGAGGTGCGCCTCTAGGTGCCGACCAGCTTGACGTGTGTGGTCTCGCTCATGCGCATCCAGTAGTGTTGTGGATCTACCATGAGTTTGGGGGGGTGTGTTAAGAGTAGTTTATACAGTCATGTATAGCTGTTATATAAGGGGCATTCTGCATAACCCACACCTTCACGTGTGTGTATATTGGGTTTTGGCCTCATGGAAATACAAGTTGCATATTTCTTCACACCTACTACTGGCAGGATATCACAGTAGAGATGTAGTTAGTCTCACAATGCCACTATTGACAAACTAACTTTTCATTCCGAATTGCATAATGCTGCACAGTGGACTTGTGAGATTATTGAAGCAACAAAGAGTTAATCAGTTTGCAATCACAACACTCTTAGATTATTCCTAGAGAGCCCGTTTTCTCAAGAAGTGGAGAAGGTGATTAAGAGCATGCCTTTGGACAAGGCACCGGGGCCGGACAGCTTCACGGGGTGATTCTTCGCCTCCTGTTGGCAGATTATCAAGGTGGATATTATGAGAGCCTTTGATTTATTCTTCCGTGGAGACGTGAGGGGACTCCCGGCCATTAACAAAGCGACAGTCACACTATTGCCGAAGAAGCCGGGAGCAGTTGACATCAAGGATTTCAGACTCGTGAGCCTCATTCATGGTGCGATCAAACTATTCGACACGGTGCTGGCTTGTACATTGGCTGATGAATTACCGCACCTCGTGGGCAACCACCAGAGCGCCTTTGTGCGCGGGCGATCATTGCATGACAACTTCATGCTAGTCCAGTCCACCGCTAGGAGATTACACGCACTCAGAGACCCGGCATTACTACTCAAGTTGGACATCTCCAAAGCATTCAATTCGGTGCAATGGCCGTTCTTGATCGAGGTGATGAAGCAAATGGGCTTCCGCACAAGGTGGATTAACTGGATCTGTGGACTTTTGGCGACATCATCAACAAAGATTGCGGTGAATGGGGTTCCTGGGGAAACAATATTCAACTGCCAGGGACTGCGACAGGGAGACCCCATATCCCCGATGCTTTTCATTCTATGCATGGCGCGCTACAGCAGCAGGCATCCTCACACCGCTGGCAAGATCGGGGCTTAAACATCGGCTATCTATGTTCGCGGATGATGTCGTGGTTTTCTTGAAGCCGAAGGAATTGGATCTTAGAGCCTCACTTCCATTTTGGAGCTAGTTGGGCATGCATCCGGGCTAAGAATCAACATGGCAAAGTGTGCGGCGGTGTCTATACGTTGCTCTCAGGAGGAGATGGGATTGGTGCAGGACACGCTGGGCTGTTCCACCACAGTTTTCCCTTGCAAATACCTTCGGTTACCCCTCAGGGTCAGGAAGCAAACGGCGGCCCAATTTCAGTACATGGTTGATCAGTTGGCTGCGCGCCTCCCCCGGTGGAAGGCTGCATCGCTCCCACGTAGCAGCAGGCTTCTGCTTATTCAGTCTGTACTCTCCGCCAATCCAATCCATACGATGCTCGCCATGAGTTTACCACCGAAGGCATTAGCTGCCTTGGGAAAGATCTGCCGAGGGTTCCTATGGGCGGGCACGGCAGAGGCCGGAGGGGGATCTTGCTCCGTTGCTTGGGAGATTGTTTGCCGGCCCAAGTGGGCTGGTGAACTAGGCATTATGAACATGCGGTGGATGAATGTCGCCTTGCAGGCGAAGTGGTTATGGCTGACCCCTCCCTCCCTGCGTCGCTCCCGTGTGCCCACCGGGGAGGGGGGGGGGGGGGAGGGAGGGGAGGGAAACCCTAGCCGCCGGCTTCGAGCCTCCCCTCGTCTCTTCCCTCCCTCGTCGCCGCCGGACCCCCGCCGGCGGTGGCGGCAGGGCTCTCCTTCATCCCGCTCGGAGGCTGTTGGCGCAGGGCGACGGCGTTCGGCGGTGCTTCGCGTTGGTGAGGGGCGCGGAGGCGCGGCGGCGGGGTAGCGAGGGCTTGGTGGCGGCGCGCGCTCGTGGCTGCGGTGGCGGCCAAGTCTGGGCTCGGCCAGATCTGGCGGGCGGCGCCTCGCCGGCGGGCGCAGGAGCTTCTGCTGCTGCGTGCGGCGCGGTGGACAGGCTCGGGGCGGGCGCGCGAGCTGGTGGTGCGTGCTGGCCGAGCTCCAATCGGGCCTCCCCTGTTTCGGCCCCTGGACGATGGCGAGCGACGCGGGGTGGCTCCACGGTGAGCGCTCTTGGCTGCGGGTGAGGGGTGGCTTCGCACTCCTTGTCGATGGCTAGGCGGGCTGTCGTTGGTGGCCTCGCGTCGAGCTGCGTCGGCCGCCACAGTGAGGCGACACTGGGGTGTGTCCGGTGGGGAGTTCTCAGGAGGGATGGGAGGCCCCGATGTCGAGCCACCCGTCACCGGTGCGGAGGTGCACCAGTCCGGACGCGTCCGCTCCTCCTCCCCCTTTCCTCGGTCGTGTGCCCTCTGGCGAGGTTCTGGCGATGTTCGAGGCAGGGCGGCTGCTGGCTGCTCCATCGGCGGGTGCTGCCAGTCAAGCCAAAGCCAAGACCTTTGGGCGTTCACGGAGTTGCTTGGATGCAGGGCGGCGGCCCTGGCGGCGGGAGACGCGGTGTTCGTGGGCAGAGCGTGCGTCTTGGGTGCGGTCGGGCAGCCATGGTCACGCGGGTGGCATGGTTTGTGATGTTTGGCGTAGCATGGTGGTTTGGCGGAGGGTTAACACCAAAGTGCATAACTTGCCCGGTCTTCTCCGGTCGACGGTGGCGGCGGCCACGGGCGTCGTTTCCTTCATGAAGGATCCGTCGTGGTGTTCTCTTCTCTCCACGTTGCTCCAAGTGAAAACTTGATCCTCGGGATCGGGCGGTGGCGATTATCTGTGTCGTGCCCTTCTTGAAGGCACCGCCTTAGAGTCCATGCTTCATCACTGTCCCGCTTCACTTCTCGGTGGCTAGGTCTCGGGAGGTCCTCGTCGGCCCCAAGTAGTTCCTTTTGACTCATCTATAGTGTGCTTGGTGGTCGATCGGGTAGTGTTGCGGTGCATCGGCACCCTTGTATCTTGCCTTGGGTGTGTGTGTTGTGTGGGGTGGTGGCGTCTTGTATCCGGATTTGTATCTCTGGTCATTGCTTTATATATAAAGCGGGGCGAAAGCCTTTTTCGGTAAGTGGCTATGGCTTCAAAAGACTGATGCTCCCAGACCTTGGGCGGAATTCAACTTCTCGGTACCAGAGGACTCGAGGTCATTATTCGGAGCGGCGATGAGGGCTATTGTTGGCAATGGTCGCAAGGTACTCTTCTGGGAGGATAGATGGTTGGATGGTTTCCGGATCGAGGAACTCGCCCCGCTGCTTTATGCGAAGGTGCGTCCGAGGGTTAGAGCCTCACGCACGATGGTGGAGGCCCTAACTGATAATGCGTGGGCTAGAGATGTGGGGCCGCGACTCACCGTGATGGAGCTGGCGCAGTTCCTGGAGGTTTGTTCCCGAGTCGCGGTGGTTCAGCTACAACCACTACAGGAGGATCAATGGAGATGGTCTTGGACAGGAGACGGTATGTTCTCGGCCAAATCCGCATACACGGCGAAATTTGCGGCCCTGGAGGTGGCACCCACCGCGGACTTCACTTGGAAATCGCGAGCACCGCTACGCTGCAGGTTCTTCGCGTGGCTGGCACTCAAGAACAGATGCTGGACGTCTGACAGGTTGGCACGTAGAGGCCTACCCCAACAAAACGCATGCCCATTCTGCGATCAGCACGACGAGACGATTGATCACTTGCTAGTCACCTGTGTCTTTGCAAGAGAAATTTGGGACAAGGTGTGTGCGGCTATGGGCCATACGGATGGCACTCCGACAGCGGAGGTCTCGCTTCAGGATTGGTGTTTGAGGGCTGGGGCTCATGGCCGCCTCGGCAAGGCGGAGCGGGCTATTCACCTTCTATGCCTTTGGGAACTCTGGAAGCATCGGAACGCGATCGTCTTCGATGGGGCGACACCGAGCATTAGGTCTGTACTTAGGCGCATTGCATCCGAGAGCAAGGTTTGGCATCTTGCAGGGCTTGTAGGTGGAGAGTTAGATGGCTTCCTAGCGGCGGTTTCGCGGTGGGCATGTGGCGAGTAATCCACTCCATTGTCTTCGATGTAGGTGGAGTGGACTGGCCGTTGCCTGCGTGTAGGCGCGCCTTGTAACATATCATGGGGTCTTTCCCATTTCTTCTATATCATATGATACGCATACTCGTGCGTATTCGAGAAAAAAAAATACTAAAAGGTAACAAAAACGATAAAATAATGTAGTATCCATATCCTTTTAAGGGAAATAAAGGAAGGATGAGTTGACATTAGGGGTGGACAAACCTGATATACAGAATAAATAACATTTCTCCGGATTTGAGCCATCATATCCAAGAAAAGATTATATCCCTCAAGTTTATATTCGATAAGGGGGTCTCGTTGAGCATAGCCCCTTAACCCAACAGCTTGTTGCACAAACTTTAAAGCTTGCAAGTGTTCTTTCCAGAGCTTATCAATATTGCTTAGGATTAGGAATCGCTCGGCTTCCTTCATCAAGCCTGGAGCTTGCTTCTCCACAATTTCCTGCCATATAAACAGATAAGTTAGGAAACATGCAAATGTGGAATTACAGCTTGTTTTTGCCAAAGTTCCTGATATAATTAGGCCAAAACTACTTTGAAGATATTGTTTTATCATGTGTCATTTGAAGAAAGCACCTTTGATCTCTGAATTTAAGTCTGAACTGAGAAAGCTATTGCTTAATTTTTTTGTTGACATGGTTGGCCACATTATAATACTCCCTCCGTTCCATAACATAGTGCGTATAGATTTTTTGAAGAGTCAAACTTTGTAAACTTTGACCAAGTTTATAGAGAAAACTATTTATATATGTAATATCAATTATATAAAATATGAAACTACATCTTATGATGAATCTAATGATATAGGTTTGACATTCAAGATGTAAATGTTTTTCTCTATAAATTTGGTGAAAGTTTGTGATGTTTGACTTTTCAAAAAATCTATATGCACTACATTATGGAACAGAGGGAGTAGTAAAATATATTCACATGTATTTGCAAGGTGAAACTTCCATTCTTGTTTTCAATGGTTAAACACTGTTGCATTGATCTAACTATTTTATAATTTTCAGTATGTATCATGCAAGAAAACTCCACCCATGAGACCAGAAAGAGCAACTAACAGCTTTTTGGAAGTATGCTTCACGCCCTCGGGTTCGAAGGTACTCCTGTAAATCCTCGTAGCTTAAGCATTTACTCTCCAACAGTTCGGGTGTCAAGTCATTTAATAGGTAACAATACCTAGAAAAAAACATTATGAAGGAGATAGTAAATCACTTAGTAGATCGCCTGAAATATACTCCCTCCGCCCCAAAATAAGTGTCTCAACTTTGTACTAAGTTGTACTAATGTTGAGACACCTATTTTGGGACGGAGGGAGTACATAATATCAGAAAACTCACTGTTGAACTTTAGCTATCAGCTTGCCAAGATCCCAACTTTCCCTTGGGGTACCAGGACCTATGTTTGCCTGCAAATAGGATGAAAAACTAGCATCATTTCAGGGTAACTAGTTGCTAACTTTCAAATGCAGTTGTAAACTTTGGCATTAAATAATTAGGAGAAATTACCAAAATAAATCTGTTATGAAAATGGTGGTACCTACTAACCTCTAATATGTCGTCCATTGTTAATTCAGCATACTCCACAATAAGTGACTCCAGGCTACCAGATGCTAGGGCACGTCTTCTTTCTGCATATACCCTATCCCGCTGGCTATTTAATACCTCATCATACTCGAATAGCTGCTTCCTGATATCAAAAAAGTAGTTCTCAACTTTCCGTTGAGCTTCATCTAGGGCCCTTGTTAGCATCTTTGATTCAATAGGAAGATCTTCAACTCTGAAAGCTTGCATCAGACCCTACATGACACAGTTCGCAATGTTTTCAATTTGAATATACACTATTTTTAACTCTCATCGAATGCTGAAACAGTAGTCTGTAAAAAGCCACATGTGCTGAATGGTGTGGTCTGAGACTCCCAAGTGTACCAGATAAACTCTTGCAGTATAAACATTTCATATTTTGGATGCAAGTTGAAAGAATGCCCTGTCTTTTCTGTTCCTAGACAAACAGAACCTCTCCCCTCCTAATTCACTAATCTGTAGGAAGGTGCTGGACTTTCAGATTTAAGAAATTATAAAAAGACATGCCTAAAGTAGATGGTATTGATTGAGCAATTCTTGCTTGCAAGTTCCAGTTTGGATACTGCCCCTACATAAAGCTTGTAACTGGTAGTAAAACATCGAATTTATTACTGCTGCGGGTACTATTTAAAACAGGATTGGATCTTTGGACTAAAAGCTTAGATGTGTGTAGCAGAAGAATTGTGCAAGGTTTTCATTTTTGGCTAAGGGCATCTTATTGCAAGCAGAAGCGATTGCTTTGAACTGCACATGGACCCATATCTTCCATAATATTCTGATAGTCTATTCTGAACTTTTTATGACACTTAGTAGTTGCGCGAGGTAGGTGAACTACATTATGAAGGCATGAGGTGCTTTGTTTAGCAGCGAACGGATTCCAATTCGTTGCATTCCACCTTCATGAACGAGGAATATACAGATTATCGAATAATAGAAACTTCAAGTTGACCAAATATTCTATTAATCAGAAGCTTTAAGTGGAGTCAAGTAAGTTGTACAGTACAACAGAAAAGATGGGAAATGCTAAATGACGGGGTTTTGAATGCAACAATGTACTTTGTGCAGCCTTTGATATTGCTGCCACGTTACCCTAAGGGAATAATATAAAATAAAGTAAGGAAATAAAATATACCTGTATCCGGTCACCTCCGAAGATTCGGAAGATGTTATCCTCAAGACTAAGAAAGAAGCGAGAGCTCCCAGGATCCCCTTGCCTGCCACTTCGGCCACGAAGCTACACCAGATAAAAGCAAACCAATCAAAGGTAATGATGGATCTATAAAAAGATACAATGGTGAACAATATATGTTCTGTTGATAGCTGGAGAAAAAAGACCCGTTCGCTCGACCCGCTCCGGCGAGCGCGGGGGGGGGGGGGGGGGGGGGGGGGGGGGGGGGGGGGGGGCCTAGGAAGCGCCGCTGCCAGCCCCCCTTCTCGCCTCCCTCCTCCTCGCCGCCGGGCAAAGCCCGGTCGGCGTACGCGGCGGCGGGGCTGTCTTCCTCCCTGGCGGTCCCCTGCAGCGCGGGATGCAGAGGCCCCTGGGGACGCGCCGTTTGCGCAGGGCGCAGCGGCGGCGTCTTGGTCGGCTGGGCCGGCGGTGTGGGCGGCCGTGATGGCTGCTGTGGCTGCGAGGCCCTTCCCAGTCGTGGAGCGGCAGGGGCGGCGAGCGGTGGCGGCTGTCGCGGCGAGGCAGGGCGTCGGTGGCGGGGTCCGGCGTGGCCTGGGCTGGCTCCTGGCTTGGCGCAGAGGGTGGTGTGGGTCGCGGGCGACAGGATCTGCGGCGGCCGCCCCTGCCTCGGCTTCGGGCTGGTGGGGGTGGCGGCGCAGTGGGGGTGGCTGGCTGGGCGTGCTGGTCGTGTCCGTGTCGGGACCTTCCTGGTCCGGCGCTTGGACGTCGGCGGGCGGCGCGAGGAGGCATCTCCGGTGAGCTTCCTTGGCTGCGGCGGCGGGTCAATGCGGTGCCCCTCTTTGGCGGGCGCGTGTTTGCGGGTGGCCTCGCGGAGTTGTGTGCCAGCTACCATGGTGGGGCGACATGGGGGGCTTGATGGGGAGCTCGGTAGGAGGGATGGGTGGCCTCGATGCGGTCGCGCCACCTGTCGCCAGCACATCTGCCGGTCCGGATGCGTCCGCTCCTCCTTCTCCCCCTTTCCTCGTGTGTTCGGCGGGGAGCTTCGTTGGAGGGATGGGAGGCCTCGATGCGGTCGCGTCACCTGTCGCTGGCACACCTCCGTGCCGGTCCGGATTCGTCCGCTCCGCTTTCTCCCCCTTTCCTCGGCCACGGACGGGCTGGCGCAGGCCTACCAGCGGAGCGCCTACGGGTGGATCTGTCGGACGAGGGCCGCCGATTGGTCCAAAGTCAGGGCCTTTGTGTAGGTCTCGGGGTGGTCTGGTTGCAGGGCGGCGGCTCTGGCGGCGGGAAGCGCGGCGTTTGGGGGCGGAGCGTGCGTCTCTGGCGCGGGTGGGCAACCATGGCCACGCGGGTGGCGTCGTTGCGGGTGGTTGACGGAGTTAGGTTGCGACGGAGGGGTGTGAGCGCCGAGGTACACCACTTGCCCAGTCCTTTGACAGGCCGACGGTGGCGGTGGCGGTTGACACCGTACCCTTCCTGAAGGCTCCGTCGTGGCGTTCCCACTCCTGTCGTTTTGCTCCGGGTGAAAACCTGATCTTCAGGATCGAGCGGTGGCGGCTATCCATGGTCGCAACCTTCTGGGAGGCACCGCTTTGGAGTCCTGACTTCGTTGTTGTGCGGCTCACCTCTCTTTGTGGAGTTCTCCGTCGGCTCCAAGCGGTCTTCCTCGCTCATCTGTGGTTTGCTTGGCTGTCGGTGGGGTGGTGTGTCGGTGCCCGGCACCTTTGTATCTTGCCCTGGGTGTGTGGGTTGTGTGCGGTGGTGGTGTGCGTTTGTATCGGTCTCTCGGATGTAATCGGTGATGGTTGCTTTATAATCTAAAGCGGGGGGAAACCCTTTTTCAGTAAAAAGATACAATGGTGGTATGATACACAACCAAGTTTGAAGGGATCATACCCCTGTTGGGAAGTTGGTAAATGTTTCGGTGTTTTCAACATATAATAGGTAGATCTGTTCTTTGCGAAGTTAACCCCATTGTGACCTCAAATGATATTTTTTTTCTGTTCTACTAGCAAAGAGTATTGAATTATCTTAAGTAAGAAAATAGCTGGCCTGCTACTTGCTCAATTACCAATAGTTTTAATACTATTTATTCTGAAAAAAATATCCCTAACAAGGACAATTCATGTTGATATAGGATAATGTGCATTAATTGTCAAAACTCTTTGATTACGTTTTTTCTGAAACTCAACATCTTGTGAAACATGTGTTATGATGCTTCACATCTTTGAAATAAAAGAGTAATCCCAAGAAACACTAGATTGCTCCATTTGCACATGACAAGATAATATTGCAATCTGTGCACAGATGGAGACTCCAACATTTGTTGCACCCAAAACTTAGCACAGATGGAGACTCCAAAATCATGACGAGAAGCCAAAAATCATAGAACTCCATCCATTCCCTAAAATTATCATGATTGTGAAGACTCCAAAATCATGACAGGCCTCCAAAACTCATAGTACTCCATCTCATCCGATTGTTGTAAGACTATATGGCCGATTTTCGGCATGCATTTTTTTGCGGGAAACCAATTTTTGCGTATTGATGACAATAGCTTGAATGGGTACTCGGTACTCCCTCCATTTCTGATTTGCGTAAGGCTACAAGGTCAATTTTCAGCTTTTCTTTGCGGGAAGCCGACTTCTCTATATATTCATTCTGCAGGAGGCCAACTTTTGCATACTAATGAAAATACCTTGAACAGTACTCCCTCCATTTCAGAATGGATGTTCTTTTAGAGTTGGGCTTAATAATTAAGGGTTTGAGTAAAATGTCAATGTTGCCCCATCTCTTTATCCTCCGAAGGCAGTAAAGTTCTGACAGTTTTGGAGTATGAGATTTTTTATGGCTAAAGTAGAAATGGATGTTCCATGCAAGTGCATTAAATTTTTTGGAAGAGTTCAAACAGTCACAGCAAGCTGGGGAACTAAAAAAATAGGGAAGTGCAAGCCGGCATATGAGTATTTAGATATTTTTTGTCATGGCACTGATGAAGGTAAAATAGGAATAAATAACTAAAACTGCATTGAAGTGTAGAATGACAAGTATTTTGAAAAAAACTGGAGAGGCTGAAAAGGCATCTATTCTGAAACTGAGGGAATACCTGATTGTCAATTCTGCGGGACTCATGTCGTTCAGTTCCTACTACATGAAGCCCACCTGTCGCAATGACCTGAATAAATGACGATGACGCCATAATCAGTTCATCACTATGGTCTTCAATAGCAAAGATAAACCAATAAAATATCCTTTCTATGTGCAAACCTTCTTCTTTTCTTCCTCTGTGTAAATCTTAAATTCATCTGCTATCTTCATGAATGCGGTTCTCAGAGTTGCAATTACTTCATCACGTGTCGGTCCCTGACATGTAAAAAAACATAGGTGAGTCTGGATTCCTATGCTTGTGGAGAGGGGTCTTAACAGAATATCCAGAGATCAGAATAGCAGTTTCCGATGGTGATATACAAGGCTCAAACTGTGCAAGTGTGTGGGCGGTTCCAAATGATTAGTGGTAGGTACACAAATTCTAAGAACAAAAACTAAGAAAAAATAGACAAAAAAACTACCTAGCTTTCAGGTAGTGTGTGAGAAAAATATTGAGTCATATCAAAAAAATATTAACCAAGGCAAGATTTAAATCCACCAACTAATTGACCTTGGACATATAAGAGTTCCGAATCGAATCTCTTTAGAAAGAGGATCTTTTGTCTCATGGTAGCCTGCTCCAGTCCCCTTACGAAACTTTCGTTATTGGGTTAGCCATACACTTCACATGTTTCTAGCGATTCACATGGCATCATCAAATGATACAAGTCTTGGATAAGAATCTACAACGCACTAGAACGCCCTTGTTGACGATTCTTTACTGCGACAGCATCTAGGGTTCCTCGAATAATGTGATATCTCACACCGGGTAAATCCTTGCCTAGGACTCGAACCATTAATCATGAGTTTCGCTGCTACACCCTTGACTTCACATGACTCCATCTGCAACTGTAGTTCCATCTTTTTCTCCATTATAGTCAATGCTCCCACAAAAGTTATGCTCTTATGCACTCTTGTTTTGTGTTACCATCCTGGACTATCCGTCCAACACTGCTTCAGCATCCTCTCTACACTTCGTCGGACCACAAGTCTGACCACGAGTGTTATGATCCATCGTTGTGTCCCATGCTTACCGCATGCCTCGCCGCTATCACCGTCCGAGCCTTTGTTGTCCCTGACGAGTATACTAGGTTGCGAACCCACACCACCTCAATCCTCACTACAGAGAACCACCGATCATCACCGACCGATGCCAAGTTTCACGTATCCCTCGAACCACTGGATCCCAGCCCAAACAACATGTCCCTTGCTTTTCGTGCTGAAATAGACTTCGACTTACGTCGTAACCTCTATCAGCACCGAGTGAGGTGTCTCATCTGACCCCAACTCCACCTTCAACATGACTCCATGGTGGTTGTACATGCCACCCCACACCCGTCGACTTCAAGCTCTCATGTGTACACCGTCTTGAATCAACCCCGCGCCATCGCCATGATGAAGCGCACAAGCCCTTAGACATGTGCCACGTGATGCCATGCCCAGAAGTCGGCCATCATCAGCATCACGCTCCTATGTCATCGTCGATGAAACCACCGCCGTCTTTCATACCAACCTACATCCTTGTCGATCCGCCAGGCCAAACGCCTTATATGTCTGTCCCCAGCCGAACTGGCCCGCCTGCAACCATGCTCCACACCTCGCGCCATATCAACCCAGCACATCACGGTGCATTGCTCGACGCTCCTGTAAAACATGATCCTCATTACACGCTCTAGACTCCTCAAGCCTTCACCGTGACCATCACACAAATGTGTACCAGCAAAGAAAACTAAAGCAAAGTCCCTTGTAGCCTTCCCACGTGAACAAAAAAAAAAGGACATCAACAAAGCTAGCTAGTCAAACTCCTTTTTCACCAGACGTATGCCGATTTCTTTCTTGATGGCATCACGTCCTAACTCTTAGTCCTTGTGCCGATTTCTGTTTTTGAAACAAATCCTCACGATGTCCACGCACGACTCCAGGCTGAACATCCAGCGCCTGGGTCTCAACCCCTTTGCATTGCATGCAGCCCCTTCATAGACCTGCTCATGCCAGCATGCGCCGTTGCTCCTGGCCTGGCTCGGCCAGCCCCCTGGGCCAACTCGCCAGCCCCTACAAAGACAACCCTCTTGACTCAGATCCGAAACTTACCATCATGATCAATCTGATAACTTGATCCGGCGACTTGCGGTTGCCGATCCCGATTACTCTTCATCTTCTAGATCAAGACAATGACCTCCTTGAAACCTTGATCTGATACCACTTGTTAGAATAATTCGAGGCGCACATTGATCCGTCAAGGACAAGCAATCACACAAGCACGAGCACGACACTGAGATTTGTTAACGAGATTCACCAACATGGATACACCCCCAAGGCATGACTACGGGCGCTCCTCCCCATGTAAAAAATCACATGATACAGTCGATGATAAGCCAGCCGAGGCCGTCAGACAGCGCTCTGACAACCACGCACGGCCAGTCCGGCCACCCCTGCCACGGGCGTCGGACCGTCCCTCCCGTGATATCTGTCTTGCCTAGCAGCTTATGTCTAGTCTATTTGGCTACCCCGCAGTCCCCTTATATAATATGCCCGGGTTACACATGTTTGGCTCAAACACCTAACGCTCCGCTAATTATAAGTCCAACTGTACCACAACTTGTACACACAATATTCGACACCTATTTTAACACATACTTCAGATTTCAACTAAAAATACATGTGGAATAATCATTTGGTGATAGATACTTAAGTAACCCAAATATCTCTTAAAAGAGCATGCAAAAATTTGTGATAACTTCAAAAGGCCCACCTTCTCACATGAATAGGAGAGACGCTCTTCAGCTTCTAGCTCAGGTAATGACTTTTCTCCCCATTCTTTGACAGCCACTTCAACTGCATCTTTGATACATGATAGTGTATCTTCTGAAAGTTCACAAGGGAACAAGCTTTCATTTGTCTGGAAGAGGGGATAGTGCAATAAGCCATTGGGAACTGAACTTCATCACATATTAAATCATAACGCAACAATCTAAAGAATAATTCACAGAATCTTGAAGGCCACTAGTCATCACTTCTTTTTTTATATAAGGAAGATGTTATTGAACTCAGATCATTACATCAAGATGATACAATTGCTAAGATCACTCCCGGCCTCTGCATAACTAGTCATCATATGCATATTAAAATAACTACTGAACATATAGTTCATTATTTACCTTCCATGTCTTTCTTGCTGGAAGCTGCTTTTTGGACACAATGACACCATCAACTGGATTGACAATTCTGCAACATGATTTCAGAATCAAAAGAAGATATAAGCAATGTTGAGCACCTGTAGAGGGAAATAATCAGATGCAGTGTCTCTGATACTATTTGGGAATTCTGCTGACAAGGATTTTAAATACCTTGGCATAAGCATCTCACGCAACTTCAGCCTGGCCATGAATTCTGCATTGCCTCCAAGGATAATATCAGTACCACGTCCTGCCATATTGGTGGCAATTGTCACTGCACCAAGGCGTCCACTCTGAGCTACAATCTCTGCCTCCCTCTCCACATTCTCTGGTTTAGCATTAAGGACCTTCAACAGAAAGTTCAAAATAAAAAACTTCAGATTGCTTTAGAGATCTTGCGAAATATAACAGGCGCAAACTAGAGAGTGAGAAGACGTAATCTGGAGTACATTTAATAAACTTACAAAGTCTGTACAACAACAACAAAGTCATTTAGCTTTTAGTCCCAAACAAGTTGGGGTAGGCTAGAGTTGAAACCCATAAGATCTCGAAAACCAAGTCATGGTTCTGGCATGTGACTAGCTAACTTCCACGCACCCCTGTCCATGGATAGTTCCTTGCTGATAGTCCAATCCTTCAGATCTCTCTTAACGGACTCCTCGCATGTCAAGTTTGGTCTACCCCGACCTCTCTTGACATTATAAGCACGCTTTATCTGTCCGCTACGCTGGCGCTTCTGGGGGCCTCCGTTGTTTACGCCCAAACCATCTCAGACGATGTTGGACAAGCTTCTCTTCAATCGGTGCTACCCCAAGTCTATCATGTACATCATCATTCCGGACCTGATCCTAAATAAACTTACAAAGTCTATTTAACAGAAAGTTGCTAACAAACTAAATTTTGAAAGAAAAAAGAACTAGTCAACTATGTGGAGTGCGAGAAGGCAGAAAGCCAAAAACTTTATTTTGTACTATTATGCAGTTTCCATTAACGTAACAGTGATGATGTTGCGCTAAACAGGGAAGGCAGGACTAGGTACTGTTTGTGAAGCTAACAAGCATACCTCGTGAGGAATCCCTGCTTCACGTAGTTGTTCAGACAAAGTTTCACTTTGCTCAACACTAGTTGTACCAACAAGCACAGGACGGCAAGCTTTATTCATTCTTGATATCTCCACAACAGCAGCACGCCATTTTCCACTTGTTGCTCTGAAAACAACATCTGAATCGTCCTGCAAAGGAAGAAACATAGTCGAACATTCTCAGAAAGGGGGAACTTGGAAAATTGAATCGAGAGACCTACAATTACTACAAATTAAATGTGCACAATGAAACAGGATGGCACCTTCCGTATCATAGGCTTATTCGTTGGAACAACTGTAACTTTTAGTTTGTATATGCTCTCGAACTCCTGTCTTTCTGTAGCCGCAGTTCCAGTCATGCCACAGAGTTTCGGAAACTATCATAAAACGTATCAGTTTCCTGCCAAATAACCCAGTGAACATATCCAAAAGTAAACGGAAGAGAGTGATCAATCCAGCACAGTGAGCCATACATTCTTCATCACATTTACAATTTACCACTGTCAACGGAAATGCTCAACAATGGGCTTTTTAGATGAATGCTCAACAATGGTTAGCGGCTGTTAAAGCTCAATTAGCGTTGAAGATGATATAGCCAGTCAATGATTATTGGCTTATTGGCACTTACCATTTCGCACAGGTCAATAACATTTAAGGATTAGAACAGAAGGATTGTCACTTGCCTGAAGAAAGAAGTTCTGATAACTTATAGATGCGAGGGTTATGGTTTCATTCTGTATCTGGACACCTTCTTTTGCCTCAATTGCTTGGTGGAGTCCATCACTCCATCTTCTGCCCTGCCAAAATAAAACAATATACCTAAAACAAAGAAACTAATCTACAAACTCTTTATGTTTATATCATCACCCATGGCTTAGATTTTACAATACACTAGATTTTGGCCCTATCTTTGAGATACAATAATTGTTTCAAAATAAATAGATTTGCCAAACCATCAAAATAACCTGATATAATAATATTCATAAGTCAGTCATCACTTGAGGCTTGTGTCTTTTGCCCTCTCATTTATCTTCAGACATTGCGTGGATGAATATTTGTAAGCCGTAGTTAAGGACGAGGAGATCAAGCATAGATAGCGAGAATACTTCGACAAGCTGTTCAATGGGGAGAATGAGAGATCTACCATTGAGCTGGACGACTCCTTTGATGATATGAACAGACATTTTGTGCAACAAATCCAGGAGGTTGAAGTCAGGGAGGCTTTAGAAAGGATGAAAGAAGGCAAGGCGAAGGCCTCTGATTGTATCCCATTGAGGTGTGGAGAAGCCTTGAAGACATAGCGATAGTATGGCTAACTAAGCTTTTCAACCTCATTTTTCAATCAAACAAGATGCCCGAAGAATGGAGGCGGTGTATATTAGTACCAATCTTCAAGAACAAGGGGTATGTTCAAAGTTGTACTAATTACCGTGGAATTAAGCTGATGAGCCAACAATTAAGCTACCGGAAGTCATTAAACACCGCTTAAGAAAAATGACAAGTGTGAACAAGAATCAGTTTGGTTTCATGCCTGGGAGGTCGACCATGGAAGCCATTTTCTTGGTACGGCAACTTATGGAGAGATAAATGGAGCAAAAGGAGGACCTTTTGTAGCTACTACCCTTCAGCCTGATACCCATGAGAGATGGAAATCAGATCCGTACTACCCTGTTGTTCCGTCAGTGGCTGGTGTAGTTGCTCCCCCTATGTGCAACACCATACCATGCTTCCTTGAATACACTTTCAGGTGCTCCTCTTGCTCTGTTGTCCACCTCAGCACACTGCCAATCGGAGCTGATGCAACACCATCTTGTCCACCTCGTTACACTACCAATCGGAGCTGATGCAGCACCATCTTGTCCACCTCGGCACACTACCAATCGGAGCTGATGCAACACCATCACCTCGCTTCCGTGAATAGACCTTTAGGTGCTCCTATTGATATGTTGTCCACCCCGGCACAGCTCTAGGCACGCTACCAATTTGAGTCTGTGCACAAACCTGCACATCGCCAGTGTAGGTCAATGCTTGTGTCAAAGGAGTCACATGAGCTAATGTGCTACTACTCTCCCCCTCTTGACCAATTTCACCAAGCTGAGATGGGTCAAGGCCTTCAAACATGACACCGAGATCAGTTTTTTCACCCTAGAAAGGTTCCGATTCATGAAATGTAACATCCATGCTCACAAATGTTCTCTCAGATAGACTCCAACATTTGTACCCTCTTTACCCTGAAGAATACCCAATAAAGATGCACTTGACTGCCCGAGGATCCAAGTTGTTGACTGATGGCCTATGATCACGATCAAAACAAGTGCAACCAAACACCTTGGGAGGAACTGGAAATTTATTTCTGTGAAAACCAACTCGCACGGTGATTTCATACCTGTCACCTAGGATGGCATGCAGTTGATCAAGAAGGTGGCCATCATGACAACTTCACTCCAAAGGAACTTGGGCACATCCATGGTGAACATCAATGCCCGGGCCACCTCCAGTAGGTGGCGTTTTTTCCTTTCAGACACTCGATTTTGAGGTGTGTCCAAAAAAGATGTTTGATGCAGGACGCCCTTGTCAGAAATGAAGGCACCAATGGACTTGTTAACATACTCAGTGCCATTGTCTGATTTGAGTGCTTGAATTGTCACATTAAATTGAGTCTGAACAAGTGCATAAAAAGTTTTGGAACACTGGAACACCTCATCTTTATGTCTCGGAAATCAATGAATGTAACGGAGTACTACATACCACTGGTAGATAACACTAGACATGTCCATACATCAGAATGGATTAACACAGAAGAAGATATGCTCATGGTCTCCTTACTCATATATGAGCTTCTGGTATGTTTAGCAAACTCACACGCATCATAGTTCAGCTTGCTCTTGTCCACACCACTCATTACATCAACAAATACTTGATACATTTTGTCAAAAGACATATGTCCCATACTACAGTGATGGATTAAGGCTCTAGTCTCCTTATCATCAGCAACTGCAGCTAGCATGTGCATTCCCTCCCGGTCTGTCTTGCTGCGGTCCATGTACCACAGCCCCCTACACCTCGCTCCAGTCCCAAGACTCTTGCCCGTTGATCTCTCCTGGATCGAGCACACAACCTTGTCCATAATTATTCGACAATCAATTTGGTCAATCAAAGCACTCAAGGATACTAAGTTGACGGAAAAAGCTGGCACATGCAACACTGAGGATAATTCAATACACGGTGTGCAGCTGACTGTCCCAACTGTTGTGATGGGCTAGGTTGTGCCACTGCCATGTAAATAGTTTTCTAATGTGTGTGGGACTGCGGAATATGGGATGCGAACTCATTAAAGTCTCCAGAAACATGTTGTGATGCTCCAGAGTCAAGCACCCATGCATAATTTATTTTATGGGATGCTATTGATGCGTGTTCAAAACTAGCCATGGACAGGGGTGCGTGGAAGTTAGCTATCCACGTGCCAGAACCATAAGTTGGTTTAGAGATCTTATGGGTATGAGCTCTAGCCTACCCCAACTTGTTTGGGACTAAAGGCTTTGTTGTTGTTGTTGCTATTGATGAATCTTACCTTCATTTGTATCGACAAAGTTAACATAACTAGTAGCAGTCTCCCGTCCTCGCTGCTTCACCTCGGCTGAGGTAGCTACATTCACCTTCAGAGCATTCCAATAACCACCATGCCCAGTCTGACCACCACTCCCATTCCGACCACCTCTGTTGCTGCTGCCACCACTATACCCTCTGCCTCTTATGGGTGGTTCTATGCAAATCCGACTGATATGCCCTGGTTGACCACACTTATAACAATCCCTAGAACCTCGTTGGTCACCCACTCTGTAAGCAGATTCATTTCCATCTCTAGATTGCAGGTGTACCTCTTCCTGGGACATCGCAACAATGTCCTCATCTAGAGACACAAGCGCTGTATGTGTGCCTGCTCTCAAAGCCTTGATTGAGACCTTTTAGAAACTGCATCACATGCCTGCGCTCAACCCAATACCTGGCAATCTCCATGAATTATGCATGGGGAAGCTAAAGGGGATCGCACTTATCCAGATCAGCCCAAAGGTGTTGCAGCTCATTCACATACACCACCACGTTGTTCGTCACAGCATGGATCTTGTCTTCGATTTGAGACATGAGCATCAGAGTTCCCCTACATGGGTACCTCTTGGACAGCAGGGTCCACACATCAAAAGCACTCGACAATACCTGAACAGACGCTGCAATAGCAGGAATCAGAGAAATGAACATACAAGCCAGTATCAGGGAGTCAGTGACACTCCATTTCTTCCATTCTGACCTCTCCTTGCCAACCGGTTCTTCAACCGTTCCAAGGACATATCCCATCACACCCTTTGTCTTCAAGACCAACAAGGCCCGCCTGGTCGGCCCGCCTCGACCAGCTCAGGTAGCTGCTCACGCCATTCAACTTGACATCATTGGGCATGAGCTCAAGCAGATCTGTGTGGGACACAACAATGGCGCCACCTGCAGGAGGTGACCCCTCGGGAGCTTTCATAATCATGAGCGACACAAGTTTCTCCGTAGCAGCAGTAAATTCAGTCCCCATGACTGCCTCCGCCTCCTCTTCTCCTGGATGTATCACCTCCAGTGTTGTGTCCTTCCTCTGCAATCAACAGCCACACCACAACAATCAGGATCACTCACTTCAGCTACTCACTTGGCTGTGAGACCTCTCCTACGTGCGCCAGCACCAAGCTAGCCAGCAGCGCCACCACCAACTCCAACCAGCAGCAGCAGCTCTCAGCAGAATAAGCAGTACAGCACGCAGCAGCACCTGTGCTTCCTCTGCCAAGCAGCACCAACTCACCCAGCAGTACCACAGCACCCATTTCGTCTTCCTTTGCCAAGCCCCGAGAGCTCAGCAGCCAGCAGCAGCGCCTCCCGCGCGCACCACCTCCCTCTAACCAAGCCATCGAGAACCAGCACCAGAAGCAGCAGCAGGCAATGAGAACCAGCAAGGGGGCGTGGAGATCCTCGTGACCCTGACCACCCGCCATCGTTGTGCACCAGACCTCGCCGCTGACCCCTGCAGTTGCCCCGCAGCCCCACCGCATCGCGAGCTGCACGCCCGCAACCGCCCAGATCCGCTGTTGTCTTCCCGCCGGACCCCGCTGCCTCGCCAGCGATTACGCCACCGTCGCCGCCTCCTCCAATACTCTGCCCTCTGATACCATGTAAGCCGTAGAGGAGGGGCTTCTAACCTGCTTGATAGGTTGTGGTGGCACTTGTCTCCAGACAGGGACGAGCTCGTCCTTCTTTAGACTACCCATAGTGGGAAGTAACTTAGACTAGTAACATCATGTTAGTCTATGTTACTACCTCTATAGTGGGGAGTAACATATATGTGGTGTCATGCAACTCTTCATTTATTCGGTTGTAGACTCATCTTGTCTTGGTATGTGTGATGTTACTCATAGTATGAGTAACTAGCAATGTTACTACATGACTCTCATCATTAATTACTTGCCACGTCATCTATTTTGTCTAGATAAGTGTGATGTTACCACCTATGTTACTCCCACTATGGGTAGGTCAGTCACGATATAGGCCTGGGCCACATGGGCCAACAGGGATGGGCCACACATACAACAATATTCATGACTATGTTCTTAGTCAGGGTGCAAATGCATAGAGAAATGCTGACAACAGAAGATTTTCTGGTAGCACAACTGCACAGGGATTCACAATATCAAGGATATAACAAATAACCAAAAGTATATATCCATTAGCTATAAAAGAGTTGCTCCAGACATCAGCTGAGTATGATTTGACATAGCAAATGCACTAACAAGGAGACATCGGAAATAATCAATTTTTGGGGATGGATATGATAAATGGAACTTTCACTTACAAAACAGAAATCCCTCTCCTAACATTTTTCCTACTCCCCGCCTGTCCCACTTTAGGATGATTCACGGATCTTTGGAAAAGTGTATGCGAAGTAGATCCATTATATACACATAAAGTTAGCCACTGACTTAATTTTGGGCTATACAAAAATTGTCTTACAGCACCGAGAATAATAACGCAATACTTACTTTTTTTTGAGAAAAATAATGCAATACTTACTGCCATAACTCGACCTGTGAACTCATCCACAATAAGCACCTCCTTGCTACGAACAATATAATTCACATCTCTAAGGAAGAGCTCCTTGGCTTTGATTGCATTTAAAACATATGAAGCCCACTGTTCACGAGGATCATATAAATCATCTATGTCCAGTATTTCTTCAGCGTCAGCGTAGCCTTGTTCTGTTAGTAAAACATTTCTCTGCTTTTCATCAACCTGAAAAATAATATTTATAAGAGAACGAATTGGATTGTAGCTGACAAACTAGTAAACAGAAGTATGAATACAAGAACAGATTTATGGCTAGGTCAAAGAGAAGATATATGAGCAATATACTCGTATATATTTTTAAAATGTACTATTCTGAAGTGAACAGAAATAGAATACTTCTTACAGAACGTGCAAAAAAACAATTACCGTTCTTTTCATTAAGAGGAGAAGCACAATTGTTACAAGAGTTAAGAGCCAAGGCAACAAGTGCCACCCATAACAACACACAACAGTAAGTGAATATTAGTACCGGTATTTTGTACAATAACATATCAAACAAGAACACAGGTGAAAGATGGGGACAGAATACGAGTTTCTTTCAAGGTAAGCTACATGATTTCATCTGCTGCGTGTGCCACATGAGTCGGTTGTGCCGCATGAGCCGCTTGTTGTGTTTTTTTGTTTTTTGGGCTTGTTGAGCTGTGCCCTCAGCAGAACCCCCCTTTTTGGACCTGTGTGTGCTACCGTGTGAGTTTGTGCGTGTGTGTGCGGCGTGAACCTTGTTGTTTTGTTGGACCTTGTGGCTCTAGTTGTTGCTTTAAATATAAAGCGGGGCGAAAGCCTTTTTCGGTAAAAGGAATAAAGTTGTGGCTTGGTGCTGCCCGGTTGCCACGGCTGTGTGGGCGGCGTGGTAGTCGGGGTGTGGCGTTCGGTGGCGGTGAGTGGTGGCCAGGGTGAAAACCCGCTCTATCTTCGGACGGACCAGCGGCGGCGAGACTTGTTCCCTTCTTGAAGGCGTCGTCGCGGCTCTCATTGCCCGTCGTGTTGCTCCAGGGGAAACTCTAATCATCGGATCGGGCGGTGGCGGCCCTCCGGTGTCGTCCCCTTCCTGAAGGCGCCGCCTTGGGAGTCCACGGTTCGTCATATGCGGCTACACTTCTTCGCGGTGGGGTGTTCACGGTTGTGGCCCCCAGTTGCTCTTGTAGTGCTAGGGATGGTGTTGCTGCGCTCAGCGCCTATGTATCATGCCTTGGGTGCGTTGTGGGGGCGTGCGTTTGTATCGGGTGTTGTTGATCGTTGCTTTATATATAAAGCGGGGCGAAAGCCTTTTTCGGTATAGTTGCACAAGCCCCATTATCCCACTGTGTGTGTTTCTTTATTGCCCCCCTCTATATTTGTGATCACTTCCTTTGCATTTCGAGTCCTTTGGATTTATTTCAACATTTACATATCTTGGACTTCAATTTGCATGAATTTGTGCCACTTGTCCTAACCAAGCCACTCGATAAGCTTTACTTTGTAGGTGTGAGTGAACAAGTCCGGTACCAATTCCACTATTCCTTCATTTCACATTGAGTGACACGGGATACATCCTCAACTTTGGAAAAAGGTAGCTTGGTATTGTTTATCTCATTTCCTACTCACCTTTGCTTGAGTCTTGTGATGGATAGGCAAAGCACATCATCTCCGGTTTACAACCACGACAACGAGTTCGATGCCATGAAGAACTTCATCGACGCCAAGATGGACAAGCACATGGAGGAGCTCAAGGTCCTCATCAACAACCGCAAGAGGTCTTCCTCATCTTCTAGAAGACGCTCAATTGCACATGCTTCCGAGCTACCATCTCCGGCAAGTACACCCCGGCATCAACACCGACAAGACGAGGCCGCTCAAGATCATCAAGGGTGTGCCACAAGAATGGAAGAGCAACCTTCCGGACGCGAGTTCACTTCTCTGCCAACCCCGTGCCCACGGGCCTCCGACCCCCGTGCACATGGCCTCCTACAACCCCGTGCGCACGGACCATACAGAACCACGACTTCGACCCCAAGGCTGCGGCTTCTTCAACAACATTGGCATCTTCGCCAAGTGATATCAAGGCATCTTCGCCTTCGGATGTACGGCATCTTCGCCTACTCCACGAGCTCAAATCCACTACTTCCACGAGCTACTTCGACTTCGACGACGCCGATGAGATTTCATTCTTTGGGACTCATGACCCCGAAGACTACCTCGAGTGGGAGCGCAAGATGGACGACTACCTCAAGCTACATCAAGTCCCCTCCGAAGATCAAGTGAAGTCGCCACAAGTACCTTCAACGGCGTAGACATGGTGGCTTCACACACCTTCGAAGAGCTTCACCAAGAGTTGGTGCAAGACGAAGAAAGCGATGCGGCGAGAATTTGTGCCTTCCACCTACACAGAACATCTTCAACGCCAATTGGAGAACACCATACAAGGATCCAAGTCCCTCGACGAGTACTTCTTGGAGATGAAGAAAGCCTTGCGACGAGCCGGCGTGGACGACCCCATTTGGATGAAGTTCCACTATACGATAGGATTGAACAACGACATCGTCAAGACTATCTTCCTCAACAACTACCGAGTCCCTCAACGACCTCTACATTGGTGCTCTCAAGGCGGAGCAAGAACTGAAGAAGGCCAAGTCTACTCGACCCCGAGCTCACTTCACGACGAACACACTCCAAGACGGCGAGCATGAGGCTAGTACCACCAAGATGTCCAAGCCCGATGAGCTGCAAGATGATGCTTCCAAGTTCGACTTCACCGCCATCCCTCTTTGTGGCATTAACGATGTCGAGTCTACCACGACTCTTTTTCAAGACGGTGCGGCGACGACTACGACTACGGAGCAACTCAAAGACCAAGATTTGGAGGCGAGCGACACCGTGACGAGCAAGGATGATGCTTCCATCTTTGGAGGCGAGAGTGATGATGTATCATCTTCAGCCTTCATCCATGGTGACAACTACGAGATGGTTGAGCATGGGATTTTCCCTTCGACCACGGGGACGTATGATGACTTGAGTGACTTGCCACCATATTGAGAGTGAGAGTGACTTCGCCACTAGCCCCATATATGATGAGCTGCCCCAATTCCCATGTGATGAGAACCACAACCCCACCACTTGAGTGAGATGAGTGACTCCACCATATGTGATTTTGAGTGCACCTATTTTGAGGGAGTGAGTGAGCCACCACATAGAGAGAGTGATGTAGTTGATAGGGCATGTGAGGCCATTTCAATTTCTAACGACTTAACCTCTACCTCTATTGTGTCTTCTCATTTGGTGCTAGGTCCTATATATGATGACGCGCCGATCCTCGACGACTTCGTCCTTCCTTTGGGCAAGACGATGGCCATGATGGAATGTGATGCATCCCCCACATGGTTCCATCACGATGATGACGTTGACCACGATTTGGTCTTTGCCACCTCACCTACACCACATGAGTGGAATGAGAAAGGTAACATAGGTGATGGTGATGCTCTAGTCCCACTAGTGGACATTCTTGACATTGATTGCCTGCATGATGTTGATCCACCTATTACCATGCTTCATGCTAGTATGATTTCCCCGTGCAATGATTTACCCATTTATGATAAGTTTGATGATTGCCATGTGGAGTCTATTAGTTGTGATGTCATATACATAGGATTTCGTGTGATAATTCTCTCGGTCACATCATGTTTGACAATCCGATTGACTTGTCATATGCTATGCATGAGATCATCCGTATGCCATATCTGCAATCTCATCGTAGTGACTATGCATATGCCATTAAAATAAACCCAATTTGCACATATGGCATAGATGACAAACCCATGGTTATTGGCATATGTTTTTTCTTGTGATGATATTGACATGCTCCCTATGCATCATTTATCTCATATGCCATGCCATGAACACCTAGTTTCCGATATGCATTGTTTGCCATGTTGTCAATTTTCTCCATATTATGTTTCCGCTATTGCACATGAGGAGACCTCTAGAGTTTCCTCATACATATCACGAGATTTTGACTCATCCTATACTTTGCATGATTCCCATGATTATGTGCACCATATGCATCCCATAAATAAAAATGTTATTGTGTGCCACACACTTCCTATAATTTGCGTCCCAATCATGTCGAACACAATAACTATCATTGCATGATGGATGACATATTTCTCTACCATGCCTCAAATTTCTTTGAGCGGTGTTTATCTTGTGCTAACTCTCACGTTTACATACGCATCATGATGGATGATGTGTACATTTACCATGCACACACTTTCTTTGGTTTGTGTCTCTTTTGTGTAGGTTCCCATGAATACTCGTCAACTTCACGATCTCATGAGTTGACGAAACGAGCCCTAGAGAGCAATGATAACTTAGGATCCCGAGGATTGTCCTTACCACCGCTCCCTTCGCGCAAAGACTTCACGCATTTCTTCTACATGGCCCTCACATGGTTATGGGTTATATACCACTTCTCACTTTATGCCCATATTGCCATATTCACTTTGCATGATATGCTCATTTCTATGCCTTTGCCATGCATTTCTGACTCTTTCTTTGCATCTCACATTACACTTGATATTAGTACTTGTATGTGTATTTGCATGCTTGGTGGAGATATCACTTGTTATTGCCATGTTTGCTTTGTGTCGTATGCCTATGATGATACTTTGATATTGCTTTGTTTTCCCGCTTGCGATATGTCATGTGCATTACCTATACCTACTATTTGCTCACATGACATGATTGCCATGATTTCGTCTAGTGTGTTGCATCTTCGCTCCACTAGTTTGCACGACTTGATTTCTATGCTTCCCTATGTTGCATCACCGATGATTAGTACTTGCTCATTTCATGCGGTTGATGACAATTATTTCCATGCTTTGCACATGATTGTTATTACATATTGTCACATGTCTCCATATGTTGCCTCTCTCATGCTAGATAATTTGCCATGTATTGAGTGCAACAATTATTCTAGTCTTGCTAATGAGATTGCCCCCATAGCATTCTCACGTATATTTGGAGATTTTGACATATTTCTTGTGAAGCATGCTTGTCTTCCTTCTTTGCACCATATGCCTAGTGCCATGAATATTGCCATTGTTGCATCATATTATTCATGCACTTTTACTTCTAATGGTTATGTGCAAGAGAAGAGAACCATCATGATGGATGATGTGTTTATCTACCATGCACATAAGTTGTTTGCTTTCTTTTGTGCATGTGTAGGATACTTCGACTTCGTGTCAACTTCCACTTCCCGTGAGTTGACCATTCGAGCTCTTGAGAGCGAACCACTTTCGACCACAACTTGCTTGCACCATTCGCACGCATGTTAGATATATTGCTTTCATTAATGATTGCCACATTGCCATGCCTCATGACATATATACCTTGTGTGTTGCATCCAACTTGTGGATTACTTGCTACTATCATATGCTTGGTTGCAACAATGTCATTTCTTCACATATGCCATGTCACATTGCTTGCTACATGATTGACTTGATTGCCTCACACATGATGAACAATTGCTCTTTCCATTGTGTTGGGTGCCACACCATCTTCACTACACCCTATGCACGTTATGCTTGGATTGTCTTGCACTCGACCATGTGCTTCGACACTTCATTTTATTTGTTGTGAATGATTCTTACGCATACCATCGACCATTTGTCGAGCGCTTTGTGCATGTTTGCTATGACCTTGAGGTAGATGCTTGTTCTCTTGTCACACATATTAGCATCTCTACCTCCCATTTGCATGCTTGTTTCCATGATCACCTTGATTTGCTCAATTTCTGTGCATACATGCCATGTCACAATCCTTTGTCACACCATATGCTATGCTTGATGACGACACTTGTCGGGTGAATCACCTCTTGAATGCTTGGTTTTGCACTAATGCTAACCAAATTTGTTTTTCCAAGTGTTTGTTGTCTTTGCCCCTTTTAAAGGAATCACAAGATGGTGAGACATTAGAGAGTGCCCATTTCGAGCATCAAGATGACGAAGGCTTGGTGAGCGTCCACTTCTACACAGCGACGTCATCCCTTTCCCATAGTGATTTAGATTTCGATCCGAGGTCAGATCTTTCCAAAGGGGGAGGGGATGATGCGGAGCATCCTTCGGACATCACCATGTCAAGATCCCATTTGGCAAGTGACACGTGCCACATCTACTTCACATACATAAAGGTGAATCGTCTCCTTTACACGTGTTCACTTGACCCCTTCGAGGATGGTATACTACTTGACAATCTTCGCGTGTGCATACATAGGTGTTATCGGAGCTTCACACACGACGAGGAGTTCATGCGAAAGAGAACAACTACACCATCCAAGAGGGAAGCTTGGAAGCGGAGAAGGAACCGTCAAGAAGGCGAGGTTCCACATGCGTCGACGGGCGTCCACAAGAAGGCTGACTGCGAGCTTCAAGACACCCCGTGCGCACGGGCCCCTGGACCCCGTGCCCACGGTACAAGCCCGTGCGCACGGGCTAAGTCGCCGGGTCTCTGGATACCCCGTGCGCACGAGCTCCACTTACCCCGTGCGCACGGGGCCTCCTGCGTGTGGCTGTTGGGCTTTGCCCATGTGTTCCCATTTCGCCCCTCCTTACCCCTACATCCCTTGGACCTATATATACTCCTCTTCCTCCTCCATTTGGGGATAGCTAAGAATAGATACATTAGAGCTTAGCTCATGTACCTCCCCTTGTGGAATTCCTCTTGAGAGAGAGAGAAGACTCAATTGGAGTTCAAGACCTCCATTGGAGAAGATCCCTAGGGATTCAAGACCTCCTTGTGGGAATGATCTATCTAGATCATCAAGACCTCATCTCCTTCATAGGATTTGGGATGAACTTTACCATGTATCTTGTTTCCCTTTGATTGTTCTTGTACCTTGTGAATCTCATGTGTTTGTGAGTCTAGTGGATGTGTGATTGGACTTGTTCTTGAGTGTTCCTCTTGTAATTTCCCCTCTTGCTCTTCGTGTTCTTCGCGTTCTTCGTGGATCCCCTCCAATTCGTGAAAGATCTCCACTTAGGGTCTCCACCCTACAACACAACCTCTATGGCTGCATCCCCAAGCGACGACGCACGACGAGAACCGTGGTGGACGGGCTCAATGGCAACTCCTGGGCACGCGACATCCAAGGCAACCTCGGCCTACATGAGATCGGTCGGTATCTGCAGCTCTGGCAGATCATGCAGCCCACCGAGCTCTCCGCCGCCCCAGATAGGCTGATCTGGAAGTGGACAGCGAGCGGCACCTACTCCGCGCAGTCCTGCTACCTGGCCACTTTCCATGGATCAACGGCCTGCCATTCCTGGAAGCTAATTTGGAAATGCTAGGCGCCGCCGAGTCAAATTCTTCCACTGGTTGGCCAACCAGGACCGGTGCTGGACTGCAGAGAGGCTGGCTCGCCATGGACTCCAACACCACCCCCACTGTCTCCTTTGTGACCAACAGCCGGAAACCCTGCGCCATTTGCTGCTGGAATGCCCCTTCGCCCGCCAGGCGTGGCATTCCCCTTCGCGCACCAAGCGTGGCATGAGACCCTGGCCTGGCTTCGCATCCCAGCCCCGATCCCCACTCGCGAACCCTCGCTTATGGACTTGGTGGAAACATGCCAAGGATAACACGCCGCCGATCCTACGCAAGGCCCTGAAATCCGTCGCGCTGCTCGTGCCCTGGATGGTCTGGAAGCACAGGAACAGCTGCGTCTTCGACAACGCAACACCATCCTTCAACATGCTATTAGATAGAATTAAGGACGAGGCCTGCTCTTGGGCTGCGGCCGGGGCACCTGGTCTCCAACTTGTGCTGCCACAAAACTGGGATGTGCATTAAACTGGATGTAACCCGCGCGTCCTCGGACAATTGTAACTCAACTCCTCCCTTTTCAATGCAAAGAAACGCAAAGGACCTTTGCGTTTTCTCGAAAAAAAAATGGCTCTCTTGGCTGCCTCTTGCAGAGTTTTGGTATAACACAACATACCATAATGCCCTACAAATGAGCCCCTTTCAGGCATTATATGAATTTCCTCCTCCAATTATAAGTGAACTAGCTATTCCTGGTCCTGAAGATCTAGAAGCACAAGAATTCCTAGTATCTAAACAGAGAATGTTAGACCAGTTAAAGGAAGATTTAGGTCAAGCTCAAAACAGGATGAAGTATACTGATCTAAAGAGGACAGAAAGTGTTTGAAGTAGGAGAAATGGTATATCTTAAGATGGCCCCCTACAGACTTGCAGCTTTTGGGTTTCGAGGAGCTCTCAAGTTGCAGAACAAATACTATGGTCCTTTCCTCGTTATCCAGAAAGTGGGAAATTCAGCTTATAAGTCACAATTCCCTGAGCATGTTAAGATCCACCCAATGTTTCATGTCAGTCAACTTAAGAAACATATTGGCAGTTGAGCTATTCCAAGCCCTGATCTTCCAATGGTCCATGAGGATGGCACAATCAAGACTGAACCTGCTACTGTCTTGGAAGTACGCCAAGTTCCTCGGAACAACATGCCGGTAGTGCAATGGTTGATCCAATGGGAGAATCTGGCACCCGATGATGCTACATGGGAGGATGCTGACTTTATTAAGTACACATTTCCTTAATTTTTCAGGGACACTGCCCAGGGATGGCGAGCTGCGGCTACAACACCGTGAGGACACGTTGAATTTCAGAAGGGACAATGTCAGACCTGAACCTGAAGGTGTTCTATTATTCAGTATCTGTAGCATAAACGGCATGTACCGCTTCAGGAGATCCAACGACCCTCAAGACTTACTGCATACCGCTTCGTCCGAGCCGTCGGATCCAGATGAACCGTTATACAGTAACTACAGCAGCTTGGTAACTTTGCTGCTGCGGTAACTCTGAACCTATGTAAGCCGGGGTGTGGCTGCGGGTTGATCTTATCATCTGTCATTTGCTATCTGCCTTCTAGGCTGAGAATATACTCTAAAGATACTTTCGTGATAAGCTTGCTGCTGGAATACAGCAGAAACCCTCGATATTTTCCCCAAATCCTCTCTGTTACTCTTGAATCCCCTTACGATCTGAATTGTGTCCTGACACTACGCCCTTTTTTTTAATCATGGAGCTAAGTTGGACTTGTAATATGAGTGAAAGCCTCGTAATACTCTCCTATGGACATGTCCTGCTGCTGAGTGTAATGCAGATTCTGCAACAGTGAGTACTCGAGAGCTCCACAGGACTGAAGATAGCGCTGCTCAAAATATGTCCACATCTCCTTTGCTGGACTGTGATGCTCAAGGCTCATTCGAAGTGCGGGATCAACACTCAGAAGTCGGAACTAAAGCTCCCATAACTTGTCATCATTTCTTTGCAATGCCTTCAAAATAGCAGCAACATCTTTGGGCTCAGGAGGATTTTCTGTCAAATGAGCAGTAAAGCCAGCTGCTCTTACAACAGTCTTAAATGAAAAGGCCAATCCCTGTAATTGGTGCCATCAAGCTTGATGTCTGTGGACAGAATCTTACCATCCTTTGCCATGGCAGCAATAAACGAGCACAAGCTAGCAGAAAACTCAACTACAAATGGTAAGCTGAAAGCAGCAACAGCTTCACCACACAGACAGACTAAGGTAGTGGAGAAGGATAATGCTCACACGAGCTGAAAGAAGACAACATGAAAGCAGCAACACATTATGCAGATAACACCTCCCCCCCACCCCCACTCACCCACCCCCACACATACACACTGTTGACGAGACAGACAGCAGCACATCGGTGGTAGCAGAGTGACCGGAGCTAGAGTTGTGGTGGACTTGGCGCTGTCTCTGATGCCATGTTAAGGTAAGAGGAAAAGTGGGCAGATGATAGAGTATATACAAGTTATATGGGCCTTGGCCAACCTCTGCTATCAGGCCTGAAGACAGAGAAGATACCACTATATAATACTTAACAGCACTGTTTTTGAGTCGAACGACTAGTCGCGCCTAGTCGTCGATTAGTCGACGAGTCGCAACTGGCAGGTCAACTCAACATGTCGACTCGACTAGTTGGCCGAGTCGAGCGACTCAATCGACTAGTCGTGCTTTTTGTGTCGAACGAGTAAAATTGGCCCCACCAGTCATATTTTTTTTTCTATTTGCTTGCCCAATCCCCCCTGGAAACCTAGATAGCCGCAGCCCCCCCCCCCCCCCCCCCCCCCCCTCCCCAACCCAAACCTCTCCTGCGACCCTCTCCCTTGGCCGCGGCCGCGGCCGCAAGCTGGTTAGCTCCTCCCCTGGTTGCTGCTGCCGCTGGTCTGCCCCTCCCTTATTGTTGTGGCTCCTCCCCTGGTTGCCGCCGGCTGCTGCTGGTCTGCTCCTCCCCTGGTAATTCACGTCGACTAGTCGACCATGAGTCTTGACTAGTCACGACTAGTCAAGAGTCGCTACCCCAGAACGACTCGTCGACTCGAAAACCTTGCTTAACAGATGTTAGCCACAGGATCAAAGCAAAAGGTGGATGAAGGTAAGTTCTCTAGGACGACAATCAAAATTGTGATGCTATATGGAGCAGAACGTTGGCACACTAAAAGACAACACATCTGACAAATGAGCATTACAGATTGTGCATGCTATGGTGTGTGTGGCCATACAAGGACAAAAAATAGGAATGAGGTAATACATGATAGGGTAGGGTGGCACCAAATTAAGAGAAGCCTGTCCAACAGCAAGTAAGGTGGTTTTGGACATATCCTACAAGGGCCTCCAGAAGCACCAGTTAATAGTGGGATTCTAAAGGGTAGCAAAAATACTAAGAGGGGCAGGGGCGACCAAAGTTGACATGGTGGGAGGCGGTAAAGAGGGATTTGAAGGATTGGAATGTACCTAGAGATTTGGTTCATGATAGGACTGCATGAAGATCAGCAATCCATGTGCCGGAACCTTAATTTACTCTTTTATTCTTCGTTTACTTTTTTCTATATTTCGCTTTTTTGGTTTCCGTATGTTTCTGTTGGGTTCCATATCTAGCATACCCCAACTTGCTTGGGACAAAAGGCTGTTGTTGTTCTTGTTGTAGTTTACATTGTTCTGTTAAAATGATCTGTTGGCTGTTGCATGATCTATCTAGAACAGAACATTCATTCTGAGATTCTACAGGGATAACAAATATGCAGTAACAAAAGAGTAAGAATTGATTGTGCTCACAGTATAATGAATATCTTGTTCAAAAGCTTCAGCTATTTTTGCTGCTTTGTAATACCGGTCACTTGGCTTTTCAGCCAGGCCTGATATTATAAGAGGTGTCCGTGCTTCATCAATAAGGATTGAATCAACTTCATCTATCACACAGTAATTAAAGTTCCTCAAGACAAGCTCATCTACAGTCTGCAAATAAAGATTCGGTCAAGTGCAAAAGCTGTGAACCTGAGAGAACAGGGAGAAATGAAATAGTGGTCCTTAAAACTTGAGAGTAAAATGCACCCGAGGTCTTAAAAGTTTTCCGGGTGTATCAGCTCAGTCCTATAAGTATGAAAATGCACATTTAAGTCCCAAAAAGGATAGGTGATTCATCGCAGATCCTACTCAGGTCTGACCTGCCCGCGTGGAGCGTTGAAATGCAATGTAGGTAATATTTTGCGCAATCACACAATAGTCTATTGTAATTCCGTGGTCCCGTGCTAATGTTGTGCGCTATGTCACAGCCACCTACTTGTTGTGGATGGTGCACATGCTCTGCATGGACGTTGAGATAGGAGAACTTGTTATGGATGTGACCTTTTTTCATGTTCTTTATCCCCCGTTTCAGGCGATTGGCAGGCTCTGATTGGCGGTGATGCTGCGCAGGATAGTACCTGACCATGGCCCGGGGGAGAGGTTAGGCCCTGCAGCGGTGGCATGATGTCCGGTGTGCAGGGGCTGTTCATCGGGCTCACAACCGGTACGCACGCGCGCTGGACGAGTCAGAGCAGAGCCCAATGTTGCTGTTCGATCCGCTCATGCTCAGTCGCCGCGCTTGCCGAGGACCTACGAAGCAGGACCAGGCCGGGGATCGGCCTCGTGGTGGACGTCGCCCTGGCTGCCGACAACGACGACGGCAAGAACTGTCGTCCCTGGCTCCACCTTTGGTACCTCCGCACAAGAGTGAAGGCCAATTGAATTCCAACCCCCCCCCCCCCCCCCGGCGTGCCGGATGAGACCATGAAGATGGTGTCATGAACATCAGCGGGCTCCTCGACCTGTCGCTGCTTGAGAGGTACCGGGTAACGTGTGTGTGACGGTGTACGTGGCGCTCACCGCCAGCAACCACATGGGACGGCTGCTCGCGAAGCCGCATCCCCGGTCAGGAAGAGCAAGCCAGAGGTGGGCGAGGAGTATGAGCGGTCCTACATCTACTTCCATTGTTATGGCACTGGTGCCACTCTACCTGGTTTCGCATCAGGAGCTTGTTCGAAAACCAGGTCGGGTTCCTAGCGATGCTGCAGCGCAGTATTAAATTGTTCACAGGGATGAGCTTGCCGGACCTTGCCCGCGTTCATGGACACAGTCATACTGGAGCAATATGGGGACGATTGTGTGCAGACCAAGCGACGAGAGCGCCGTCACAGAACTGGGAAGGACTAGAGAGCAATGGGTGTTGTGGGGAATTACAGAATTAGAATTGAGTTTATTAAGGAGATTTTTGCAAAAAAAAAATGCCTACATGGCATATCTTAAGTTTCATGCACTAGGGAACGCAACAAAAAATCTGAATTGATGGAAAGGGCTAGGCAATCCATATATACACTTCAACACCCCCTCTCACGTGTGACGCGGGAAGTCGGCACGTGAATAGACTCGGAGGTATGGCTCAAGAGGCCTATACCTAGACAGAGGGGGCAACAACAATTTTTGGATAAATCGCGAAAGCCAGGACTTGACTCAAGACCTTAAGCTCCAATACCATGTTAAGCTTCATGCACTAGCCAAACGCAACCAAAAATCCGAACCGATGGAAAGGGTTAGGCAATCCACATATACACTAGCATGTTAAGCTTCGTGCACTAGCCAAGGCAACCAAAAGTCCAAACTAATGGAAAGAGCTAGGCCATCCACATATACATTTCATCACCCTTCTCACGTATAATGCGGGAAGTCAACACATGAATAGACTCGGAGTATGCTCAAGAGACCTATACGTGGACACAAAAGGGGTTACAACAATTTTTGGATAAATTGCGGAAGTCAGGACTTGAACTCAAGACCTTAGGCCCTGATACCATGTTAAGCTTCATGCACTAGCCAACGCAACCAAATGTCCGAACTGATGGAAAGGGCTAGGCAATCCACAAATACACTTCAACACCCCCTCACATGTGACGCGGGAAGTCAACATGTGAATAGACTCAGAGATATGGCTCAAGAGGCCCATACGTGGACACGGAGGGGGAACAACAATTTTTGGATAAATTGCGAAAGCCAAGACTTGAACTCTAAAGTCCGAACTGATGAAAAGGGCTAGGCAATGCACATATACATTTCAACAGCATATTTGACAACGGGCCATGCGGGTAGGTTGGACTTGGGTAGGACCTATGGTGAACCATTTATCACTTTTAGTGCTCAAATGTGCATTTTCGTAGTTATACGGCCTAGTTGACACGGGAAATACTGTAAGGACCTCTGGTTACCCAAACTTAAAAGGCAAGCATGCACAATCGAACATTGATAAACATTGTCCACAAAGGAAGAGGCTTACCATTGCAAGGTTATCTCTTAGATAATCAAATCCAAGCTCACTATTTGTGACATAAGTAATATCACACAAGTAATTTTCCCTCCTTTGCTCCGGTGTCATGTTCTCTGCCAAAACAAAGACCAACTGTTCAACAAACATCAATAACAAATAAAGAAAATCAATAAATGATGCCAGAAAAAGAGAAAACTCAAAAATAAGTGCTTGATGGGCACATGAAGCTGTTGCATAGCAGCAGTGACAGGCTAACGAACTCAGAATAATACTACAATCAGCTAAACATCCATCTTGTTTGGCATGCGTTTTCTGGAACAAACAAGTAAAAATCGATCTCAATTGTTATGCGTTTTCTGGACCAGACATGTACAATTATTGGGTAGTTTTGCTCTTTTCTCACGCATATCAGTACTTCCACGAGCAACTCATTTCATTCACAAGAGTTCAGTTGGTACGTTAGTACCTTAATTATGTTTGGCGAATTAAAGTGGATACTGAACAAAGTGTGCAATTTGGAGATGGCACAAACAAAAATAATGAACAACGTGGAGTGATCACATACGCTGAATTAGTCCAACCTGCAGTCCCAGAAAGCGGGGAACTTGACCAACCCACTCACAGTCACGTCTGGCAAGATAATCATTTACTGTGACAACATGGACTCCTTTACCACTTAATGCATTTAAGTACGCTGGCAGGATAGCCACGAGTGTCTTCCCCTCTCCAGTCTTCATTTCTGCAATCTCCCCCTTATGCAGAACCATCCCACCAATCAACTGTACATCAAAGGGGCGAAGACCAAGAACTCTACTGGAAGCCTCCCTCACAACAGCAAATGCTTCCTGCAATAGCTAAGAAACCATCAAAATATTTCCACCTTGAAATATCTTTTTCAGCAGTTGACATGTTGGCATGTTGAATATATCATAGAACAAAGTACTTTGCAGTTTTCAGACAAACACTGTAGTAGGCTAGTAGCTACTGAGGAAAATAGTTGGTGGCTAATATGTAAGTCCTAAAATGAAAGTAACTTCTCCCACATCTCCAAACGTGAGCTAATCAGTTTAGTTATTAACTTATATCTTTATCAATTACAACTTTTTCAATCCAACAATGCTAAAAAAACATTTGGTTCATTTTGAAATTGTATACATTTTGAAGTTATTTACCTTTTTCTTTTAACATAAATTGAAAATGTTTTTGAGTTGTCACATTTTTCAATAATGAAGTGGCGAAGTAGTCATATAGTTCCCGAGTTCTTCAATTTTTAAAATGAGGTTCTACTATTTGTATGTTATGAAATCAAATAACATGTATCCTTGTTACATGTTATTTCCTAAAAAGCACAGATATGGCAGACTCTGCCGTATCGGCATATAGAACACTAGAGATACGGGGATCCCCGGATATGCAGCAATATGTGTATCCCCGAGTATCAGTGCAGCCTAGTAAAGCCCAACCCTAGACAGGTCCCAGTCCTCAATCGACCAGGGCAGCTCGATCCAGTCCCGACTCCCGCGATCCCATGCACGAGTGCGCCACCGCCACCTGGGATCGCGTTGCCACCGCTGCCCGTCGCTGAATCTCCCGGAGGCAAGCAAGGTAATTTTCCCGACAGTTCTCCTCAATGTTCAAGTGCTTGCTGTCTGCTGACTTGCTGCCGCCTGCCGCTGCTGTTACTGGCTTGCTGCTACCTCACATGCTGTTGTTGTATACCTGCTGCTGTTGAGTTGCTTGCTGCTGTTGTTGGCTTGTTGCATATGCTAGATGTTACCGAAAAAGGCTTTCGCCCCACTTTATATATAAAGCAATGATCAACCTTACTAGCTAGGGAATGGCTATATATATAAAGCTTGTTGCATATGCTAGATGTTTCTGTCGAGTAATTGAGTTGCTGCTGAACTGCTATTGTTGCTTGCTTGCTTGCTACCTTACTAGCTAGGGAATGGCATCTGCAAGCAGTGGCATGGGGCAGGCAGCCACTCTTCTTTTGGTGGAGCTGCAAACAACGTCAGTGCTGATAGTGAAGAGGTTGAGGCTAGGGATGGTTGCTCACAATCCCAAATATCCTCTGTGGGCTCGTGCGACAAGAATATTACCAGTTGCAGACTCTACTTTCTAGGTTATTTCTATGTTCATTTGTTGCTAAGTTATTTCTATGTTCTTGTTGCTGTTTAGGTTATTTCTATGTCCGTTTGTTGCACCTTACGTTCAACTTCCTTGACCTTGCCATGGCATATCAAATTATGGCATAATCTGATATTTACAAAATCACTCTAGGATGCTGTTCCCACTATCAACACCAGAAGCTTCCATCCATCTATACATATAAACATACGTTTACCAGCTTCTAAACTACTCCGTCTGTCCCATATTAATTGTCGCTCAAACGGATGTATCTAGCACTGAAATACGTCTAGATACAACTCATCCGTTCGAGCGACAATTAATATGGGACAAAGTACTATGCAGCCATGATATTTGTGTTCATATTTAGAAATGTTATTTATTCTATACTGCCTTGCAAGCTGATTTGACAAAGAAAAATACTGTATGGAACTTCATGATCAAAGTCTTGAGTTGCAGAAAATACTAAAATAATCAATGATGTCAGAACAAATGAATAATCAAATATGCAACTTAACATTGGATTCTAACTTTTACCTGTATTACATATATGTTGAATAATCATTTTACAACTATTGAGAAACATTTGTAAATATGCCTACAGGATATTTTACTAATGTTTTTCTGTGTAGCACATCACATAACTTCAGATTGTACTTCACACAATTTTTCACTATTATTGGCTAGTTGTATTTAAACACATCATTTGTTGTGCCTGTACATTGCATTCCATATTATATTTTAGAGATACGTACCATCAACATTTATACCAAACTAACTCACGACAATGTACAGGAATGACACTGGTAATATTATATTGTAGTTACTTCAAAGGAAAAATATCGAAGTTGTTGACAAAATAAATAGTAGCTACTGCAAAAAATTATACTTGAAATGCAATATAACACTAAATCACTAGTCACATACATAATGGATAATGAATCAACTGAACACGTTTCAACGATTTGTTCCATTTTTAGAAGTCATTGTGTTATTACACTAGATCTCAATTTTTCATATATAATCGTGTTGGGCTGTGTCTTCTCTACTTTAGTGTGTGTGTGTGCTTCAGGCCCATCAGCCCATGTGGCCCATGTAACCCAGCAGTGTATATAATTGCTGCCCTCCCGTACAGGAAATCCTAACCACATAGAATACATCACCCTAACCACATAGGAGAGTGATGAAGTTCCTGAAGGGGCTTAGCTCTGAATTTGGAGGGAGGCGTGCTGGGTTGTTTCATCAGCCAAAGCTGACCAGGAGTGGAGAAGTGAATGCATCTCGCTCAGCATTTAGTGTCTGAATGGAAGGAGACAAGAGAGTGCTTCAACTGTGGAGAGAGAGGTCACATAAGCCTCACCTGCACAGCACCACACAAAGAAATACATGGTAGGGGCAGATACTGCCCCCGCCATAGGTCTCCGTAGGTCTCGGAGGATAACTGGGACCTGGATCTCCGTAGGTCTCTGTCTCCTGTAGAGTTGGATGATTGGCAGCGTCTCGTTGCCTGCTTCCCTTTGCTCTCGGAGGGAGAGGACTCGGTTGTCTGGCCCCACTCTGCTTCTGGTCGCTTCTCTGTCAAGTCTTTATACACTAAAATCGTCTCAGGGACCCCTACCTCTAAATTCAAGATCATCTGGCGTGCTCGTGTTCCCCCTAAGATTAAAATTTTCATGTGGCAAGCATTCCGTAGGAGGCTGCCAGCTGCTGACCAGATCCGTAAGAGGAACGACCCTGGCTCGGACAGATGTGTGTTGTGTGGTGAGCTCGAAGATACAAAGCATATTTTCTTTCACTGCCCCTTGGCCAATTCGTGTGGTGCTGCATCAGGTCTTGGCTCCCCGTTTCTTGGAGCCCATCATCCTTTGCTAATCTTAGGGCCTTGTCCTATGGACTGTCTGGGATCTCTAAGCGGGCTTTCTGGGTGGGGTTTGCGGCGATCTGTTGGTCGTTGTGGACTACTAGAAACAAGTTTACTATCGAACACTCCTTCCCGGCTAAACCTGCTGATTGCTTATTTAAAACTGGCATATTTTTGCAACAGTGGAGATCATTGACTAGGGACGCTTACCTTGAGGCCTTCGACATGATGTCTTCCAAGATTCGGGCTACTGCTACTTCCTTGGCGCGCAGGCAACCAGGAGTTTGATGGTTCCTGGAGGTTTTTCTGATATTTTCTTCGAGTTTTCTGGCCTGCGCGCCATGTTTGGCTTGGGTGCCATGTATCTGAACCAAAGTAGCCGGAAACAGGGAACGGTGGGCCGTCCCTCGATCCGGATTCATCGACCCAGAATCAGATTCGGGAACGAGGGTCGATTCGGTAAGATTCGATGCGGATTCAGCGTTTCCGCAGCCGGATCGTCGATTCAGGTTCGGCGACTCGACAGTCTTGGTTCTTGAATCGATCGAGTAAGCAAAAGGTCAGCCATATCAATCACGAACTCCTCGTTTTACTCTCTGCCCCGTTCTTTTCCACTCCCCTAAATAACTCTTCGTTCTGCTCTCCAATTACTTCAAGGCTGCTAATAAATTTTCCATTGGGAAGGAGATGATTTATTTTAGTCTTCATGGATCGACGATGCAACCAGTTGCTCGTTCCATGGTAAAGATTCACGTTCCTCGTTCCATGGTACCGTACCGGATTCATCATACCGGAATTGATTGGATCGTGTTTCCGCTTTAGAAAAATCGTTCTAGAGATGTATACCCCCACTGTACCCTATTTTTTCCAGCCTCCGACTCTCGTCCCCCGTTCCCGTTCCTCGTTCCCACCGTACCGGAAACATGGCAACTATGATCTGAACTCCGTTTATTCTGCCTGTCCTATGTCTGTGGCTACTTATGTTGCGTTTGTGGATTCTGCCTGGTGGCTTTATTTATAAAGTCGGGCTAATGCCTTTCATCTAAAAAAAGACACTACCCCCGCCCCTCCCCTCCCGAGGCGCTCCCGCAGGCGCCCCCAAGAGGGAACCCTAGCGCCGCCGCCGCCGCCCCCGTTCCTTCGCCCCGTCCCCCCCTTCCCCGCCGCCGCCGGTGGCGTCGCCGGCCAAAGGCCGCGTGGCGCAGGCGGCGGCGGGGCGGCTCTCTCCCTCGCGCGGGTGGCGGTCGTCGCGGGGCGGCCACCCCTGCTCGGTGGCGTCGGGCGCCGGCCGGCCTCGGCCCCGGCTTCCCTCCTCCTTCTCGCGTCCTGTGACCTGCCGGCGCCGCCTCCTCTCCTCCTCGCTCATGGGGTTCTGGAGGCCGGGGGCGTGCTGACGGCGGATCTGGCAACCCCTGCCCAGATCCGACTGGTGGTGGCGGTTGGCGGCTGCAGGGGTGACCGGCGGCCCCTCTAAGGTGGTGGTGCTGCAGCCGGGGTTCATCCTACTCCGGTGGGGTGGCTGGGCTCCGGCTGGACCTGGCCCTGGCACGTGTGGAGACGCAGGGGGGTGGGGGGCGGGGTGCGCGCGGCCTTGGGGGTCGGCCGGCGGCGCGTGGAATCGGTGGTGCGTGCCCGGTGGCTCCGGCGCTTGGAGCTCGCCGGGCGACGAGGGTAGGGCAGCGGCCGGGCGTGGCCGCTGCCCCGGCCGTGGGCGGCGGCGTGGGGAGGTCCAGCGGTGGTGGCCTCCCGGTGCCGTGGCGGCTTCACGGTGGCTCGACGGATCTGCCTGCGGCAGCGGCCGGCTTCTCCGGCGTCGGCTCGTCTGCGTTCGGACCGCCTCGACCTTCGCCCCATCTCCTCGTCGCCCGGGCGCTACTCCCATCAAAGGGCTGGCCCTCTCCCAGCGGTGGTCCACCGCTCGTCTCGCGCCCAGGGCTGCAGGACCGAGCTCGTCTCGCGCACGGTGCAGCAAGACCGAGCTCGTCTCGCGCACAGTGCAGCAGGACTGACCTCGTCCCCCTCGCGGTGCTGTAGGACCGAGCTCGTCTCACGCCCGGGGCAGCAGGACGGGTCGATGGATGCCAGTTCCGGCCGGCCTTATCGGGTCTCGACGCTAGGGGTCGCCCAGGGGTGCGAAAGGTGGGACCTTTCCGCTCGTCTCTTTCGTTGGGGTTGCGGCGGGCCTCGGGTGAGGGGGTGTCAAGGTCTTGGATGCCAGGGCGGCGGCCCTGGTGGTGGTAGCGCGGTGCTCTTGGGCAGAGCCTGTGCCTTGGCACTGCCCGGTCACCATGGCCGTGTGGGCGGCGTGGTTGCCGGGGTGTGGCGTTCGGTGGCGGTGAGTGTTGGCCGAGGTGAAAACCTGTTCTATCTTCGGACGGACCGGCGGCGGCGAAGATCGTTCCCTTCTTGAAGGCGTCGTCGCGGCTCTCATTGCCTGTCATGCGGCTCCAGGGGAAACTCTGATCCTTGGATCGGGCGGTGGCGGCGCTCCGGTGTCGTACCCTTCCTGAAGGCACCGCCTTGGAGCACATGGTTCGTCATATGTAGCTTCATCTCTTCGTGGTGGTAGTGCTAGGGGTGGTGTTGCTGCGCTCAGCGCCTATGTATCCTGCCTCGGGTGTGTGCGTGTGTTGCGGTGGCGTGTGTTTGTACTGGGTGCTTGGTGATCGGTGCTTTATATATAAAGCGGGGCGAAAGCCTTTTTCGGTAATACATGGTAGGGGAAGAGACTACAGCCGAAGAGAGGGGAGCCAGAGGAAGAGGTCACTCTAGGGGGTCCAATTACTCAAGTGGCTTCAAGGCAAACTTGGCAACACTGAAAGAGGGAAAGTCAATGACCTCTCAAGGGGAGCCAAAAAGTACAAGCCAGGAGGATAACTTTGGGACTTTGCGCACTTTGTCTACACAAAGAAGGTAATTTCACAAATGCATCTGTATCCGCACATGATTTCCATCCAAATTGGATATCAGATTCCAGAGCATCCAATCATGTGTCGGGTACCTCGGTTGAGTTTGAATCATACTCCCTCCGTCCCAAATTACTTGTCTATCCCTTTCTGCGGCAAGTAATTCGGGGCGGAGGGAGTATAACCCAATTACACACTGTGAAACAAAACAAACTGCTAATGGCACCTCACAACCCGTAAAAGGAGTTGGATCAGTTCAATGTACACCAACTACCAAATTATCACATGTACTACATAATCCAGCTTTTCCTGTTAACTTGCTTTCTTTGAGTGCTTTCATTGATCAGCTAGACTTCCGAGTAACTCTTGACGAGAAAATATGTTTGAATCAGGAGAGGAACTTGGCACAGGAACCAGGCATAGTGGACTGTGGTATATGGACCGTGAAGTGGCTAGGTCTGGTACTAGTCCTGTTTTGGTTGTACTACTTGGAGGAAGTGAGAAAATGGAGATGGGCCATCACTGCCGGATGGGCATATGGCTTTTGATAAGTAAGATGTTTCCTGATGATGCAATGCGTGGAGTAGACAAGAGTAAGCTTACGTGTGATGCCTGTCAATATGCAAAGCACACAAAAACCTCATATGTGAGTAAGAGACTCAGGAGTATATCCCCGTTTATGTTGATTCACTCTGATATGTGGACAAGTACTGTGTTGTTTCTGTCAGTGGAATGAAATATCTTGTGACATTTATAGACTGCCACACTCACATGACTTGGGTGTACCTTATGCGACATAAAGATGAGGTATTCCAATGTTTTCAAGAGTTTTATGCCTATGTGCAAAACCAATTTAATGTGCAGATACAGGTGATCAGATCTGACAATGGGACTGTATGTAAACAGGCGATTTGAGGTTTTCTGTCAGCACAAAGCATAATGCCCCAAACATCATGTCCAGATACGCCTGCTCAAAATGGAGTTGCAGAAATAAAAAATCGGCACATTCTAGAAGTGGCTCGGTCCCTTATGTACAACATGAATGTTTCAACAAAAATGTGGAGTGAAGCTGTCATGACTGCAATGTTCTTGATCAACTGGATGCCTTCAAAAATGCTTGGCATGAAGTCTCCTTGTGGGGAGAATAAATCCTAGGTTCGTCCGAAATTATTTGGATGTACTTGCTTCATCAGAGATCACGTACCCTTAGTGGGAAAGCTGGATCCACGAGCTGTAAAACGCAAATTTGTTGGGTTGAAGCAATGGCCAAGGACTTGGTTTGACAGGTTTAGGCAAGTAGTTTGCAGTATGGGGTATAAACAATGCAATGGAGACTGTTATGAATATTCAACTTGTATTACTAGTAGGAGACCAAAGCCAACATATATACATGTACAAGAGGATGCCAAAAGGCTAGAATACAAAAAGCCAAAGGCCATCATCAATATAACTCTAACAGAGACAACACTGTTTTCTATAAACATTCCAAGCAGCAGATTACTATTCTTGCAGTATATGTGAATGACATCATAATCACACGAGACAATGAAGAGGAGAGTACAAGATTAAAGAAATATGTGAATGACATCATAATCACACGAGACAATGAAGAGGAGAGTACAAGATTAAAGAAATGCCTAGGCGAAGCATCTAAAGTTAAGGACCTTGGTCAGCTAAAATACTTCCTTGGTATTGAAGTTCTTTTTTCGAGAAAACGCGAAGAGTTTGCGTTTCTTTTCATTGAATAGTGGGGGAACAGGTTACATGCCTCCTAGGAGGTGGTTTGCAGTTTATGTTACAATGATCTTAGTGGACATCCCAGGTGCTAGGGATCACCAATCGGAGGCTTGAAGCCCCGGCCCGATCAAAGGGGGAAATAGCTCTGTCTCAACGGGATTACACCCTATAACTCCTAAGTGATATGGGAATGCTTGGATGTAAAGCAGCTCCAACTCCTATTGAACAAAATCACAAATTGACAGCGCAGCTTGGTGAACCAATTAACAAAGAGAAATATCAACAATTGGTTGGCAGACTTCTCTAGTTATGTCACACAAGACCAGACATATGGAGTAAGTAGATCTATGCATGACCCGAGGAGTGGACACCTTGACGCAGTCTACAGAATCCTAAGGTATCTAAAGGGCAGCCCTGGTATATGACTGTGGTCCAAGAGTAATGGCCATTTGAATGTTGACAGTTATGGTGATGCTGACTGGGCTAGTTGTCTTGATGGTAGGTGATGAACCTCAGGCTATTTTGTGTTTGTTGATGGAAATTTAGTGTCCTGGAGAAGCAAAAAACTATCCGTAGAATCAAAATCAACCGCGGAAGCTGAGTATAGGGCTATGTCCCAAGGGCTGAGTGAGATGTTATGGGTAATGGGCCTTTTGCTCATGATAAAGGTGTTGAGACAAGATCCTTTGAATGTGTGTTGTGACAACAAATCTGCCATCAACATTGGTAATACCAGTGCAACATGACAGAATAAAAAATGTGGACATAGAAACTGGATGCAAGAATCATCAAGATAACTCATGTGAGCTCTAGATAACAAGTCGCCGATTCTCTCACCAAACGCTTGGGAACCAGAGAGTGCAATCTTGCTTGAGATAAGATGGGCGTGATAGATATCTATCATCCCTCTTGAGAGGGGGGGGGGGGGGGGGGGGGGTGTTGTTCTACATTAGTGTGTGTGCGCTTCAGGGGCATGTGGCCTAGCAGCCTATATAAGTGCTGCCCTCCTGTACAGGAAACCCTAACCATATAGAATACATTACAGAAGTCAGCTCTCTATCTCCAACCGCCACCCCTCTTCACCTTGCTTGAACAAAACGTAACTAACCTATCTCCCTTGTAAAGGATTTGTCCATAATGACCATTAAGGCATTAACAGATGCTCTGGTAGTGGCCAAATAAGGTCTATCTGCTCTTATGGAAAAGGAATCCATACTTGCAATGAAAATTGGATCAGATTCTTCTATGTGTGATTTAAATAGACATACATTTTTGGAAATAAATTGTCCAAGGTGAATTATTGCAGATGTCTGGAGAATTTTGTCAAGGAGGAAGACTTAGCAAGAGCACAATTCGCATTGAGGATGCCAGAGCGGAGTTTTGGTAGCAAGTCTAATGGTAAGCATTTCAAGCTAAGCAATGTCTTCCTGTTTTTTGGGTGACACGGCCTTCAGTAAGGAATTATTGTACAACATTCCTGAACTACCTTCACAGCTTGATATGTTTAGATGTTAAATCTAACCTAGTTCTTGGCGCCCACATAAGTGGACTAAAAAAGCAATCACCAAAGTCACAATTTACAACTATAGTTTTTTAAAAAATTTGCAGGGAATTTACAACTAGAGTTGTGGTAACCATAACTTGACAGTGTAAACTAACTAATACTACCTCTATCTTGATATAAGACGTTTTTGCAGTTCAAATATTAAGGTACAGAGGTAGTAGTTGCTTTATTTGATTCACCATTGTCAGGGCGCAATTTAATTACAAACTCCGTATCCATTCCCTCTGCCTCGAATCGGAACTGAACAGAAATCTGGAGTGTTTAAGAGATTGTAAGTGATTCTGGATGTTGTCCAATACGTACGGGGAGGAGGGAGTCGAGGGATTCCCCGGCGCGCGCGCGCTCTTGCAGCGCGGAGGTGCGGGCGCGGAGGTCAGCGTCCGAGAGCGCGGAGACCTCGGGCTCCAGCCTGTTGACGAGCGCGACAGTGTCGTTGTACCTCCTCTTCGCTGCCTCACCGTCGTCGCCGCCGCCGCCGCCGAACATGCCGCCCAGCAATCCCCCCAGCCCCGCGCGCGCTGCCTCGCCGCCTCCCCGCCTCTGCAGCCCGCGACAGCGCCGGCGGAAAAACTGGACGTGGCCGACGCCACTGCTGATACTCCAGGGAGGAGACGAGTGGGGAAAGTGGAGGGATGTGGCGCAGGTGGCGGTGGACGAAGGTGCCGTCGCCATCGCGCCGCGAGCTCGCTGCTGGCTTCAGCTCCTCCGCTTCGCTTGTGGTCTAGTGCAGTATGGCATGCACGGCGCCGCGTGCTCTCGGCGATAGGCAGTTGTGGCCGTGGATGATGGAACGAGGTCGGTGAAAGAACGAGGATAAGAGCGTCTACAGCGCAAATTTGGACAAGCCCGCGGACGTCCGGACGCTCCCGCGGACAGTGACCCGGTCATACTTCAAATTTTACAATTTACGATCACGTATCCTATTTTCAAAACATTTATTTCATGGAGGACCATACACGTCGATCATCCTGTCCGTCTTGGGCCGACTGGGCACCGAAAATTGCTCATACTTAATATTTTTACACCCGTATTAGTCTCACCTCGCCGACTGCAATTGACCAGCTTAAATAACCGGGTCATCCAGAAGGGATAAGCTTCTGACATCATTGCATCCTTTGTTAAGAGTATGGACTCTGACTATGAATCTTCTATGTTTATCATATAGAAAATTCATAGTCAGGGTCTATATCCTTCACATAGGAAATATTGATGTCGGCTTGTCTTTTTTTGAATCACGCCCATGCATCAAAACAAAAAAAAAATCTACTGTCATTATAGTAGAGGTATCAACGTATATGATCGAGACAAACTTGACACTCGATGAACAATCATCAGTCAATGAAATGCAATATAGTGTCAAATATATCTCGATCACACATGCCAGAATTGATAGACCTACACAACAACAACCAAGCTTGCCGCCATCCGCTGGCGTAGCTATTTAAGCCAGGCGGCGTCCGCCTCGGCCGGCGATGTGGGACTAAAATTTGGTTGCACCGATGAGAGACGGAGAAGTTTTACCACCTGCAGCGGGGTCGGCGGGCGTGCCCAGGCGCCCCATATCCGCCTCATATTTAGGCTGGATATGAGGGGTGCCGATCTGCCTGGACGTTTGAGGGCCGTTTGAGGCGCCTGTCTGGGTTAAAAAATCGTGACCTGGCAGTGACCGGGCGGCCCGTCCGGACATATGAGGCAGGTTTGAGAGATCCGGTTGTAGATGCTCTAAGGAGTTGGACAAAGCCCATCTCTTTTTTTCTTTTTTGATTGATATGACAAAGCCCGTCTCTAGCCGAGCACATACGGGGAGACTTGTATAGCATGTCACTTTAGGTAGACCGTGAGATCAACCCAAAAAGTCATATTTAGACATTTTAAAAAATCTGACATTATTTGACAACATCCATATGAGGTATGTCTGCAACTCTAAAAAAATCAGCTCAAAACTTGATGTATATTTAGAGATTAAAAGACAATTTCGAATGTGAATATTGACATCTTTGGGGAATAAACTTTGATACTATTCACATTCGATTTTGTCTTTTTTGTTTCTATTAAAGTAAGTCAAACTAAAAGCTGAAACTTTTTGAGCTTGTACATCAAACATTGATGTGTGTCTACAAAAAAAATTAGAATGTTTGAACATGTTTTTTTTTAAATCGATCTCATTGATCTCACTTAATGTGAGATCGCACACAGTCTCCCGCGTGGAAACATTTGGGCAATGAGTTAGCCAGTGGGCTTAAGAGCAATCACTAGTAGGCCAAAAAGGAGAAAAATAGGATTAGCTAGATGTAAATCGCCTGAAAACCAAATTTGGTTCGGTTGATTTCTATGAGCCGCCGGATGCAAGATGGACGACCAGATCAGCTTCTTCAACCTCCCAAAAACGGTTATTGTCCATCGTCTTCAACCTCGAACCGCCCGATCTACCATCGGCCTAACCGTCTCCTGCCATCGTCCGCGGCCGGCGACGCTACCACGCCAGCCTCGCCGCCCTCCCCGCAACCGCCCCCACCATCGTGCTGCCCCCCTCCCCCCTCCACCATCCCTCTAACCCCGACCATGATCCATTTTTTCGGTGAACTGCTCCTCCACCCCAACACCCCTAAGATAGATCATGGGGCACCGTGCCACCCTAAGATAGATCATGGGGTAGCTTCTCCGGCGAGTGGCGGCTGCCTCCTTTCTACGAAAATCGATAGACCCAAATTCTATTTTCAAGCGACTTACGTTTAGCTATTGTGAAAAAAAAACTATGTCTAAAATGGACTTCACATAGTTTCAGGGTTGGTCCTGAGATTTCGGGGTCCGGGGCGAAACTAGAACCGGGGCCTCTTAACATATGTATTAAATTATAACCCCGAACTCATGTATTTGAATAATATATATCTCTAAATTGTGTCCCATCGATCAATTATCAATGGTCATACTGCAACAACAAAGAAGCAATATTGATCATCATTTATAAATATTGATTGTTTTACCATACAAATATTTGCCAATCATCATGGCAAAAATGCAGGCATATGCTATGAGAGCGGTACCTTCTCCGATTCTCCCTAGTCTATTGAATATATTTCTTCCACGGATCAACCTGAAGGGTCAAATGGCAACCCCAAATCATAAATCTGAATAATATATATTGCTCAATCGTGTCCAATCAATCAATTGTCAATGGACTTATTGTAACAATGAAGAGGTAAATATTGATCATCATTTATAATATTAAACCTCTTACCTAAATAATATTTATCAATCATCATGGCAAAATGGCGGGCATATGCTATTAGAGTCATACCTTCTTTAAATTTCTCTAATCTGCTAGTTATATTTCTTCCAATCATGAACGAAAAGGATCAAAGGCAATGGCCTGGAATCGTGTTGCGATGCTAGTGAAAGTGATCTGATGCGGTCCCTCTCGGGGTGGAAAGCATGCAAATCTGCGTTGGGTGTCTCCAGCAGAGAGTTGTGGCATGGTCGCGTGAGGGTAAGCGTTCGATTGGTGATGCCCAGAAAAACGAGGCAACGGCGTGCGACTGCAGTGTGGGATCAAGCGTCGCCTCATAGGGTTTGATCGTTCTTTCTTTAGGATTAGGACACAAGGATGAACGATACATCAATTGTGTCGTGATGCAAGGCCTACTTCCTCCCGCATATTGTGTATTTGGACGATGCCCTTTCATCGACCAGGGCTGCTTCTGCTTGTGTACTGTGTGTTTTGGATGAAACCCTTCCCCCATGATATGGTGCTGCACAACACATCGAGGCGATCGCCCCCTGCCCCCCCCCCTCAGGGTCGGGCCTGCATAGTTTGCCTCTGAGGGCTTGTTTGGTTTACAACCTTGCCTTTCTCACTGCCACCTACACATCCCTCCACTTTCAACTTGAAGAGAAACAACGCTAATTGAAGAAGGAGGCGCAACGTTGGAAGAAATTGAGATAGATTAGTTTAAGTTTTATGTATTTTGAAATATGCTAAACTTGTATAATTCACTATTCTGGACATTCGTGTTATTGTACTCTTATCTTAATGTACCGATCTTCCTTTAAAAGTGGTACTACACTTAGTATCTTGTAAAATCATTATCTTCCTTGTTCCCCATTTTCCTCGAGCGAAACCCTAACCATCAAGGGGTAACAGATGTCCGCGTATGGAGGCAAGAAGGAGGGTTGCCATGTTGTAGGGTCGACGGGGGAGACAAGAAATCCTCATCGTGCCACTTTGCGGCGGCGGTGGGGACTTGCCTGGCGAATGGAAGATCACATTAGAGCTGCTCTTCGGCAGAAAAAAAAACATAAAACAGGTTAGTCGCCCTCCCCCATTTCCTTCACTAAATTGTGGTGCATTATTTGTTGACTATATGTACAAATCAATGTTATTAGGAGGCTGAAATCCACCTTGAGTTCTACCGGAGTATTCTGATGTCCGAGCACAATCCTGAGTTCAACGACATAGAGAAGAAAGACACATGCGGGAACCAGTGTAGCCAGTTCGTAGAGTCTGCATGGGGGGATTTAATTTCGGTGCCCAAAAGTGGTTCAAAATGAATTCAACTTGTTTTCTATGCATTTTGTCCATCTGTCACGTGACATCTTTTCCACTTTTTCCTCTGATAGGAGTATGACACATGTGGATATTTGAAGTGGATCGACGAAGACTGGAAGGGAAGAGCAAGGATCGTGATCCACAATCTCGCTGATGAAATTTGATGCTACAGAAATCATTGGTGGAGAAGGACAAGCAGATAGCTTGTATGAAAGAAGAAAGGAAGATAGTGAACGTAAATTTCAAATAGGACATTAAGAGCAGGGATAGAAGGGGTTTAGCTGCACTGTTAGACATAGGTGGATGTGTACTTATGTGTGCTCCCCTACAGTTGTTCGTCGGGTGAATTCTGTGAATGATCTGATTACTTTTAGAGATGTTTGGAAACCCTTTTAGAAATAAAATGGATAGCTTTAAGAAATATTGACAACACTTTCAGAAATATATGATAACAAATTCAAAAATGTCTGCGGTCTTCAACACGAGTCTCACCTAATAATACATTACATCAACGGCTTCAACAAGCCAAGCAACATGCTAATAACATGGATTTTAATCAAGATCACTATCATAATTTTCTGGATCTAGTACCTGCTCGTCACCTCGTTCATCCTCATTGACGTCAAACTCTTCAACGTCATTGGTAGATTTACGCTTTATGTCTTCAACAACGTGAGCAGGAACTTCATCCCCTTGTCCTTCATCTCTTTCGTCGCCTTCATCGTTAAACATTTTTGAAAGCATCATCATCTTCTTCTTCATCCTCAACATTTTCGGAAGCAGCATGTCCCTCCTCTTCATCCACAACATCGACAACAATGCGATGTGGTGAAGAAACGGAGGCTTCTTGGTAGGTTTTACAGAAGCTTCATCTGCACCATCAAAACTTTCTCGAATATCATATGCACCTCTTGGGCCGATAGGCACAACTACCTTCCATGGATCACCATACTTTATCCTCCAAGTAAATACATGTGTTCTCTTGGGACGCCAGCATGAATGGGGCTTCCTTGTACCAAAAGACTGATGTATTTACGCTTCAAAAATAACCATCTGACTTCATCTTCATGCCTTTCTTGGTACCAACAAGGTCAAACCAATCACATAGAAACAAAAATATTGATTTTCCCCTATAATCCACCTCAAGAATTTCCGTCAAAACCCCGTATAGTTTAGTTTCTTCTCCAGTGTTTTCAATACATACCTTCATCATGACACCGCAATTTTGAGTCTTTCGGTCCTTCTCATGAAGCACGAAATGAAACCTAGCACCATTGACATTGCAGGCACACCACACACGTATATGAAAGTCTAGCCCTCATGATAGTAGTCGCAAATCTTCAGATAAATTTTATAATTGACTCATGTGCTTTTTAAACCAGTTAATGAACTCCTTCTTGTGCTTCTCCTTGATTTTTTGCTCACCATTTTTCTTTAATTCTGCCTTGTGAACCGTGTGGAAAAAAGTGAACTTTTATGAACCTAGTTAAAATAGTTCGCAACATTGTAATACGAGTTAGTGAGGTCATAGAAACTTACTCCATATAGTGTTGTACTTCTGGACAGTTGTCAAGTATATATCTATGCATTTTGTGCAAGTGCACCAACAAATGTTTGTTACACTTCCGCCCAATGCCAGTAGCATCGTCTGAAAATATACCTAGGTCTCTTCTGCTAGCTCCATGCTTTTTATCCTTCTACCATTCTTACCCATGTTCCTTTCTGGCTTGTTAATATGGTTTCTATGTCACCTTTCAAATTTCTAGAGCAATATGTCAGGCACTCATCGAATATATAGGCCTTTGCAACTGAAGTTTCGGGCCTTGCTTTGCTACGCACAGATGACTTGAGGTACCCAAGCCTTCTCTAAGTTGGAAACATCCAACCATATTGACAGGGCTCCTTAGAAGTGCCTCCCATGGAAGATGAACAAATAGGTGCACCATTATATCGAAGAAAGTGGGTGGGAAGATCACATTCCAATCGTTCCACGACTTTGATTCTTAATGTCTTGGCACACAACTCCTTAAAAAAATCTTCCTAGTTTGGCGATAGCCTCATACATCTCCTTGGGGGTAATGCCTCTAAGACCAGCTGGTAAGATACTCTTCAGGAGTATGTGGTAACCATGTGTCTCCAGACCATGTAATTTACCAGTCTCAACATCCAAATATGTTGCCAAGTTTGCCGCATGACCATCTGGGAATTTGACATTAGCCAGAAACTTGCACAACTTTATCTTACCTTAGTAAGCAACCATGGTGCAGGATAATTCTTGTAAGAATCCTTATTTTTCTTATCTTTTTTCGACTGATATTTCTTCCTAATCTTGAGACACACTAAATCTATTCTTGCACTAACGTTATCCTTGTTCTTACCATCAAGTCCAAGGAGTGTACCAATGATGCTCTCACATATGTTCTTCTCAATGCGCATAACAACCAGGTTGTGAGGTGATACGTCTCCATCGTATCTACTTTTCCAAATATTTTTGCTCTTATTTTGGACTCTCATTTGCATGATTTGAATGAAACCAACCCAGACTGATGGTGTTTTCAGCAGAACTACCTTGGCGTTATTTTTGTGCACAAATAAAAGTTCTCAGAATTGGACAAAATTTTGCGGAGATTTTTTATGGAATAAAAAAAATTGGAGCAAAGAACTATCGGATAAGGGTCACCCATGCCCACAAGCCAGGGGGCGCGCCTACCCCCCTGGGCACACCATGGTAACTTGTGGGTTCCACAGACCTCCGACTGACCTAATTCCAAGCCTATATATTCTGTCTTCCCAAGAAAAAAAAAACCAGAGAGAAAGTTTTATCACGTTTTACGATATGAAGCTACCACCACCTCATGTTCTTCATCGGGAGCCCTAATCTGGAGTCCGTTCGAGACTCCGGAGAGAGCGATTCATCACCGTCATCATCAACGACCCTTCCCCATCAACAATTTCATGATGCTCACCATCATTAGTGAGTAATTATTTTGTAGGCATACTGGAGGTAGATGGAGTTGGATGATATTTCTTATGTAATCGAGTCAATTTGTTAGGGCTTGATCCCTAGCATCCACTATGTTCTGAGATTGATGTTGCTAAGACTTTGCTATGTAATGTCGCTTGAACTACGTCGGTATTTCCCAAAAGAGGAAGGGTTTTTGGAATAATAGATCTGAAAATAAAAGTGAATAAAAATAGATCGGAAAGCAAATATGATAAAGAATAGACCCGGGGGCCGTAGATTTCACTAGTGGCTTCTCTCAAGAAAATAGCATACGGTGGGTAAACAAATTACTGTTGGGCAATTGATAGAACATCAAATAATTATGACGATATCCAGGCAATGATCATTATATAGGCATCACGTCCAAGATTAGTAGACCAACTCCTGCGTGCATCTACTACTATTACTCCACACATCACCCGCTATCCAGCATGCATCTAGTGTATTAAGTTCATGGAGAAACGGAGTAATGCAATAAGAATGATGACATGATGTAGACGAGATCTATTCATGTAGGAATAGCCCCCATCTTGTTATCCTTAATAGCAACGATACATGCGTGTCTTGCTGCCCCTTCTGTCACTGGGAAAGAACACCGCATGATCGAACCCATCATAAAGCACCTCTTCCCATGGCAAGAAAAATCGATCTAGTTAGCCTAACTAAACCAAAGATTAGAAGAAGAAATACAAGGCTATAAGTAATCATGCATAAAAGAGATCAAATAACTCAAATAACTTTCATGGATATAGATCTGATCATAAACTCAAAGTTCATCAGATCCCAACAAACACACCACAAAAAGAGTTACATCAAACAAATCTCCAAGAGACCATTGTATTGAGAATCAAAAAGAGAGAAGAAGCCATCTAACTACTGCCTACGGACCTGTAGGTCTACAATGAACTACTCACGCATCATCGGAGAGGCACCAATGAGGATGATGAACCCCTCTGTGATGGTGTCTAGATTGGACCTCGTGGTTCTGGAACTTTCGGCGGCTGGAATTGTGTTTCATCGACTCCCCTAGTGTTTTTGGAATATTTGGGTATTTATAGCGCGAAGAGGCGGTGCGGGAGGCCACCGAGGTGGGCACAACCCACCTGGGCGCGCTTAGGGGAGCTCTGGTGGGTTGTGCTCCCCTCGGGGCCCCCTCTAGTACTTCTTTGGCCCAATAGGTGTCTTCTGGTCCAGAAAAATTCTCCAAAAAGTTTCACTGCGTTTGGACTCCGTTTGGTATTGATTTTCTACGAAGTAAAAAATGAGCAAAAAACAGCAACTGGCACTGGGCACTATGTCAATAGGTTAGTCCCAAAAAATGATATAAAGTTGCTATAAAATGATTGTAAAACAACCAAGAATGATAATATAATAGCATGGAACAAGCAAAAATTATAGATACGTTGGAGACGTATCAGCATCCCCAAGCTTAATTCCTACTCGTCCTCGAGTAGGTAAATGATAAAAACAGAATTTTTGATGTGGAATGATGCCTAACATGTTCATCACATATTCTTTTCTTTTGTAGCATGGACATTTGGAATTTTATATGGTTCAAAGCAATAGTCTAGTTTTGACATGAAGATTTCAATACTCAAGCATATCAATAAGCAACAATGTCTTTCAAAATATCAACACTAAAGAAAGCTATCCCTAGCTCATCATGCTCAATCATTGATCTATTCATGAAACACACTCGCATATTAGCTATACCCAATGCTCAAGTACGATCATAGTGCCCCTTAGTTGGTGCTTTATAAGAGAAGATGGAGACTCAAATAAAAATAAAAATTGCATAAAGTAAATAGATAGGCCCTTAGCAGAGGGAAGTAGGGATTTGTAGAGGTGCCAGAGCTCAAAGCTTAAATTGAGAGATAAATTTTTTTGAGAGGCATACTTTTCCCGTCAACGAAAACGACCAAGTAATTCCCAACACTTTCCATGCTAGATATATCGTAGGCGTTTCCCAAACAGAAAATAAACTTTATTCCTTTTTCCATCATTCTTTCACTTTCCATGGCTAGCCGTATCCACGGGTGCCCTCCATACCAACACTTTCCAAGGAATTTATTATTTGACAACATAAAGTAAATTTCTTTTTCATTTCGGGACTGGGCACCCCTATTACCGCCGCACTCTCGTGCAATGACAAGTGAATAAACACTCATCTCGAGAATAACACATCTAGCATGGAAAATATTGGCCACCCCTTGCCGCTTCATGAGCGGTACGAGCACGCAAAAAGGAAATTTATTTTGAAAATTAGAGATGGCACATACAAATTTGCTTAGAACGGCACGGGAATACCGCATATAGGAAGGTATGGTGGACTCATATGGCAAAACTGGGTTTAAAGATTTTGGATGCACAAGTAGTATTTCTACTTAGTACAAGTGGAGGCTAGCAGATTGAGAAGCAACCAACCAAGAAACGAAAAATCACATAAGTGAGCATTAAGCATAACTAACACTGAATAATGCACCACAAGTAGGATGTAATTTCATTGCATGACTATTGACTTTCATGCTTGCATAGGGAATCACAAACCTTAACACCAATATTCTTACTAAAGCATAATTACTCACCAACATGACTCACATATCACTATCATCATATCTCAAAACTATTACAAAGAATCAAGTTTATTTTGTCCAATGATCTTCATGAAAGTTTTTATTATATCCCTCTTGGATATCTATCACTTTGGGACTAGTTTCATATGTTGCAATTGCTTTTGACAAGCTCAAACAAATCTAAGTGAAGAACATGAGCATAAAATTTTCCGTCTCTCAAAATAATATAAGTGAAGCATGAGAGAATTTCTTCAAAAATTTACGAACTCTCAAATTAATCTAAGTGAAGCATGAGAGCATTTCTTCAAAAATATTAAAGCACACCATGCTCAAAAAGATATAAGTGAAGCACTAGAGCAATTTCATAGCTCAAAAAATTTAAGTGAAGCATAAAGAGCAACTCTAACAAATCATAGCATAATTTTGGCTCTCTCAAATAGGTGTGTCCATTAAGGATACTTGTGACAAACTAAAAATCAAAATAAGCAAAGACTCATATAATACAAGACGCTCCAAGCAAAACTCATGATATGTGACGAATAAAAATATATCTCCAAGTAAAATACCGATGGTCGTTAGAAGAAAGAGGGGATGCCTTCCGGGGCATCCTCAAGCTTTGTTGCTTGGTTCTCCTTGAATATTAACTTGGGGTGCCATGGGGAATCCCCAAGCTTAGGATTTTCTTACTCCTTATTCCTTCATCCATCGTGATCTCACCCAAAACTTGAAAACTTCAATCACACAAAACTTAACAAAACCTTCATGAGATCTGTTAGTATAAGAAAACCAATCTTTACTTTAAGTACTGTAGAAAACCCATTCAAATTTTGTTATTGTATTATATCTACTGTATTCTAACTTTGCCATGGCTTATACCCCCCGATACAATCCATAGATTTATCAAAAATAAGCACACAATGCAAAGAAAACGGAATCTGTCAAAAACAGAACAGTCTGTAAAGATGCGAATTGTACTCATACTTATGTAACTCCAAAAATTCTAAAAAATTAGGAAAGCATAGTAAATTTTTATATAAATCTTGTGTAAAAAATTCAGAATTTTTCATTGCTTCTGTGAATTTATAAATTATTTTACTGGACGCAAAAGTTTCTGTTTTTCAACAGGATCAAATCAACTATCACCAAAGCTATCCCAAAGGCTTTACTTGGCACAAACACTAATTAAAACATAAAAAATACAATGATAACAGAGGCATAATTGTGCAAACATTCAAGAACAGAAAGAAAAAGTCAAAAATAAATTTTATTCATTGGGTTGCCTCCCAACAAGCGCTATCGTTTTATGCCCCTAGCTAGGCATAATGCATAAATTCAATTATTGCCATCTTTCTTCTTATTTTCCGTAGATGTGTTCTTGTTGGGAGGTTTTGTAAAAATAACTTGAAACACATTATCCATAGAAATTTTAGCATTATCAAGTTGCCCATCTACGTATCCCCTTTGATTTCCGGCAACAATCCAAGAATATTGTTGATTAACATCATTGAAAACTTGTTGGATTCTATCTAAAACGGGGATTTCCTTTTTAAGATTCTCATAAAAAATTTGGTTATTACCAAGCAAATGTCTCAACATATAATCACTATTGTAAAGGATCTCATCTATTACTGGTTTTTCATGGCTCATGACGTAAAAATCAAAAATTCCCCTAGCTTCCCGCACTATGTGATCAAATTCATTCATAAGAACTTGGGTAGCTATCTTTTTAGCTTTAGGATCTTTTATAGATGGTAGCTCATAAAACAATCTTTGCAAGGTAGGGTGAGTACGGATAAATCTATTTTCAAGTTTCAGAACTAGTGCTGAAATAGCTTCCGCATAAGATTTAGTTCTTTTAAGTATAGGAGCATCATCAAGAGTCAAATTTCCGACACAATTGAACTACTCACGCATCATCGGAGAGGCACCAATGAGGATGATGAACCCCTCCATGATGGTGTCTAGATTGGATCTCGTGGTTCTGGAACTTGCGCGCCCTGGTGGGTTGTGCTCCTATAGCGCCCAAGATGCGATTCTATCCCAATCACGTGATGAATTCATGATCGGGGCACAACCGCATTTCGAGCGCATAGCAAGGTGGATATCATTACAACATACCATGTACTGAATAGATGAGAATACAAGATAGAGGCTTACACTCGCCACAAGCTACAACATGAGTACAACAGTTCATCAATACATAGCAATCATCATACAGAAGAGCAGGATCCGACTACGGATGAAATCAACCGAAAAAGAAGAACGACATCCACCCTGCTAATCCTAGGCTCCCGACCCGGAACCTATCCCTTGATTGAAGAAGAAGTAGAAGAAGAACTTCAAAGCAAGCAAACATCGCTCTCACGTCATAACATCGCATTACCTGTACCTGCAACTATTGTTGTAGTATTCTGTGAGCCACGAGGACTCAGCAATCCCATTACCATGGGTATCAAGACTAACAAAGCTTAATGGGAATGGAATGGTTAAGTGGTGAGGTTGCAGCAGCACTAAGCATTGCATGGTAGCTAACTTATGAGTACAGGAGTAAGAAGAGTTACTACGCATAACGGTCGCAAACTAGTAGTGATCAATAAGTGATCCTGAACTACTTACGAGTCAAACATAACCCCACCGTGTTCTCTTCTCGAACTCACTCGAAAAGAGACGATCACGGTTACCACGCGGTTGGTGTATTTTATTTCGGATCTGGTGTCAAGTTCTCTACAACCGGATATTATAAATTTCCCATCTACCACATAACCACGGGCATGGCTTCCGGAAAGATTTAACCTTGCAGGGGTGTCCCAACTTAGTCCATTACAAACTCTCACGATCCGCGAAGGTAAAACCTCCATCTAGGGACAACCCGAGTGTTCTCGGAATCCCGGTGCACAAGTTCTTCAAAGAAAGGAAAAATATCCCAAGGAGATCTTCCGGTGAGTCAGATCCGTGTCCAGAGCCGCGCGCTCTCTATCTACGGACTCATCTGTCTATGCTAAGTGGACGATAGCCAAATACCTCAAGTTGCCCCGAGGCGGCACCGCCGACTGCTAGGTAGATGGACCAACACTCATGTCGAGCACTGGCCCGGGGTTGTTGATTAAGAATCCTCGGGTACCGGTAAGTCCCTATGCAAGTTTTAGTTGTTATTAGGCAAATGGTAAAACCAATGTTGGATCTCCTCAGGAAAGCTTTACTTTAGGCGAAGAATCAAGGGGGGCCCATAAACCCCAACCGTGTTAGGAACGCAAAATCAAGGAACATAACACCGGTATGACGGAAACTAAGGCGGCAAGAGTGGAACAAAACACCAAGCAAAAGGCCAAGCCTTCCACCCTTTACCAAGTATATAGATGCATTAATTAAATAAGAGATATTGTGATATCCCATGATATCCATGTCCCAACATGGAACAACCTGCACTGCACCTGCAACTAGCAACGCTATAAGAGGGGCTGAGCAAGCGGTAACATAGCCAAACAATGGTTTGCTGGGATGGTGAAAAAGGTTAGAGGCTTAACATGGCAATTTGGGAGGCTTGACAAACAAGTGATAGGTAGCGCGACATAGCGATAGCATCGAGACAACTAGCAAGCAAAGATAGTAGTGATATCCAGGGTAATGGTCATCTTGCCTGAAATCCCCCTAGGAAGAAGATCGAGTCCATGAAGTAGATGAACGGGCGTAGTCGAACGAATCCTCACAATCGCAACGTTACCGAAACTATCAAAAGAAGCAACACTGGAAAAGAAGCAAACAACATGGAAAAGCAACAAGCATAAACATGGCATGATGCACAATCAAGTATGATGCATGTCCGGTTTAATGAGTCATGGCATGGCAAAGTGCAACAAACAATACTGCAAATTAAGTGGAGCTCAATATGCAACGAGTTCCATATCGACGAAACACCACATTCAAGTTATTTAGTTCGCTCTTGTTTAGGTACTCAACGATATTAAATGTTGGTTAACATGGCAAGAGGTGAAGCATAAGTAAACTAACTATTTAGGCAAGTTTAAATGAGGCCGGAAACAACAAACAACAATTCCGAAAAATCCCCATATGCATATTTTGAATTTGCTACTGTTCTACCCTAAACCATATTTTAGAGTTGTTAAACAGGAAAATAAAGTGCACCATGTTAATCTATGCATTTTTCTACCCCATTTACATATAAAGTTTATTTAATTCGGAGCTACAATTAATTAGTTATGAATTAAACCATTTTAACATGACATATATGCAAATTGATGCAAACAACAATTTAAACATTTTAAACATGGATGAAAGTTGCAAATTATGAAACTAGATGAAATTCTAAGCATTTTACATATATAAAGTTTTTACATATGATGCACGGTTCTGGAGTTATTATATGCATGATGTTTGAGGGGTTTTCTGCAAAACTGTTTACTCTGGATAATTAGCAAATTCGTTCGGCAGGAAAAAAACAGTGAACGGGCCGAAACTGCTGGGTGCTGGATCTGTGGGGGTTCACCATGGGCCAAGGCCCAGTCGGTGGAGAGGTGAGGCCGGCAGGGGGGCTGCTGGGCCTGACTGCTACATGACGCGGTAGGCAAACGAGGCAGAGGAGGGTCAACGCGGTCATCTTCTTGCTCCTGAAGACATGGGCGAGGCGACGGCGGCGCTCGATGCGGGACGACGGAGGCGCAGCATCGGCGGAACTTGGCACGGCGACTCGGGCGGCAGGGACGACGCGAAGGAAGGCGGTGGCTTGGCGTTCGATCTGGAGCAGGGAAGACAAGGGGCGGCGTGATGCAGAGGACGCAGGGGAGGCAGCTTGGCGCGAGACTTGGTGAGGCGGAGGGCGTTCTCCGGATCCGGGGCGATGCTAAATGCAAGACGACGAAGGATGCCGACGAGCTTGCTCCGGGACGAGGCGGCCATGGCGGGGCATGCTCCTGTTCGCCCTGAAGAAAGAGAGAGAGAGACCACGGGGTGAGGGAGAGAGAAGAACCAGGGGAAGAAGGAAAATAGAAGGAGAGGCAGGGTGCGGTGCGGGGACGGCCTGGTCCTGGTCGCTGGTGGTGGTCGCGGCAGCAGGTCGAGCTGCTGCTCGAGGAATGAGGCGCGCAAGGGGCTCGGCTGTTGGGGTCTCAAAGTGAAGCAGAGGAGGCCGGTAGTGTTGGTGGTCTGCCCCAGTGAGCTGGCCGGTGCTCGGGCGGCTGGAGCCTCGGGCTGCAGGAGAGGGGCGACGGGCAGAGGATCTCGGGCTCCTGCAGGATTTGGGCGGCGATGGTGGTTGGATAGGAAGGAAAAATGAGGAGAAGGTGGAGGCTGCGAGGGGATTGGGCGCTGGTGGATCCCGAGGATGGAGGAGACTGGCGGCGGTGACGGGACTGATGCGACAAGCCCCTAGGATCTAGGGTTTCCGTCTATATATAGCAAGTTGGCTAGGCTTAGGGTCATTTGGTCCCTCCGATCATAATCGGACGGTCCGAGATAAATAGGTTAGGAGAGTCCAACAAAGAACCGAAGATATTTTAGGGATGTTCGGGGATGATCCAGACCCATCGGTCATGACTGCCCGGGTCGGGTTCGGGACAGCCTCCGGACGCGCACGAGGGGTTTGACAAAAGGCCATGGAGGCAAGGGGGGTTTGATGGGCTCAGAGAAGAGAGAGAAGAGAGCGGTCCGGTTGACCTGAGGAAGGTCAACAGAGACAAGGAAGAAGCGGCAACTACTAGCGGATGCAAGCTTTATGAAAACATGCGGATGCAATGCTCATGGTGACATGATGAAATGCAACAAACAATTAAATCACGCGGCAACAACGAAATAACTGGAAGGCATCTGGAGCATCGGTCTCGCGGTGTCACAGCTCCCCTCGGGGCCCCCCTCTGGTACTTCTTTGGCCCAACAGGTATCTTCTGGTCCAGAAAAATTCTTCAAAAAGTTTCGCTGCGTTTGGACTCCGTTTGGTATTGATTTTCTGCGAAGTAAAAAACAAGCAAAAAACAACAACTGGCACTGGGCACTATGTCAATAGGTTAGTCCCAAAAAATGATATGAAGTTGCTATAAAATGATTGTAATACATCCAAGAAAGATAATATAACAGCATGGAACAAGCAAAAATTATAGATACGTTGGAGACGTATCACTATGCTTAATGCTTGTCACTAGGGCCTGAGTTCCATGATTTCATGTCTGAACACTTATGCTTTCATGAATATATTTGAGATGTTGATCTTACATGCAAGTTGTATGCACCTGTTATTGTTCTGAATCCTAGAGCTCAAAGGTGACCATGAATTGGGATATCGACGGGAATGACTTTAACCTGAGGAGTTCATGTATTCCGCATGTGTTAATGTTTGGTTTAGATTCTCTATTAAAAGGAGTGGCTTAATTAACCCTAGTTTCCATTAGGACCCTGCTGCCACTGGAGGATAGGAGAAAAGATGTCATGCAAGTTCATACCGCACGCATGTATGACTATATATGGAATACATGCCTACATATGATTGATGAATTGGAGCTATTATGTGTCGCTCTAGGTTGTGACTCTTACATATTTAATCTCATCTAAATATACATTGCTACTCCATGCCTACGCTTTAATACTATTGCCTTTGCTCAAGTTACTGTTGTTGCTGCTCTGTTTGCTACCAAACTACTACTAATGTTACTGCTAACGTTACTATTGCTATCATATTTATGTGCTACTAATAAATTAATGCAAGGAAGTGATTCTCAAGTGTGGTTAAATTGACAACTCAATTGCTAAGGCTTATAAATATTCTTTGGCTCCCCATGTGTCAAATCCATAAATTTGCGTGAAATACTACCCTCGAAGACCGTTGCGATCCCCTGCACTTGTGGGTCATCATGAGGTAACATAACATTCTTCCAATATGGAAAATCTGAGAGACTCTAAGACCAAGATCATGCCTTCTAGGATGACGAGAGGTAAGGAACTGCCAACTAGCTCTACGCTTGATTCACCTTCTGTTTTAAGTCAACTTGTGACTCCACCACCTGCTATACAATCTGATATGTCGCAAGTAATAGACACTACTTATGCTATTGATCATATTAATGATGATGCTTCTACTTTGCTTGATAAAAATGTTCCACTTGGTGAATTACTAGATGCTCATATTGCTAAAGCTAAAGAAATTGGATTTGCTGAAAAATTTGAATCACATGTTACACCTAGTACTCCATTAGAAGTAAAATATTAGAAGATGTCCCTGAAGGTTACACTTTTGATGAGGAGATTACTAGAGATCTTATGGCTTATGATACTCATAATGGCATAGAAAGTTTTATTGCTATAGTTAAAGAAAGGGCCATGAACAAAATGATGAAGCATGATCCCAAGTTTGCAACTTCTCCCTCAAGCTTGAGGAAGAGCATCTCCCTCAAGCTTGTGGGAGGCTTCTCCAATTGCTTAATGAATTGCCTGATCCTCTTAAAAATAACGATATCCTTGATATCTTTTATAATGGACTAAAAGATGCCTCTAGGGACTACCTAGATAGTTGTGCTGGTTGTGTTTTCAGGGAAAGAACTATTGCACAAGCTCAAGAATTATTGTATAGCTTATTGAATAATGTCGATGATTGGACACTTCCTGAACCATCGCCTAAGACAACTCCGAAGAAGAGAGGTATGAAAGAAAAATGTATTAAATCTGAAGGTGTTAAGAATCTACCACCTATTGAAGAAATACATGGGCTCAACACTCCAACACATGCAGTGGAGGTGTATTCTCTCTATAAATTTGATGAAGGTGACATTCCTTATAATAAGTCTCCAAGTCAATGCTTAGATGAATTTGATAATTTTGTTAAACAACAAAACTTCAATATGCAAATAAGTGATCAATTGAAACATAATGCTATTATTATTGAGCATTTGAGTGATGTGCTAGTTAGAATTTCCAATGATGATAAAGGTTTATATAAGAACTTTTCTATGGTCCACACTAAACTTGAATAAGTTTCTAGATCGCAACATGATTTATTTAGAGACATGCATATTAAACTTAATAAGCATGTTGTCAGAGTAATTACTAGAGGTCGTGAAATAACTTAGGACCCTTTGTACCTTGAGGATCATCCTAAAATAATTGAACAAGATTATCATAGAATTAATGATATTGCACCTAGTTCACCCCATGCCTTTTTCTAGTAAAGCTTTAAAGTTAAAGGATGAAGATGCTTTTAATCGCTTTGTTGAATTGCTTAGACCTTTATTTCTTCAATCACCTTTGACTAATGTTATGAAAATGCCTCCTTATGCTAAATACATGAAAGCCATTGTTACTAATAAAAGAAAGATTCTTGAGGTTGAAATTTCTACTATGCTTGCAAATTATTCTTTCAAAGGAAAGATACATGAAAAACTAGGAGATAGGGATACCTGAAAAACTAGAAAATCTACCACCTATTAAGAATAATTATATTAAAACTTCTTTATGTGATTTGGGAGCTGGTGTGAGTGTTATGCCCTTTTATCTTTCTAAATGTCTTGACTTGAATTAGTTGATACCCACTGAAATTTCTTTGCAAATGGCTGACAAGTCCACAACTATTCAAGTTGGTGTTTGTGAGGATGTTCTGGTTGTGGTTGCTAATGTTATGATCTTAACAAACTTTGTTATTCTCAATATGCCCGAGGAGGACAATATGTCGGCTATCCTTGGAAGACCTTTTCTTAACACTACAAGGTCTGCTATTGATTATAATAAAAGCAATGTCACTTTTCATGTTAACGGCAATGAGCATACGATTTATTTCCCGAAGAAGCCAAATAAAGGAAACAAACTTAATTCTATCGAAAAAATTATGACTATCACTATTGGAGACTTTCAATTTCCTCTTCTGGTTCCCAAGAAGATATATCAAACTATTATGATTGGAACCATGCCTATCCAAGTCGAGGTAACTTAGTGCTATACAAAAGTTCTATGGTTTTATGTCACTCGGGAATAGTTCGTTAATAAGACTTGATCAACCTTGTTAATGGATTCTTTTTGAGGAGCATATAAGCGATGAATTCCATAAGCACAACTTTATGTAAATTCACTTTACCCTATGTTATTATTAGTTTTAATAAAGTTTAAATAACCTATAATACCATGTTTAGCATGTTTTCGAAGTTCTGTATGCAATAAAAATGACCCAAAAATAAAAGTGCTCAAAATGCCCTGAAAATTTAACATGATTTTTTTCTGAATAAATGAGATTTTTTGGTACTAGACACACCCAGGGTGGTGCGCTAATACGTCTCCATCGCATCTACTATTCGAAATGCTTTTGCTCTTGTTTTGGACTTTAATTTACATGGTTTGAATGAAACTAGCCTGGATTGATGCTCTTTTCAGCAGAACTACCATGGTGTTGTTTTTGTGCAAAAATAAAAGTTCACGGAATCATACGAAACTTTGCGGAGATTTTTTATTAGATAAATAAAAACATTGGAACAAAGATCTACTGGAGGGGACCCACCTGTTGCCTACAAGGCAACATGGCATGCCTACCCCCTAGGGCGCACCCTCATGTCTTGTGGAGCCCATGAGGCTCCGTCGAACCTAATTCCAAGCCTATAAATTCCGTCTTCCCGAGAAAAATAATAAGAGAAGAAGTTTTATTGCATTTTATGGTATGGACCCGCCGCCACCTCCTGTTCTTCATCGGGAGGGCTGTTCTGGAGTCCGTTCGGGGCTCCGGAGAGGGGGATTCATCGCCGTCGTCATCATCAACCATTCTTCATCAACAATTCCATGATGTTCACCACCAGAGTGAGTAATTCCTTCATAGGCTTGCTCGACGGTGATGGAGTTGGATGAGATTTGTCATATAATCGAGTCAATTTGTTAGGGCTTGATCCCTAGTATCCATTATGTTCTGAGATTGATGTTGCTATGACTTTGCTATGCTTAATGCTAGTCAATAGAGTCCGAGTGCCATGATTTTAGATCTGAACCCTCTATGTTATCATCAATATATTTGAGTTCTTTATCCTATCTGCTAGTAGTATGCACTTGTTATTGTTGTGAACCGTAGACCCCAAGGTGACAATAATTGGGATACTCTTCGGGGATGACTGTAATTCGAGGAGTTCATGTATTCACCATGTGTTAATGCTTTGTTATGGTTCTCTATTAAAAGGAGGCCTTTATATCCCTTAGATTTCCTTATGGACCTCGCTGCCACAGGAGGGTATGATAAAAGATGTCATGCAAGTTCTTATTACAAGCATGTATGATTATATACAGAATACATGCCTACATTGAATTGATGAATTGGAGCTATTGTGTATCGCTCTAGGTTGTGACTGTTACATGATGAATGTCATCCATATAAATATCCATCGTTGATCCAATGCCTACGCTTTGCTCATATTGTCTTTGCTTAGTTACTACTGTTGTTGCTGCTGTTACAATCACTACAAAACTGCTACTGTTATTTTTACTGTTACTATTGCTACTGTCACTTTTGCCAAACTATCATACTACTATGCTACTAAACACTTTGCTGCAGAGAAGTTACTTTCCAAGTGTGGTTGAATTGACAACTCAAATGCTAAGACTCATAAATATTCTTTGGCTCCTCTCATGTCGAATCAATAAATTTGGGTGAAATACTACCCTCGAGGACCGTTGCGATCCACTATACTTGTGTGTCATCAAGACTATTTTCTGGCGCTGTTGCCGAGGAACATATATATATATTTATTGAGTTCACTTGGGAATTAAATATCTACTGATCACTATGAAGAATCTGAAAGACTCTAAAACCAAGACCGTCTCTAGGATGTTGCTAACGCGACACTACAATCTAAGACCCTTCGACGAAACTATGTGCGATGCATTAATCGCAAATGGTGTTGTAAGAAAACCGTCAGAAATGATATGAACTGTTTCGATGGCGGAGACATCAAACACGATTCAGATTAGAGTTGCGTGTGCGATACGTGGCAAACAGTTGATCCATATGAACTATTTGCGATAAGCATAACAACAGACACGGTCAGCCAGATGAAGGTGTGTGCGATATAAGGCAAACAGTTCACTCGGATGAATAGTTTGGGATTAGGAAACACAAAAGAAACGGTCATCCAGATCATGGTGTGTGCAATAGATGACAGACAGTTCACTCGGATAAACTGTTTGTGATGAGCTAAGACAACAGAAATGGTCAGCCAGATCAAGGTGTGTGCGATAGATGGCATACAGCTCACTCGAATGAACTGTTTGTGATGGGCAAAACAACAGAAACAGGTTAATTTAACAAGATGTGTGTGATATGCGGCAAACCAGTCAGTAATCAGAAATGTATGGGAAGACAGATAACAACGCAGATGATTCCTGCTGACAAGCCGTGTGTGTTGTGGGCAAATGCTTGCTGGTATACAATCGTCAGTGATTGATGAAATCATCACCAATGGCTTCCCTAGTTTAGTCTGTGTGTGATGTGATTTTCTCTGACTGCACAACATCTATCCTCTGTCTACAGAAGAACAACATATATACTTACAAGAACATGATTGCATAACCAAATTAAACATACAACCACATAAGTGACTACCACATAACATTTGCAGACACCAAAGTAAACAATTACATGCATACTAAACTAGGAGAAACGATCATCTAATCATCTACTTCTTGTTGTGATGATGCTTGCCATTGCTCTGCTTTCGACTGGATCCCTGGCCGTTTTGGGGAAGGAGGCACTTCCTCATGTCAACGATCTGCTTGTACATCTCGTAGCTCGTGTACGCCTCCTTGGCCGCGTACACGGCATGATCTTTGTCAAGTTTCTCCATCCAGGCCGAGTGCCAAGCACGCTTGTCCTTGTTGCAGGAATCCTTCATGTCTCTATAGTTGTTGTGCGTACGACCATCTATGGGACCATCTAGCCCCTTTGCGGTTCGACTAGGAGGATGCATGAGCACAAAGAGCAGAATCAACAGAGCACGCAAAGGCTTTTACCCAGTTCCGGGCCACCGTGGGGTGTAAAACCCTACTCCTGCTATGTGTGTTCGATGTGTCTAAGCACAAGTACATGGAGCGCTTTTCCCCGGCAAGGTGCAGAGAGAGAGAGAGAGAGAGCAGCTACACATGCAAGTTGTGCGAGGGTTCGATCCTTGTAACCATTACCCTGGCCCTCCTTTTATAGCTAAAGGGGTTACCACAGTGGCAAAACAGTCATTACATATTGACTAGATATCAAACAGTCTATCATACCTAACTTTGCCAGTTTAGGACAAAAGCATTAAATGCTCCGCTAGGTGTCATGTGGAGGAGGAATTCCGGCAAGGCTTCTGCACCGCTCGCCCAGCTACCTCCTATTTACTCAACACACTCTTTGGACGAGTGTCATTAAAGGTAAATCTCCTTCCAGCATGCTGCCATGTGCCCGAAAAATCTCACCTAACCGCCTGCGGGCTGGACACCTCATCGATTAGTGACTAGCTGCTTGATGAGGTGGAGTGCTGGCGGCCAGCGAGAGCTTGCCGTTCACGGAGTTTGCTGGGCCTTTACCTTGCCGGCTTGGCCTTGCCAGCAAGGGTTGTCTTTAGTGTTGATCTTGATGTCTTGTCTTGATCTTCTCCTAGCAGCTTTCTGCAACTGGGCCTTGGATCTTGGTCTTGGCAATCTCTGGCAAGCCTTGGCGAACAAGGAAGCTACTACTGTCTGTGCATAAGTCAGGGTATAAAATACCCATGTTTTATACACCGACAGGAGCCCCCGGGCCTAGGCCATACGAGTTGCCGAAGCATCGTTGGGCTAGGCCCAAACAATGCATAGATGCGTGGTGGGAAACTGAAGCCGTAATTTTATTCATGATGATTTCTCCGACGCACATCCACTCCACGCACTAAATGTGGGTCGTGGGAACTTGGACTGTTGCGATTATTTCGCGGTAGTGCGCCTGTAAAAGTGCTTGTTGAGGTAAAATGTGAAGAGCCAGCCTCCCTCGCGCCTTCCCCATAAAAGGGCAACCGCGAGGAGGCGCTACTCATTCACCCCTGCTTTCCCTCGCTTCATGTTCCTCCCCTCTCCAGAGCCGCTCCTGCCACCACCGCCACCGATTCACATCTAAACTCGAATTCCTCCCTCCTTCCTGATCCTTGATGTCAGAAGGCCGACGCGGATCCGATGAATTGTGGATTTATGATCAGCTTATCTATGAATATTATTTGAATCTTCTCTGAATTCTTTTATGCATGATTTGATATCTTTGTAATTCTCTTCGAACTATCGGTTTAGTTTGGCCAACTAGATTGGTTTTTCTTGCAATGGGAGAAGTGCTTAGCTTTGGGTTCAATCTTGCGGTGTCCTCACCCAGTGACAGTAGGGGTAGCGAGGCACGTATTGTATTGTTGCCATCGAGGATAAAAAGATGGGGTCTACATCATATTGCTTGAGTTTATTCCTCTACATCATGTCATCTTACTTAAAGCGTTACTCTGTTCTTCAAGAACTTAATACTCTAGATGCAGGCAGGAGTCGGTCAATGTGTGGAGTAATAGTAGCAGATGCAGGCAGGAGTCGGTCTACTTGACACGGACGTGATGCCTATATTTCATAATCATTGCCTTAGATATCGTCATAACTTTGCGCTTTTCTATCAATTGCTTGACAGTAGTTTGTTCACCCACCATATTATTTGCTATCTTGAGAGAAGCCTCTAGTGAAACCTATGGCCCCCGGGTCTATTTTCCATGAGGTAAAAGCACACCAGGTACCCCAACTTGCATTGAATGTGATGATTTAGTCTCAAACTTGTAAAATGCAACTTCATCATACCCCAACTTGTATTGGATGTGATGATTTGATCCTGGGCCTATCACAGCGCGACAAGTGGCAGCCAGATGGGTGGACCAGTCTTCACTTGCACTTTTGCAAAAAACACCCTACCATCTTGTCTAATTAACCCGCGCTATCAATGATAATGTCCAACCTTCTCTTAATCATCTGTTCAATTACTCGTTGTTGTTATGATATTTTTTAGGCTCAATCATCAGCTCACAGCTTTCCCAACATGAATGCGTCGAAAAAAGAGGGTAGGGTGTTCTTGCATTTGAGAAACTTGGTCCAGAACATTGCCAAACAAAACATACCCAGTTCAGATCACAGCTCAGAAAAACCAAGTCATAGATTAGAATGCGTCTCAACATTTTTGACGGATCATAATCCCTAATGATTTACGCATATATTCATTCTCTGATGCAACATTTCACACAAAAGAAGTTCCACGTGGATTGTGAAACGAAGGTGGGAAATGCAGTCCCAGACCGTCTGAAGAGAAATATCAACAGCGCATCCCAGAAACATGGAGATAATTGCGGATCAATCGACGTGTGCAGCGGGCAGGCATGGAGATCAGGCAGTCGTCGGTGCTACGGGGGACCGCGGATCGGCACGAAGAGCAGCGACGGGTCTAGGTACGGGTAGCGATAAAGCGCTGCGCGCCTCATGTCCTCCAAGCCGCGCTCGTACCCCCGCGGCTCCCGCTCTGCCAGCGCGCGCGCGTGCTCCCTGCTGGACCCCCAGAACCACCGCGCCACCGCCCTCTCTGCGCCCGCCTTGATTGCGGCGAGCTCGACCTTCACCTTGTCCAGCTCCGCCCGAAGCGCATCCGACTCAGCGGCGTCGCGCTTCAGCTGCTTCTTCTTCCTGTCCAACTCCTACAGGAGCCCACGCGCTGCCGCCGCCGCAATCCCCGCGTCCGCCTTGGTCTCGGCGAGCACGGCCTTGGCCTTGCGTAGCTCCACCCGCAGTGCGTCCGCCTCGGCGGTGTCGCGCTCCCGCGCTTTCATTTTCCTGCACAGCTCCTCCCGCGCCGCCGCCGCCTTGGTCGTCTCGTCGAGCTCGGACTTGGCCTTGCGTAGCTCCGCGTGCAGCGCGTCCGCCTCGGTCTCCCGCGCCTTCAGCTTCCTGTGCAGCTCCCCCTGGAGCGCGTCCGCCTTGCGCTCGTGCGCCCTCAGCTTGTCTTCTAGCTCCAGAGCGTAGCCCAGCGAGAAGGCCACCTCGTTCGCCATTTGCGCCCCAGCATGTATGGCACCATGTCAATCGATCAATCCAGAACAACAAATCATCCAAGAATAATGCACACGGAACAAGGAGCTCACCTCGAGCAGTGACACGTAGCTTGAGGCGATGACGTCGGCCGGCTTGGACGCGGCGAGCTCGCACTCCCGCGACGGCGTGACGGTGCCCTGCAGTAGCCGCCTCACTGCCTTCCATTCACCATCTTTGCTTGTTGCGGGCGGCGACAACCAGGGGCTGGAGAAGCCCGACGGGCAAGAGGGGTCTGACGTCGAGCTCTCGCCGTCCGCACGGTCCTCCCCCACCTTCCTCTTCTTCCCAAGCGACGACGCGCGAGGCGTCACTTTGCAGTCAGGCTCGTTCTTCACCTTCATCCATGGCGACATGAACAGGCGCGGCTGCAAATCACAGATCAGTACAATCCACAGCAAACATCCTGAATCGTTCTGAATTCTACAATGCCGGAGGTTTCACCTTTACGAGTTGGCAGCGGAGATGACACCCCGGTGATGTTGGCTGCGACCATGTTGTGGTGGTGGATATACGTGAAGAGATCGATCAAGGAACTCCCTCGAGCACGCAGCAGGCTGTCCGCCATGGCCTTCTCCTGCACGATGAGCGACGGATCGAAGGTGGAGGACCTGGAAAGATCGCCCCACTCCACCGGGCACGGCCACGACGCCGACGACTCCAAGAAGAAGAAATCCTCCTTCCACCCCTTGATAAACTTGGCGCGACTCCAAGAGCAGTATATAGCGAAGGGATTTCAGACAAATTTAATTCAGGTGCCCTGTAGCACAGGTTAATTAGACAAGATAGCATAGTGTTTTGTGCAAAAGTGCAGGCGACGACCGGTCCAGCCACCTGGCTACCACTTGTCGCGCTGTGATAGGCCCAGGACCAAATCGTCACATCCAGTGAAAGTTGGGGTATGATGGAGTTGCATTTTGCAAGTTTGGGACTAAATCCTCACATTCCATGCAAGTTGGGGTACCTGGGGTGCTTTTACCTCATTTTCCATCATATTAGTTCCCGATCTACTATTTTCCATCATATAAGTTTCCGATCTACTATTTTGCAATCTTTTACTTTCCGATCTATAAACCAAAAACCCAAAAAATATTTACTTTATCTTTTGTTTAGTTTTATCTATCTCTATCAGATCTCACTTTTGCAAGTGACCGTGAAGGGATTGACAACCCCTTTATCGCGTTGGGTGCAAGTGTTTGATTGTTTGTGCAGGTATTGGTGATTTGTGCATTGTCTCCTACTGGATTGATACCTTGGTTCTCTAACTGAGGGAAATACTTATCTCTACTTTGCTGCATCACCCTTTCCTCTTCAAGGAAAAAACCAACGCAAGCTCAAGAAGTAGCAGGAAGAATTTCTGGCGCCGTTGCCAGGGAGATCTACGCCAAGTCAAGACATACCAAGTACCCATCATAAACTCTCATCTCTTGCATTACATTATTTGCCATTTGTCTCTCGTTTTCCTCTCCCCCACTTCTAAAACGATTTTCGAAAAGATTTGCCTTTTCTTTCGCCCTTCTTCCGTTCGCCTTTTTCGTTTGCTTTTTGTTTGCTCGTGCGTTAGATCGCTTGTCTTGCTTTCATGGCTAGTCCTCCCATCATTGTTAGCACTCCCGATAATGAAGTCCTCAATTTTAAACAAAGGGAGGGAGAAAATTTAAAAGATGCTTGGTATAGAATTTGCAATGCTCAGAATAGATCTACTCGAAAGCAATCTACTGCCGTTCTTCTTCACAATTTTTATGTGGGCATTACTCCTTGGAATAGATATGTTCTAGATACCATTACCGGGGGGGGGGGGATTTCTTGGGGAGCCATACTTTTGATTCTTACAATGCTATGATAGATTTGTTAGGCCCGCCACCTCTTTTGATCAATGGAACTGTTTTAACCTTGGAACATGTGATGCAAAGGCTTGATATTATTGAGAATAAAATTGCTATCGTAAAGTTGATTGAAAATTTGGATAAAAAGATTCATAATTAGATTATTCAATATGGATCTAAGTTAGGAGTTACTTTAAAGAATCTTAGAGAAAAGGAACCCATAGTTAATGAAAAGATAGATCAAGATTCTACTAGAATTGGCAAACTAGAAGACATTATTACCAACTTGGGTTCCGCTTTTTCCTCCATTAAAACTACTCAAAATCTTCCTCCTACTAAGACTGCCAAGTTTATTTACGTTCCTAACATAAGGGTGAATCTTCTAGTAAAGAAAATGAAGATCTCAAAACAATAAGTGTTCACCCCAATTTTTTCGATATTATTAAGGAACCAATTGCCACGAGTGAATTTCTTGATTTCTTGCCTAGGAGTTTGATCATTGATAAAACCAAAGAATCTCCTAAGGATTATAAGTGTGCAATTGAAGAATTGCATACCAAAGATGACAATACCTAGATCTATGTTTTTATGCCTAGCTAAGGGCGTTAAACAATAGCGCTTGTTGGGAGGCAACCCAATTTTATTTTTGTTCTTTGCTTTTTGGTTATGTTTTTCAATAAATAATTCATCTAGCCTCTGGTTAGATGTGTTTTTGTGTTTTAATTAGTGTTTGTGCCAAGTAAGACCTTTGGGATGGCTTACGGTGATAGTTGATTTGATCTTGCTGAAAAACAGAAACTTTTGTGTCTAGTCACAGAATTTTTTAAATTCACTGGAGCATGGAAAAAACCTGAATTTTTTACACAAACTTATATACAAATTTCCTCTGTTTTCCTAATTTTTCAAATATTTTGGAGTTACATAAGTATTAGGACAATTCATATCTTCGCAGACTGTTCTGTTTTTGACAGATTCTGTTTTCTATGTGTTGTTTGCTTATTTTGATGAATCTATGGGTAGTATCGGGGGTTATGAACCATGGAGAAGTTGGAACACAGTAGATATTACACCAATATAAATAAATAATGAGTTCACAACAGTACCAAAAGTGGTGATTTATTTTCTTATACTAACGGAGCTTATGAGATTTTCTGTTGAGTTTGTGTTGTGAAGTTTTCAAGTTTTGGGTAAGGATTTGATGGACTATGGAATAAGGAGTGGCAAGAGCCTAAGCTTGGGTATTCCCAAGGCACCCCAAGGTAATATTCAAGGACAACCAAGAGCCTAAGCTTGGGTATGCCCCGGAAGGCATCCCCTCTTTCGTCTTCGTCTATCGGTAACTTTACTTGAGGCTATATTTTCATTCACCACATGAAATGTGTTTTGCTTGGAGCGTCTTGCATGATATGAGTCTTTACTTTTTAGTTTGCCACAATCATCCGTGATGTACACACCTTTTTAGAGGGACACGCATGAATCGTGATTTATTAGAATACTCTATGTGCTTCACTTATATCTTTTGAGCTAGGCAATTTTGCTCTAGTGCTTCACTTATATCTTTTTAGAGCATGGCGGTGGCTTTATTTTGTAGAAATTATTGAACTCTCATGCTTCACTTATATTATTTTGAGAGTTGCTAAACAGCATGGTAATTTGCTTTGGTTATGAATTTAGTCCAAATATGATAGGCATCCAAGAGGGATATAATAAAAACTTTCATATAAAGTGCATTGAATACTATGAGAAGTTTGATTCCTTATGATTGTTTTGAGATATGAAGATGGTGATATTAGAGTCATGCTAGTGAGTAATTGTGGATTGTAGAAATACTTGTGTTGAGGTTTGTGATTCCCGTATCATGCACGTATGGTGAACCGTTATGTGATGGAGTCGGAGCATGATTTATTTATTGATTGTCTTCCTTATGAGTGGCGGTCAGGGACGAGCGATGGTCTTTTCCTACCAATCTATCCCCCTAGGAGCATGCGCGTAGTACTTTTTTTCTGATTACTAATAGATTTTTGTAATAAGTATGTGAGTTCTTTATGACTAATGTTGAGTCCATGGATTATACGCACTCTCACCCTTCCACCATTGCTAGCCTCTCTAGTGCTGCGCAACTTTTGCCGGTACCATACACCCACCATATACCTTCCTCAAAATAGCCACCATACCTACCTATTATGGCATTTCCATAGCCATTCCAAGATATATTGCCATGCAACTTTCCACCATTCCGTTTTATTATGACACGTTCCATCATTGTCATATTGCTTTGCATGATCATGTAGTTGACATCGTATTTGTGGCAAAGCCACCTTTCATAATTCTTTCATACATGTCACTCTTGATTCATTGCACATCCCAGTACACCACCGGAGGCATTCATATAGAGTCATATTTTGTTCTAAGTATCGAGTTGTAATTCTTGAGTTGTAAGTAAATAAAAGTGTGATGATCATCCATTATTAGAGCATTGTCCCATGTGAGGAAAGGATGATGGAGACTATGATTCCCCCACAAGTCGGGATGAGACTCCGGACGAAAAATAAATAAATAAAAAGAGAAAAAAAAGAGCCCAAAGAGCCCAAAATAAAAAAAATGAGAGAAAAGAGAGAAGGGGCAATGTTACTATCCTTTTTTACCACACTTGTGCTTCAAAGTAGCACCATGATCTTCATGATAGAGAGTCTCCTATGTTGTCACTTTCATATACTAGTGGGAATTTTTCATTATAGAACTTGGCTTGTATATTCCAATGACGGGCTTCCTCAAATTGCCCTAGGTCTTCATGAGCAAGCAAGTTGGATGCACACCCACTTAGTTTTCTTTTGAGCTTTCATAAACTTATAGCTCTAGTGCATCCGTTGCATGGCAATCCCTACTCACTCACATTGATATCGACTGATGGGCATCTCCATAGCTCGTTGATATGCCTAGTTGATGTGAGGCTATCTCCTTCTTTTTGTCTTCTCCACAACCACCATATTCTATTCCACCTATAGTGCTATGTCCATGGCTCACGCTCATGTATTGCGTGAAAGTTGAAAAGGTTTGAGAACACCAAAAGTATGAAACAATTGCTTGGCTTGTCATTGGGGTTGTGCATGATTTGAATATTTTGTGTGATGAAGATGGAGCATAGCCAGACTATATGATTTTCTAGGGATAAACTTTCTTTGGCCATGTTATTTTGAGAAGACATAATTGCCTTGTTAGTATGCTTGAAGTATTATTGTTTTTATGTCAATATTAAACTTTTGTTTTGAATCTTATGGATCTGAACATTCATGCCACAATAAAGAAAATTACATGGATAAATATGTTAGTAGCATTCCACATCAAAAATTCTGTTTTTATCATTTACCTACTCGAGGACGAGCAGGAATTAAGTTTGGGGATGCTTGATACGTCTCCAACGTATCTATATTTTTTGATTGTTCCATGCTATTATATTATCTGTTTTGGATGTTTTATATGCATTAATATGCTATTTTATATTATTTTTGGGACTAACTTATTAACCTAGAGCCCAGTGCTAGTTTCTATTTTTTCCTTGTTTTTGAGCTTCGCAGAAAAGGAATACCAAACGGAGTCCAAACGGAATAAAACCTTCGCGATGATTTTTCTTGGACCAGAAGACACCCAGGAGACTTGGAGTGCAAGTCAGAAGAGCCACGAGGCAGCCACAAGGGTGGAGGGCGCACCCCCTACCTTGTGGGCCCCTCGGTGACCCCCTGACCTATATCTTCCTCCTATATATTCACATATATTCCCAAACCACCAGAAGCATCCACGAAAACACTTTTCCACCGCCGCAACCTTCTGTTCCCGTGAGATCCCATCTTGGGGCCTTTTCCGGCATACTGCCGGAGGGGGATTCGATCACGGAGGGCTTCTACATCAACTCTATTGCCCTTCCGATGAAGCGTGAGTAGTTTACCATAGACCTACGGGTCCATAGCTAGTAGCTAGATGGCTTCTTCTCTCTCTTTGATTCTCAATACCATGTTCTCCTCGATGTTCTTGGAGATCTATCCGATGTAATCTTCTTTTGTGGTGTGTTTGTCGAGATCCGATGAATTGTGGATTTATGATCAGCTTATCTATGAATATTATTTAAATCTTTTCTGAATTCTTTTATGCATGATTTGATATCTTTGTAATTCTCTTCGAACTATCGGTTTAGTTTGGCCAACTAGATTGGTTTTTCTTGCAATGGGAGAAGTGCTTAGCTTTGGGTTCAATCTTGCGGTGTCCTCACCCAGTGACAGTAGGGGTTGCGTGTAACACCCCCATGTATCAACCACAGTGATCACCTCATAATCATGCCAAGTCATCTTCATTTGCAAAGCATGATCACAGTGGTTAAATATCTCATATCAAATTCTGCCATTGGATCCAAATTCAAATTTCAGTGGAATTTGAAGTTGCTCAACAGATGTTGCAAAAATGTTCATCATCTAGCAGATATTCCAAAACAAATGCTGTTAAGGAAAACAACATCACCATCAACTTATATTTGGGTTAGTGCATTTAAAACAGTGCAAAAACAGCACTTTAAATGCCATTTCATTTTTGAAAAATCCAAACGCATTCTAAAACTCTTCTAACTTTTTGTGGCCCAGTAGAATAATGCAATGTACTTATGTGACCAAGTTTCACATTTTTGCAAAGTGTTCTGGCAGTCCAAAATATTGCAAAAAGCTTCTGTGAAAAAAATAGAAAAAGGAAAAGAAAGACGCCTACGTGCTACTGTGCCTATGGGCCTAAGTCAAACAGGAACATCCCAGCCCACCCCTGCCGGTCGTCGTCCTCCGTCGCGCTGTCGGCACGCGCGCATGTTCGAGCGTGGATGCGGCCGCTGTCGTTCATCCGACGGCTCCCTGTCGTGGTTAAGAGCAGCACCGGTCGCCTCTCCCTCCCCTGCGAAACCCTAGCCCACCAGAACCCCCTCTCGTCCTCTCCCTCACCCGCATCGAGCTTACCCGACGCAACCATGGCGCTGCTGCCATAAATCGCGTAGCCACCGAGCTCCTCCCACCTCGCCGTTGTGTGCTGGAGCATCGCCGTGGACGACTACATCGACTATGCCGCTGGATCGGGTCCAGGAAGCTACCACGGCGCCGCATTCTCCTTCTTCTTCCTCTACGGCCAACTGGCTCTGCCGCGTGGATCTGCCTCAACCCCCGCGCTACTAAGCTCTCATCGGACCGTCTTGCGTCCCCTTGGTGAGCTCCATGTCCTCCCTCCTCTCTGGTTTGGTCGGATTTGAGCCGTGGCTGGCCGTTGCCATGGCCGTGACTCTGCTTCCGCCGGTGAGCTCGTAGGCGTCACGCTCGTCCACCCCACGCCGAGCAAAGGGCTCTGCCGTGCTTCTGGGACTCCCAGGAAGCGCGCGCGCATTTCCTTTCGATTCGGGCAAGCCCCTGGACTCGTGCCCGAAACCTGCATGCTCCAGCAGCCGCTAGAGATCGCCGTAGTCGATGTTCCGGCCACCCCCGTCGACGCTGCTACCCCCAGATCGCTTCGCGCCATCGCCCTGGTCCCGTAGATGCTCGCGGTGGTCCAAACAGACCACCACAGCCGTTTTCCGGCCGAGACCGAGCCGCGCCGCTGTCTTTGAGGCCACCGGCGACTAGCCGCCGGCGCCGCTGACGTGTCCGACGCGGTTAGCCACTAACCCCCGCCTCTGTGCGGCTGACAGGCGGGCCCCGCGCTTAATTAACCTGGATTAGATTAGTCGCTAATTAAATACCGAACTAAACTAACCTAATAGCCACTGACTAATGGGCCCCACGTGCTAATTAATCATTTTAGTTAAAATTAACTCACTGGATTAACCATTGTGTATGACATGTGGGACCCACTGGTCGGATTGACCAGTCCACCGACACAATTGACCTACTGATGTCATATTGAGGTCATGCTGACATCATCTTTCACTATTCTAGATAATTCAAATTTAATTAATTGTAATAATTCCAGAAAATCAATAAAACTTTGAAAATTCGTAGAAAATAAACCGTAACTCGAATGGAAAAACTTTGTACATGAAAGTTGCTCAGAACGATGAGACGAATCTGAATATGCCCTCCTCATATCTGTCACATGCCTCTAGCATGATGAACATGGAACTTTCCCCTCCGTTTCATCCATCCGATAATCACCCGGAGCTTGGAGAACACTCCCGGATAATTTCCCGCTCCCACTAACTTGCGTAGTACTGCATTAGGGCATCCCTCGTATAACGTGTTGCCATGCCATGTATCTGTGATTGCATTTGTCTGCCTTTATTTATTGTTTCTTCTCCCTCTTCTCTCTCGATAGACCCCGAGACCGATGATGACCCGATGATCGTCTACCTCGTCGAAGACCCATTGTTGTCTGCAAAGCAACCAGGCAAGCACCCCCCCTTTGAGCATGCCTATATCGCCTATTCTCTTCTCTCTTGTGCTTGCATTAGAATTGCTGCTGCTACTGCTTTACCTATTCTGATGCATAGCCTGTTTATTGTAACCTACTATTGATACCTTACCTGCTTATCCTAAACTGCTTAGTATAGGCTGGATAGAGACCCCAGTGACCCCACTTATCCCAGTTACCCCGTGGGATCTTTGGAAGACTCGACGACCAGACCCCAGCACCGCACATCACCCCCTTAGTTGTACGACACTACAACGTTACTATCGAGTGCCAAGGGTGATACCTCGTTTAGCACTTCTGATGTTAACTATGTAGAGTAGCTATTCAGTCGTGGTCATCGAGGGTGATCCCTCCTTCACCACTTCCGATAATGACGCTGCCGTGCAACACCTCAAGTGTGAACCTCGAGGGTGATTCCTCCTAAGTTCACCTTGACGGATACATCGAGTAGGAATCCAATGAGGGTGATACCTCAGATTCCCTAATGTTATGAACACACGGATACTTGGACTTTACAACTGTTGCTTGGAAAGGCGGGTCGACCCTGAGGGGTACCCGCGAGTCATGTGGAGACGGGTTGACCTGGAAGGTACCCGAGAGTTAAATACGAGGCGTGGCCGAGCATTCTTAGCCCTTGCCGCAAGTCCTCGAGACGGGGCGACGGGGTCACATCGATCGTGAGTCTCTGCTCGTTACCGCACTACCAACGCACTAACGATTTGGATATTTGATCCGAGTGGGCCTCTGGCCCGATAGCACTAACCATCACGCGGAAAAAGTTATGGGCACTCTACATCGTATGCATCAGCCGAAAGCTTTGTTAGACATCCAGTTCAGCATGGCGGCCGGGTCGGATCGTGCCGATGGCGCTGGTATCCACCCTGCTCGCAATGACCCGGAGTGCACAGGGCGATGGCCCAAGACCCCTGAGTGCTTAGGATATAGACCAACGGGGACCTCTCTGCTGAGCTCTAGGTAGGGTTGCGGTGTGTTGTTTGGCCAAGGCCGGGCATGACCCAGAAAAGTGTGTCCGGCCGGAGTTAAGCGAGCGTGGTGGGTAAGTTGGTGCACCCCTGCAGGGAAGAAAACATCTATTCGAATAGCCGGATCCTCGGTAACGGATGCTCGGAGTTGTATCCCGATCGATACAACTAGAACTGGATACTTGTGATGAGAAATGGATAGTATGGCTCTGGGATTGCTTTCTCGCAGGGAGTCGAGGAAGGATCTCTGGGCGAGGTTGATACTTATTACTACTATTACTTTATACTGTACTAATCTACACTCTTCTAATGCTGCAAGACCGTTGAAGATGCTAGTCTTCGATAGGACTAGGCCTTCTCTCTATTCTGGCATTTCTGCAGCCCAGTCCACATATACAGCCTTTCTTTGATAATGTTGCATATGTAGTGTAGATCCTTACTTGCTGAGTACTTCGGATGAGTACTCACGGTTGCTTTGCTTCCTCTTTTTCCCCATATCCATTTGATGCGACCAGATGACGGAGCCCAGGAGACAGAAGCCCCCATCGACGACGACTACTACTACTACTACCCCGATGGTGGTTACTACTACGAGCTGGCGAGACGACCAGGAGTAGGTTCGGAGGGTCCCAGGCAGGAGGCCTGAGCCTTTTCGATCGTAGCTTTTGATTTGCACCGCATTTTTAAGGGCTTATCTATTTTATCTTTTATATCTGTACTCAGATATCTGATGCTTCCGATGACGCTTGTATGTGAGCTTATGTATTCGAGCCCTCGAGGCCCCTGGCTTGTAATATAAAGCTTGTATGACTTTATTTATGTTTTAGAGTTGTGTTGTGATATCTTCAAGTGAGTCCTTAGGCTTGATCATGTGCATTTGTGTGTATGATTAGTGCACTGTCACATCCCTAGTTCTGGCTAGGCCAGCTTCATGTGTGCATCATGTTTAATTTTAAATGAAGTTGAAATGGGGATGACAGAAACCCCCAGCACCACTTAAACCAACTAGGGTTTACTAAAATCCTTTTCAATGAACCTGAAATGCCCTTCTAAAATGTTCATCATCTTTGCCTTGGTCTAGAACCTCTGACAAAAATGGTGCACAATTTTCTAGGACATCATTGGGTCACTGAATTAAATCTTATGTTATTTGCATTTGGACATTTAAATGCTATTAAATATTTTAAATGTCCAAATAATCCCAAACTGAAATGTTCCATGTTGGATATACTCTATACAGTGGGCATGAGCAGTTTGGTGATTTTTGGAAATGCCTAGGTATTTTTAGAAAAGTCACAAACCTGCAGAAAAATAGAAAAACAGAAAACAGAAAAGAGAGAGAGAGAAAGGCCAGAGGCCACTTACCTGCACTGGGCCGGCCCACCTGGCCCGTGCCAGTCATCACCCACCTCTGCCAGTAGGCAGAGGAGGGACACGACGCAGCGCCCGAGCTCGCCACGCCACCACCCTGCCTGCCTGCGTACCTCCAGGCCACCTCGACGCCTCGAAGAGCATCCTCGGCGCCTCCCTGACCCCCTCTCACTCTCCCTCGTCCCCATATCCTCCTCTGTCTCTCTCTCTCTCCCGCGATTTCCGTGACCGCCCGAGAACACCGACGAGCACCCCCGTGGCCACCAGCCCTCCCTCGCCATGCCGCCAGGTCCAGAAGCTCCGCCATGTCGTCCTCGACCTCCTCGCTAAGCTACGCAACACCGGATGCCCTGAAGCCTCGCCAATGCCACCGTTTCCAACCTCGGGTGCCGGTGATCCCCTCTGTCGTTCCGCCGGACCCCGAGCCTCCCCTGCCTCGCCAGCAGGACCAAAAGAACCGCGGTGAGCCGCTACACCGTTTCCCCCATGCCCCGTTGCCTAATTCGTACTCTAGCCGCATCAACCACCAGAGTCGAGCGCTCCCCGCCACCGGCCATGTCGCCGCCGCGGTTGCAACACCCGCACGTCACACCAGAGCATGTAGGCATGCTCAGCGCCTCCTCAGGAAGCCGCAGATCCCACTAGTTCAGCTCGAAACGCGCCGTAGTGCCTAACCCGTCGGTGCCCGAACTTCGGCGGCCGCAAAAGAGCTCTCCGCCGTCAGCTCCGGCCACCCCAGCTGCTGCTGCTTGACTCTTTGGATGCGCCTCACTCCCAGGAACCCGTAGGAGCAAACCGCGCATCGAATGGAGCTCCGTAGCGAGCGCACGGTGCACCTCCGCCGTCGGCCGTGGTCGTCGCCGGTTGGCCTCCGGCGAGCTGACGTGGCGCTATCATTAGTCACTAATGACCCAGCTAACTAACCCCATGGGACACTGACGCATGGGCCCCACGTCCTAATTAACCCCAGCTTTATTTCTGCTTAGTTTAAATATAACCCAACGGGACCCACATGTCAGGGTTGACCCTGCTGACGTGGCCGTTGACCAGGCCCACCTGTCTACGACCCTAACCAGCCCTGAGTCACTGACCAGTGGGCCCCACTGGCCAGATTTGACCCGGACCAGCCCGGTTGACTCTGCTGACGTCACAGTGACATAATGCTGAAGCAGTAAATCATTTTCTGGATTTAAAATAATCAGAAAATTCCAGAAAATGTCCAAAACTTCTAAAATTCATAGAAAATAAACTATAGCTCAGAATGAAATAATTTATATATGAAAAATGATCAGAAAAATCCAAAGAATCTGAATATGGCATTTTCATGCATGTTTGAACAAGTTAACCTCACTGAATAGGACAATTCATGATTATGGAATAAATAGTAATTAGTTTTGGAGTTGGAATTTGCTATAGGTTTGAATTCCACTTCAATGAATATGACTAACTGTTGCACTAGGTCAATTCAGTACCTTAATATGACATATCATTCATATGAATGTGCATTGCATTGATTGTGGTTCCTCTTGTGTTTGCTGGTGGTTGCTCCCTCTCAGTAGACGTGGTTCCGACGACGTGTTCAATGACACCGATGAAGAACTATATTATCTTCAGAAGTGCCAGGCAAGCAAAACCCCCTTGTTCATTCCGATACAAACCCACTCTCTCTCGCTTCTGCTCTCTTTTACTGCATTAGGACAACAACGATTCAACTGTTACATGCTGCGGTAGTTGAACCCCTTTTCCTCTGCATGACCTGTCATTGCCACAGTAAATAGATGAAACCCACTAGCATGAGTAGGAGTTGTTTGAGCCCTGATGTGCCTACTCATTCATGCTTGTTTGTCATGCCTGCTATCGCTTAGAGTTGTGTCAGGTCTGATTCATCGGGATGAATTGGAAAGTTGTGAACATGTCCTACTGCTGAGAGCTAAGTGTGTGAACACGATTTGGTAAAGGTATCGATGAGAGGCCATGTAGGAGTACATGGTGGGTTGTTTCATTGAGGCCGTCCTTAAGAACTGAGATCTGTATGCGTGATTTAAGATTCAACTACTACCACACATTGGGGTCCTTAATTGACTCTCTCGACTTATTAACCACCCCGTCCTTTGTCCAAGAGTTGCAAGTAGTTTCTGGTGTTTGTAGTTGCTGGAGGCCGTGCGCAGCGCTGACCTTAGGGGTGGGCTGTGATGCGGTAGGCACGTGGCACGGTGTACCGGGTCGCCTGTTTGGTGTCTCGGGAACCCTGCACACATCGTTTGGGGCCGTTGAGGACACCCCAGCCGGATTTCCTTGCGGATGGAACCCGAATAGGCGATAAACCTGGACTAGAGACTCGTGTGTTTAGTCAGGTCGTGGCCGACACCCTCGCTGGGCTTCCGCTTGAAGGTTGCCGCGTACATGTCGTGTAGCGGCGATAAGTGGTGAAAGCGTGTGTGAAGAAGTACACCCCTGCAGGGTATAAAACTATTCGAATAGCCGCGTCCGCGGTAAAGGACTACTTGGTTGCCTGTACAGTTCATAGATAACTCGAAGTGGATACTCTAAAACTCGCAAGATAAGCGTGAGTGCCATGGATGGCGTTCTCGTAGGGAGACGGGAGCGGATCCATAGTGGTGTATTGATATGGTGAATATGTGGACTCGTGTGTGCCACCTCAAAAGAGTTACCAGCATTCGTAGTTCAGGATAGCCACTGAGTCAAAGCTGGCTTGCTGCAGTTAAACTCCACCACCCTCTTTGTTGATACCGATGCATATGTAGCTAGTTCTGATGTAAGTCTTGCTGGGTACATTTGTACTCATGTTTGCCTATTTTATGTTTTGCAGAGAGACTTCAGTCTCGCTAGTAGTTCCACGTGGACTTCGACGTTTAGCTTGTTACCTCAGCTACGATCTTGTGCCCTCGGCAGGATCTGGTAGATAGTCAGGCTTCTCAGCCTTTTTCGTTTGTAGATGACTGTACTCAGACATGATAGGCTTCCGCATGTGCTTTGACTTGTATGCTCTGAATGTTGGGTCATGAGACCCATGTTTGTAATACTTGGCTCCTCGGAGCCTAATGAATAAATACTCTGAGTCGTAGAGTCTTGTTGTGATGCCATGTTGTATTTGCCCATATCCAGCATATTGTGTGTATGATTGAAATGCTTGGTATGTGTGGGATCCGACAACCTAGTTGTCTATCCTTGGTAGCCTCTCTTATGGGGAAATGTAGTCTGGTGCTTCCACTGAGCCTTGGTAGTCCGCTACAGCCCGGTTTACCGGAGTCCTGTTAGCTTGCTACTGCTCCGGAACACTTAGACTGGCCGGCATGTGTCCTTCCTCGATCCTGTGTCTGTCCCTTCGGGGAAACGTCACGCGGTTTCTTTCGGAGTCCTGTTAGCCTGCTACAGCCCGGATTCCCGGAGTCCTGCTAGCCCAGTTGCTACAGCCCGAATTCACTCGCTGATGACCGACACGTTCGTTGTTGGGTCATGTATGCCTGTCCCCGTAAGTTAGCGCCACTTTGGGTTCACGACTAGTCATGTCGGCCCGGGTTCTCTGTCATATGGATGCTAGCGACACTATCATATACGTGAGCCAAAAGGCGCAAACGGTCCCGGGCCATGGTAAGGCGACACCCGTGGGAATACCGTGCGTGAGGCCGCAAAGTGATATGAGGTGTTACCGGCTAGATCGATGTGACTTGGAATCGGGGTCCTGACAGCTTTTGTATCAGAGCTTGACTGCCTGTAGGATTACCAAGCCAAACTGGTCGAAGTTGAGTCTAGAAATGCTTTAGCTATATAAGGGAATTGATTGTGGAAGGGAACGTAAGGCTCTTTTTACTCCTTTATCTTATGCCTTTCTGATCTGAGTCAACCTCTTCTTTGCTACGGGGTTTAAGAACTAGGCTTCTCATCTTTCTATCAGGATCACGTGTTACTAATCCGTAGTAACTTATAGGATTGTTGGTTTCAAGCCTCTGTTCTGTTCCTACTACTTTTGTGTGTTGCTAGTTGATCTCAGAACCTTGATATTGTGTTGCTAAGTGGTTATGCCACCAATTGCAGGATGTCTCAAATCTTTTGAGCATTTACAGCCGTTATGCTGTCCGAGTCATCCCAGGTTTCCAAACAATCTGATGCATTTGCAAAATCCTTTCCCTCTGTTTCCACGTCCCTTTGGGCCAGATTAAGCACACTAACGGTCTGTTGAGGTACTCCATTGCCTTGACATATGTGTTGGAGCTAGTATTATGACCCTAGGCATCCTAGAGAACCACCAAGTAATCTAGTAATGCTCTATATTCCTAGTGTGATGATTCTGGCTGTCATTCTCGAAAGCATCCCGTGATGCCATTTAGTTAGTAGGCATTCTATTTCTGGGTTCTTGAGCCCAAGATTCACTCTACTTACTTCCTGTTGTTAGTGTTCGCTAGTTCCTTTAGGATATTAGTAACCTTGCGACAGTCCTCGAGGTCCGTGGTATTTCCTTCTTCCAAATACCATGAACCATTAAGGCAGAAGTTCTTTGAACCAAAAAAAATCACAACCAGAGTGCTCTTGATGAGTTCTCCATTCTACATTGTGAATCTGCCAGTCCTACCTTTCTGCATGGATTATCCGGAAGAAATATGTTGAACTCGGTTTGACATACTAATCTATGCATCAACAACTCAGAAAGTGATATGTTCCTTTGAGTTGTCCTTTTTCAGTTGTATTCCGACCTTCGTCTATCAATTGATAGTCAGGAGTAATTGTGCATTCGTGTTATCAATGCTTATTATTCTTGTGGTCCGTCAAGCCATTCTATTACGGAATGACTAGGAGAAACAAACTCCAGTACCTCATCCATATCTAGGATTGGGTCAAAGCGGTTGTATTCCACAGATCAAAATGCCAATCCAGCTTTTGTTCTGTTCTACCCCGGAGTATTACCATCTTTATATCAAGAATATCATGGGAATTGCACACCATCCTATGAACTCTTGGTACAGTGATACTTCTCGCCATCATTATTCATTTCTCGGTCTCCGTGTTATTGTAACCGGAATACCGACAAGTGAATCGTGATGTGTGAAAGCAATACTCCTAGCAACTGCGTTGCTTGGTAGATAAAGGACAATATTCTCATCCTTGGTGTGTTGGTTATTGAATCACCATCCTAGGACTGATCGTGCTACCTAGTCCATTTTTGTTGGTGCACTCTTCGATCGATGAGTTAGGGTTGTGTCAATCCATCACTCTCTTGATCACATCGTCTTGCCCTGAAAAGCAAGATTGTTCTTGAGCTTAGTTACATATCAGTGGTTCGTGACTTTCTGAATATCTTCTCGGAAGTACTACCAGGTTGTCACCTAACCGCTATGTTGAGTTCATGATCAAGTTGGTTTCTTGTAAACCACCCTTTCTCCAAGAATCTGTGTCGGATACCCTGAGCTAGTTGGTTAAGCTAAACAACAACTTGGAGAGTTGGAAGATGAGAGCTTGTCTGACTCAGTTCATTCCTAAGGGATATCCTTGTGTGTGTGTGTGTGTGTATGTTGGAGAGAGATGATATCTTCATCGATTGTTCCTCGTGATCGGCTGTTGAATCTATCGTCTTGTCCAAACCTTGATTTGAGTGTGGGCTATCGTCAAATCAGGTTAGAACCAACGATATTCGTAATGTTGTCATACTCGTGGTTGTTCCTCGAGCATACACCATTACATCTTTTGGTCTGACCAATACTATCACATTGTTCACATAATGGTGGAATTCCAGTGATATGGAAAATTCCGATGAGTTGCTGTTGAGCCCATCAGCAGCATTTTGTCTCCTCCATGATTCATGTTGAACATCAACCTGGTGTTGGAAACTTTGTAAGCAATGCCTTCGTGTTCCGTTCATGAAGCTTATGCTTGGATGGAAGAAGTGACTTCCTCGAATTCATGTGCATTCGGTGCAAGTTGTCGCCGTGAGTTCGAGAAAGATTGTTTTGTTTCCTCTGGTACTATCCGAAGTCAGTTATGCATGTGCGAATGTATTCTATGGTTTGGTAGATTAATTACCTCCACTCCATATGTATTCCTTAGCACAACAAGCCACTGATTGACTTGTTCAAGGAAAAGAAGTCTAGCGCGCGTAAAGACTTCGAAATCCTTGATGATGGAACCTAACCTGAACTCGGTAGTGTTTTATTATAAGACTACTACGTGGACATGCTTGTCTGGGACAACTTGTTCACATGTGTGTAGCAGAACCAGCTCATGTTTTGGAGCTTGCTATCGTAGTTCATTTCCCGAGAGTCCGCAACGTCATCTCGTCGATTTGTGTTGCAAACTTTCATTTTTCTCTCTAGACTGGATGAGCCTGGAAATATTCCGTTACCAACCAGATCTGAATCTCAGGCAGATATTATGGTTGGAGCTATTCCAAGATCTATGATGTAGGTCCCGACAAGGTTGATGTTCTGGCTGACACACCTAGCCGGGAGATTTATCATTGTAGTATCTTGATTGAGCAATTTTACCATCTTCTCCATGAGGATTTCGTGCGACTTATTCTAGAAGTTGCTCCCTAGGAATTCATGTGCTCCCAGTTCCTTCGATTATGCTATAATCATTCAAATAGTGGAATCACTTTCTTCTGATGAGCTTCTCCCCAGTTTCTAGAATCATTCCCAGCATTTGCATTTTGTTCCCAGCCTGCACCTGCCGTGGTGCCATCCTACCATGGGTTCCACCCATTTCCGGTGATAAGCAAAAATCATCCATTGCGTTGTCTTCAACAAGGTAGTCCACATCATTCATCCTAGTTCGACTATGTCATTCTCTGGAACTCCTTCAAATGTTCGATTGTGATTGCCTTAGGCTGGTTTAGAGAATTTTATTGATCTCTGTATCAAAAGTAATTCTTTTTGCCACTTAAGGAAATAACTCTATGAGTCACCTCCTCTAAGGTGTCTCGTTATGGTATCATGGCAACTCAAATCTTCGCTACGTTGACAACCATTCACCACCTTGTTAAGCGTGAAATTGTTGTCTACCTAGTGAACCTCCGTCATCTGTTTCACTCCATCCCTCTAGATGTATGCTTCGTGTCTCAGCTCGAGAGATGTTGCTATGTCTCATTCCGTGATTTGATCCTGAGTTATTCTATCCTCGAGGAGATCGATCCTTCTAGAGTTTTTTCTTTTCCTCTTGTTGTCATGTTGGTTGGAGTTCTCGGAGCAAGACATCGAGACAAAGATGGTGATCGAATCAACGTACTTATGAAGTGCAATCTGGATCGTGAAGATTGTGTTAGTCTGCTTCCCCCCCCCTTCATCTTACCCTACGCTTGAATCTCGGGACGAGATTCCTGTTTAGTGGGGGTGAGTTGTCACATCCCTAGTTCTGGCTAGGCCAGCTTCATGTGTGCATCATGTTTAATTTTAAATGAAGTTGAAATGGGGATGACAGAAACCCCCAGCACCACTTAAACCAACTAGGGTTTACTAAAATCCTTTTCAATGAACCTGAAATGCCCTTCTAAAATGTTCATCATCTTTGCCTTGGTCTAGAACCTCTGACAAAAATGGTGCACAATTTTCTAGGACATCATTGGGTCACTGAATTAAATCTTATGTTATTTGCATTTGGACATTTAAATGCTATTAAATATTTTAAATGTCCAAATAATCCCAAACTGAAATGTTCCATGTTGGATATACTCTATACAGTGGGCATGAGCAGTTTGGTGATTTTTGGAAATGCCTAGGTATTTTTAGAAAAGTCACAAACCTGCAGAAAAATAGAAAACCAGAAAAGAGAAAAGAGAGAGAGAGAAAGGCCAGAGGCCACTTACCTGCACTGGGCCGGCCCACCTGGCCCGTGCCAGTCATCACCCACCTCTGCCAGTAGGCAGAGGAGGGACACGACGCCGCGCCCGAGCTCGCCACGCCACCACCCTGCATGCCTGCGTACCTCCAGGCCACCTCGACGCCTCGAAGAGCCTCCTCGGCGCCTCCCCGACCCCCTCTCACTCTCCCTCGTCCCATATCCTCCTCTGTCTCTCTCTCCCGCGATTTCCGTGACCGCCCGAGAACACCGACGAGCACCCCCGTGGCCACCAGCCCTCCCTCGCCATGCCGCCAGGTCCAGAAGCTCCGCCATGTCGTCCTCGACCTCCTCGCTAAGCTACGCAACACCGGATGCCCTGAAGCCTCGCCAACGCCACAATTTCCGACCTCGGGTGCCGGTGATCCCCTCCGTCGTTCCGCCGGACCCCGAGCCTCCCCTGCCTCGCCAGCAACACCAGAAGAACCGCGGTGAGCCGCTACACCGTTTCCCCCATGCCCCGTTGCCTAATTCGTACTCTAGCCGCATCAACCACCAGAGTCGAGCGCTCCCCGCCACCGGCCATGTCGCCGCCGCGGTTGCAACACCCGCACGTCACACCAGAGCATGTAGGCGTGCTCAGCGCCTCCTCAGGAAGCCGCAGATCCCACTAGTTCAGCTCGAAAGGCGCCGTAGCGCCTAACCCGTCGGTGCCCGAACTTCGGCGGCCGCAAAAGAGCTCTCCGCCGTCAGCTCCGGCCACCCCAGCTGCTGCTGCTGCTTGACTCTTTGGATGCGCCTCACTCCCAAGAACCCGTAGGAGCAAACCGCGCATCGAATGGAGCTCCGTAGCTAGCGCACGGTGCACCTCCGCCGTCGGCCGTGGTCGTCGCCGGTTGGCCTCCGGCGAGCTGACGTGGCGCTATCATTAGTCACTAATGACCCATCTAACTAACCCCATGGGACACTGACGCATGGGCCCCACATCCTAATTAACCCCAGCTTTATTTCTGCTTAGTTTAAATATAACCCAACGGGACCCACATGTCAGGGTTGACCCTGCTGACGTGGCCGTTGACCAGGCCCACCTGTCTACGACCCTAACCAGCCCTGAGTCACTGACCAGTGGGCCCCACTGGCCAGATTTGACCTGGACCAGCCCTGTTGACTCTGCTGACGTCACAGTGATGTAATGCTGAAGCAGTAAATCTTTTTCTGGATTTAAAATAATCAGAAAATTCCAGAAAATGTCCAAAACTTCTAAAATTCATAGAAAATAAACTATAGCTCAGAATGAAATAATTTATATATGAAAAATGATCAGAAAAATCCAAAGAATCTGAATATGGCATTTTCATGCATGTTTGAACAAGTTAACCTCACTGAATAGGACAATTCATGATTATGAAATAAATAGTAATTAGTTTTGGAGTTGGAATTTGCTATAGGTTTGAATTCCACTTCAATGAATATGACTAACTGTTGCACTAGGTCAATTCAGTACCTTAATATGACATATCATTCATATGAATGTGCATTGCATTGATTGTGGTTCCTCTTGTGTTTGCCGGTGGTTGCTCCCTCTCAGTAGACGTGGTTCCGACGACGTGTTCAATGACACCGATGAAGAACTATATTATCTTCAGAAGTGCCAGGCAAGCAAAACCCCCTTGTTCATTCCGATACAAACCCACTCTCTCTCGCTTCTGCTCTCTTTTAATGCATTAGGACAACAACGATTCAACTGTTACATGCTGCGGTAGTTGAACCCCTTTTCCTCTGCATGACCTGTCATTGCCACAATAAATAGATGAAACCCACTAGCATGAGTAGGAGTTGTTTGAGCCCTGATGTGCCTACTCATTCATGCTTGTTTGTCATGCCTGCTATCGCTTAGAGTTGTGTCAGGTCTGATTCATCGGGATGAATTGGAAAGTTGTGAACATGTCCTACTGCTGAGAGCTAAGTGTGTGAACACGATTTGGTAAAGGTATCGATGAGAGGCCATGTAGGAGTACATGGTGGGTTGTTTCATTGAGGCCGTCCTTAAGAACTGAGATCTGTATGCGTGATTTAAGATTCAGCTACTACCACACATTGGGGTCCTTAATTGACTCTCTCGACTTATTAACCACCCCGTCCTCTGTCCAGGAGTTGCAAGTAGTTTCTGGTGTTTGTAGTTGCTGGAGGCCGTGCGCAGCGCTGACCTTAGGGGTGGGCTGTGATGCGGTAGGCACGTGGCACGGTGTACCGGGTCGCCCGTTTGGTGTCTCGGGAACCCTGCACACATCGTTTGGGGCCGTTGAGGACACCCGGCCGGATTTCCTTGCGGATGGAACCCGAATAGGCGATAAACCTGGACTAGAGACTCGTGTGTTGAGTCAGGTCGTGGCCGACACCCTCGCTGGGCTTCCGCTTGAAGGTTGCCGCGTACATGTCGTGTAGCGGCGATAAGTGGTGAAAGCGTGTGTGAAGAAGTACACCCCTGCAGGGTATAAAACTATTCGAATAGCCGCGTCCGCAGTAAAGAACTACTTGGTTGCCTATATAGTTCATAGATAACTCGAAGTGGATACTCTAAAACTCGCAAGATAAGCGTGAGTGCCATGGATGGCGTTCTCGTAGGGAGACGGGAGCGGATCCATAGTGGTGTATTGATATGGTGAATATGTGGACTCGTGTGCGCCACCTCAAAAGAGTTACCAACATTCGTAGTTCAGGATAGCCACTGAGTCAAAGCTGGCTTGCTGCAGTTAAACTCCACCACCCTCTTTGTTGATACCGATGCATATGTAGCTAGTTCTGATGTAAGTCTTGCTGGGTACATTTGTACTCATGTTTGCCTATTTTATGTTTTGCAGAGAGACTTCAGTCTCGCTAGTAGTTCCACGTGGACTTCGACGTTTAGCTTGTTACCTCAGCTACGATCTTGTGCCCTCGGCAGGATCTGGTAGATAGTCAGGCTTCTCAGCCTTTTTCATTTGTAGATGACTGTACTCAGACATGATAGGCTTCCGCATGTGCTTTGACTTGTATGCTCTGAATGTTGGGTCATGAGACCCATGTTTGTAATACTTGGCTCCTCGGAGCCTAATGAATAAATACTCTGAGTCGTAGAGTCTTGTTGTGATGCCATGTTGTATTTGCCCATATCCAGCATATTGTGTGTATGATTGAAATGCTTGGTATGTGTGGGATCCGACAACCTAGTTGTCTATCCTTGGTAGCCTCTCTTATGGGGAAATGTAGTCTGGTGCTTCCACTGAGCCTTGGTAGTCCGCTACAGCCCGGTTTACCGGAGTCCTGTTAGCTTGCTACTGCTCCGGAACACTTAGACTGGCCGGCATGTGTCCTTCCTTGATCCTGTGTCTGTCCCTTCGGGGAAATGTCACGCGGTGTCTTTCGGAGTCCTGTTAGCCTGCTACAGCCCGGATTCCCAGAGTCCTGCTAGCCTAGTTGCTACAGCCCGAATTCACTCGCTGATGACCGACACGTTCGTTGCTGGGTCATGTATGCCTGTCCCCGTAAGTTAGCGCCACTTTGGGTTCACGACTAGTCATGTCGGCCCGCGTTCTCTGTCATATGGATGCTAGTGACACTATCATATACGTGAGACAAAAGGCGCAAATGGTCCCGGGCCATGGTAAGGCGACACCCGTGGGAATACCGTGCGTGAGGCCGCAAAGTGATATGAGGTGTTACCGGCTAGATCGATGTGACTTGGAATCGGGGTCCTGACATGCACGATTAAGCCGGGGGCGTCACATAGCGAGGCACGTATTGTATTGTTGCCATCGAGGATAAAAAGATGGGGTTTACATCATATTGCTTGAGTCTATTCCTCTACATTATGTCATCTTACTTAAAGCGTTACTCTGTTCTTCATGAACTTAATACTCTAGATGCAGGCAGGAGTCGGTCGATGTGTGGAGTAATAGTAGTAGATGCAGGCAGGAGTCGGTCTACTTGACACGGATGTGATGCCTCTATTTCATAATCATTGCCTTATATATCGTCATAACTTTGCGCTTTTCTATCAATTGCTCGACAGTAATTTGTTCACCCACCATATTATTTGCTATCTTGAGAGAAGCCTCTAGTGAAACCTATGGCCCCCGGGTCTATTTTCCATCATATTAGTTTCCGATCTACTATTTTCCATCATATATGTTTCTGATCTACTATTTTGCAATCTTTTACTTTCCGATCTATAAACCAAAAACCCCCAAAATATTTACTTTAACTTTTGTTTAGTTTTATCGATCTCTATCAGATCTCACTTTTGCAATTGACCGTGAAGGGATTGACAACCCCTTTATCGTGTTGGGTGCAAGTGTTTGATTGTTTGTGCAGGTATTGGTGATTTGTGCGTTGTCTCCTACTGGATTGATACCTTGGTTCTCTAACTGAGGAAAATACTTATCTCTACTTTGCTGCATCACCCTTTCCTCTTCAAGGGAAAAACCAACGCAAGCTCAAGAAGTAGCAACTTCCATTGTGGTTTGGTTCCTCCATTCTCAGACTTCTTCAGCGCAATGATGTCTAGTTTTGGGTTCAGACTCTTGGATTTTACTCCTAATGCAATGACGTGCATGGCAGTCTTTGCCCATCTGTGTGAAGATTTCATTGGAGTTGCCCCAATGTAGATCTGTTCCACCACTTCTTTGTTCCCCGTATCGAAGACAAGTCGCTCTCTGGCAGCGTGACATGGATCCCAAGGACAAAAACCAAGGGCCAGTACCTTACCGAGCAACTCCATCTCAAATGGGACGAATGGAGGCCAGAGTGGTGTTGGATTCAAGAGGGAAATTTTCCTTTGTTTTGCTTGCCGCGTACAATGAGGGTTGAACGCGGCAAGAACTGGAGTAATTTTGGTGCCACCGAAAAGAAACTCCGCCCGACGTTGAACATGATTGCTCATCTGAAAGCCGCCAAGCTGACCATAGAAATGGTAGGAGCTGATTTCCTCTAGTGACGCATTTCACCGCTACAGAAGAGGCAGAGGTTCACTTGGGAATACTAAGGTGCCGCTGATATTATGTGGTTGTATCTTGGGCTTGGCAACAATCTGACGGTTATGGAGCATGCCTGTCTCTATGAACAACTGTTCCAAAGGACTGGCACATTTCAATTGCTGGACCAGATCGTCCCGCTGCACATCAATTCCGCCAAGGACTCCATCTTGGCAATGATGCCAGACTGCGATGCTAACGGAGTCAAAGCAGACCGGGATTTGCCCACTCTGGATGATGAAATGGATTGGGCCTCCAACTTGACGGAGGTAGCCTCCCAGAAAGAAACGGATCTCATCCGGGCCACCAAAGAAGAAGAGCTGGTGTATATAGCTAGCAAGGCCGCAGAGGCCGCGAGAATTAACGCTGCAAGTGGTTCTGGCACCACAACAGCTGAGGATGATGATGAAGAACATCCCGAGGAAGAGCCCGCCGAAGAGCAATAGGAAGACCTTGCCGGGGGCGAGGTTGCCGGGACTGAGGTTGCCGAGGATGAGCCTGCCAGGGCCGAGGTTTACTGGACCGAGCCTGAGGAAGAAGAAGGCCCTTGAGCCCCGAAGAGGAAGCGTTGTCTTTGAAAGGTGGCCAGTCAAGAGCTGGCGCCTACTCCTTCGTCGAGAGCTAGCCCTATGGTGAAGAAGACGACCACCAAGATTGGCCATCAAGAGGAAGTACGCCGGCAATCCACTTGGTGTCCCCGAGCTCAATCTCTGCCTTCCCAACAAGGGATTGTCGAGGAAGTCGTGTCTTCTCAACTGACAAGTTCTTCTCCTCCAGCCCTCAAGAGGGCTAGAAAATCGCCTCCGCCGCCGAAATACGATCTCTCCGCCATCCTCTAGTCTGAAGAAGAGGAGTAAGTGAAATTGTTTGTCTTCATCAAGTCTTGATTTTACTTGGTTGCTATTTTGACTTGATTTCTTCTATTTTGATAGAGATCCAGAACCACTCGTGCACCGGACGAAGAGAGCCAAATCTGCAACAGAACAAGACCCCACGACAAGTGCTGGGCAGGGGGTTACAACATCCAAATCCATTGTCATCAGCCCCCAGCCCAGCCCCCCGCGTAAGAACGTGGTGCAGTTTCTGCCTACTAGCATCAACACTGGAGTTCCTCCCTCTGATCTTGCTAAAGATATGGGAGAGGTCCGCCAACAAGAAGAAGAACGCCAAGAGGTGGATCATGTTATGGCTTCCCCGTCAACCATTGCTCCGGAGAATGCTTCTCTGGAAGGGCCTCCACCACTGAGCTTGTTTGCGCGGAAGCTACTCCGACAAGCGAAGCTGTTGATGACCGTGCGTCGGCAACCGATGTCACCGGGGAAGGAAGCGCTCTTCCTCAACAAGAGCCAGCGGGTAATCCTCTTGCCTTTACACATTTCTCATAGAACATTTGTTTTCTTGAACTTGACTCGTCATTCGAATCTCATTTTGTCTTTGTTTCTGCTTCAAACCACAGCTCCAACTTCGCCTGAAGAAGGTGAAATCCTTGTGGAAGTAGCCAATATTGCAAAGGATGCCACTGATGAAGCCGCCAAAATTGCCGCTGAAGAGAACCTCGTGCAAGTTGTCGGGGGGATGAGAGAAATCCCCGAAGAACCCAAGAAGTCCTCCGGCAACGCGCCTGACCCCGCCAGGATGGATGTGGAGAAGGCGCCCATCAATACTGACACACCAAACCCTGACAACCAACCAGCGGCATCAACCTTGCAAGTCCCATCAAGCAACTTGGCGCTAATCACTTCCCAGCATGAGTCTGGAGCCCCCAGTTCATCTGGCACTGCAAGGCCAAATTTTGATGAAGAAATTGCTCGGATCTTGCTCCCCCTTTCCCAAAGAACTACCGAAGCCACTGATGCTGCCAATGATGTTGAAGATCTCGCCTTCCTGGAGATCATGGTCCACGGATTCAAAGGCGTCCAAAAAAGGTACATCCAAAGGTGGAGCAGGTTCCAAGAGGAGCGCAAATCTGCGGATCTGGCCGACCAGAAATTGAAGGAGAAAGCGAATGAGCTGCTTACATGGTATAATGAGCAGGCACGCAATCTTATGAGGCAAGAGGAAAAGTTTACTACCGCCAAAGAAGGAGCGGAAACCTGCGACGGCAAGTTGACAGAGCGCGAGGCGCTGCTCAATGTCAAAAAGAAAGATCTTGCCGCCCGGGAGAAAGCCCTTACTGCTACTCTCCGCAGTAAGGATGAAGAAATTGAAATGCTCCTTAAGCAACAGACACAAGAGCTAGAGGATGAACACAAGAAATCCATCAAAACCCAAGCCATGGAGAACGCCACCAAGATTAAGGAAGCTAATGACAAAGCTACTGCCGTTGCCATCGCCAAAGCAGATCTTGAAATCCAGGTGGACAAACTGAAAGAAGAGCTTGCCGGTAGTAGCAAGGAGATCGAGATCCTCAAGGGCGAAGTGCAAAAAATATCCCTCACCCTAGGGGAACTGCAAACGCAGATTTCGTCCAAGGATTAAGATCTAAATACCGCCACTAATGTAGTTGAGGACTTGAAATCTAAACTTGCCGGCCTGGAAACAAATCTTGAATCTGCCAAGGAACAGGAAAGGGTCTTGTCGGAGAAGCTTGCCGCGGAGGAAACTCTCTGGGGAGACACCAAGAACAATTTCACACAACTGCGTGAGCTGCACTCCCTTTGGACAAAGAGGCTTGTTGATATACCTGAGCGCCTCACTTCCCAACTTGTAGTTATGGATATGAAGAGTTGGAGCTTCACCATCAATGAACGCAAGGCCACCAGTGTCAGATTAACCAAATTCTTTGATGGCCTCATCGATGCACTGAAGACATATCATGACGACAGGTCCGCTTCATTTGCCGATGAATCCCGGCCATTCATGCTTAGCATCCTTTATCAGGTACTGCTCAAGCTTGCTCATTGCAATCCCAACCTTGATTCTCTGAGATCTTCAAGAAGCTGTCGCAGGACACTAACGTCACTATCGCCGACAAGATTACTGCTCCTCTTGCCAACAAGGTTCTCCAGGTTCCTAGGATCCAAGGAGATCGTCGGGATTAAGCTCGTCCTTATATCCACCGCTATGGTGTCATGTAAAAGATACATTCAATCCCATGTTAGATTTGCCCTGCCTTTGTGATGTAATATAACTTATGTCGATGGATGCATGCTATCTCCCTTGTTTCTCTTTGTCTTCGTATGATTTGATTCCATACCCTATGCATACCAGAAGCTTGTCGGGGCACGCACTTGCCGCGAGCGCTTGAGGAACAGGTCCTTAGCAGCCTGCCGGTAGTGTTGCCGCCGACAAGTTTTCCTTTGACGTTTTCAATGCTGCTACTTAAATTGTTGAGCAGGCTTGAAACGAAGTAAGAGCGTGAATCATCACGACAAGGTTCCTTTGCGTGCAGGTTTTTCATGTAAACACATAATCGTTCAAGGTAAATTGCAAATGTAACAAGGAAATTGTTTCAAAACTTTTCAACTTAGCTTTTCCTTGTATTGCCTTTCTTGTCGCATGAAATGATCATTTGGACACCAACGCCATTTAAATGGTATCCCATTGCCACTCCCCCGGGAAACTTGCACGCAAGGAATCCTTCTATCCTTTGAGAAAAAGAAAGAAGAGAAACAAGTGGTCTGGGAACCTTGACAGTTCACAGCCATCTCATACAAGTCAAAGTGTAATCACAACATCACATGTATTTATACATAAATGAATATGCACAAAAAGTTGCGAAACACTTAGCTTTATTCACATATGCACAGGGTCTGCGCCTAGCTTTGTACAAAGGGCTACAAGTCTTGCCGACAAAGCTTGTACAAAAGGGGTTGCCGGGGACGAGGCCCGGCAACTGCGCCTCATGGGTAGAACTTGCGAAGATGCTCAATATTCCATGAGTTGTGCACTTTAATGCCATCCTCGGTTTCCAGATGGACTGCGCCAAGTCTGGTGACTCGTACTACCCGATAAGGGCCCTCCCACTTCGGCGTCAACTTGTTTGATCCCTTGGCAGACTGAATGCGCCGAAGAACAAGTTCGCCCTCCTCAGAGCTTCGGGCATGAACCTTGCGCCTATGATAGCGGTGCAAAGCTTGCTGGTAGTGTGCAGCTCGCATAGCCTCCCGAAGACAATCTTCCTCAAGGAGAGTTGCATCATCTTGCCGCAACTGCTCTTGCTCTGCCTCATCATAGGCAAGCACTCGAGGTGACCCATATGTGAGTTACATGGGGAGCACTGCTTCTGCACCATAGACTAGGGATAAGGGTCTTTGGCCAGTAGCTCGATTTGGTGTCGTTCTAAGTGACCAAAGAACCGCCGACAACTCATCAATCCAGCATCTTCCACACTTGTGAAGCCTATCAAAGGTTCTTGTCTTGAGACCATGCAGCACTTCAGCATTCATTCGTTCCTCCTGTCCATTGCTTCTCAGGTGAGCAACAGAGGCAAAACAAATCTTGCTTCCAAGGTCTTGGATATACTGCATGAAGGTGCGGCTCGAGAACTAGGTGCCGTTGTCGATGACGATTATGTTAGGAACCTCGAAACGACAAACTAGTCCCTTGAAGAACTTGACGGCTGATTGTGTTGTCACCTTCCTCACTGGCTCCACTTCAGGCCACTTTGTGAACTTGTCGATAGCAACGTACAAGAACTCAAAGCCCCCAGTAACACAGGGGAAGGGGCCCAAAATATTGAGCCCCCAGACTGAAGAAGGCCAGGAGAGAGGGATTGTTTGAAGAGCTTGAACTGGCTAATGTATATTCTTTGAATGGAACTGGCATGCTTCACACTTGGTTACTATCTCAGTTGCATCCTGGAGAGCAGTGGGCCAATAGAAGCCTTGCCGGAAAGCTTTGCCGACAAGTGCCCTTCATCCTATGTGAGAGCCACATATGCCTCCATGTATTTCTGCCAACAACTTTAGTCCATCTTCCCGGCAAATGCACTTCAATTTCACACTGTTTGGTCTTTTTCTGTGTAGAGTGTTATCCAAAAACTGATACATACTTGGTTGACGGGTGTCGTGGTGGGCGCACGGCAGATGCCACGGGGTGGCTAAAGAGAGGGATAGGCAAGAGGTAACCGGTGGGCTCCAGAAGCGAGATCGGTACGAGCGAGTGCGAGACACAAGACGTACTCAGGTTCGAGGCTCTCCGGAGAGATAATACCCCTAGTCCTACCGAGTGTGGTTTATATGTGGATGGTACAAGCTTGCTCCTAGAGCTGTTCTGGGAGGAAGGAAGGCAGGCCAGTGCATAGGCTGCTCCTTCTCCGTGTGGTGGAGGTGAGTGTATGTGTGTAGTTCTCTTCTGATCGTCCCGTGCATGGAGGCCTCTTGGGGGGTTTTATAGGCCAACCCCCCGGTTACAATGGTAAAGTTACATGGGCGCGGGGCCGGGATGTCAGTGACTTGGAGACGGCAGCGAGGCACCGGGTTCGCCGGGTTTGTCGGGTGCGGGTCTCGCTGGGTCCGTCAAGTGCGGGCCATACCGAGCCCGCCGGGCACGGGTACGGCCGGCTGCTGGGTACTATAGGCACGCCATGCGGTCGTCATGGGGCGACTGCGCCGTCTTGCTATAGGGTCGCGCCTCCAAGACGCCGCCTGTGGCACTCCGGCTCAGAGTAAACCGGAACGCCCCGTATTCCAGCCCAAGGACAAGTCTTCTGGAATACGGCACTGTTGGCATAGAACAAATCAGCTCTTTATTACTATGGATATGGTTACAAAGGGTACATGGATTACATCAGCACGGCGACACTACGCCTGCCCGGGGTAGCTCTATGCTAACAGCGGAGTAACTCTCTTGGCAGCGGAACAACGACGGCGGTGATGCACTCCACTCCGCAGGGACTCTGGCTAGAACGCGTCTCCTAGGTCGCAAACTCAGGATCCTCGACAAGCAAGCAATCATGGCATGACCTGCAAACTGGCATGACACGCCAGGTGAGTACTTTGAATGTACTCGCAAGCTCACAACAAACATCAGCATTAAAGCAAAACAACATCATAGCAATCCAAAATTAACCAGCATGGTTATCTAGCAAGGTAGCTACTGAAATGACTGCAGTAAGGTAAAGCGTATTAAATCCATACTTCAAATAATCTCAGGCTCCAATCCGAACCTGTACCAAGTCCAATCCCCAAGCATGTGGTCATCCGACCACTCAACTCACAGCCATCCCATGGCTAACATATCAAATACCTGATTCCATCTGCACGACAAGTCTGACAAACTTACTCTCCTCCGGGTTGTCTCACAACCCTCAGAATACTCATGAACCACCGAGTACTTCTGATCATACGACGAGTTCTTCCATCATTATCATCACTACCATGGTTGACCACCTAGTGAGGTCTGGACGGACTGTCCAATACCGTGGACACGGCTATTCGAATAGATTTTACACTCTGCAGAGGCTGCGCACTTTACCCACACTATGGAGCACTGACCTCGTGATCCCATTCGGGTGGACCAGCGTTGCTCCAACGAAACCTGCCTGACCCGTGACTCTCCCATCGTACCACCGGCAATCATCCTCCCCCAGAGTCAAGCCCTGGGTGGCCCCTTGTCACCTCGTGACACCTGCCACCATCGTGGCCAAACTATACTGTCCCAAACGGGGACGCCGGCACAAAACTCAACTGGGCTCACAAGGTTATCGCCGCCTACCGGGCCAGGGTAGCGTGCACGCATAACCTTCCCTGTCGGGCGGTACCAGTGAAAGAGCACACGATCAGACCAAGTCAAGGCCGTCCCATACCGGCAAATGTGGTTGCACGGATAAGTACGGACAGGTGACTCAAGGTCAACCATGAAATATCTAATCCTCGAACAATCTCTGTCATGGCTGACACTCCGATATCATATCAATCCAATAACCAATATGCTTAAGCCACTGCTACTAATTCATCTCTATGAACTGCCGGATGAACTCCAAAATAATCATAGACAGTGATCTCAACATCACCGTATCAACAAGTGGGTAAGCTACTGGTTACTAATAATCCGGTATTCAACATGGTAGTCACCTATCCGAGAATTAACTCGATCATTGCATAATCCAATCCATTTCACAGCTACTCATACTTGCTGATAAAGCAAATAGTCAAACTATGACATTGCAATGCGATGATGCAGATGAGAGTTGTGGCTTGCCTGGGGATGAAGGGATACACCGGGGAGAAGTGCGGAATGGTCGCGGAAGTGATTGCCGGAAACAATTCTCTCTTGGAGGGCTGTTTATGGGCAAGGGCAAAATGGTCATTTCCACTATGGGACCACATAGTGAAATTGATACCAGCACGACGGGCTCGACGATACGAAGACGTGGGCTTTGGATTCACCTCGATCGGAGTTATGAGTAAAAAGATACAATAGTTCTTCTGCCAGGGACCTGTCTGTAAAATAATCTTCACAAACAGGCCCTCGGCTGGAAAAACAGAACGCGCACTCCAGAAAATGCGCTTTCAGATAAGTGAAAGTGTATTGCTGGCCGAAGAGCAGTTGAGTGCGCTTTCACCAGTGGAAAACGTATTTCGCGATATGCGTGTCCACTTATCCGAGCTGGCGGGTGGGCCACCCTCTTCGGTCGCCGACCGGTGGGGTCCACGGGCAGGGAGGCGCTGGCGCTCGTCTCCTTCCTCCTCCCGCTGCTCCTTCCCGACGAAGCAGAGGAAACAAGGGAGAGGCGACGCCGGCGAGGGGCCCGGGCGGCTCCGGCCGTCTCCCGCCCGCCCTAGGCCATCGGCGGGTGCGGGGAGGATCGGCGCCTCCACCTGGACGGTCTGCGGGCACCGGGGAGGGTCATGGCCGCGGCACCATGCGAAAGCAGAGGTCGCGGGCGGCGGCGGCCGGTTGAGGGAAGTGGCGGCTCTGGTTGGTCCGGCGACGAACGGAGAGCAGGGGAAGATGCTATGGGGTCCGGGTGATCCCCTGGTGAGGTCAGGAAGGAGGGGAAGGGCTCGGTTCTCGCCAATTTAGGCGGCGGCCGGCGATAGTCATGGCGGCCATAGGCGGGGCAGAGAGTTTCTTGAGCTCGGTTTGGTGGTCGGGGCGGCTAGAGGAAGAGTGGGGAGGAGCTTGGAGTGCTCGGAGGGGCTCGGGAATGCCTATAAATAAGCGAGCGACGGGGGTGGCCGAGCTCGGCCGTGGCGACGCATGCGCCGCGCACCGGAGCTTCGGGAAAGCTCGTGGAGGAGGGGAGATGCATCCAGAATGGTCACGGAGAAGCGGAGAGGGTTCGGGCGAAGCTGGGAAGGATCGGGAGGGCTCGCGGTGATCGGACGCGACGGCGACAAGTCACGGGCGCGGCTGTCGTGCTGCGCAGGAGAGGACGTGAGAGGGGTCCAGGGAGAAGAGCACGACGAGGGGGAACTATTGGACATGACAACTCGCGCGGAACCGACGAGGAGAAGAGGGGCCCGAGCTGACCAGTACGCAGCTCGCGTCCATGGCATGCCAGGGCGGCGGTCACCGCATGGACGCGGCGTTTCCACGTGTCCTGGTCAACTCCACCATGTCAACTCGACTGGTCACTCAGAGGAAGAGGTCAAGGAGGAAAGAGACAGGCACAGAGAGGCTTGAGGTGACCACAGATTGCAGGTCTATCCAGAACAGTAAGGTGTTTGGAGTGGGCTGGGGGAGATCGAGCAGGATCTAGACTCTGATATTTGGCTGAGAGTGATCACTCACTAGGGTGATCATCACTGCAAATTTGCAGACCATTTGGATGGAGATAAATAGCACTTGCAGTTCAATGGGCTTTACTGAACAGAAATGCAAAATATGAAGTGGCACTCACATACTTGCTTGGATTGAGCTGAATTTTGGAGGAGATGAATAATTTGATCATATGAGGATACTGTATAAATTTCATACCATTTGGATAAACCAAAGTGGTACTTCCTTCACACAGCACCCCACTGGACAGAATCTTAGGGAAATTCTAGGGAATTATTGATTACAGTAGGCTGGGGCCCACCACGCCGCGCCCTCGGCCCCCACGCGGGGATTTATTGTGGCCGCCGTGGACGGTTGCACTTCTCGATGTAGTTAATTCATGGGGGAATCGTGCCCACACAATGCGGGGAAGTGGAAAAGCGGGTGCAACCGATCCCACTTCGCCATGTTCAGCCGCGATTATAAAATCGAAGGGAGGGGGCAGTGGAAACACTCACGCGCGCGCCCCTCGCCTCGTCCTTCTTCTTCTCCGCCCAATTTCTGGAGCTCGCCCACTGGCTGTGCTAGCTTCTTCTTCCCCTCGCACCTCACACCCTCACGGAGCACCACAGATGGCGCCGCCGAAGGGCCCGTGAGAGGGATCCATCGTCACCGACGCCGATATCCAGTATCTTTGCGAGACTCGACGACTGCCGTTAGCGGAGGAAGTGGCCGCACGCGCGCCCGGAGGGGAGGTGGAGCCGCAGCCTCAGGACGAAGAGCGTGTGGTCTTCTATAGCCACTTCAAGCACGGGCTCGGCCTCCCCGCGAGCGCTTTGTTTCGCGCCTTCCTCTCCTTCTTCGGGCTGCATCTGCACCATCTTGGTGCGAACGCCATGCTGCAGCTCTCGGGTTTCGTCACCCTCTGCGAGGGTTACCTGGGGGTGGAGCCAGATGTTGAACTCTGGAGCCGCCTCTTCTTCCTCAAGCAGCAGGGGCCGGAGGATGGGGCCATGTCCGACTGCGGGGCCGCCGTCGTTTCGGTCCGGCCGAATGGGGTGTTCCCCAAGATGCCCATCGAGGATTCTACTAAGAAGTGGCAGAATACCTTCATCTATGTCCGCAACTGTCGGATTTAGGGCTCCGCAGACCCAAAGGAAGGTTCGAACTCTGGGGCGTGTGCGAAGAACTCAACCTATCCCGCCAAACGCGTTGCCCTACAGCCTAGCTCGATGAACAAGGAAGAAGAAGGACACGGCAGTTTACCCAGGCTCGGGCCACCTTGCGGTGTAATACCCTACTCCTGCTTTGTGGTGGATTTGCCTCGCGAGGGGCTGAGGATGAACTAGTACAAGGGAAGAACAACCTCACGAGGTCTGCTCTGGTGTGGGTGTGCTGGTGAGGTATCTCTGGATCGGATCCCTGCCTACGGTGGTGGCTAGCTTATATTTGTAGTGGCCTCGGTCCTCTTCCGTCAAAACGAAGGCGGGAAGGGATCCCACAACGGCCAATTTGAAGGGGGACAAGTAGTACATCTTATCCAGATGAAAGGTGGTCTTCGCCTGCAAATCCTCTGGTCATGACACTGCGGTGGGCTCGGCGATGACATCCATCCTGCTGTCCTGGCGGTATTGGTCTGATTGCATGGGAATGGAAACCTTTGGCTGATTCCTCGAGACCCCACGCCTTTGCTTGCCTCCTTAGCACCAAAGAGGAAACCTGCTCCTCTATGCCCGCTGGCGCCCGCCTGGCCTTGGTCGTCATGGCTTGCGTCACTTTCATCTCATGAGGTGGGTACCTGCATAGAAATATCCGCTCCTTAGGAGCCAGCCTAGGGAGGCCGCTCCCTCCGGAGGTCTTGATGTCTCCCGCCTCGCGAGGCTTGGCCCCTCGCGAGGGTCTTGTCTTGAAGGTGCTGTAGATGGGCCGTACCAGGCCATTGATGGAGCCACGCCGTGGGCCGCAGGCAAGCAAGTCTGGGTACCCTGGTTCCCAGAACGCTGACAGTAGCCCCCGGGCCCAAGGCGAGCTCGGACTTGGCTTCGGGGCGAAGCCAAAGGGCAAGGGCGAAGTGCCGCGGGCCCTAATCGCCTGCGGACCGAGCCGACGTGTGGCGCTTGATGGGACATGGGCGTCTCCACTTCCCCACGCCACCTCGGCAACTGCTCGACTTGACAACTGCCTGGTGCATGCAGGAAAGCCATCATTGCTCGGGACATGATAGGCCGGCGGTTGGCCTTCTTTCGGCTATAAATGGGGCGGGGGGCGGAGCCCCCAGCCCATCTTCATCTTCTCGCTGCTCTCTCCTCCTTCTCCCTCTTCTTCATCTTGCCATCTTGCCAGAGCGTCCATGGCGCCAGTGAGGAGGTTTTCCACCGCGGAGAAGGGAAAAACCCCTCAGGTGGAACCCGAGCTGCTCCCGCTGAAGAAGAGGCATGATTGCTCTCGCGATGTTGCCGCAGTGCCCATGACAACCCGGCCTTGGCATGAACGCACTCCGCCGGGCTTCCCGGTCCGCGCGTATGCTCGCACACAGAGCCCCGTCCATGAGAGCGGCCGCGGACACCGCGAGGAGCGAAGCCATGGAGGAGAACAGGCGGTGGCCATACGGCCGCTCCGCTCGCGGACCCACATCGAGCGTACGGCCCGCGAGTTCGTGGTGTGGGCGACAATGCCGCCGCGCACATGGATCCGGCTCCCGCGGTCTCTGGCGAGGGAGATACCTCCGTCGGGGCCCGTCGAGCCGTGGCTGCAACACGACGGCTGCTGTAGCCAAGCATCAGAAGCGGAAGTTGAGGTCGTTGACTCTGGCGACGTCTTCATGACCCGGGGATGGGGCGCGGTTGCCCGCGCCTGCCGCTCGGAGGGAGGTCATGCCATCCACTTTGAGTACGACGGAGATTCGACGCTCCTCTTCAAGGTCTTCGGAGAGGACGGCCGGCGCGTGGAGTGCTGCCGCAGGGGAGGAGATCGAGGCAGCGGCTCCCCAGCAGGCCGACGAAACGGCGAGTCCACCGGGAATGAACTTGCCCTTGGCCTTGTCCGCGACTCCTCCGGCAGTAGCAGCGCCTCATCTGGACGAAGCTCGAGTGACGACGACAGCTACGAGCCGCCGCGTCGCCACACTCGGGCCTAGGGGGAGGAGCGCAGCCATCCCGACATCGTCGGCGACGCTGCCGAGGCCGTGGTTCTTTAGGTGTTTCTCCTTTGCTTCATTCCTGCGCGAAAATCATGACGGGCCCCATGGGGGTGTGTAAAAAACTGTGACGCCCGTGTTTTAATGTTATCATTCTTTATCAGTGTCATGTTTGCGTCTCTCGCTTTGGCATGGTTCCCCCTTTCATTCTTGCGGTAGCTTAGTACTCTACGCCGGCAGGACCCAGTCCCCAGGCAAGCTTCGGCCGTCGCTGGTATGCCAGGTCGTGATGCCGTGGTCAAGGCTAGCAGGTGAGCGGCCCAAGGTCCGGTAAGAGCCCCTGAGGCGCGATGCTCAGGGGGTCCCCTTTGGTACACAAGCGGCTCCCGAAGGACTGAAAGGGAAGCATTCTTGCCCGAGCGAGATCGCTAGAGACGAAGCGCTGATCATAAGGTTCACTCCCGTGCGTGTGAGGTGACTTATCTTTTCGAGCCTGCGGTGATTCTTTTGTTGCGTGGATGGACTTCTCGTGGAATGTTGCGCCATGCCATTATTCTGATGACGCCCCCTTCGAAGGGCTCCTACCTTCTTCATCTCCTCTGCTTGCCTGGGTGCTCTATGTCCTCGGGTCCCGGCCCTCGAGCGAGGCTCAGCCGCCGCTGGTATGCCAGGTCGCGATGCTGTGGTCAAGGCCAGGGGGTGAGGGCTCGAGAGCCAGTAGGAGCCCCTGAGGCGCGATGCTCAAGGCCCCCCCTTTAACGTGCAAGCAATTTGCACGAGAAAAGAGTGGCCGGCCCTGAGGAGATGCCTAGGAGGGGTTGCGCCCCCAGGTGCTGGTGAGGCCGCTCGTGGTCCCGGCTCCGGAGGTCCCTGCGAGTTAGCCGAAAAAGAAAAAAAAGCACACAACCGCGCTTGCTATTCTGCCGGTGATCTTCCCGCAAGAAGACAAAGGCACTAAGGACCCGGTGAGGTGACGTGCGTGGGGCCGGCCGCGAGCCAGAGCTTGGTCTCTTAGGTTTATCAGCACTGCAGGGACGGACCCGAGCACAGGCGCCGTGCCAGTAGCCCCTGTTGCGGGATGAGCAAGAGGCGGGTTAGCAACGCGCAGAGGCCACGAGGGGCAACTCCATACATAATGGGATGGCGGGAGTAATGTCAATAACCATGATAACTCGAACGTGCATAACTAGTCCGGAGTACATGAATCAAAATGGTGCAGCTGCAGGGGCTGGCCCTAACAGCTCGAGGATGATGCAGCCCGAGGGGCACCCCCAACTGAACAAACCAAAAAATCACCTGGCACCGTCGTTGCAGAAGTGTTGGAGTAGCTGAAGATGCACGTTGCAGAGGTCATTCCTCATGAGTCGGCCGGCTCCTGAGTCCCGGGAGGCTCTGGAAGCCCGGGAAGCTCGCGAGGGTCCGGCACCTCCTCTGTCAGGACTGCCTGGCGCCGTGCCTCGTGAGTTGCTAGGACGCCCTGCATGTATTGCTGGTGCGAGGAAGCCATGTTCAGCAGGCCAAATGGCTTGCGGACATAGCTGCCAGGGCAGCCCCCACTCCGGCCGACGCGGGACGGCCAGAAGAGCTACTGAGAAGTGATACGTCTCCAACGTATCTATAATTTTTTATTGTTCCATGCTATTATATTATCTGTTTTGGAAGTTTTATATGCATTATTATGCTATTTTATATTATTTTTGGGACTAACCTATTAACCTAGAGCCCAGTGCCAGTTTATGTTTTTTCCTTGTTTTTGAGTTTTACAGAAAAGGAATACCAAACGGAGTCCAAACGAGCTGAAACTTTACGATGATTTTTTATGGACCAGAAGAAGCCCACGGAGTATCAGAGAGGGGCCAGAGGAGCCATGAGGCATCCACAAGGGTGGAGGGTGCACCCCCTGCCTTGCTGCCACCTCGTGGACCCCCTTGACTTGTCCCCGACGCCAAAAACTCCTATAAATCCAGAAACCCCCAGAAAGAAACCTAGATCGGGAGTTCCGCCGCCGCAAGCCTCTATAGCCACGAAAAACCAATCGGGAGCCCGTTCCGGTACCCTGCCGGAGGGGGAAACCATCACCGGAGGCCATCTTCATCATCCCGGCGATCTCCCTGATGAGGAGGGAGTAGTTCACCCTCGGGGCTGAGGGTATGTACAAGTAGCTATGTGTTTGATCTCTCTCTCTCGTGTTCTTGATTTGGCATGATCTTGATGTACCGCGAGCTTTGTTATTATAGTTGAATCATATGGTGTTTCTCCCCCTCTACCTTCTTGTGATGAATTGAGTCTTGCTCTTTGAGGTTTCGTTATGTTGGATTGAGTATTGGATTTGAGAACACTTGATGTATGTCTTGCGATGGGATATCTGTGGTGACAATGGGATGTTCTATTGATTCACTTGATGTATGTTTTGGCACTCAACTCGCGGATTCCCAAGGTGACATTGGGGTAATCTATGCATAGGGGTTGATGCGCGTTTTCGTCCTACGTTCTCCGATAGAAACTTTGGAGTGATTCTTTATTACACGTTGAGGGATTGTTATGTGATCCAATTATGTTATCATTGTTGAGAGAACTTGCACTAGTGAAAGTATGAACCCTAGGCCTTGTTTTCAAGCATTGCAATACCGTTTTTGCTCACTTTTGTTACTTGCTACCTTGCTGTTTTTATATTTTCAGATTACAAAAACCTATATCTACCATCCATATTACACTTGTATCACCATCTCTTCGCCGAACTAGTGCACCTATACAATTTACCATTGTATTGGGTGTGTTGGGGACACAAGAGATTCTTTGTTATTTGGTTTAAGGGTTGTTTGAGAGAGACCATCTTCATCCTATGCCTCCCACGGATTGATAAACCTTAGGTCATCCACTTGAGGGAAATTTGCTACTGTCCTACAAAACTCCGCGCTTGGAGGCCCAACACAAGTCTACAAGAAGAAGGTTGCGTAGTAGACATCAAGCTCTTTTCTGGCGCCGTTGCCGGGGAGGTTAGTGCTTGAAGGTATGTCTTTAGATCTTACAATTGAATCTTTTAGTTTCTTGTTTTATCACTAGTTTAGTCTATAAAAGAAAACTACAAAAAAATGGAATTGAGGTTGCCTCATATGCTTCATCTTTTTAATGTCTTTCGTGAAAATGATGGAAAGGAAAATTGTGCTCAAGTGTTAGAAGAAGAAGTTAATAAATTGTTTGGCACTAAATCTTTGAATGATGAGCGTGATTGCAATGTTGTTAGTATGAATTCTTTGAATATCCATGATGCTAATGATATGCAAAGCCACAAGCTTGGGGATGCTATTTTGATGAAGATGATATTTTTTGTCCCCCAAGTTTTGATGAGCAAATTTATTATGATGATAGCATGACTCCTATTTATGATGATTATGTTGATGAAAGTGGGTTTGGAAGAGTGTCAACTCTAGGTATTAATGATCCCACTATTTTGGAGGGTGTTGAATCTTTTCACAATATTGATAAAAGTGGATTTGGAGAGGTCATGACTTTATTTAGTGATGAATCCACTATTTTGGAAGAGGTTCCAATTGATTATGAGAACAAAGTTGCTATCTATGATGATTATTATGATGACATGTATGCTATAAAGAATAATGATAACTATGAAACTTGTCATCATGATTTTAATTTTCAATTGGATTATGCCTCACATGATAGTTATTTTGTTGAGTTTGCTCCCACTACTATTCATTGGAATAAATTTGCTTATGTGGAGAGTAGTAAAATTTCTATGCTTGTGGATCATGAAAATAATGCTTTTATGTGATAGTTATATTGTTGAATTCCTTCATGATGCTACTGAAAATTATCATGAGAGAGGAATATATGCTTCTACGTATCTCAATAATATCAAGTTTCCTCTCTATGCGCTTAAGGTTTTGAAGTTATGCTTGCTTTGCCTTCCTATGCTAGTTGATGCTTGTTCCCATAAATTGTTTGCTCACAAAATCCCAATGCATAGGAAGTGGGTTAGACTTAAATGTGCTAGTCATATTCTTCATGATGCTCCCATTATGTTTCAATTCTTATCTTTTATGTGAGCATCATGGAAATCATCATGCCTAGCTTAAAAGGCATTAAAGAAAAGCGCTTGTTGGGAGACAACCCAATATTTACCCCTACTGTTTTTGTGTGTTCACATTATTAAGATACTGTAGTAATCATGTTTTATAGCTTTTGTTTGAATAAAGTGCCAAGTAAAGCCTTTGGGATAGTGTGGTTGATAGTTGACTTGATTCTGTGCAAAAACAGAAACTTTTGCGTCCAGTACAGAAATTCCTGTATTTTACTGTAACATGGAAAAACTCTGAATTTTTTACAGAGGATTTATATACAAATTTTCTACGTTGTCCTATTTTTCAGAATTTTTGGAGTAACATAAGTATGAGATTAATTCAGATCTTTATAGACTGTTCTGTTTTTGACAGATTCTGTTTTCGATGCATAGTTTGCTTGTTTCCTAATTTCTATGGCTTATATTGCTCAATATAAATTGTAGAAATGATAGGGTACAGTAGGTATCATGTGATAAATTTTTTGAATCTTGTCTTGACAGTACCAAAGTGAATGATTTGTTTTATCATACTAACCCATCTCACGAAGTTCCGTTAAGTTTTGTGTGGTTGAAATTTTCAAGTTTTGGGTGAGATATCGATATGAGGAGAATAAGGAGTGACAAGACCATAATCTTGGGGATGCCCAAGGCACCCCAAGGTAATATTCAAGAAATATCCAAGCAACTAAGCTTGGGGATGCCCCGGAATGCATCCCTTCTTTCGTCTCCAACATTATCGGTAACCTTACTTGGAGCTATATTTTTATTCGTCACATAATATGAGTTTTGCTTGGAGCATCATTTTATTTTATTAGGATTTTCTTGCTGTTATTTAGAGTAATGTTTTGTATCTTTTATTTCAATAAAGTGTCAATTATAGCCTTTACCATGCTTATTTTGCATGTCTATATGTTGCTGTTTTGAAAACAGAAAGTTTTCTATCATTGTCTGAATTCTTTTGGAAATTCAGAACATGGTAAAATCTTGAAATTTTTACACAATGAGTAGCAACAAATTTTATACAGTGTGGTAATTTTTCAGAATATTTGGAGTTAGGTAAGTATGAGTACAATTGCACTCTTTACAGACTGTCCTGTTTAGACAGATTGCTGTTATGTTTGCATTGTTTGCATATGTTTGCTTGTTTAATGACTCTATTTGAGTATAGGAGTATTAAATATGCAGAGGCATTTAATATGCAATGTCAAATTATAATTTTAGTGATTTGCTACAGTAGAGAATGATAAGGTTTTGCATTTGATTTATACTAACTTTTCTCACGAGTTCTTGTTGACTTTTGTGTGGATGAAGTTTTTAAGATTTAGGGAAACCGTGATATAAAAGGAATTAAGGAGACACAAAAGCTCAAGCTTGGGGATGCCCCGGTTGGCATCCCACCTTTCTTCATCAACAATCATCGGTTAGTATCGGTTGAGCCTAAGTTTTTGCTTCTTCACATGATATGTGCTATCCTTGAAATGTCATTTTATTTTGTTTTGCTTGCTGTTTGAATAAAGTACTTAAGATCTGAATTTTTTAAATGTTAGAGAGTCTTCACATGGTTACATAATTATTCGACTACTCATTGATCTTCACTTATATCTTTTGGAGTAGTTTGTCATTTGCTCTAGTGCTTCACTTTTATCTTTTTAGAGCACGGCGGTGGTTTTATTTTATAAAAATTGATGAACTCTCATGCTTCACTTATATTATTTTAAGAGTCTCTAAACAGCATGGTAATTTGCTTAGGTTATGAATTTAGTCCTAATATGATGGGCTTCCAAGAGGGATATAATAAAAACTTTCATATAAAGTGCATTGAATACTATGTGAAGTTTGATTCCTTATGATTGTTTTGAGATATAAAGATGGTGATATTAGAGTCATGCTAGTGAGTAATTGTGGATTGTAGAAATACTTGTGTTGAAGTTTGTGGTTCCCGTAGCATGCACGTATGGTGAACTGTTATGTAACGAAGTTGGAGCATGATTTATTTATTTATTGTCTTCCTTATGAGTGGCGGTCGGGGACGAGCGATGGTCTTTTCCTACCAATCTATCCCCCTAGAAGCATGCGCGCAGTACTTTGTTTTGATGACTAATAGATTTTTGCAATAAGTATGTGAGTTCTTTATGACTAATGTTGAGTCCATGGATTATACGCACTCTCACCCTTCCACCATTGCTAGCCTCTCTAGTACCGCGCAACTTTCGCCGGTGCATTAAACCCACCATATACCCTTCCTCAAAACAGCCACCATACCTACCTATTATGGCATTTCCATAGCCATTCCGAGATATATTGCCATGCAACTTCCACCGTTCCGTTTATTATGACACGCTTCATCATTGTCATATTGCTTTGCATGATCATGTAGTTGACATCGGATTTGTGGCAAAGCCACCATTCATATTTTTTATACATGTCTCTCTTGATCATTGCACATCACGGTACACCGCCGGAGGCATTCATATAGAGTCATATTTTTGTTCTAGTATCGAGTTGTAATTCTTGAGTTGTAAAGTAAATAAAAGTGTGATGATCATCATTATTAGAGCATTGTCCCATGTGAGGAAAGGATGATGGAGACTATGATTCCCCCACAAGTCGGGATGAGACTCCGGACGAAAAAAGTAAAAAAAAAAGAGAAAAAAGAGGCGAAAGAGCCCAAAATAAAAAAATGAGAGAAAAAGAGAGAAGGGGCAATGTTACTATCCTTTTTACCACACTTGTGCTTCAAAGTAGCACCATGATCTTCATGATAGAGAGTCTTCTATTTTGTCACTTTCATATACTAGTGGGAAATTTTCATTATAGAACTTGGCTTGTATATTCCAATGATGGGCTTCCTCAAAATGCCCTAGTTCTTCGTGAGCAAGCGAGTTGGATGCACACCCACTTAGTTTCTTTTTGAGCTTTCATACACTTATAGCTCTAGTGCATTCGTTGCATGGCAATCCCTACTCACTCACATTGATATCTATTGATGGGCATCTCCATAGCCCGTTGATAAGCCTAGTTGATGTGAGACTATCTCCTTCTTTTTGTCTTCTCCACAACCACCATATTCTATTCCACCTATAGTGCTATATCCATGGCTCACGCTCATGTATTGCGTGAAAGTTGAAAAAGTTTGAGAAAATCAAAAGTATGAAACAATTGCTTGGCTTGTCATCGGGGTTGTGCATGATTTGAATACTTTGTGTGATGAAGATGGAGCATAGCCAGACTATATGATTTTGTAGGGATAACTTTCTTTGGCCATGTTATTTTTAGAAGACATGATTGCTTTATTAGTATCCTTGAAGTATTATTGTTTTTATGTCAATATTAAACTTTTGTTTTGAATCTTATGGATCTGAATATTCATGCCACCATAAACAAAATTACATGGATAAATATGTTAGGTAGCATTCCGCATCAAAAATTCTGTTTTTATCATTTACCTACTCGAGGACGAGCAGGAATTAAGCTTGGGGATGCTTGATACGTCTCCAATGTATCTATAATTTTTTATTATTCCATGCTATTATATTATCTGTTTTGGATGTTTTATATGCATTATTATGCTATTTTATATTATTTTTGGGACTAACCTATTAACCTAGAGCCCAGTGCCAGTTTCTGTTTTTTTCCTTGTTTTTGAGTTTTACAGAAAAGGAATACCAAACGGAGTCCAAACGAGCTGAAACTTTATGATAATTTTTTATGGACCAGAAGAAGCCCACGGAGTATCGGTGATGGGCTTGAGGAGCCACGAGGCATCCACAAGGGTGGAGGGCGCCCCCCCCTAGGGCGCGCCCCTGCCTTGCCACCGCCTCGTGGACCCCCTTGACTTGTCCCCGATGCCAAAAACTCCTATAAATCCAGAAACCCCCAGAAAGAAACCTAGATCAGGAGTTCCGCCGCCGCAAGCCTCTGTAGCCACGAAAAACCAATCGGGAGCCCATTCTGGCACCCTGTCAGAGGGGGAAACCATCACCGGAGGCCATCTTCATCATCCCGGTGACCTCCATGACAAGGAGGGAGTAGTTCACCCTCGGGGCTGAGGGTATGTACCAGTAGCTATGTGTTTGATCCCTCTCTCGTGTTCTTGATTTGGCACGATCTTGATTTACCGCGAGCTTTGTTATTATAGTTGAATCATATGGTGTTTCTCCCCCTCTACCTTCTTGTGATGAATTGAGTCTTGCTCTTTAAGGTTTCGTTATGTTGGATTGAGTATTGGATTTGAGAACACTTGATGTATGTCTTGCGATGGGATATCTGTGGTGACAATGGGATGTTCTATTGATTCACTTGATGTATGTTTTGGCACTCAACTCGCAGATTCCCGAGGTGACATTGGGGTAATCTATGCATAGGGGTTGATGCGCGTTTTCGTCCTATGTTCTTCGATAGAAACTTTGGAGTGATTCTTTGTTGCACGTTGAGGGATTGTTATGTGATCCAATTATGTTATCATTGTTGAGAGAACTTGCACTAGTGAAAGTATGAACCCTAGGCCTTGTTTCCAAGCATTGCAATACCGTTTTTGCTCACTTTTGTTACTTGCTACCTTGCTGTTTTTATATTTTCAGATTACAAAAACCTATATCTACCATCCATATTACACTTGTATCACCATCTCTTCGCTGAACTAGTGCACCTATACAATTTACCATTGTATTGGGTGTGTTGGGGACACAAGAGACTCTTTGTTATTTGGTTTAAGGGTTGTTTGAGAGAGACCATCTTCATCCTACGCCTCCCACGGATTGATAAACCTTAGGTCATCCACTTGAGGGAAATTTGCTACTGTCCTACAAAACTCTGCGCTTGGAGGCCCAACGCGAGTCTACAAGAAGAAGGTTGCGTAGTAGACATCAAGAAGCGGCCCTGTTGAGGCCTGGGATGTTGACGCAGACGCACAGCTCCTCACCCACATCAGGGGAGGCAGCTGCACTGAGTGGTGCGGGGCGGTGCTCGCCGCGCATGGCTCGCGCCACCTGAAGCTCTTCGGTTGCCTTGGTGATGAACTCCTGAGCGCCTGGCGCCGCACGCCCTGAGCCCTGCTCATGGAAGCGCGCGTTGAAGCACGCCTCCACATGGTGCCCGAACACCTCCCTCGTGACGCTGGTCAGGTCAGAGGCCCTCCAGAGGAGAGCCCCCGAGCTCGTCCTAAGGGGGGCGTCGGGCACGCCTCCCTATGCGAGAGGGAAGGGCGCCCCAGCAGTTGGTGCGGGGCTTGAGGCACAATCGTCGGGCGCGCCAGCCTCCTGGCTGCCCTTGGGGAGGAGCTGCTTCTTCTTCTTGGGGATGGCCTCAGGAGGGCTAACTGCACCCTCGTCGTCAGAGTTCTCGACCGCCGCAGCCTGGTAGGCGCGCTCGAGGGAGCACACCGTTGCCTTCTCATCGCAGGCGATCGTGATGATACTGCCGCTCCCTGGCATCTTGAGGACATTGTAGCCGTGGTGCGTCGCCGCCATGAACTTGGCAAGGGCCGAATACCCGAGGATGGCATTGTACGGGAGGCGAATATGGGCGACATCGAAGTCGATGAGCTCGGTGTGGTAGTTGTCTCGCTGGCCAAAGGTGATAGGGAGGCGGATCTGCCCTATGGGGATGGTGGAGCCATCGGTCACCCCTGAGAAAGGCTTGGTGGGGAGGAGCTGGTCGTACGTAACCTGGAGCATCTCGAACATCTCGACGGAGAGAACGTTGAGCCCCGCGCCGCCATCAATGAGTGTCTTGGTGACGAGGACGTTGCTGATGGTTGGTGAGCAGAGCATCGGGAGCGTGCCAGCGGTAGCTGAGCACTTGAGCTGGTCTGTAGAGTCGAAGGTGACGGCGTACTTGGACCATCTGAGGGGACGCGACGCCTCAAGCTTGGGAAGGTCCGCGTTCACCTCTCGAGCGAACTGCTTGAAGATGTGATGAGAAGCGAGGGCCTGAGCGCCACCCAGGATGCAGGCAATGGCTCGAGGTTCTTGGAAGCCCCCAGCCCCATCGTCTTGGCGGTGGTCGTCGTTCCTCCTTGGCGGCGATGGCAGCGGAGGAAGGCCGGCGTTGCCCTAAGGATGGTCCTCGCGAGGCTGGTCTCTCCAGGGGCCATCGCGAGGCTGGCCCTGCCAGCGGTCCTCACGAGGCTGATTGCACCAGTCCTGGCGGGGGTCGCGGTTGTCCCAACGGCCACCATCGCGGCCTCCTCCGCGGCCGTAGCCACGGTCGTTGCGCTCGGTACGGCGGCCGAAGCACCCATCGCGGATCGCCCTGAGCTCTTGGCAGTCGTTGGTGTTGTGGCTGTGGACGTTATGGAAGACGTAGAACGGGCGGCTGCCCTTGGAGGACTCGGGGTGGTCGTAGCCGCGCTTCATCTCAGGTTCAGCCACGAGCACAGCTGGACCCTTGCACTTCACGTCCTTAGCCTTGGCCTTCTTGTCTTCAGGATCAACCTCCGGAAGCTCCAGGAGGGAGAGGCAACCTTCCTCTACCCTCGTGCACTTGGTGGCCATGTTAAACATCTCCAGAGACGAGCATAAATCCTCGTGCATGGCGAGCTCTTCCTTCATCTTGACATCCCGGACGCCCTCAGAGAATGCCGTAATGATGGCCTCGTCTGACACCTTCGGGATCTTGAGGTGAACGTTGGTGATGCGCTGTATGTACTTGTGCAAGGTTTCGCCTGGCTGCTGCTTGATGCGTCGCAGGTCGCCTGCCCCAGGAGCGCGGTCGCGAGTGCCCTGGAAGTTGGCGATGAAGCGCTCGCGAAGCTCGTCCCAGGAGGAGATCGACCCCACCGGAAGGTTCAGGAGCCAGGAGCGTGCGCCGTCCTTGAGGGCCATGGAGAACCAGTTTGCCATGACCTTCTCATTGCCGTTCGCCGCCTCGATGCTTAGCTCATAGAGCTGGAGGAACTCGGCGGGGTCAGGGCTGCCGTTGTAGCGCGGAGGTAGATCCGGCTTGAACTTGCCGTGCCAGACGACGCGGCACAGCTCCGGGGTGAAAGCACGGCACCCTGCCGCATTCACAGGGGCCATCCGCGGGGGAGGAGCCTGATCTCGATGCCCGCACACCGCCGCCTCCGGCGGTACGCGGTCTTGTCGTGGCGGTGCTGGAAGCGCACGCGCTTCTCCTTGGGGCCGCTGCATCACCTGGCAGCTTTCTTCATCGCGCGCCGGCGCCCTGCGCGGCGGGTCGTGCTGGGGAGCTTCATGCCTCGGACACATCGCCCGCCAGGGACAGCGGAGGGCAAAGCAAACGAGATGGTGTAGGGGCCTCGCCAGCGGCGTTGACGAGTTCAGTGATGCGGGCAAGCCAGTCGTCGTCGAGGTCGTTGGCTGGACGATAGTGCAAAAGCTCGCATGCCATGAGCAGCGCAGACTGCGCATTCGCCGGCCCACGACGGCCATGAGAAGACGACGCCGTGGCTGGAGTGGGTGATGGAGTCGCGATGCGGCCATCGCGCTGCACGGACGGTGGCAGCGACGAGTCCTGCTGCTCGCGGGCAGCAGGGTTGGTGGCAGCTTTAGCCACTGGGGAGGCAGAGCGGTGAGGGACGCCGTTGCCCGCGGGTGCCGTCTGGGCGACACAAGCAGCCCGGCGCTCGGCACGAACACGGCGAGCGTCGGCCATAAGGACAGCGGAACAGCGGCGGAGCGAACGGTGGGAGAGAAGCTTCGGCATGCCCCTACCTGGCGCGCCAAATGTTGGATTCAGGGCTCCGCAGACCCAAAGGAAGGTTCGAACTCTGGGGCATGTGCGAAGAACTCAACCTATCCCGCCAACCAAATGCGTTGCCCTACAACCTAGCTCGATGAACAAGGAAGAAGAAGGACACAACAGTTTACCCAGGTTCGGGCCACCTTGCGGTGTAATACCCTACTCCTACTTTGTGGTGGATTTGCCTCGCGAGGGGCTGAGGATGAACTAGTACAAGGGAAGAACAACCTCACGAGGTCTGCTCTGGTGTGGGTGTGCTGGTGAGGTATCTCTGGATTGGATCCCTGCCTACGGTGGTGGCTAGCTTATATTTGTAGTGGCCTCGGTCCTCTTCCCCCAAAACAAAGGCGGGAAGGGATCCCACAACGGCCAATTTGAAAGGGGACAAGTAGTACATCTTATCCTGATGAAAGGTGGTCTTCGCCTGCAAAGCCTCTGGTCGTGACGCTGCGGTGGGCTCGGCGATGACATCCGTCCTGCTGTCCTGGTGGTCTTGGTCTCATTGCACGGGAATGGAAACCTTTGGCTGATTCCTCGGGACCCCGCGCCTGCGCTTGCCTCCTTAGCACCAAAGAGGAAACCTGCTCCTCTGTGCCCACTGGCGCCCGCCTGGCCTTGGTCGTCATGGCTTGCGTCACTTCCATCTCATGAGGTGGGTACCTACATAGAAATATCCGTTCCTCAGGAGCCGGCCTAGGGAGGTCGCTCCCTCCGGAGGTCTTGATGTCTCCCGCCTCGCGAGGCTTGGCCCCTCGCGAGGTTCTTGTCTTGAAGGTGCTGTAGATGGGCCGTAACAGGCCATTGATGGAGCCACACCATGGGCAGCAGGCAGGCAAGTCTGGGTACCCTGGTTCCCAGAATGCTTTGGGTACCCTGGTTCCCAGAACACCGACAGCAACGCCGATGGGGTTGCCGACGCCATCAACTTGCCCCGTTCACCAACGAGCAACCGCTCGCCAAGATGAACTGGGGCTACATGCCCAAGAACCCGCCGCAGGGGATGCTGAATCTGTGCGACCGCATTCGAGAGATGACAGCGCAGGAGGGCCTCAAGGGAACGGATCTCGTCTCCGCCTTCATCGCGCGCCGGGTTCTGCTGCTGCTGCGCCAGGCACATATCATCGGCCAGATGGGTGACCGCCGGGATCCCACCCGGATGTCATCCGGGAGGCTGTCGGTGGAGTAGGTCGCCGACCGGGTGAACAACATCTCCAAGGCCAGGTTGGCCCCGAACTGGCGCTTCGGGAAGGCGCCCTACAACGCGGAGTACCCGGCGCCAGCGGTGAGTCCTTGGTCCCACTTTTTCGCAATGTCTCAACTCCTTCTTCGCCCTGATGTGACGCGGGAGGTGCTGTTGAATGCCATCCAATAGACACATGACGGGACAAGGGCGCATGTACTTGCCATTGAGCAGGCCCGCTCGGAGGGGGCGGAATCCTTCGCCGAGAACCCGGCGCAGGCCGACGCTGAAGCCGGCGAGGCACGCCGCGTGGGTAAGTCTCCACACCCAGACCTCTTACAAGACTGGTCGGACAAAGACGTGGTGATCCTGACGCACGCCGATGGTGCAGTGCCATCGGGGGGAGGGGACAGCACCGTCGACCCCCCCATGACGACTGAGGAAGACGGCCGATGCCGGGTCGTCCCGCGCGCCGGCCGTGGCAAGCCGGCGGCACGGGAAGGACGACGTGGCGCCGAAGCCGGCCGCGAAGCGCGTGGCAGTGGGACTGGCCGCATGCGGCAAGGCAACGGCCAAGAGGGCGCGCTGGGTTGTTCCGACGCCGCCAACGAGGTAGGCCATCCTGACGGTAGCCGGGTAAGTTCTCTTTGCTGATCTCTGCCAACTGCTTGGTTGCATCTTTCTTATATTTTCTTCTCATGGCTCAGGACGCCTCTTGACCTGGCGTTGGCCGCGACGGACGCCGCATTCGGAGGCGGCTTTTCGTTCCGGAGGACCCAGAGTAGCACCATCGACCAGGATGAGTAGATGTCCGAGGAGGACCTCGGCCTGGATCCGGCGGACACCGAGCACGTGGCTTGGCGTGCCCGGAACAAGGCGGAGGAGGAGCTGGCGGCGACCTCGGCCCGAGCTTGGGCCACGGCCACGGAGGCGAGGGAGAGGACCGCCATGAAGCCGGCATGGCCGGAGATGTCGGAGGGCACGGGGCCGGCGCAGACGGTCATTGAGCCGCCGGCGGAGGAGGGGCGCGGCCCGGAGCCGGTCGCTGACGATTCGGAGGTGGAGGAGATAGTCATAGACCCTCCACCCTGGAATGACGTGGCCGATCGGGTAGAGGAGGGGCGCGCCCGGGACGCCGCCCCGGGAGGAGCGCCGGAGGGGACACCGGCTGGAGCACCGGAGACGACGCCGGCCGCGGAGGAGCCGGCAGGAAACGAGCACGCCTTGGTGGTCCCGCCACCAAGGGTTGTCGTGAACCCGGAGCAAGCGTCGGGAAGTGGCCCGGTCGCCGGGTCGCAGCAAGCCCAGGCCAGGTCCAGCGGGGCCGTCTTCGGGTCGTGTACGCAGGAGGAGGCGGCGATGGCCGCCGTGCGCCAGCAACTTCGCGAGAGCGCTGACCGGATTAAGGCCTTCGCCCATGGTGAGCTGGAGTGGGCGCGGGAGCTGGAGCGCTTCGTAATCGTAAGTCTTCTTTCTTGTCTTTCGGGCTTGTCAGTGGGGGGGCGCTAGCGCACCCACTGGGTGTAGCCCTCGAGATTCGGGCCAACTACGAAGTAGTTGGGTCGAATATTAAAAAATGTCTTTGCAGTTTTATGCTGATTCTTGCTTTCTTGCAGCACCTGGACGGCCTTCGAGTCGGTATCCATAACCGGCTTCTGGAGAAGCACCGCCAGGTCACGGCGCAACTTGCCGCCAAGGAGGAGGCGCTCCACCTTGTCGAAGGTGCGTCCCGCATGCTCTTTAGTGGGGGCGCGCTAGCGCACCCACTGGGTGTAGCCCCCGAGATTCGGGCCAACTGCGAAGCAGTTGGGTCGAATCTTAAAGTGTTTATTTCTTTTCTGCCATCGTCTTGACTTAAGATTTTGCCGTGCAGCACCCGCGGCCGAGGTGCCGGACCTGCGAACCCGGCTGGCCGAAGTCGGCCAGCAGTGTGACCAGGCGGTCGCCGATGCTGGCCAGCTCCGGGCAGAGGTGGAGCAGCTGAAGGCGGAGGCCGCCAAGGTGGCGGAGGCCCACTAGGTGCTCGCCAAAGCCGGCCAGCAGTGTGATCAGCTGGCCGATGACAAGAGCCAGCTCCAGGCCGAAGTGGAGCCGCTGAAGGCGGAGGCCGCCAAGGCGGCGGAGGCCCACCGGGCGGAGCTCCTTCGCCTTAGGGAGGAGCACGAGAAGATGTCCGCCGCCAAGGATGGTGAGCTGAAGGCGGCCGTCGACAAGCATGCTGAGCTGGAGAAGGCGCTTGAGGCACGCGACCATGTCGAAGACTTGGAGCGGCACAGTATGTTGTGCGAGGCGCAGCACCTGGATGAGGTCTTCGTCAGTAATTACTTCCTCGCCTATCGTGCCGGGCTGCGAGCCGGCTCAACCTTTACACGGCTAACCACTTTCCTTGTTTGCTTGCCAGAGTACTTCCCGAAGTTGCAGAACACGGCGGACAAGGCCGTGCTCGCCCGTCGGTCGACCCAGGCGGACGCGGGCGTTGAAGTCAATCCGCACGCCGCCTAGAGCTTTCTGGAAATCATGCATGCCACCGAGGAGTGCCTGATGGCCCTGGACCTGCAGACGGCAAGGCTGTCTGAGGCCGGGTTGGGGGTGGTGGCGGCCCTCTTGCCTGGCGCCGTTGCGCCCAACAGCTTTACGCGGTTGGCGCGCTGGCTGTAAGCCGGACCGGCGCGACTTCATGCGTGGCGTGTTTCCGCCGCTCGTGCCGGCGCCGACTTAGCACTGCGGTTCATCATGTCTTGGTATCTAGGCTTGAGCCTGAACTAGCTGGTCGCCCAGCGAGCCGACGCGAAGCCTCAGCTACAAACGGAGGCGGGCCGGATTGCCTAGCGGGCCAGCTACCTGGCCTCGTTCACACTGCACGACAAGTTCCAGGTGGAGCGGACCGAAGATGGCGAGGAGGTGCCGCCTGACAACTTCAGCTTGGCGCTTGACGACCCACTAGGCAGCTTCGAGGAGTCAGGCCCTTATGCGGACGACGACGCCGGGTTGGCCGACACCGGCACCTCGAAGAACCCGGAGGCTACCGAGGAGGAGCCGGCGGTTGCGTAGCCCGACGCGGGAGCCGCCTGAAGCTGTCCTGCTTTTACTTTTGTCGAATTTTTGTTAAATGGCAGGTCCACCCACCCACTTGGGTGATGGGTGAATGTAATGATGTCTGGCCGTGGGCCCTTACTTTCTGTAATGTAAATATCTTCGCAAGTGTTTGCGCTTTCGTTCTTCGTTCTTAAGCTTTTTTCTTGCTTGCTCCTTCTTCGAGCTTCCCCCCCGTGAGTCGGACAGCCGGGTTCCGGTCTGTGACAAGGGGTTCGGCCTTGGGAGAGAGCGCACAGTACTTAGGCCTTTCAAACGTTGAGCGTGAGCGAAACAGCCACTGGGCCGGCTGGCGGCAGCCGGTCCTGCTGCAACTTAGTGCGGTGAGGCCGAGTTGGCCGATCCGGCAAGTCCAACTCAACGTTTTTCGGTGTGCCGGTGCTTTGGCCCATAGTTCTTGCCGGCCAGCAGTCGAAATCGGACTGTGGCTTAGGATGAAGTGGAGGGCCTCGACAACTTAGGCACACCGGGTTGCGCCAAGGAAGATTGCGGGTTGCGGTCAAGCCGGCTAGCCCTCGAGCCCCCGGGTTGGACAAGCCAACCCGGCGGTGGGGGTTAGAAAAATTTACAAGGATGTGAGAGACACAATAATTTGATAGGAAAAGGTAGCCCCCGAGTGTCGCTCGGGGGTCCCATTGTCTTTCATTGAACTTCAAAAGGTAGTGATACATACGTGCATACAGCTAACTGTAAAATAGGCGGAGGAGCTCTGCGTTCCAGGTCCGGCTTGTCTCTTCGCCGGCGGTATCTCTCTTGCGCTTGTTCGGGTTGCGTGCATCGATGAGGTAGTAGGCGTTGCAGTCACACAGGGCTTTGCTGATGATGAAAGGGCCCTCCCATGGGGAGGCCAACTTGTGCTGGCCGACTTGCCGCTGTACAAGCCAGAGGATGAGATCTCCCTCGCGGAATGCGAGGGGCTTGATTTTCTTGCTGTGGTAGTGCCTCAGGCTTTGCTGGTAGATGGCCGATCGGCTGAGGGCCAATAGGCGTGCTTTATCGAGTAGGTCGACGCCATCTTCTCGGGCTTCTTTGGCTTGATCTTCTGTGTACATTGCGACTTGTGGCGAGTCAAACTCGATGATGGTCGGGATGATGGATTCGGCTCTGTAGACGAGGAAGAATGGGGTGAACCCGGTCGACCGGTTTGGCGTCGTCCGGAGACTCCAAAGGACGGTCGGCAGCTCGTCAAGCCAGCTGCCGGGTGAGCGGATGAGGGGCTCGACGAGTCGCAGCTTGATGCCGGACAAGATCAGGTCGTTGGCCTGCTCGACATGGCCGTTGGATTGAGGATGAGCGATAGAGGCCAAGTCAAGCCGGATGCCAGAGACAGAGCAGTACTGCACCAGGGCGCCCTTGGCCAAGTTGGTGCCGTTATCTGTGATGATGCCGTGTGGGACGCCGTAGCGAACTGCGATGTCCTTGATGAACAGGACCGCTGTCGGCCTGTCCAGCTTCTTGATCGGCCGCGCCTCGATCCACTTGGTGAACTTGTCGACTGCCACCAGCAGGTGCGTCATGCCGCCTCGAGTAGTCTTGAAAGGCCCCACCATTTCCAGCCCCCAGACGGTGAAAGGCCAAGTGATCGGGATGGTCTGGAGGGCTGAAACCGGCTGGTGGCTGCGCTTGTTGAAGTGTTGGCAACCATCGCACTTGAGGACGAGTGACTCGGCGTCTTTGAGGGCCGTGGGCCAATAGAAACCATGGCAGAAGGCCTTGGCCACCATGGACCTGGAGGCGGCGTGGTGACCGCACTCGCCCTGATGTATGTCGAGGAGGATCTCTATGCCCTTGTCTTGCTCGACGCAGCGCTGGAACACACCCGTCGCGCTGTGCTTGATGAGCTCGTTGTTGATGATGCTGTAGGAGGATGCCCGGCGTTGCACTTGCCGGGCTTCGGTCTCATCACCATTGGAGTGCTCCAGTCTCCAGGAAGGCTAGGATGGGCTGGGCCCATGATGGAGCCGTCACCATGGTGAAGACGGCCACCAAGACGGGTTCCAGGGCGGCAGCCCTCGAGCCAGAGGCGGCAGCCCCTGGGTCAGGGACGACGGTGGCCGGGTTGAGTGCAGCAGCCCCCGGGTCGGGTTCAGCAGCCCCCGGGCCGGGGTTGATGGTCGCCGGGGTCGAGATGGTAGCCCCCGGGCCGGGATCAACAGTCCCCGGGCCAGGATCAGCGGCCCCCGGGGCTGTGTTGGGGATGGCAGCCACTGAGCTTGGACAAGCAGCCCCCGGGTCCGGGTTGGGGAGGGGCGCTGCAGGGTCGTCCAGGATGAAGATGGACTCGGAATCCGGAGACGGCTTGACAGATGGCTTGCGCAAATGCGCGAGGGAGACGCCGGATGGGATGGCTTGCCGAGAGGAGCCAATCTTGGCTAGCGTGTCGGCGGCTTCTTTCTCCGCGCGGGGTACATGGCGGAACTCACATCCATCAAATGTGCCGGAGAGCTGCTGGACTAGGAAGCGGTAGCTGGCCATGTTGGCATCCCGGGCATCCCACTCACCGGAACACTGCTGCACCACCAGATCCGAGTCGCCGTTGCAGAGGATGCGCCTAATGCCGAGTTCCTTGGCAAGCCGGAGGCCGTGCACAAGGGCTTCGTACTCGGTAACATTGTTGGAGGCGGCGAAGTGGATTTAGAGTGCATACCGCAGCCGGTCGCCCTTCGGGGAAGACAGCATGATGCCGGCCCACAAGCTGGAGCGCATCTTGGAGCCGTCAAAGTGCATGCGCCAATGCGTTGAATCTGGCGGCGGCGGCAGGTACTAGGTCTCCGTCCAGTCGACGAGGAAGTCGGCGAGCGCCTGTGACTTGATCGTAGTGCGGGGCTCGTAGAGGATGGTATGGCCGGCAGCACAATGGCCCCCTTGGCAACCCAGTCGGAGGAATCCCGGCAACCCATGATTTCGCCGATGGGGGCCGTGCTGACGACGGTGATGACATGCTCTTGAAAGTATTGCCTCAACTTCTTGGCGGTAAGGTACACGCCGTAGCACATCTTCTGGTAGTGTGGGTAATTCTGCTTGGAGGCGGAAAGTACCTCGCTCAGGTAGTAGACTGGGCGCTGGACGGACTGGATCTTGCCCTTCTCTGGTCGCTCGACCACCAGCACCGTGCTGACTGACCGCGAGGTGGCGGCAATGTATAGCAACAACGGCTCCTTATCGGCCGGCGTGGCCATGACGGGTGCGGTGGAGAGCATGCGCTTGAGATCCTGGAACGCTTCATCCGCCTGGTCGTTCCACTTGAATGGCGACGTCTTCTTCATCAGCTGATATAGGGGCAAGGCCCTCTTGCCCAGCTGGCTGGGAAACCGGCTGACCGAGGCCAAGCAGCCGGTGAACTTCTGGACATCATGCAGCCGGGTTGGCTTGCGCATGCGCTCGATGGCCTTGATCTTTTCTGAGTTTGCCTCAATGTCACGTTCCGAGACGAGGAAGCCGAGCAGCTTTTCGGCCGGCACACCGAACACACACTTCTTCGGGTTGAGCTTGATCTGGTACTAGCGTAGATTGGTAAAGGTTTCCTTCAGGTCGTCAAGGAGCATGAGGTGCAGCTTGGTCTTCACCACGATGTTGTCGACGTAGATGTGGATGTTGCGGACGAGATGCGTCAGCAAGCATTTCTGCATGCAGCGCTGGAAGATGGCGCTGGCATTCTTCAAGCCGAACGACATGGTGATGTAGCAGTACACCCCGAAGGGCGTGATGAAGGACGTCTTCAGGGCGTCGGCCGGGTCCAGCTTGATCTGACGATAGCCATAGTAAGCATCCATGAAGGACAGGAGCTCACAGCCGGCAGTGGAGTCGATCACTTGGTCTATCCACGGGAGAGTGAAAGGATCCTTGGGGCAGGCCTTGTTCAGGCTGGTGTAGTCTATGCACATGCGCCAGGTGTTGTTTTTCTTCAGGACGAGGACCGGGTTGGCCAGCCACTCGGGGTGAAACACTTCCATGATGAAGCCGGCTGCGAGCAGCCGTGCGACTTCTTCACCAATGGTTCTTCTCTTTTCTTCTGAAAAGCGACGTAGAGGTTGACGGACAGGCTTGGTGTCCTTGCAGATGTGTAGTTTGTGCTCGGCGTACTCCCTCGGAACTCCCGGCATGTCCTTTAGGGACCATGCAAAGATATCCCGATTATCACGGAGGAAGTCAACGAGCTCGCCTTCCTATTTGCTGTCGAGGCGGGTGCCCACCACAACGTACTTGCTGCAGCTGGGGTTTTCCGGGTTCAGCTTGACCTTCTTGGTGTCCTTGGACGGCTAGAACGAGACCTCGCCAGCCGACTGCTCGCCGGCTAGCGCGATGATCCGGTCGAGCTGGCGCTCCTCCTCGGCTATGACCAGTGACTCGGCCAACTTGGCGCCAGCTTGGGTGCACTCCAGGGACTTTCTGTAGTCGCCAGCAACGGTGATGAGGCCCTTGGGACCTGGCATCTTCATCTTCAGATAGGCGTAGTGGGGGACCGCCATGAATTTGGCGAGCGCAGGCCGACCCAGCAATGCGTGGTACGCGCTGGATAGGTCCACCACCTCGAACCAGATAGGCTCGCGTTGGAAATGATCGCTTGTGCCGAAGAGGATGTCAAGCCGGATCCGGCCGATGGGGGAGCAGGAGAGACCCGGCACGATGCCGTGGAACACCGTCCGGGATGGCTCCAGGTGCTTGGCCTCGATGCCGAGCTTGGTCATGGTGTCGCGGTAGAGGATGTTGATGCTGCTGCCGCCATCAATGAGGACCCGCGAGAACTTGCAAGTGCGCTTGGCAGATGATGGTGGGGTCGAGGACGAGGGCGTAGCCACCCGGGTTTGGCATGATGGCTGGGTGGTCTTCCCTGGTCCAGCTGATCGGGCGCTCCGACCAGTGCATATATTCCGGCACGGCCGGGATGACAGTGTTCACCTCCTGCCGGAGCAGGCGCTCGCTACACTTGTCGTCACCAAGGCTGGTGAAGACAACGTAGCTCGCGTTTTGGTTGGGGTAGACTTCATCGCGCATCACGCCGTTTGCTGGGGGAGGGTGTGGAGGCGGAGGTGGCTGCCCCACACCCAGAGCCGGAGGCGGCGGGATGTCTCCCCTCATGATGCGCTTGGTGATGGCGCACTGCCAAAGCATGTGCGTTGACGACCTTGCGCTACTGTGGGGCTTGCAGGGGGCGTCGAGCATCTCCTGGAAGCTCATGGTGGGTTGCCATGCCGTCTTGCAGGTTCGCGGGTGCTTGCCGGCCGGCTCGACCACGGGCGTCTGCTCGGTGGCCGCGACGAGGCGGTTGTCATAGCGGGGGGCCTGCTGATCGGCATTGCACTTGTTATTCTACTGGTTGTTCTGCTGGCGGCTGCTCTCACCAGCCGGCTTGGTGGGTGGTGCCGGCTTCGTCCAACACCACTTGGATCTTCATGGTGGAGTAAGCCGTGGCGTACTTATCCACCGTGACCATGAGCACGGCCATGGTGGTCGGCTCGGAGCGCAAGAGCTTGTGCTTGAGGAGGGTGCCATCCCAGCAACCACTTACAAAGTACTAAATGGCCTGGACTTCATGGACCCCCTCGCAGCTATTCCGGAGCTTGGTCCAGCGTGCGAGGTACTCGTGGCGGGTTTCGGTCGGCCCCTGCACGCACATGGCGAGCTGACTGGGATGGCCGGGACGCTTGTAGGTGCCGGTGAAGTTGCACACGAAAGCCTACTCGAAGTCAACCCACGCGTTGATGCTGCCAGCGGGCAGGCTGTTCAACCACATTCGGGCCGAGCCTTGGAGCCTGAGCGGGGCGTAGCGCACTGCAAGGCGGCGATTGCCGCCCGCGATGCCGATGGCGGTGGTGTAGTCGATGAGCCAGTCCTCCGGCTTGACGGTCCCGTTGTACTTGGGGGTGTCACGGGGTAGCGTGAACCCTTTGTGGAAAGGCTGATCCCGGATGCGCGGACCGAAGCAAGCCGTTCCGACAGTGTTGTCTTCCTCGAGCTCGAGGGAGAGGGCGAGCTGCTCGATGCGGTGACGGGCGTCGGTGTCGTCGATGGCGCGTGGGCCCAGTCGGCTTGCGACTGGGCCACGGGGTGCCGGGTCGGCGAAAGCCGGCCGACCACGCCGGCTGGATTGCGGGGGAAGGTCTTGCCGGCGTCAGTCTTCTGGAGCCAGCTCATTACCCAGGTCACCTCCGGCCGTCAGGGCGCGATTGCGCTGGGTTCGGGTGCGGCCGGAATGAGCTTCGCTGGGGGGCGGTGAGGACGCCATGTTCGGCTGCTCGGGGTCTTTGGTGCGGTGCGAGATGGATCCCACGGGACGGTTAAGGCGGTCCTGCTGCACGTTCGCAGCGCCGAGAAGCTCGGTCATGCGCTGCAGGCGCTCCTGTAGCTCCTCGCCCTGCAGCTGCTCCATGCCGATAGCGGCCGCCTGCGCGGCGCGCATGTTCTTGACGGGGATGTCGTAGACGGGCGGGATCGCGCCCAGCGCGCGGCCGATGGCGACGCCATGGTTCCGCACCTCGGCAACCCGGCTGGGCTCTACAGCAGGCGGCATGAGGCCGTACGCGGCGTTGCACTCCCGCTGAACGGACTCGAACCGGCGCTGCGTAGCACCAAGTGTCTCGGCCTCATCCAGCAGGCGCTTGCGCTCCTCCTCGAGTTGGGCCCGGGCCTGGGTGGCATTGGTGGCGTTGATGTCGGTGGCGATGGGAATGCTGATGTTCTGCATCGTGGCGCACAGCGGGTCGACCACGCTGGCGCGCTCCGCTGCGGCCTTGGCGCCAGCGGCCTTCTTCGCGGCGCTAGACGAAGTGGAGCCGGAGCCGGTGACGAGCACTTCTACCCAGACATAGAGATCCGCCACATCGGCGGAGTTGTCACCGCCGAGGTGGACGGGCGAGTCGGTGACGTCGACACCCCGCTAGGGTACTCGTCAGGGGCGCGCAGCGTGCCGAAGGGAGCGTCGGACGTAGCAGCGAAACCGGCCAGCGCCGCGCCGGGCGCAGGGACCAGGCCGTGCATGCTGAGCTCACCGAAGTCGATGAAGGGCCCCGTCTGGAATGTGAGTCCAGCTGGCACCTCAAGCTGCCCAACGGTGGGCGCCAACTGTCGTGGTGGGCGCACGGCAGATGCCACAGGGTGGCTAAAGAGAGGGATAGGCAAGAGGCAACAGGTGGGCTCCAGAAGCGAGGTCGGTACGAGCGAGTGCGAGACACAAGACGTACCCAGGTTCGGGGCTATCCGGAGAGATAATACCCATAGTCCTGCCGAGTGTGGTTTATATGTGGATGGTACAAGCTTGCTCCTAGAGCTGTTTTGGGGAGGAAGGAAGGCAGGCCGGTGCATAGGCTGCTCCTTCTCCGTGTGGTGGAGGTGAGTGTATGTGTGTAGTTCTCTTCTAATCGCCCCGTGCATGGAGGCCTTCTGGGGGGTTTTATAGGCCAACCCCCCAGGGTTACAATGGTAAAGTTACATGGGCGCGGGGCCGGGATGTCAGTGACTTGGAGCCGGCAGCGAGGCACCGGGTTCGCCGGGTACATTGGGTGCGGGTCTCGCCGGGTCCGTCGGGTGCGGGCCGTACCGGGCCCGCCGGGCTCGGGTACGGCCGGCTGCTGGGTACTGTAGGCACGCCGTGTGGTCATCATGGGGCAGCTGCGCCGTCTTGCTACAGGGTCGCGCCTCCAAGATGCCGCCCGCCCCAGGCAGGGGTTTGGGCGGCATGGCAGCCGCACCCGCCGGGGCCGGTGGAAGGGGGGGCGTACTATAGCCATGATGTTTTGTTGATGAAAGTTTGACTTGTGGGAACCGGCTGGCATGCGCCAGCCGGGTTCGTCGGGTTGCGAAACTTGGTCGGGTTGCACTGGGAAGCCAGCCAAGGGCAAGCCAGATTGAGGGGCGTGGCTAGCCCCGGTGTTTTGAAAGGGATCTGGGTTCCGTTGCCTGCCCGGGGTCCATCCCCCCGACAACGGGCTACCTTTTCAGCTTCTTCTTGCTCATCGGGAAGTTCTCCTGTTTGAAGGAAATGAACTATGTGTTGTGCCGATGCCGGAGCCTATGGGTCGACGACAAGGATTAAAGGCATCTCTTTGGCCGTGGGAGCGCTTGCTCAGCTGCAAGGTTCCGCGCGAAGCCGCTGCTCACCAACGGCTGTGTCATTGTTCCCGGCAACGTTCTTGTCGGCGGCTTCTGCGAGCTCTGCTGGAAAATACTTGTCGGTGTTCAACTTTCTCCTTTTACTAGTCTGTATTGATGGAGTGACTGATGGTTGATTCAAATGGAGTACAAAAGTTCCTGGTTCCACAGGTAGCTTTTGGGCAGCACACTTTGACAGGTGATCAGCAATGCTGTTTTCCGCTCGAGGGACGTGCTCTATTTGTAAATCGTCAAAGTCTTCCTCCAATTTTCTCACTTCTTCCACATATGCTTCCATTAATGGGCTTTGATAACAACGAGCTGCGAGTCTCCACGGACGATCAATTTTCTGATTCCTAAATCTATTGCAATCCTAAGACCGGCAAGGAGTCCTTCATACTCTGCAGTGTTGTTGGTCGGTTTCTCCCTGGGAAAGGCATTTGGATTACGTACTTGAGGTGCTCTCTGGTGGGTGTTACAATTAACACTCCGGCACCTTGCAGCGAGAAGGCACCATCAAAGTACGTGATCCACTCTTTTGCTGATTCTTTGCCATGGAGAGTTGATTCTTGGATTTCTTCATCTTGAGTTGGCGTCCATTCTGCAATGAACTCCGCCAAGGCTCTGCTTGAATAGTTGCAGTGCTTTCAAACTTGAGTGCAAAACTTGACAACTCCAACACCCACTCTACTATCCTGCCAGTTGCATCTGGATTTCTCAAAATGCACTGCAACGGGAAGCGAGTGGCAATTGTTATTTCATGTGCTTGGAAGTAGTGGCGCAACTTTCTTGAGGCCATGAGAAGGATGAAAAGCAACTTCTGTACTCCAGAGTATCTTGATCTAGCCCCCTGCAAGAGGAACTAACAAAATACACTAGTTGATGCACCATCTTATCTTTTGCACTACTTGCTGATTAGTTTCATTTGCTTGTGCTGTTTCTGTTTTGTCAGCATCAGACTTTGCCGGATAAAATTCTAGCTTGTCACTGGATGGGCTCGCCGCTGTCGCTTCCTCATCACCAGTTTCCCTCTACGCTACTAGTGCAACACTAACCACTTGATTTGTTGCTGCAAGATATAGCAGCAACGGTTCTTGTGGATTAGGCGCAACTAGTGTTAGCGCGGAGGGCAGGTATCTTTTCAAATCGTGCAGCGCAGCCTCCGCTTCTGGAGTCCATTTCATTGGACCTGCCTTTTCAATATCTTGAAAAACGGCAAGGCGCACTCAGTAGATCTTGAAATGAATCTACTTAAGGCAACAACACAACCGACAAGACGCCGCAAATCATTGATGCTTTTTGGTGCTTGAATCTGTTCAATTGCTTTGATATTGTCGGGATTTGCTTCAATTCGACGTTGAGATACAAAGAACCCGAGAAGCTTGCTGGATGGAACACCAAACACACACTTCTCAGGGTTGAGTTTCAAATTGATCTTGTGCAAATTTGCAAATGTTTCATCGAAATCTTGAATGAGGGTTGATTTGTCCTTGGTTTTGACCACTATATCATCCATATAAGCTTCCACGTTTCTGTGCAGCTGGGGCTCAAAACTAATCTAGACTGCCCTTGCAAATGTTGAACCAGTACTCTTTAACCCGAAAGGCATACACACAAAGCAGTATGTGCCACATGGGGTAATGAATGTGGTTTTCTCCTCATCCTCCTTGGCCATGAATATCTGGTGGTACCCGGAATATGTGTCAAGGAAGGAGAGCAAATCGCAGCCGGCAGTGGAGTCTAGAATTTGATCAATGTGTGGCAAAGGGAAAGGATCCTTTGGGCATGCTTTGTTAATATCAGTGTAGTCAATACAAAGTCTCCAATTTCCATTCGCCTTGCGGACTACAACTGGATTTGCTAACCAAGTTGGATGTACACCTCTAACTAAACCTGCTGCTTCAAGTTTCTTGATCTCTTCGGCAATGAAATGTTGCCGCTCCAAAGCCTGCTTCCTGACCTTTTGCTTGATGGGCCGAGCGTGGGGACATACAACAAGGTGGTGCTCAATTACCTCCCTGGGAACGCCGGGGATGTCAGATGGTTGCCATGCAAACACATCGACATTCACCCGAGGAAGGTAATGAGTGCGCTTTCCTATTTGCTGTCAAGGGTGGCACTAATGGTGAAGGTACCGTTAGTGCCATCTTCCTTTATCGGCACCTTCTTCGTCATTGTTGGAGTGACCTTGGATTTCTTGCCGGTAGAGCTCTCCGGCAAGTCTTCAACAGGTGCGCAGCACTCTGCAGAGGTGCGCTTCCCAGAATTTTAGTCAGAGGTCTTACTGGACTTCTTACTTTTCTTCTTCTTGGCGAGAGCTAGCGCCTTGGCGGCCTCTGCTGCAACCGCATCTCTGTATAATTTGTCGATGCATATGACTGCATCTTTCTTACCTGAATTGATGGAAATGACACCCATTGGCCCTGGCATCTTCGGCGTGTTGTAGGCATAGTGCGATGCTACCATAAACTTAGCCAAAGCTGGGCGGCCAAGAATTCCATTAAACGGCAAGGGAATCTTGACAACATCAAACACAATCTTTCCTGTTCTGTCATTCAATTCCCCGCCAAACGTCACCAGCAACGTGATCTTCCCCTTAGGTTGGCTCCTTCCTGGGTTCATTCCTTGAAATGTCCCAGTTTTCTTGAGCTCTTCGTCGGGAATTTGTAGTCTCTTGATTACTTCTAGAGAAATCAAGTTTAGGCCAGCCCCACCGTCAACTAACATTTTTGTGACCTAGAGGTTGCGAATCATTGGTGAAACCAAGAACGGCAAACACCCGACCGCAGTTGTGCGATCAGGGTCGTCCTCGGCATAAAAAATGATAGGCATGTGTGACCACTTGAGTGGTTTCTGGGCGTCTATTGCTGGTTCTGCTGCGTTGACCTCAGGCGCCCACTGCTTGAGATGGCGGTGGGAAGAATGCAAAGATGCACCCCCGTCAATGCACATGGCTTCTGTTGCCTTCTGGAATTCATGCTCACTGGATTCATCGTCATCCTCTTCTTCACTCCCATCATCTTCTTCTTTTCTCTCACAGCCTCTAGCGGGTTTCTCTTTCCGTTGTTTGGCCTTGCCACGGCGTCCTCCTCGGCCACTACACCCCTTCTTGTGAGATCCACTAGCACCATCTTGGCCCTTCTCCTTGTCGCACTTTTCATATTCTACTTTCTTCTTTTCGGCCAGTTGTTCAACCTGTCGACATTCTTGGAGGTTGTGGCCCTTGGTGTGATGGATCTTGCAGTATGGCCCATCGGACTTGCCGGTCTTCTCGCCTGCCGCGTCTTCCTGGCAATCAGCGCATCTAGAAGCTTCGTTGCTAGAGCTCTCTGTTTTAGTTCTCTTGGCAACATTTGAGTTACCGGAGCCCTCTACAACCATGACTGCTTTGCCCTTGCGCTTCCTGTTGCACTTCCGACCTTTCTTTTTCGGGTTGACGGTGTCCTCGTCCTCAGAATGAACTTCGCGCCGGCATCATCCCCAGGAAGTCTTCTCCCCTCCTCAGCACGTGCGCACTTGTCGGCCAACGTATAGAGCTCATTGACGGTCTTCGGCAACCGTACGTTCATCTTTTCCCGCATTTTTCGATTTCGCGCGTTTGTGTGAAACACGGCAATCACCGCTACCAGTGTACATCTGGAATATTATGGTGCACACGGCTGAATCTCTGTATATATCTGCACAAATTTCCACCCTTCCTCTGTGGGATTACTTGCAAATCATTGGGCGTCCAAGTCCCTTTTGGCCCCCTGTAAAGGCACCAACAAATTTGTTGCAGAGATCTGACCACGAGGAGATGGAGTTTTCTAGCAAATTCATAAACCAAGACCTCACATTGGCTTGAGCACCAACAAAAAGTAGTTGGCGAGGACATTTTCATCTCTTTCCCCGACAACTTGCATGGCTATCTTGTAAATGCTCAATTTTTTTCCAGGTTCAGCTTACCGTCGTACTTCTCTGGTACTTCTGGCTTGAAGGCTCGAACTGATGACCAGCAGACTTGCCATAGCTCACGAGTGAAAGCGGGGCATTGATACGTCCATTTTGCATCATGTTTACCTACTCTTATTTATAATGTTTTTATGCATAATAATGCTTTTGGGAGTAATTCTAATGCCCTTTCTCTCATAATTTGCAATGTTTACACAAAGAGGGAGAATACCGGCAGCTGGAATTCTGGACCTGAAAAAGCACGTCAGAGCTACCTATTCTGCACAATTCCAAATAAGCTGAATCTTCACAGAGATTTTTATGGATTATTTAAGAATTATTGGAGCAAATAACTACCAGAGGGGGCCCACCAGGTGGGCACAACCCACCTGGGCGCGCCAGGCACCCCAGGCGCGCCCTGGTGGGTTGTGCCCTCCTCGGCCCACCTCCGGTGCCCCTCTTCTGGTATATAAGTCATTTTGACCTAGAAAAAAAATAAGGAGATGACTTTTGGGACGAAGCGCCGCCGTCTCGAGGCGGATCTTGGGCAGGAGCACTTTTGCCCTTCGGCGGAGCGATTCCGCCGGGGGAACTTCCCTCCTGGAGGGGGAAATCATCGTCATCATCATGACCAACAACTCTCCCATCTTTGGGAGGGCCATCTCCATCAACATCTTCAACATCACCATCTCCTCTCAACCCTAGTTCATCTCTTGTGTTCAATCTTTGTACCGGAATCTTAGATTGGTGCTTGTGGGTGACTAGTAGTGTTGATTACATCTTGTAGTTGATTACTATATGGTTTATTTGGTGGAAGATTATATGTTCAGATCCATTAAGCTATTTAATACCCCTCTGATCTTGAGAATGATTATCATTTCTGAGTAGTTACTTTTGTTCTTGAGATCACGGGAGAAGTCATGTTGCAAGTAATCATGTGAACTTGATATGTGTTCGATATTTTGATGATATGTATGTTGTGATTCCCTTAGTGGTGTCATGTGAACGTCGACTACATGGCACTTCACCATATTTGGGCCTAAGGGAATGCATTGTGGAGTATTAATTAGATGATGGGTTGCTAGAGTGGCAGAAGCTTAAACCCTAGTTTATGCGCTATTCTGTAAGGGACCGATTTGGATCCAAAAGTTTAATGCTATGGTTAGATTTTATCTTAATACTTTTCTCGTAGTTGCGGATCCTTGCAGGAGGTTAATTATAAGTAGGAGGTTTGTTCAAGTAAGAACAACACCTAAACACCGGTCCACCCACATGTCAAATTATCAAAGTAGCGAACGCGAATCAAACCAACATGATGAAAATGATATGATGAAATTCCCGTGTACCCTCAAGAACGCTTTGCTTATCATAAGAGACCGTTTTGGCCTGTCCTTTGCCACAAAAGGATTAGGCTACCTTGCTGCACTTTATTTACCGTTACTATTACTTGCTCATTACAAATTATCTTGCTATCAAACTATTGGTCACCGACAATTTCAGTGCTTGCAGAGAATACCTTGCTGAAAACCGCTTGTCATTTCCTTCTGCTCCTCGTTGGGTTCGACACTCTTACTTATCGAAAGGACTACGATTGATCCCCTATACTTGTGGGTCATCAAGGCTCTTTTCTGGCACCGTTGCCGGGGAGTGAAGCGCTCTTGGTAAGTGGAAATTGGTAAGGGAAAATTATTATTACGTGCTGAAATTTATTGTCACTTGCTACTATGGAGAACAATCCTTTGAGGGGTTTGTTCGGGGTATCTTCACCTCGACCGGAACCACAATTAGTTACCCCTCAACCTACTGCACCTACTGAAAATATTGGTTATGAAATTCCTTCGGGTATGATAGAACAACTGCTAGCTAATCCTTATGCAGTAGATGGAACCAAACATCCTGATATGCACTTGATATATGTAGATGAAATTTGTGTATTATTTAAGCTTGCAGGTTTACCCGGAGATGAAGCTAAGAAGAAGGTTTTCCCTTTATCTTTGAAGGGAAAAGCATTGGCATGGTATAGGCTATGCGATGATATTGGATCTTGGAACTGTAATAGATTGAAATTGGAATTTCACCAAAAAAATTATCCTATGCATCTAGTTCATCGTGATCGGAATTACATATATAATTTTTGGCCTCGTGAAGGAGAAAGTATCGCTCTAGCTTGGGGGAGGCTTAATTCAATGTTATATTCATGCCCCAATCATGAGCTCTCAAGAGAAATTATCATTCAAAATTTTTATGCTCGGCTTTCTCGTGATGATCAATCCATGCTAGATACTTCTTGTACTGGTTCTTCTATGAAGAAGACAATTGAATTCAGGTGGGATCTTTTAGAAAGAATTAAACGCAACTCTGAAGATTGGGAACTTGACGAATGTAAAGAGTCAGGTATAAAGCTCAAGTTTGATTGTGTTAAATCTTTTATGAATACCGATGCTTTTCACAAGTTTAGCACTAAATATGGACTTGACTCTAAGATAGTAGTCTCTTTCTGTGAATCATTTGCTACTCATGTTGATCTCCCTAAGGATAAGTGGTTTAAATATCATCCACCTATTAAATAAGAAATTAAAGAACCGGTTGTGGTTAAAGATGAGACTATTATTTACAATGTTGACCCAGTTGTTCCTACTGCTTATATTGAAAAACTACCTTTCCCTGTTAGGATAAAGGAACATGCTAAGGTCTCAACCGTGGTCAATAAAAGTAATATTAGAGCACCTAAACCTGCTGAACAAATCAAAGTAGAACCTAGTGTTGCTATGGTTAAAGATCTCTTGGTAGAAAATATAGATGTGCATGTTATTTACTTTTGTGATGAAGCTGCTAGAATTGCTAAACCCGATGAAAAAGATAAACATAGACCTGTTGTTGGCATGCCTGTTGTCTTAGTCAAAATAGGAGATCAGTGTTATCATGGTGCATGTGATTTAGGTGCTAGCGTGAGTGCTATTCCTTTTACCTTATACCAAGAAATTATGAATGACATAGCACCCGCTAAAATAGAAGACATATATGTTACTATTAAACTTGCCAATAGAGACACCATCACACCACTTGGGATTGTTAGAGATGTTGAAGTCTTGTGTGGGAAAATAAAATACCCTACTAATTTTCTAGTTCTTGGTTCCCCACAAGATGACTTTTGTCCCATTATCTTTGGTAGACCTTTCTTGAACACTGTCAATGCTACTATAGATTGTCTTAAACAAACTGTCAGTGTTCGCTTGGGTGATGAGTCTCATGAATTTAATTTTTCCAAGTTTAATAGGCAACCTCATAAGAAAGAATTACCTAGTAAGGATGAAGTAATTGGTCTTGCTTCTATTGCCGTGCCTCCTACTGATCCACTAGAACAATATTTGCTAGACCATGAAAATGATATGCACATGCATGAAAGGAATGAAATAGATAAAATTTTCTTTGAACAATGACCTCTGCTAAAACATAATTTGCCTATTGAAACTCTAGGAGGACGTCCTCTGCCTAAAGGTGATCCTGTGTTTGAACTAAAACAATTGCCAGACACTTTGAAATATGCTTATCTTGATGAGAAAAAGATATATCCTGTTATTATTAGTGCTAACCTTTCAGAACATGAAGAAGAAAGGTTATTGAAAATTCTGAAGATGCACCGAGCTGCTATTGGATATACTCTTCATGATCTTAAGGGCATTAGTCCCACTCTATTTCAGCACAAGATTAATATGGAACCTGATGCTAAACCCGTTGTTGATCATCAACGACGTTTGAATCCGAAGATGAAAGAAGTGGCAAGAACTGAAATATTAAAACTTCTGGAAGCAAGTATAATATATCCTATAGCTGATAGTAGATGGGTAAGCCCCGTTCATTGTGTCCCTAAGAAGAGAGGTATTACTATTGTTCCTAATGATAAAAATGAACTTATTCCATGAAGAATTGTCACTGGCTATAGAATGGTGATTGATTTTAGAAAATTAAATAAAGCAACTAGAAAAGATCATTATCCTTTGCCTTTTATTGATCAAATGCTAGAAAGATTATCTAAGCACACACACTTTTGCTTCCTTGATGGATATTCTGGTTTTTCTCAAATACTTGTTTCACAATCTGATCAAGAGAAAACCACCTTTACTTGCCCTTTTGGAACTTATGCTTATAGAAGTATGCCCTTTGGTTTATGCAATGCACCTGCTACCTTTCAAAGATGTATGACTGCTATATTCTCTGATTTTTGTGAAAAGATTGTTGAGGTTTTCATGGATGACTTTTCCGTTTACGGAACTTCTTTTGATGATTGCTTAAGCAACCTTGATCGAGTTTTGCAGAGATGTGAGCAAACTAATCTTGTCTTGAATTGGGAGAAGTGCCACTTTATGGTTAATGAAGGCATTGTCTTAGGGCATAAAATTTCTTAACGAGGTATTGAGGTGGATAAAGCTAAAGTTGATGCAATTGAGAAAATGCCATGTCCTAAAGATATCAAAGGTATTCATAGTTTTCTCGGTCATGCTGGTTTCTATAGGAGGTTTATTAAAGACTTCTCTAAAATTTCTAGGCCTCTTACAAATCTTTTACAAAAGGATGTTCCGTTTGTTTTTTATGATGATTGCGTAGAAGCCTTTGAAACACTTAAGAAAGCCTTAATTTCTATACCTATTGTTCAACCACCTGATTGGAACTTGCCTTTTGAAATTATGTGTGATGCTAGTGATTATGCTGTTGGTGCTGTTCTAGGACAAAGAGTTGGTAAGAAACTAAATGTTATTCATTATGCTAGCAAAACTCTAGACAGTGCCCAAAGAAATTATGCTACCACTGAAAAATAATTTCTAGCAGTTGTGTTTGCTTGTGACAAATTCAGATCCTACATTGTTGATTCGAAAGTTACTGTTCACACTGGTCATGCTGCTATAAAATATCTTATGGAAAAGAAAGATGCTAAACCTAGACCCATTAGGTGGGTTCTCATGTTACAAGAATTTGATTTACATATCACTGATAGAAAAGGAGCTAAGAACCCCGCAGTTGATAACTTGTCAAGGTTAGAAAGTATTCTTGATGACCCACAACCTATTAATGATAGCTTTCCTGACGAGCAACTAGCTGCAATAAATATTTCTCATAACACTCCTTGGTATGCTGACTATGCTAATTACATTGTTGCAAAATACATACCACCTAGTTTCACATACCAACGAAAGAAAAAATTCTTCAACGATTTAAGACATTACTTTTGGGATGACCCACATCTTTATAAGGAAGGAGTAGATGGTATTATTAGACGTTGTGTACCTGAGCATGAACAGGAACAAATCTTATGGAAATGTCATGCTGAAGCTTATGGAGGACATCATGCAGGAGATAGAACTACTCACAAGGTATTGCAATCTGGTTTTTATTGGCCTACTCTCTTCAAGGATGCCCGTAAGTTTGTTTTATCTTTTGATGAATGTCAAAGAATTGGTAATATTGGTAAGCGTCAGGAAATGCCTATGAATTATTCACTTGCTATTGAACCATTTGATGTTTGGGGTTTTGATTATATGGGACCTTTTCCTTCCTCTAATGGGTATACACATATTTTGGTTGCTGTAAGTGGGTAGAAGCTATTCCAACTAGTAGTGCTGATCACAACACCTCTATTAAAATGCTTAAGGAAGTTATTTTCCCAAGGTTTGTAGTCCCTAGATATTTAATGACTGATGGTGGTTCACACTTTATTCATGGCGCTTTCCGTAAAATGCTTGCTAAATATGATGTTAACCATAGAATTGCATCAGCCTATCATCCTCAGTCTAGTGGTCAAGTTGAACTTAGCAATAGAGAAATAAAATTAATTCTACAAAAAACTGTCAATAGATCCCGAAAGAATTGGTCTAAGAAATTAGATGATGCACTTTGGGCTTACAGAACGGCTTATAAAAATCCTATGGGTATGTCTCCTTATAAAATGGTTTATGGAAAGGCTTGTCATCTGCCTCTTGAGTTAGAACACAAAGCATACTGGGCAATTAAAGAACTCAACTCGGACTTCAAACTTGCCGGTGAAAAGAGGTTATTTGATATTAGCTCACTAGATGAATGGAGAACCCAAGCTTATGAAAATGCCAAGTTGTTTAAAGAAAAAGTTAAAAGATGGCATGATAAAAGAATCCAAAAGCATGAGTTCAAAGTGGGTGAATATGTTCTATTGTACAACTCTCGTTTCAGATTCTTTGTAGGAAAACTTCTCTCTAAATGGGAAGGACCTTATGTTATCGAAGAAGTTTATCGTTCTGGAGCTATCAAAATAAATAATGCCGAAGGTACCAACCCGAAGGTAGTCAATGGGCAAAAAATTAAACACTATATCTCAGGTATGCCTATTAATGTTGAAAGCAATATTATTCAAACTATGACACCTAAGGAACACATAAAGGAGACCTTCCGGAACACTCCAGAATAATTAAAAAAGAGGAGGTACGTGATACGGTAAGTAAATGGACTCCAAAAAATCCGCAATTTTTTTTGTTAGTTTTGGAATATAACAAAAACTAGGAAAATAAGAAACAACCAGGAAGGCAACCCTGGTGGGCACAAGACACCAGGGCGTGCCTGGCATGCCAGGCGCTCCCAGGTGGTTTGTGCCCACCTCGAGTACCTTCCGGACTCCGTTTTTCTCTCTTTTACTTGTTTCCCAAGATAAAAAATTCTTTATATACCCCCAAACCTATTGACCACCGTATCGCGGAGAAATCTTCTGTTTTCTCTTCTTGCTGTTTTCTGACAGATCTAGATCACCATGGCCGCTCCGAGCTCCTCCAAGGACAAGTTCTTTGAGAACGTCATCAACCCATATTTGCGGGAGGTGATGCAGCACCCTCAAGCCATCGAGATGCGTGAGGGGGTGCTCCACATCCGCGGCGTCCAGGGCCCCAAGGGGACGGGGACCATGGATGCCAGGCTCGAAGCTATGGAGCAGGAGGTCTTCAAGTGCAAGGGGATGGTGGAACGTGGACTCAATTCCAATCACCTCATGATCGCGGACAAGGTGGATGGCAAATCCATGAAGGACATCGTCTTCACCTTCAACGAGCAAATCAACTTTCTACTGAGCCAAATCTATGATCCCCAAAACCAAGTCTTTGAATATGAGGCAAGGTTTAAAGGTATGAGTTTGGCTGCCAGTTGCAGGACTCGCGAGACTCACTCCTCCTCTTATGACGGTGAGCCATTGCCATGGAAACCGGAAGATAAGATCGCCGCTACCTCATCACCACCACCACCACCTTCTTCGTCACCAAAGGAGACTTGAGTTCATGGTATGGACACTCCCCTTGGCTTGTGCCAAGCTTGGGGGAGGTGTCCCGGTATCGTATCACCACCACTATCTTTGCCTTTATCTATTTTAGTTCGATCTTTAGTTATCTTTTGATTTAGTTGAATAAAAGTTTAGTTCGATCCTTTATTTTTGAGTGTTTGCTTAGTGACCTACCTATCGATGTAATCGTGTGCGAGATATACAATAAAGAGTAGTTTGAGTTTTGTTTCTTTACCTTTATGTTTCAATAAAAAGAAAGGAAAATAAATAAATAAGATCGTATGCTAATCTTATGGTAAGTAATGACATCACATAAGGAAAAGTATAAGTGGTAAAATTTGTTGGAGATTGACAAACATAGCATTGGTCAATGATGCAACTCATGAAAGAATTAATAAGGGAAGAGAAGATTCACATGCAAATACACTATCTTGGACATCTTTTATGATTGTGAGCCCCCATTAAATATTTTGTGTCAAAATAGTTGACGTTGGACAAGGAAGACAACGTAATGATTTATGTTTGGTCATATTCACATAGAAGTTATATTGTCATAGATCCTTTAACATGTGGTGCTTGCTCAATATCTTTTCTAGCCAAAATTCCGCACTAAGTAGAGATACTACTTGTGCATCCAAAACCCTTAACCCAAATATCATTTTGAGAGTCCACCATACCTACCTATGGATTGAGTAAGATCCTTCAAGTAAGTTGTCATCGGTGCAAAGGGGCAATAAAAATTTCTTCTAAATGTGTTGGATCATTTAGTGTAAGAGAAAATTGAGCGTTGCACGAACTTGTGATGGCAAAATAATAAAAGCGACAGGCTGCATAATAAAGGTTGCCATCATAAGGGGCAATGTAACATGACGTGATGGCACAACATAATCACTATCATCACACATAATTTCAAAGGGTAGGTTCCAATTAGGTGGTTGAATAATAGGTGCAGAGATTAAGGCTTTCTTAAGTATTTCAAATGCTTCTACACAATCATAATAAAAAACAAATGGAAGATATTTTTGCAAAAGATTAGTAAGAGGCCTAGAAATTTTAGAGAAGTCTTTAATAAATGTCCTATAGAAACCAACATGACCAAGGAAACTTCTTATACCTTTCATATCTTTAGGACACGGCATTTTTTCAACTGCATCAACTTTATCTTTATCAACTTCAATACCTCGTTCGGAGATTTTATGCCCCAAGACAATACCTTCATTAACCATAAAGTGGCACTCCTCCCAATTCAAGACAAGATTAGTTTCTTCACATCTCTACAAAACTTGATCAAGGTTGCTTAAGCAATCATCAAAAGAAGTTCCGTATACGGAAAAATCATCCATGAAAACCTCAACAATCTTTTCACAAAAGTCAGAGAATATAGCAGTCATACATCTTTGAAAGGTAGCAGGTGCATTGCATAAACCAAAAGGCATACGTCTATAAGCAAAAGTACCAAAAGGGCATGTAAAAATAGTTTTTTCTTGATCCTCTTGTGACACAGGTATTTGGAAAAAACCGGAGGTTCCATCTAGAAAACAGAAATGTGTATGTTTTGATAGTCTTTCTAGCATTTGATCAATGAAATGTAGAGGATAATGATCTTTCCTAGTAGCCTTGTTTAATTTTTTGAAGTCAATTACCATTCTATAACCTGTGATAATTCTTTCTGGGATCAGTTCATTTTTATCATTAGGAACAACAGTAATACCTTCCTTTTTAGGGACACAATGAACAGGACTTACCCATCTACTATCAGCAATAGGATAGATTATACCTGCTTCCAGAAGCTTTAATATTTCATTTCTTACCACTTCCTTCATCTTTGGATTTAACCGTCGTTGGTGATCAACAACTGGTTTGGCATCAGGTTCCATATTAATTTTATGCTGACATAGAGTGGGACTAATGCCCTTAAGATCATCAAGAGTATATCTAATAGCGGCACGATGTTTCCTCAGAGTTTTCAATAATCTCTTTTCTTCATGCTCTAAAAGGTTAGCACTAATAATAACAGGATATATCTTCTTTTCATCAAGATAAGTATATTTCAAAGTATCAGGTAATTGTTTAAGCTCAAACACAGGATCACTCTTGGGTGGAAGAGGATCTCCAAGAGTCTCAACAGGCAAATTATGTTTCAAAACAGGCATTTGTTTAAAGAATATCTCATCTATTTCATTTCTTTCATTCATATGCATGTCATTTTCATGGTCTAGCAAATATTGTTCTAAAGGATCAGTAGGATGCACGACAATAGAAGCGAGACCAATAATTTCATCTTTACTAGGTAATTCTTTATCACGAGGTTGTCTACGAAATTTGGAGAAATTAAACTCATGAGACACATCACCAAAATTTACACTAACAGTTTCTTTAGTGCAATCTATCTTAGCATTCACTTCAAGAAAGTTCTACCGAATATAATGGGACAAAAATCATCTTGTGGGAAACCAAGAACTAGAAAATCAGTAGGGTATTTTTTTCCCCACACAAGACTTCAACATCTCTAACATTCCCAAGTGGTGTGATAGTATCTTTATTAGCAAGCTTAATAGTAACATCAATGTCTTCTATCTCAGCAGGTGCAATATCATTCATAATTTATTGATATAAAGTAAACGGGATAGCACTCACACTAGCAACCAAATCACATAAGCCATGATAACAATGATATCCTATTTTAACAGAGACAACATGCATGCCAACAACAGGTCTATGTTTATATTTTTCATCGGGTTTGGCAATTCTAGTGGCATCATCACAGAAATAAATAACATGCCCATCAATATTTTCAACCAAGAGATCTTTAACTGTAGCAACATTAGGTTCAACTTTAATTTGTTCAGAGGGTGTAGGTGTTCTTATATAGCTTTTATTAACCACAATTGAAACCTTAGCATGTTCTTTTATCCTAACAGGAAAAGATGGTTTCTCAATATAAGCAGTAGGAATGACTGGATCAACATTATAGGAAGTAGTTTCTTCTCTAGCTTCAATGGGTTCTACTATTTTTACTTAAATGGGAGGATGATATTTAAACCACTTCTCCTTAGGGAGATCAACATGAGTAGCCAATGATTCATAGAAAGAAGCTACTATCTCAGAGTCAAGTCCATATTTAGTGCTAAAATTATGAAAAGCATCGGTATCCATAAAAGTTTTAACAGAATCAAACTCAAGCTTTATACCTCACTCCTTACCTTCGTCGAGCTCCCAATCTTCAGAGTTGCATTTCTTTCCAAAAGATCCCATCTGAATTCAATAGTCTTCTTCATAAAAGAACTAGTACAAGAAGTATCGAGCATGGATTGATCATTACGAGAAAGCCGAGCATAAAAATTCTGAATAATAATTTCTCTTGAGAGCTCATGATTGGGGCATGAATATAACATTGACTTAAGCCTCCCCCAAGCTTGAGCGATACCTTCTCCTTCATGAGGCCAAAATTATATATATATAATTCCGATCACGATGAACCAAATGCATAGGACAAAACTTCTGATGAAATTCCAATTTCAATTGATTGTAATTCCAAGCTCCAATATCATCACATAGCCTACACCATGTCAATGCCTTTCCCTTCAAAGATAAAGGGAAGACCTTCTTCTTGACTTCATCTCCGGGTAAAACTGCAAGCTTAAATAATCCACAAACTTCATCCACATAGATTAGATGCATATCAGGATGTAGTGTTCCATCTCCTGCATAAGGATTAGCTAGCAGTTTCTCTATCATACCTGAAGGAATTTCATAATAAATATTTTCAGTAGGTGTAGTAGGATGAGGAGAAACTCTTTGCTCTCCTGGTCGGGGTTAAGATACCCCAAACAAGCCCCTCAAAGGATTATTTTCCATAGTGACAAGTGACTATAAATTTCAGCACGTAATAGAAAAATTTCCTTACCAAATTCCACTCACCAAAGGCGCTTAACTCCCCGGAAACAGCGCCAGAAAAGAGTCTTGATGACCCACAAGTATAGGGGATGAATCATAGTCCTTTCGATAAATAAGAGTGTCAAACCCAATGAGGAGTAGAAGGAAATGACAAGCGGTTTTCAGCAAGGTATTTTCTGCAGGCACTGAAATTATCGGTAACAGATAGTTTGGTAGTAAGATAATTCGTAATGGGTAACAAGTAACAAGTGTAACAAAGGTGCAGCAAGGTGGCCCAATCCTTTTTGTAGCAAAGGATAAGCCTGGATGAACTCTTATATAAAGCAAAGCGCTCCCGAGGACACATGGGAATTATCATCAAGTTAGTTTTCATCATGCTCATATGATTCGCGTTTGTTATTTTGATAATTTGATATGTGGGTGGACCAGTGCTTGGGTGCTGTCCTTACTTGGACAAGCCTCCCACTTATGATTAACTCCTCTCGCAAGCATCCACAACTGCGAAAGAAGAATTAAGATAAATCTAACCATAGCATGAAACATGTGGATCCAAATCAGCCCCTTACGAAGCAACACATAAACTAGGGTTTAAGTTTGTGTCACTCTAGCAACCCATCATCTACTTATTACTTCCCAATGCCTTCCCCTAGGCCCAAATCATGGTGAAGTGTCATGTAGTCGACGTTCACATAACACCACTAGAGGAAAGACAACATACATCTCATCAAAATATTGAACGAATACCAAATTCACATGATTACTTACAACAAGACTTCTCCCATGATGTCAGGAACAAATGTAACTACTCACAAAGCATGCTCATGTTCAAGATAAGAGGGGTATTGAACATCAATGAGGATCTAAACATATGATCTTCCACCAAATAAACCAACTAGCATCAACTACAAGGAGTAATCAACACTACTAGCAACCCACAGGTACCAATATGAGGTTTTGAGGCAAAGATTGAATACAAGAGATGAACTAGGGTTTGAGAGGAGATGGTGCTGGTGAAGATGTTGATGAAGATTGACCCTCCCACGATGAGAGAATTGATGGTGATGACGATGGCTTCGATTTCCCCCTCCCGGAGGGAAGTTTCTCCAGCAGAATCGCTCTGCTGGAGCCCTAGATTGCTTCTGGCCAGGTTTCGCCTCGAGACGGTGGTGCTTCGACCCGAAAGCCTTCTTGTTGCCTTTTCAAGGTTAAAACCCTCCATATAGCAGAAGATGGACACCGGGGGCTGGCCAGGGGGCCCACAAGCTCAGGAGGCGCGCCCCCAGGCTTATGGCCACCTGGTGGGTCCCCTTTTGTTCTTTCTTCGCCCAATTTTTTTATATATTCCAAAACAATTCTCCATAAAGTTTCAGGACATTTGGAGTTGTGCAGAACAGGTATCTTAGATTTGCTCCTTTCCGGTCCAGAATTCCAGCTGCCGGCATTCTCCCTCTTCATGTAAATCTTTTAAAATAAGAGAGAAAAGGCATAAGAATTGTATCATAAAGTGAAATAGGAGTCCATAATGCAATAAATATCAACATAAAAACATGATGCAAAATGGACGTATCAAGGGCTTTGTCATCGTGATGCCCTTCTTCTTGGGGGCCATCGACGATGAAGAAGGTGATGAAGCTGATGAAATCGACACGCAATCTACTGATTCAGGTTCACGCCAGTGATCCCCCTACCTAGTGCGCCAAAGATGTCATGCATACAACGATGTATGGGGCCATCTTGCCCCTTTGCGGTTCGATTAGGAGGATGCACGAGCACAAAGAGCAGAATCAATAGAGCATGCAAAGGCTTTTCCCAGGTTCGGGCCACCGTGAGGTGTAAAACCCTACTCATGCTATGTGTATTGGATGTGTGTAAGAACAAGTACATGGAGCGCTTCCCCTCGGCAAGGTGTAGAGAGAGAGAGAGAGAGCAACTACACATGCAAGTTGTGCGAAGGTTCGATCCTTGTAACCATTGCCCTGGCCCTCCTTTTATAGCTAAAGGGGTTACCACAGTGGCAAAACAGTCATTACATATTGACTAGATATCAAATAGTGCTATCATACCTAACTATGCCAATTTAGGATAAAAGCATTAAATGCTCCATTAGGTGTCATGTGGAGGAGGAATTCCCGGCAAGGCTTCTGCACCGCTCGCCCAACTACCTCCTATTTACTCGACACACTTTTTGGACAGGTGTCATTAAAGGTAAATATCCTTCCAGCATGCTGCCATGTGCCTGACAAATCTCACCTAACTGCCTGTGGGCTCGATACCTCATCGATTAGTGACTAGCTGCTTGATGAAGTGGAGCACTGGCGGCCAGCGAGAGCTTCCGGTCATGGACCTTGCCGGCAAGGGTTGCCTTCGGTGTTGATATTGATGTCTTGTCTTGATCTTCTCCCAGTAGCTTTCTACAACTGGGCCTTTAATCTTGGTCTTGGCAATCTCAGGCAAGCCTTGGCCAGCAGGGAAGCTACTACTGTCTGTGCATAAGTCAGGGTATAAAATACTCATGTTTAATACACCAACAGTAGTAGGGGTTGATGATGGCCTCGGCAAGGTGATCCAGTGAGTCCTCATGCACCTTGCTGCCCCAGATCTTGTATTGGCCCTAGACGTCGACAAGATTCTGGAAGCGATGCCCGAATTCTTGAGCACCTTTACATCATTGGTGATGTCCACCACAACAAACTTGTAGTGGGGGTTATTGACAAACTTGGTGAAACGCTCACAAGGCCTTGTGGCCAGGCAGTAGTGGTAGATGAGGACGTGATTGTGCACGCACATCTGGGCAATGGCGACCTTGTGACAAGACCCGACATGAGTGCGGGTGTACTCGAGGTCAAACCCGACCACCTTGTGCTTCTCCGCAGCAAGCAAAAGCTCCATGGTGTGGATGGAGTTCTCCACCCAGATCGGGTTGTTGGTGTACACCACCGAGAGCTCCGTGAACCTTCCGTGGGTGTCCACTACGTCATGCATGGTGAACTACCGCTCGTCGTCAGCAGCCGATCGGAGTGCCATTGGAGCCGCGCAGGATACCCTCCAGGAATTTGTTGTCGTGGGTGTGCTTCTTCCAATACTGGGATGCAATCGAAAGGTTGAAGATACATAAGGGTTAAATGGCCGCTGTAATAAATGGGGGACAACCGGTGTGTAATCGTCACGTTTTGTCACCGCGTTCCTAGCGGAGGATTCCAGTGCATGCTTGAGCACTCCACACACGTTTTGTTTGACCACGCGTGGGCTCGAAGAGGCGCCAAATGTATCATTCATGAGCCTGTTCCCGTGCAACCGTGTAGGTTACCACGCGCAACCGCGCAAGCTTCCCGCCTGGCTAGTTTGGCCAAGCGTCGGCTAGAAGAGGGGCAAATCATGGGCGTTTATTGGCAAATAGATTTGCAAAAACAAAGTGTGTGGAATGAGTTAGAGTAGCGCACACTATCGATAATAAGTTTACCCGTGGGTGATGAGGTCAAAGTTACACAGAAGGGCAATGATGTACACTCGAGTGCGATAATTCTGCGCTCTACAGGGCACACAGTTGAAGAAACCAACTGTGTGCAATAATGTCGAAGATCACTGTCGAGTCCGCTATATAGATCGTTTGCGATGAGATCGACGGGGGAAACACATTCGAGAATGGTAAATAAAATCTAGGTTCATTGCATATTAAGGTCAAAATAGTACTACCAACATACGAGTCTTATACGATGCCATTTCAACGATTGTACCACAAAAGCTCAAAATATTACAAGGTTCAAATTCCAAAGTTATATGGCTCAAATTCAAAGATTACAAGGTTCAAACTGATATTAGAAATGAAATTCAGCTCATGCAGCTACAGACGCCCGTGCTGATAAGCTGAATATGGACATAAGAGAGGTTCAAACTAATATTACCACTTGTAACGCTTGTTTCGAAACCTCATGATTTCTGCAAAGGGATCAGCCACTGACAAGTCATGTATGGGCTTGAAAAAATGACTTCCGATTACTCTGTCAACTGAAGTTCCAAAATGAAATTCAGCTTCTTTAGAGCCTTTTCCATTCTGCCGCAGCCGCCAGCGCTGATCAACAAACCATTCATTTTTGGAAATAAATGTAGGGCAAACCTCATTATCTTTAGCACCCTTGCTCTGACAACAAAGAACCTGGCGAATATAATCTCTGGTAAGGTCCTTCGGTAGGAGTTCAAAGTAATTTCCGAGAGATGCAGATCAAGGCATTCGATGTGATTGTTATATTGTATCACATTATCAACCACCAGGCCTAATCTTATCTGCAAAAGTAGAGAACGTATTAGTGCCCACATGCAGTTTTGAACACTACTACAGGCCTATTTGGTTTGCAGGATTTCTAAAATACACTAATAGAGTGACGTGCAATCTTCGATCCTACATGATTAACATGGGCATTTCATTACAATCTAGAAAAATGTAGGCTTCTTCACAAGAGGTTGGAGTGGATGGAAATTTCCCTACGAAAACTAGTACAGATGAATCCAAAGGAGAAATGCTTATGGATTGTAACCATATGAATCAAGCAACCAATATGGGGGGAACATGTATGTACTGAAATCCTCCAATATTCCTTCAGAAATCGTAGTACATTGTCATTGTAAACTTGGTAATAGGTACCAAAAATTGAACTTCCTTATGGTTAACATTTAACAGGAAAGGCGCATCACCTCGATATATAGCTTCTCCAGGCACGGAAAGCATCTCAGAAAACTGAGAACTTGGTCCAGGTTGGGGCCGATAGATTCTAGTGCCAAGACCTTCACTACGCGCATATTCGGGGTCAAGCTTGTCGGAATCATTTTCTAGATGACAGACGAACATACATCTTCAATAGAAATAATGTTAATTTCAAGAAGGAAAGGAAGAAGGTGACTGTTGTACCTGAACAAGTGTGGATCCAATAACAAGTTCGGAGTATTTGATAGACGAGTAGCCCACCACTGTCAATTTTGGCGCAGAAATGACATTGATTCTTGGTGGACCTTGTTGATCAACTACAAGTAATCTCTCAAGTGAAGGTGTGTCCTCAATGACCATACTGTGATACACCTTATGCGATCTCTTGTTGCAGCACCAGCAACACACACAAATAGTCCGAAGAGTCATGGAGGTGATGTGGAAGCTACTAAACCCATTGATCGCCTGAAGATCAAGGTACTCGAATGCAATATAGCCGCAGAGCAGGCGCTCCATGTCATCCTTTGGGATGCAGATGACGACGAGCTTGAGGTGCTTCGGTCGTGGTAGAAAAAGAGCGGGCATGTGCCACAGCCCTAGCATTAGCCTTGCTTGTCATTGCGTTCCATCATGTCAGCATCATGTTAATTTATGAAAGTTGAAATGAGGATAGTTGAAAGCCTCAGAATCTGTTTTTAAATGATCAAGATAAAACTGCTTCAAATAAGTCAAAGAAAATGTTCCTGTTATTCTCTGAAATTATTGGAAAGAGGTAAATTCAAACCAATATTTTTGGTATCTCAGAAATAATTGTTTTGGGCATTTGAATTAATCCAATATGTATTTGATTTGGGGCTATAAAATGCTATATATATTTTTATAGTCTCATACAATTTGGAACATGGTGTGGACCTCGGGAATAACTCAGTGAGTGCCCACAAGAAGTTTTAGATTTTTATAAAAATAGATTGGTCTTTGAACTAAATCAAAAAAGAATAGCAAAAATAGAAAACAAAAAGAAATATAAAGAGAAAGGCAGTGAAGGCCTACCTGGCAGCCCACTCACCTAGCGTGCTCCTGTAGCGGAGGTCCATCCCACCGGGCGCTCTCTTCAACCTCTCCAGTAGGCAGAGGCAAGTCGACGCGCACGTTCTCGCTGCGGCCACCTCCTACTTCGCGATGGAGGCTCTTCCTCCTCCCTGACCCTGCGTCTGAAGACGCTCGAGGCTCTCTCTCACCTTACCCTCACTCTCCGTTCTCTCCTTCGCCCTCTAGCCCTCTCTCCCGAGCTCCCTGAGCGCTCTACTTCACCGTCAATCGACGCCCGCGTGGCCAACAACGATGACACGCTGCTCTGTCGTGTCCATCTTCTCCGGTGATCCCCGCTACACCTCTGCACCGACGGATCCAAGCTGAGGAGCCCTCAAGGTGACAGCCGCCTCTTCTTCCTCTCCCACGGCCATCGGATGCCGCTCGCCGATTTGCCTCGCTCCGACCATCCCCGAAACCGCTGACCAGCTGCTTCGCTTCCGCATGAGCTCCTCTTCCTTCCCTCTCTGTCCTCTCGCTCGCACGCCTGCTCTAACCGTGCTAGCCGCGGCACCTCTGAGCTTCCCGCCGCCGCCATGTCACCGTCATGGCCACAGTTGCAGCAGCTCGCAGCCGAGCACCCTAGCGTGCTTAGACCATCCCAACGGGCCCGAAGCCACTAGCAGCTTGTCCTCCTGTGCACTCTAACAATGAGCCCGACATCACCCGTAGCTCCGGCGCCGCCTCGCTTGACGCTGCCGCCACCTCAGGCCATCTCCGGCAGCCCCGCGGCCACCCTTAGACGCGCCACATTGCCAGCTACGCATAGAGCTCACTCCCGCCTCCAGCTGACGCCTATAGCACCATCCCGAGCAGACTCCGCCGCTTTAGATGGTTGCCGGTGGCCTAACCCCGGCCGTGCCGACGTGGCACCCTCATTAGCAGCTAATGACGTTACTAACTAACCCCCTAGCTCACTGGCACATGGGCCCCATGCCCTAATTAACCCTAGTTTTATTTCTGTTTAGATTAGTTTATAACCCAGCGGGACCCACTCGTCAGAGTTGATTGTGCTGACATGGCTGTTGACCAGACCCACATGTGTGTGACACTAAATGACACTGGGTCATTGACCAGTGGGCCCCACTGGTCAGGTTTGACCTGGACCGTCCTGTTGACCTGCTGATGTCACTATGACATACTGCTGACGCAGTAAAGCCTTCTGGGATTTTAAATAAGTCAGAAATGATTTATTTATTTCAGAAATCTCCTAAACTTCAAAAAACCATAGTAATTCAACTGTAACTCCAAATGAAATAATTTATATATGAAAAATTATCAAAAAAAGAATCTGTTTATGGCATTTTGATGCATGTTTGAACAACTTAAAGCTGCTGTATACAACAATTTGAATAAATGACATTTGAAATGTCTTATATGCAGTTTGAATTTGAACCTTGGGTTCAAACCAACTTCATTTAAATTGTTGCTAGTTGCTGATGGGGAACGAAGCATGAAAATAAAAAAAATTCCTACGAACATCCAAGATATATCTAGGAGAAGAATAGCAATCAGAGGGGAGAGTGTGTCTATGTACCCTCGTAGAGGAAAAGTGGAAGCATATATAACGCGGTTGATGTAGTTGTACTCTTTGTGATCCGATCATGATCCAATTGATCTAGTGCCGAACAGACGGCACCTCCGAGTTTAGCAGACGTGTGGGTCGATGAGGTCTCCTCCTCCTTGATAAACCAAGAGAAGGCGGAGAAGTAGATGGTATCACTACCAGCACAACGACGTGGTGGTGATGGTGGTGGTGGAGCTAGTTCAGCAGGGCTTCGCCAAGCGCTACTAGAACAAGGACGGAGGAACTACGGAGTAACGGGAGAGAGAGGGGCGCCAAGGGCTTGGTGTGTCCTCTTGGGGCACCCCCTCCACTCTATATATAGGTGGAGGGGCGTGGGGAACAGCCCCTCCAAGCCCTAGGGCACAACCAAGGGGGAGAGGACTTGGACTCCAAGTCCAATCCTATTCCTACTAGGACTCCCCTTTTTCCCCCTTCCCTAGCCACATGGGCTTTTGAGGACTTGGTGCACCTAGCCCAATAAGGCCAGGGCACCTCCCCTCATCCCATGCCAACCCTTGGGTCATGGTGGACCCACTTGTGGACTTCTGGACCCCTCTGGAATCCTCCGGAACCTTCTAGAAGCTTCACAATACAATACCAAAAAAACTTCATCTTTTTCCGTAACCTAAAATATGACTTCTGATATATAATTCTTTACTTATCGACCATTTCGAGACTCCTCGTGACATTCGGGATCTCATCTGGGACTCCAAACAACATTCGGTTGCCAATCATCAAATATCCCAATTGTATCTAGCGTGAACGAACGTTAAGCGTGCGACCCTACGGGTTTGGGGATCATGTAGTCATGACCGAGACACCTCTCGTTCAGTAACCAATAGCGGGACTTGGATGCCCATATTGATTCCTACATATTCCACAAAGATCTTATAACCATGATGTCAAGGATTCGATTAATCCCATATGCAATTCCCTTTGTCCGGCGATATGTTACTTGCCCGAGATTCGATCGTCGGTATCTCCATACCTAGTTCAATCTCGTTACCGGCAAGTCTCTTTACTCGTTCCGTAATACAAGATCCCATGACTAACTCATTATTCACATTGCTTGGAAGCTCTTTAAGATGTTGTATTACCGAGAGGGCCCAGAGATATCTCTCCATCATACGAAGTGAAAAATTCCAGTCTTGATCCATGCCAACCCAACAGATACCTTCGGAGATACCTGTAGAGCACCTTTATGATCACCCAGTTACAAAGTGACATTTGGATACACACTAAGTATTCCTCTAGTGTTAGGGAGTTACACGATCTCATGGTTTAAGGAACAGATACTTGACATGAAGAAAGCTATAGCAAATAAACTAAACAATCTGATGCTAAGCTTACGGTTGGGTCTTGTCCATCACATCATTCTCCTAATGATGTGACCCCGTTATCAAATGACAACTTATGTCTGGTTAGGAAACCTTAACCATCTTTGATCAAGAAGCTAGTCTAATAGAGGCTCACTAGGGACACTGTGTTGTCTATGTATTCACACATGTATTTAAGTTTCCGGTCAATACAATTCTAGCATGAATAATAAACATTTATCATGAACAAGGAAATATGATAATAACCAATTTATTATTGCCTCTAGGGCATATTTCCAACAGTTTCCCACTTGCACTAGAGTCAGTAATCTATTTTACATAGTTATGAATCTAACACCCATGGAGTCTTGGTGCTGCTCATGGTTTGCCCGCGGAAGAAGTTTAGTCAACGAGTCTGCCACATTTAGATCCATATGTACTTTGCAAAGTTCTATGTCTCCATCCTTAACATAATTGCGAATGGAGTTGAAGCAACGCTTGATGTGCTTGGTTCTCTTGTGAAACCCGCGCTCCTTGGCAATGGCAATACCTCTGGTGTTGTCACAAAAGATAGTCATTGGATCCGATGCAATAGGTATTACACCTAGATCGGATATGAACTTCTTCATCCAGACTCCTTCTTGAGATGCTTTCGAAGCAGCTATATACTCCGCTTCACATGTAGATCCCACCATGACGCTCTGCTTGGAACTGCACCAACTGACTGCTCCACCATTTAATATAAATACATATCCGGTTTGAGACTTAGAGTCATCTGAATCTGTGTCAAAACTAGCATTGACGTAACCCTTTACGACGAGCTCTTCATCACCTCCATAAACGAGAAACATGTCCTTAGTCCTTTTCAGGTACTTCAGGATATTCTTGACCGCTGCCCAGTGATCTACTCCTGGATCACTTTGGTACCTCCCTGCCAGACTTATGGCAAGGCACACATCAGGTCTGGTACACAGGATGGCATACATTATAGAGCCTATGGCTGAGGCATAGGGAATGCCTTTCATCCTTTGTCTTTCTTCTGCTGTGGTCGGGCTTTGAGTCTTACTCAACTTCACACCTTGCAATACAGGCAAGAACCCTTTCTTTGACTGATCCATTTTGAACTTCTTCAAAACTTTGTCAAGGTATGTACTTTGTGAAAGTCCTATTAGGAGTCTTGATCTATCTCTATAGATTTTGATGCCCAATATGTAAGCAACTTCACCGAGGTCTTTCATTGAACTCTTATTCAAATATCCTTTTATGATTTCCAGAAATTCTATATCATTTCCAATCAACAATATGTCATCCACATATAATATCAGAAATGCTACAGAGCTCCCACTCACTTTCTTGTACAAAACCAAAAGCTTTGATCACTTCATCAAAGCGAATATTCCAACTCCGAGATGCTTGCACCAGTCCATAGATGGATCGTTGGAGCTTGCATGCTTTGTTAGCATCCTTAGGATCGACAAAACCTTATGGTTGCATCATATACAACTCTTCCTTAAGAAACCCGTTAAGGAATGCCATTTGGACATCCATTTGCCAGATCTCATAATCATAAAATGTGGCAATAGCTAACATAATTCTAACAGACTTAAGCATCGCTACGGGTGGGAAAGTCTCATCATAGTCAACCCCTTGAACTTGTCGGAAACCTTTTGCGACAAGTCGAGCTTTATAGACGGTGACATTACCATCAGTGTGTGTCTTCTTCTTAAAGATCCATTTATTCTCAGTGGCTTGCCGATCATCGGGCAAGTCCACCAAATTCCATACTTTGTTCTCATACCTGGATCCTATCTCGAATTTCATGGCCTCAAGCCATTTGTTGGAATCCGAGCTCATCATAGCTTCTTCATAGTTCATAGGTTCGCCGTTGTCTAACAACATGACTTCCAGGACTGGATTACCATACCACTCTGGTGTGGAATGTACCCTGGTCGACCTACGAAGTTTAGTAGTAACTTGATCCAAAGTTTCATGATCATCATCATTAGCTTCCTCTTCAGTTGGTGTAGGCATCACGAGAACTGCTTTATGTGATGTGCTACTTTCCAATTCGAGAGAAGGTATGATTACCTCATCAAGTTCTACTTTCCTCCGACTCACTTCTTTCGAGAGAAACTCCTTCTCTAGAAAGGACCTGTTCTTGGCAACAAAGATCTTGCCCTCGGATCTATGGTAGAATGTATACCCAATGGTCTCTTTAGGGTATCCTATGAAGACGCACTTCTCTGTTGGTGTACTAAGTATTGGGCCACTAGTACCCCGTACTTGTGCATGGGCAGTTGTAGCCATCCCCGCAGCAAGGCTTGCCGGGAACAGTTCGAGGTCGGTTCAAGCCACCAAAGGAATCATCGAGTCAGAGATCTGGGGATCAGCAGATAAGCAGGGCTGGGATCCAAAGGCCAGCTTCCCCGGCAAGATCTTGCCGGGGTGGCCTGCGGAGCCCGGCAAGGATTGGCACCCGGCAAGGCTTGGCGTCCGGCAAGGCTTGGCGCCTGGCAAGGCTTGGCGTCCGGCAAGGCTTGGCGCCCGGCAAGTTTCGGCGCCTGGCGAGATTCTGCCACTGTGCCACCGCTCCAGCACAGCGACAAAGCCTGACATTCTGGGTCCTTCTCTGGATGCGTGGCAACGCGCCAGTGGAGGAGAGCTTAAGCGGTGCTGATGGGATGGCCCCCTTTTTCCATCCCCAAGAAAGTGAGGACACCTAAACGGACACCTCACGATGCATTAAATGCGCTTGTCCTAATCCGTCAGGGGTTAGGTATGATACCCTGTAGCTACTTTACACCTCAATGTATGTACATTTTGCCACTGTGGTGATCCCTTTGAGCCTATAAAAGGAGGCCCAAGGCAACTGCTACAGAGGAGGAGACCTTCTGGCCCATTCTGCATGCGTAGCTGCTCTTTGAACGTACTGTTCACTGCGAGCTCTCCTAAAGGCTGGGCTCAAGAGCATTAATAAGAACACAAAGCAGGAGTAGGGTTTTACGCTGATCAGCCGCCCGAACCTGGGTAAAAACTTCCCGCGTCGATCGTTGGTTCTGCTCTTTGCGTATACCTCTCCCCCCGCCGAATCATAAAGGGGTCTCTCGGGATCCCATAGGTGTCGTACCCCGACATCTTTGGCGCGCCAGGTAGGGGGATTGAAGGTTGCGTGAACCTGATCTAGTGATCGGCGCCTCAGTTTCTTCATCATCATGCCGCCCAAGAAGAAGAGCGCTGCGATGGCACAACCGTCCACGTCCGTTTTGCCTGCGCCTTCGCGTACAGGCGACGACGTGGGTGCAGAAGGAAGAGGACTAGAACCCCCACGGCGTTCTGGTGATCCAAGCCAGGCGAGCGGTATCGTTCGCAGTGGCAGTGGTAACCTGCACGCCGCTGGATCTAGAGACGGTGCTGTGCTGCCTACAGGTGGCACAACGAATTCCAGAGATCAGAGGGCGCCTGCTGGAGCTCCCGCGCCGGCGCAAGCATCACGACCTACCCAGGTCGTGCATGATGAGCGACGTCATGGCGCTGGTGGTTCAGGGCGTCCCCATGAAAAGATTTTCGCGCATCGATCCCAAGATGCGCGGGACCAGCATGCACACCGAGCTGCTGGCGGAGGTGGCGCGCGGTCTTGTGACCGTGGTGGTGCTCCTTCTAACATGGTTAGGAGTCAGAGCACCTCACGTACATCGCACCTGTCGCCGCCGCCTGCGCCAGTGGAAGCCTTGGCACGTGCACAGCTGCTCCTCGATTTCCCTCCTGCCCCAGAGAAGATGGAGGAGTGGCGAGCTACCATCCAGAGCCTTATCGGCTTCGCCAACAAAGATGGGCCGCAAGAGGCAGGGCCCTCGCAGCGGAGGCCCATCGATCCGGCGCGAGCCGATGTGGAGAAAACCGAAGGTGGTGCAACCACGGTGCACTCCCCTCCGCGGCACCAGCGGCGGCCGACAACTCAGCAGGTCGACCGCCGTGAAGAAGTTTCCACGGCGTCATCCGATCCATGGATGCGCCGCGATCAGCGTCAAGTTCTCCAGGAACGAGGCAAGGAGGACGCTCGAACTACCATCGAGCGGCGACGGGAAGCGCGCTATCAGTCTGATAAGCGCGCGGGGCCGGCTGTCGACGAGCCTGCGCCAGGGGATGTAGGAGACTTGCCTTATGAGGTAGGGACTCCAGCGTTTACCCGTGAGCTGCGGCAAGTCCGGTGGCCCAATTCCCGAACCTTCAAGCCGGAGGTCCCGGAGAAATATGACGGTAAGACCCATCCCTCGGAGTTCCTGAGCATCTACACCATTGCGGTGCAGGCTGCCGGGGGCCGAGATGACAAGATACTTGCCAACTACTTCCCGTTGGTGCTCAAACCCAGCGTCAGGTCGTGGTTGATGCATCTGCCGGAGAATTCTATTTCTTCCTGGTCAGATCTGTGCCATCAGTTTGTTGGCGCCTTTGTTGGAGGCCACCAAGCTCCTGGCCAAGAGAGTGATTTGCACATCATCCCTCAGAAGGAGGGCGAGTCCCTGCGCAAGTTTATGCAGAGATTCAGCCGGGTGCAGTACAATATTCCTGACGTTCATCCTGCCGCTGTCATTAGCGCGTTCCACCAGAACATGCGTAACCGCAGAATGCGGGAAGAGCTGGCAATGAACAAAGTCAGGAGTATTGCCGAGCTTTACGCTTTGGCCGACAAGTGCGCTTGAGCTGAAGAGGGGAGGAGACTCCCTGGCGAGGCTGTTGGCGCGGCGGGCGAATCCGAAGAAGAAGATGCCGCGGCCCCGTCAAGGAAAGTCCTGCTGCGGAACAGGAAGCGCGGAGGCAAGGCCGTGCTTGCTGTCAAGGAATCCGACAACCCCGGCGCCGCCAAGAAGGCCAAGGTTGGTGACCCCGGCAAGGATCTTGCCGGGTGCCCTTCCTGTCAGGCCTTGGCGGCTGCCGACAAGTCGGAGAACTCTGGCAAGCAGTATTGCAAGATCCATCGCACCAAGGGCCACGATCTCCAGAACAGCCGGCAAGTTGAGCAGCTTGCCGAGAAGCAGAGGGCCGAATATGAGAGGCGAGATAAGGAGAAGGCCCAAGATGGTGCTGACGGATCCGGCAAGAAGCACGGTGGCCGAGGGGGTCGCCGCGGCAAGGCCAAGCAACAGAAAGACAGGCCCGCCCGGGGCCGAGACAAGGAAGAGGATGATGATGAAGAAGATGATGAATCCAGTGAGCAAGAATTCCAGAAGGCTACGGAGGCCATGTGTATCGACGGAGGTGCCTCGCTGCATTCTTCCCACCGTCAACTTAAACAGTGGGTGCGGGAAGTCAATGCGGCGGAGCCATCCCCAGATGCATGTAGGCCCCTGAAGTGGTCCAGCACGCCTATCATTTTCGACGCCGAGGATCACCCTGATCGCACAACTGCGGTCGGGTGCTTGCCATTGTTGGTCTCGCCAACAATTCGCAACCTCAAGGTGATGAAAATTTTAGTTGACGGCAGGGCCGGCCTAAACTTAATCTCACCAGATGTGCTCAAAAAGCTCCAAATTCCCGACGAAGACCTCGAAGAAACGGGTACATTTCAAGGGGTCAATCCGGGAAGAACCTAGCCTAAGGGCAAGATTACGCTGCCGGTGACATTTGGCAGCGAACTTAACTTCAGGACCGAGAAGGTGGTGTTTGATGTCACCAAGATCCCCATGTCATATAATGGGATCCTTGGTCGGCCAGCGCTGGCTAAGTTCATGGCGGCATCACACTACGCGTACAATGTTCTGAAGATGCCTGGGCCGTTGGGCGTCATCACTATCCATTCTGATAAGAAGGATGCGCTCATCTGTGCCGACCAACTTTACCGGGAAGTAGTTGCAGCACCTGCCATCAAGGCACCTGCTCCTGCCGCTGGAACTCCTAGGGGGAAGAAGAAGACCGGCAAGAACCTTGGCGCGAACTCCGGCAAGCGCACCTCCTCGGAGTGCTGCGCTTCCGTCGAGGACGCACCAGAGAGTTCCACTGGCAAGAACAAGAAATCTAAGGCTGCTCCGCCGGAGACCAAGAAGGTGCCTGTCAAAGAGGATGGAACGGGGGGAACTTTCACCATAAGTTCCACCCTAGACGACAAATAGGAAAGCGCGCTCGTTGCTTTCCTGCGGGCGAATGTCGACGTGTTTGCATGGCAACCGTCTGTCGGGGCACGACACCTATGGGATCCCGAGAGACCCCTTTACGATTCGGCGGGGGGAGAGGTATACGCAAAGAGCAGAACCAGTGATCGACGCGGGAAGCTTTTACCCAGGTTTGGGCCGCTGATCAGCGTAAAACCCTACTCCTGCTTTGTGTTCTTATTGATGTTCTTGAGCCCAGCCTTCAGGAGCGCACACAATGAACAGTGCGTTCAAAGAGCAGCTACGCATGCAGAATGGGCCAGAAGTTCTCTTCCTCTGTAGCAGTTGCCTTGGGCCTCCTTTTATATGCTCAAAGGGGTCTCCACAGTGGCAAAATGTACATACATTGAGGTGTAAAGTAGCTACAGGGTATCATACCTAACCCCTGACGGATTAGGACAAACGCATTTAATGCACCGTGAGGTGTCCGTTTAGGTGTCCTCACTTTCTTGGGGATGGAAAAAGGGGCCATCCCATCAGCACCGCTTAAGCTCTCCTCCGCTGGCGCGTTGCCACGCATCCAGAGAAGGACCCAGAATGTCAGGCTTTGTTACTGTGCCGGAGCGGTGGCATAGTGGCAGAATCTCGCCAGGCGCCGATCCTTGCTGGGCACCAATCCTTGCCGGGCGCCAGGGCTTGCTGGGCTCCTCGGGCCATCCCGGCAAGGATCTTGCCGGGGAGGCTGGCCTTCGATTTCCAGCTTTGCTTATTTGCTGATTCTCAGATCTCTGACTTGACGATTTCCTTGATGACTTGAATCGACCTCGAGCTGATCCCGGCAAGCCTTGCCGCGAGGACGGCTACAACTGCCCGTGCACAAGTAAGGGGTACTAGTGGCCCAATACTTAGTACACCGACAGGAGCCCCCGGGCCTGGGCCATACGCGAGTGCGAGGCGTTGTTGGGCTAGGCCCAAACAGTGCACGGGCACGCGTGGCAGGGAATTAACTGCTCGTAAAGATCTTGTTTTACTGTGCCCCCACTATGCGCACGGAGCGCGCGATGTGGGAAGTGTGCCAAAAAGGCTGCAAACTGTTTCGCGCCCACAGAGGCGCATTCATATTGGGGGATAAACAAGGTGGCCCCGCTCATTCCCCATAAAAAGGAGAAGTCGTGGAGGCGCAAACCCATTCACCCCCCTCTTCTTCCCAATCTGGCCATCGCCATCGCCTTCCTCTGCTCGAGCTCAGAGCGAAACCTTCCTTCCCTTCTGCTCGCCGCTCCCGCGCTCGTTCCGTCCTCCGGCTTCCATCTCCACAGTCGCCATGCCGCCCAAGGCCAGCAAAGGCAAGGGCACGGACAAGGAGTCGAAGGCTGAAGTTCCGGAAAGCGAACTGGTGAAGATGCGGAAAAGGCTCGTCATCTTGCCTCCGACGCTCGACGCCGAAACCTTGAAGGGACGATACCAATGCATGTGGGCGAAGGGAACACAAGCTCACCCCGCCACACGCGTAATCCCAGGTGCTAATTCCAAAGGCGGATCGGACAGATACCCCTTCTTCACTGCGTACTTTTATTGTGGGCTCTGTCCACCTTTTTCCGATTTCTTCAACGACATCATGTATACATACGGCTTCCGCCTTCTTGATTTCACGCCGAATACCGTATTTTGCATGTCGATCTTTGCCCATCTTTGTGAAAATTTTGCCGGCGTGATCCCCAATTCTGCTCTTTTCCGCCACTATTTCTATCCTCGAATCCAAAAAGGAGAGGCTCTCTCTGGATCTATTGGTTGGATTCCAAGGGCCTGGAACAAAGAGATATACCCAGATGGAGTTTACCGCGAAAAGTGGGACGAGTGGCGGGCCGAATGGTGCTGGATCCAGGAAGCAGATCCTCATCCTTTTTGCCATCCCCGGCGACAGAAGGTGGTCCGCGGCAAGGATTGGGGCGATCTCGCCGCAGAAGACGAGAAGCTCACAATCGCCACTACCAGGATCCTCCGCTTGAAGGCTGCCGGGCTGACAATGGAGATGATCGGCTTCGACTTCCTCCGCCGCCGCATCGCACCTCTGCAAAATAGGGGGAGGCCAGCCTGGGAGTATAAGAACGTAGCGGATGTCATGAGGCTGCGCCCCGGGCTGAACAACAACTTGACTGTTATGCAGCTTGGCGCTCTCCGCCAAAAGTTATTCCAGCGCGAAGACAAGCACCGGCTGCCGGCAAGGATCGTCCCCTTGTGCAACAACTCTGCACTGGGGTCGATCATTGCCTTCTTGCCGAAGTTCAACGCCCACGGCCTTGACCCGACCTGGGTCGAGCCAAGCGAGGAAGAAGCGCAGAAATTCTTCGACAATCTGACGGAGAAACCTGTCCGGCAATAGTCAGATCTTATTCGCGCCACCACAGATCGGGAGGTAGCATACATCGCTACCAGAGTGGAGGAAGCGAATCTTGCCGCGGAGGCCGGCAGCGTTGGCATCACAGAGTGGGAAGCCAGCGATGCAGAGGTGGTGGGGGAGGCAAAACCTGCCGAGGAGAGCAAGGTTGCCGGGGAAGAAGGCGGCGCAGTCGCTGAAAACTCATCCGGCGACGACACGGCCGAAGAGGAGACACGAGAAGAGCCCTCACCCCCGAAGAAGACAAAGCGTGTCCTTCGGAAAGCCGCATCGGGCGTCCCGGCAAGCCAGCCTACATCGAGCGGTGAATCCACCGGCAAGAAAGTGGCCGGCAAGACCGGACCGCGGCAGGGGGCCCGTCAACAGCCCGCGCGGCGCGCGAGACCCACACCAGCGGCCACCACCGGAGCGGCAGGAGGGTCTCGTACAACCGTGCCAGAGGCTGCCCCAGCGCCTGCTACAGCCAAGCGGCCCAGGACCCCTCCTCCGCCTCCCCACTCAGACATCGCAATGGAGGTCGACTTCGACATCTCCGGCTTCAGTCCGGAGCGAGAGGAAGAAGAGTGAGTACCTGTCACAACTTCCACCTTCCAATCTGCATCAGTCTTACTGACTTACTTGAATTGTTTCTGTAGTGACACAGAAACCTTGCTAGAGAGGATGGCGAAGAGGTCAAGGACTTCTACGGGCGACGAGCCCCCGGCGGGCTCCACGAGCGTGCCGAAAACTGTCGTTGTCAGCCCGGAGTCCAGTCCTCAACACAGCCCCCAGCACAGCCCCCAGCGTAAGTTCGTCGTCCCTTTTTCTGTTGGCTGGTGCCGAGGCTTTCATTCTTGCCGCTGATATCTTTGGGTTCGCAGGAGAAGAACGGCAACAAGGAGAAGATATCCCCATTGTGCCTCCTTCATCGACCGCTCCGCCCGCTAGCACACCCCCGGCGAGAGACCCTGCCGACGAGCCCGTCCTGACTGAGAAGGAGCCGACAAGCACGGACTCCGGCAACCCACCCCCGGCAACCGGAGTTGCCGGGAGAGGCGAAGCCACCTCTCGACAGCCCGACGCAGGTACTCGATCGCCTCAGAGTGCTAGTTATTCTTTTCCCCTTACTTCTTTATCTTTGATCACTTCAAACTTCAACCTTGATCTTATTCTGTTTTCCTCCTTCGCCCTTCAGAGTTCCCTGTGATGGAACACATGGACGTCGACGTTGTGATCGAGGAGACCGCCAGGGATGCTGCCGCCGAAGCAGACAGGATCGCTGCCAGCGAGGCCACCAAGGTTGACATTGTCGAGGCTGGTGGTGCTCTTGATGGGGAGGCCACCAAGACAGCACAAGAGGAAACCACCGAAGAACCTGCTGAAGGGGGCGACAGGGAGGCTGAGGACCGCACTGATAGCATTCCTGCCACAGGAGCGCCAGGCGCTACACCGGCCACAGAGCCCCCTGTCACTGGTGAGGCGGCCACTGAAGACCAGCCATCAACATCTGAAGGCCCCTCATCCAGCAAGTACCTCAAGGTTGGCGAGAACCTGTTCATCAACTTGCCGGGGACGGCAAGCGCTGGGGCACCAGCCGAAGGAGAAGTTTTCGAAGAAATCATCGCTGCTGCCGGGCTTGAAGTTGTCGACGATCCCAGCACTAGCAGCGGCAAATCTGAAGAGGATTAGCTCCTTTAGGCCATGGGCGAGAACTTCCGCAAACTCCAGGCTCTCCATCGCGCCCGGAAAGACAAAGCGGACTCCAGAATGGCAGTTGTTGAGGCAGCCGAAGCAGATTTCCAAAGGCGCGTCGCACAAATGCAGATCTGGCACACCAAGGCCCTCCAAGAGTTGGTTGCCGGCCGGGAACAAGTGAGCCAGTAGTGGAATGAGATCCTCCTGAAGCAATCAAACATGGAGAAGGCGCATGATGAAGCTGTTCAAAGGATTGCTGCCGAAGATGCCCTCCTGACGGGGCGCCGCGTTGCTCTTGATGCTCATGAGGAAGATCTCACTGCTCGTGAGCAGGCGCTCGCCGCCAAGCTTCGCAGCAAGGATGAAGACATTGAAAATCTTGTCGCGCGGCAGACCCAGGAGCTGGAGAAGAAGCACAAGGAGGCGCTCGAAGCTCTAACTGCAAGTCACGCCGGCAAGCTCAAAGAGGTCGTCGATGCTGTCGAAGTTGCAGAGGCCGCCAAGAACGAGCTGAGCGACAAAGTGAAGAGGCTGGAGACAGATCTCGACGAGCATGGCAAGGAGCTCTCGACGCTCAAGGGGGACAGGGAAAAAACCCTCCACTCCTTGGCGGAGATGCAAGTCGCCCTGTCCGACAAGACCAAGCAGCTCTCCTCTGCGGCTGATGATATTGCGGTTCTGAAGCTGAAGCTGACCATGCTGCAGAAATCCCTTGAGGCCGGCAGGGCCCGTGAGAAGGCTCTACTCAAGGATCTCCAAGGAGAGAGGAACCTGCTCAAGAGCGCCGCCGCTGCCCAAAACGAGTACGAGAAGGGAGTGGAGATCTGGACTGGTTGTCTCATCGCTGCCGCGGAGAAGCTTACCGCAGAGCTGTCAACCATGGGCTTGTCGAACTTCAGATATTCTTCCGAGGAAAGAATATCCCCGAGCGCGAGATTGACGATGTTCTTTGAAAGCATCATCAACGTGTTGAGGGCACTCCAGTCCAGCCGGGCGACCCAACTGGCGAACGAGACTCGCCGGCTTTGCCGGGCCGTCCTTCACAAGGTGCTCCTCAAGGTGGTGCACAGCAATCCCGGCATCGACCTCTCCAGCGCACTCGGCCACCTGCCAAAGGATGCAAATGTTGAGGCGCTTGAGAAGTGCATCGCGCCGATCCTTGAGAAGGTGGACTCCATCAAAAGGATCGAAGGCCAGCGCAGGGATTGAGTGCTTCCCTTTTATTCTTGCCGCCATCATCTCATGTAAAAGACAGTTAAGTCTCGAGTTAGGACTGCGGCAACTCATGGATGTAATATAATTTAACTATGTTTAGGCTTATGCTAGCTACTTTCCTTGTCTAATTCCTTTATGTATGGAGTTCATCCTATGCTTACTGAAAAACTTGCCGGCGCGCAACCTGTCGCGAGCGCTGGGTGCGGGACTTCAGCAGCCTGCTGGAGGCGCAGCGGCCGGCAAGACTGCTTGGCGTTCTCAGTGCAGCCACTTAAATCGTTGAGCGGACTCGAAACAAAATAAGGGCGCAACTGATTACAACAAGGGTTCCTTCGCGTGCAGATTTTCCATACAAGGGTCGGAATCGTCCAAGGAACTAACTTGGTAATAAAAGAAAAACTTGCTCTGAGTTTTTAGGACTTAGCTTTCTGTCTTTGTCCTTCCTCCGGCAAGCATACAATTCCGAACGTCACCAACTGGTATTCATGTCTCCCTTCCCCCCCGGCAAATGTGCACGCGAGGAATCCTTCTGTCTTTAAGAAAAAGAAAGAAGAGAAAATAAAGAGATGAAACCTTGGCGGTTCGTTAGAACTTACCGGGATCAGGTGTTATACAACATCTTAGACAAACATGCATATATGAATGTGAACATGAGAATCAATAAGGAAATGTACAACACTTAAATTTATTCATCTGTGCTCAGGGTCTGCGCCTGGCTTTGTACAAAGGATCACATGCCTTGCCGGCAAGACTTGTATAAAAAGGTGGTTGCCGGGAGCCCCCGGCAACCGCGCCTTATGGATAGAACTTGCGAAGATGTTCGATATTCCAGGAATTACTCACTGGAACGCCATCCTCGGTCTCCAGGCGGACAGCGCCAGGCCTGGTGACTCGTACTACCCGATAAGGGCCTTCCCACTTTGGCGTCAACTTGTTTGAATTCTTGGCGGACTGAATCCGTCGAAGAACAAGGTCGCCTTCCTCAAGGCTTCGGGCATGAACTTTGCGGCTATGATAGCGGCGCAAAGCTTGCTGGTAGCGTGCAGCTCGCACAGCAGCCTGAAGACGATTCTCCTCAAGGAGCACAGCGTTATCTTGCCGCAGTTGCTCTTGCTCGAGCTCATCATAAGCAAGCACTCAAGGAGATCCGTATATGAGTTCCATGGGGAGAACTGCTTCCGCTCCATACACTAGAGCGAAGGGCGTCTGGCCGGTGGCTCAATTTGGTGTCGTTCTGATTGACCAAAGAACCGCCGGCAACTCATCAATCCAGCGTCTTCCGCACTTTTTTAGCCTGTCAAAAGTTCTGGTCCTGAGACCGCGCAACACTTCAGCATTGGCCCTCTCCGCTTGGCCGTTGCTTCTCGGGTGAGCAACAGAGGCAAAACAAATCTTGCCGCCAAGGTCTTGGATGTACTACATGAAGGTGCGACTTGTGAACTGCGTGCCGTTGTCGGTGATGATCCTGTTAGGCACACCGAAACGGCAAACAATTCCTTTGAAGAACTTGACAGCCGACTGCGCTGTCACCTTCCTCACTGCTTCCACCTCTGGCCACTTTGTGAACTTGTCGATAGCAACGTACAAGTACTCAAAGCCCCCGGTAGCACGGGGGAAGGGGCCCAGTATGTTGAGCCCCCAGACCGAAAATGGCCAGGAGAGAGGGATTGTTTGAAGAGCTTGAGCTGGCTGATGTAATTTCTTCGAATGAAACTGACACGCTTCACACCTGGTTACTAGTGCAGTCGCATCCTGGAGGGCGGTGGGCCAAAAAAAACCTTGCTGGAATGCTTTCCCGGCAAGCGCTCTTGACCCTATGTGAGAGCCACACATGCCCCAATGTATCTCTGCCAACAGCTCTAGTCCATCCTCCCGAGGAATGCACTTCAATTTCACACCGTTTGGTCTCTTTCTGTACAGGACGTCATCGACGAACTTGTACATAACAGACCGACGGGCTACTCTCTCCGCTTCTTCTTGTTCCTCAGGGAGTTCACCTGTCTGAAGGAAATGGACAATGTGCTGCGCCCATGCTGGAGCCTGAGGCTCGACAACTAGGACTAAAGGCATCTCATCCGTCGGGGAAACATTTGTCTCGACATCAAGGGCCTGAGACCCTGCCAGAGCCTGTTGTTCCCCGGCATGCGCGTCGATCCCGGCAACTTCCTTGCCGGCGGCTCCGGGGAGCTCTGTCGGGAAGTACTGGCCAGAGTTCAACTTTCTTCTCTTTTCTTGCCGCATTGATGGTGCCACGGATGGTCGAGTCAATTGGAGCACAAAAGTTCCTGGTTCCACAAGCAACTTCAGGGCAGCACGCTTTGACAGGTCGTCAGCAACGCTGTTCTCGGCATGAGGGACATGCTCCATTTGGAGACCGTCAAAGCGCTCTTCCAATTTCCTCACTTCATCTACGTAGGCTTGCATCAACGGACTTTGATAGTTCTTGTTGACCTGCCTGACGACAAGCTGTGAATCACCTTTGATAATGAGCTTTTTGATACCAAGGTCTGCCGCGATCCTAAGACCGGCAAGCAAACCTTCGTACTCTGCAGTGTTGTTGGTTGAACTCTCCCGGGGAAAATGCATTTGGACTACATACTTGAGGTGCTCTCCGGTGGGTGCGACAAGCAGCACACCAGCACCGGCGCCTTGCAGCGAAAAAGCACCGTCAAAGTACATAACCCATTGCTGATCGATTTCCTTGCCGGGGAGACTTGTTTCTTGAACTTCTTCGTCTGGCGTCGGGGTCCATTCTGCAATGAACTCCGCCAAGGCCCTGCTCTGAATTGTGGAAGTACTTTCAAACTTAAGACCAAAGCTGGACAGCTCCAACGCCCACTCCACGATCCTGCCGGTTGCCTCCGGATTTTGCAAAATCCGTTGCAACGGAAAGCGAGTGACGACGGTGATCTCATGTGCTTGAAAATAATGGCGCAACTTTCTTGAGGCCATAAGGAGGCCGAAAAGCAACTTCTGCACACCAGAATATCTTGACCTAGCCCCTTGTAAGAGGGAGCTAACAAAATAAACTGGGCGCTGCACCACCTTTTTCTTCTGCACGGGCTCTTCTGTTTGCGCAGATCCTGTCTTGCCGGGATCAACCCTTGCCGGGGAAGATCTTGCCACGTCATCTGGCGGTCCTGCCGCTGATATTGCCTCCTCATCAGCTTCCCTCTGCGCCACCAGCGTAGCACTAACCACTTGATTTGTCGCCGCCAGATACAGCAGCAACGGTTCTTGTGGTTTAGGTGCGACTAGCGTCGGCGGAGAAGAAAGGTATTTCTTCAAATCTTGCAGCGCCGCCTCCGCTTCCAGGGTCCATTTCATTGGACCTGCCTTCTTCAAAATTTTGAAGAAGGGCAGGGCGCGCTCAGCAGATTTGGAAATAAACCTGCTTAGAGCAGCAACATAGCCGGCAAGACGACGCACATCCTTGACGTGTCTCGGCGCTTCAATTTTCTCAATGGCTCTGATCTTGTCGGGGTTAGCTTCGATTCCCCGGCAAGATACAAAGAATCTGAGGAGCTTGCCGGAAGGAACACCGAACACGCACTTCTCAGGATTGAGCTTCAAGTTGATCTTGCGCAAGTTCGCAAATGTTTCTTCTAAGTCTTGAATGAGCGTTGCTTTATCCTTAGTTTTGACCACTATATCATCCATATACGCCTCCATATTTCTATGGAGTTGTGGCTCAAAACCAATCTGGATTGCTCTGGCAAATGTTGAACCAGCACTTTTCAACCCGAAAGGCATTCGTATAAAACAATACGTACCACATGGGGTGATAAAGGCGGTCTTCTCTTCATCTTCCTTTGCCATAAAAATCTGATGATACCCTGAATAGGCATCAAGGAAGGACAGGAGATAACAACCAGCGGTGGCATCCACAATCTGGTCGATGCGCGGCAAGGGAAAAGGATCTTTTGGACAAGCTTTTTTGATATCTGTATAATCGATACAAAGCCTCCATTTCCCGTTCGCTTTCCGCACTACAACCGGATTGGCCAACCAGGTTGGATGAAGCACTCCTTTGACCAGTCCTGCCGCCTCCAGCTTCTTAATTTCTTCGGCAATGAACTCTTGCCGCTCCAAAGCCTGTTTCCTCACCCTTTGCTTGATGGGCCGCGCATGAGGACAGGCAGCAAGGTGGTGCTCAATTACTTTCCTGGGAACGCCGGGGATGTCGGACGGTTGCCATGCAAACACGTCGACATTCGCCCGCAGGAAAGCAACGAGCACGCTTTCCTATTTGTCATCTAGGGTGGAACTTATGGTGAAAGTTCCCCCCATCCCGTCCTTCTTGGCAGGCACCTTCTTGGTTTCCGGCGGGGCAGCCTTGGACTTCTTGTTCTTGCCGGTGGAACTCTCTGGCACGTCCTCGACGGAAGCGCAGCACTCCGAGGAGGTGCGCTTGCCGGAATTGGCACCAAGGTTCCTGCCGGTCTTCTTCTTCCCCCCGGGAGTTCCAGCGGCAGGAGCAGATGCCTTGATGGCAGGTGCTGCAACTGCTTCCCGGTAAAGTTGGTCGGCACAGATGAGCGCATCCTTCTTATCGGAATGGATAGTGATGACGCTCAACGGCCCAGGCATCTTCAAGACGTTGTATGCGTAGTGTGATGCCGCCATAAACTTAGCCAGCGCTGGCCGACCAAGGATCCCATTGTATGACATGGGGATCTTGGCGACATCAAACACCACCTTTTCGGTCCTGAAGTTAAGCTCGCTGCCAAATGTTACCGGCAGCGTGATCTTGCCCTTAGGCTGGGTTCTTCCCGGGTTGACCCCTTGAAACGTACCCGTTTCCTCGAGGTCTTCATCGGGAATCTTGAGGTTGCGAATTGTCGGGGAAACCAACAATGGCAAACACCCGACCGCAGTTGTGCGATCAGGGTGATCCTCGGCGTCAAAGATGATAGGCGTGCTGGACCATTTCAGAGGCCTACATGCATCGGGGGATGGCTCTGCCGCATTAACCTCCCGCATCCACTGTTTAAGTTGGCGGTGGGAAGAATGCAGCGAGGCACCCCCATCAATGCACATAGCCTCCGTAGCCTTCTGGAATTCCTGCTCACTGGACTCGTCATCTTCCTCATCATCATCCCCTTCTTTATCTTGGCCCCGAGCAGGCCGATCCTTCTGTTGCTTGGCCTTGCCGCCGCGTTTCTTGCCGGACCCCTCAGCACCATCTTGGGCATTCTCCTTGTCTCGCCTCTCGTATTCGGCCTTCTGCTTCTCCACAAGCTGCTCAACTTGCCGGCAGTTCTGGAGATTGTGGCCCTTAGTGCGATGGATCTTGCAATACTGCTTGCCGGAGTTCTCCGACTTATCGGCAGCCGCCAAGGCCTGACAGGAAGGGCACCCGGCAAGATCCTTGCCGGGGTCGCCAACCTTGGCCTTCTTGGTGGCGCCAGGGTTGCCGGATTCCTCGACGGCAAGCACGGCCTTGCCTCCGCGCTTCCTATTCCGCCGTCGGCCTTTCCTTGATGGAGCCGCGGCATCTTCTTCTTCTGAGTCGCCTGTCGCACCAACAGCCTCACCGGGGAGTTTCCTCCCCTCTTCAGCTCGAGCGCACTTGTCGGCCAAAGTGTAAAGCTCGGCGATACTCCTGACTTTGTTCATTGCCAGCTCTTCCCGCATCCTGCGGTTACGCACGTTCTGATGGAACGCGCTAATGACAGCGGCAGGATGAACGTCAGGAATATTGTATTGCACCCGGCTGAATCTCTGCATAAACTTGCGCAGGGACTCGCCCTCCTTCTGAGGGATGATGTGCAAATCACTTTCTTGGCCAGGAGCTTGGTGGCCTCCAACAAAGGCACCAATAAACTGATGGCACAGATCCGACCAGGAAGAAATAGAATCCTCCGGCAGATGCATTAACCACGACCTAACGTTGGGTTTGAGCACCAACGGGAAGTAGTTGGCAAGTATCTTGTCATCTCGGCCCCCGGCAGCTTGCACCGCAATGGTGTAGATGCTCAGGAACTCCGAGGGATGGGTCTTGCCGTCATATTTCTCCGGGACCTCTGGCTTGAAGGTTCGGAGATTGGGCCACTGGACTTGCCGCAGCTCACGGGTAAACGCTGGAGGTCCTACCTCGTAAGGCAAGTCTCCTACGTTCCCTGGCGCGGGCTCGTCGACAACCGGCCCCGCGCGCTTATCAGACTGATAGCGCGCTTCCCGTCGCCGCTCGATGGTTGTTCGAGCGTCCTCCTTGCCTCGTTCCTGGAGAACCAGACGCTGATCACGGCGCATCCATGGATCGGACGACGCCGTGGAAACTTCTTCATGGCGGTCGACTTGCTGAGTCGTCGGCCGCTGCTGACGCCGCGGAGGAGAGTGCACTGTAGTTGCACCACCTCCGGTTTTCTCTGCACCGGCTCGCGTCGGATCGATGGGCCTCCGCTGAGAGGGCCCTGCCTCTTGCGGCCCATCCTTGTTAGCGAAGCCGATAAGGCTCTGGATAGTAGCTCGCCACTCCTCCATCTTCTCCGGGGCGGGAGGAAAATCGAGGAGCAGCTGTGCACGTGCCAAGGCTTCCGCTGGCGTAGGTGGTGGCGACAGGTGCGAGGTGCGTGAGGTGCTCTGACTCCTAACCAAGTTAGAAGGAGCACCGCCACGGTCACGCGACCGCGCGCCACCTTCGCCGGCAGCTCGGTGTGCATGCTGGTCTCGCGCATCTTGGGATCTATGCGCAGAAACCTTTTCGTAGGGACGCCCCGAACCACCAGCGCCATGATGTCGCTCATCTCGCACGACCTGGGCAGGTTGCGAGGCTCGCGCCGGCGCGGGAGCTCCAGCAGGCGCTCTTCGATCTCTAGAGTTTGTTGTGCCACCCGTAGGCAACACAACACCATCTCTAGATCCAGCGGCGCGCAAGTTACCACTGCCACTGCGAACGATACCACTCGCTTGGCTTGGGTCACCAGAACGCTGTGGGGGTTCCAGTCCTCTTCCTTCTGCACCCACACCATCGCCTGTCTGCGAAGGCGCGGGCAAAACGGACCCGGACGGTTGTGCTGTCGCAATGTTCTTCTTGGGCGGCATGATGATGAAGATGTTGAAGGAACTAGGGCGTCGACCACCAGATCAGGTTCACGCAACCTCGTTCCCCCTACCTGGCGCGCCAAAGATGTCGGGTCAATTCACCTATGGGATCCCGAGAGACCCCTTTACGATTCGGCGGGGGGAGAGGTATACGCAAAGAGCAGAACCAGTGATCGACGTGGGAAGCTTTTACCCAGGTTCGGGCCGCTGATCAGCGTAAAACCCTACTCCTGCTTTGTGTTCTTATTGATGTTCTTGAGCCCAGCCTTCAGGAGCACACGCAATGAACAGTGCGTTCAAAGAGCAGCTACACATGCAGAATGGGCCAGAAGTTCTCCTCCTCTGTAGCAGTTGCCTTGGGCCTCCTTTTATATGCTCAAAGGGGTCTCCACAGTGGCAAAATGTACATACATTGAGGTGTAAAGTAGCTACAGGGTATCATACCTAACCCCTGACGGATTAGGACAAACGCATTTAATGCACCGTGAGGTGTCCGTTTAGGTGTCCTCACTTTCTTGGGGATGGAAAAAGGGGCCATCCCATCAGCACCGCTTAAGCTCTCCTCCACTGGTGCGTTGCCACGCATCCAGAGAAGGACCCAGAATGTCAGGCTTTGTTACTGTGCCGGAGCGGTGGCATAGTGGCAGAATCTCGCCAGGCGCCGATCCTTGCCGGGCACCAATCCTTGCCGGGCGCCAGGGCTTGCCGGGCTCCTCGAGGCCATCCCGGCAAGGATCTTTCCGGGGAGGCTGGCCTTCGATTTCCAGCTTTGCTTATTTGCTGATTCTCAGATCTCTGACTTGACGATTTCCTTGATGACTTGAATCGACCTCGAGCTGATCCCGGCAAGCCTTGCCGCGAGGACGGCTACAACCGCCCGATCACAAGTAAGGGGTACTAGTGGCCCAATACTTAGTACACCGACACCGTCTGACATCCCCGGTGTTCCCAGGAAAGTAATTGAGCACTACCTTGCTGTCTGTCCTCATGCGCGGCCCGTCAAGCAAAGGGTCAGGAAGCAAGCCTTGGAGTGGCAAGAATTCATTGCCAAAGAAATCAGAAAGCTGGAGGCGGCAGGATTGGTCAAGGGAGTGCTTCATCCAACCTGGTTGGCCAATCCGGTTGTAGTGCGAAAAGCGAATGGGAAATGGAGGCTTTGTATCGATTATACAGATATCAATAAAGCCTGTCCAAAAGATCCTTTTCCCTTGCCGCGCATCGACCAGATTGTGGATGCCACCGCTGGTTGTGATCTCCTGTCTTTCCTTGATGCCTATTCAGGGTATCATCAGATTTTTATGGCAAAAGAAGATGAAGAGAAGACCGCATTTATCACCCCATGTGGTACGTATTGTTTCGTACGAATGCCTTTCGGGTTGAAAAGTGCCGGTTCGACATTTGCCAGAGCAATCCAAATTGGTTTTGAGCCTCAACTCCATAAAAATATGGAGGCGTATATGGATGATATAGTGGTCAAAACCAAAGACAAAGCGACACTCATTCAAGATTTAGAAGAAACATTTGCAAACTTGCGCAAGATCAACTTAAAGCTCAATCCTGAGAAGTGCGTGTTCGGTGTTCCTTCCGGCAAGCTCCTCGGATTCTTTGTATCTTGCCGGGGAATCGAAGCAAACCCCGACAAGATCAAAGCTATTGAGCAAATTGAAGCGCCGAGGCGCGTCAAAGATGTGCGTCGTCTTCCCGGCTGTGTTGCTGCTCTAAGCAGGTTTATTTCCAAATCTGCTGAGCGCGCCCTGCCCTTCTTCAAAATTTTGAAGAAGGCAGGTCCAATGAAATGGACTCCAGAGGCGGAGGCTGCGCTGCAAGATTTGAAGAAATACCTTTCATCTCCGCCGACGCTAGTTGCGCCTAAACCACAAGAGCCGTTGCTGCTGTATTTGGCAGCAACAAATCAAGTGGTTAGTGCTGCACTAGTGGCGCAGAGAGAGGCTGATGAGGAAGCAGCACCAGCGGTAGGACCGCCATGTGACGCGGCAAGATCTTCCCCGGCAAGGGTTGATCCCGGCAAGACTGGATCTGCGCGAACAGAAGAATCAGTGCAGAAGAAGAAGATGGTGCAGCGCCCAGTTTATTTTGTTAGCTCTCTTTTACAAGGAGCTAGGTCAAGATATTCTGGAGTGCAGAAGTTGCTTTTCGGCCTCCTTATGGCCTCGAGGAAGCTGCGCCATTATTTTCAAGCACATGAAATCACCGTCGTCACTCGCTTTTCATTGCAACGGATTTTGCAAAATCCAGAAGCAACCGGCAGGATCGTGGAGTGGGCGTTGGAGTTGTCCAGCTTTGGCCTCAAGTTTGAAAGCACTTCGACGATTCAGAGCAGGGCCTTGGCGGAGTTCATTGCGGAATGGACCCCAACGCCAGACGAAGAGGCTCAGGAAACAATTCTCCCCGGTGAGGAAATCGATCAGCAATGGGTTATGTACTTTGATGGGGCTTTCTCGCTGCAAGGCGCCGGTGCTGGCGTGCTGCTTGTCGCACCCACCGGAGAGCACCTCAAGTATGTAGTCCAAATGCACTTTCCCCAGGAGAGTTCGACCAACAACACTGCAGAATACGAGGGTTTGCTTGCCGGTCTCAGGATCGCGGCAGACCTTGGTATCAAAAAGCTCGTCATCAAAGGCGATTCACAACTTGTCGTCAGGCAAGTTAACAAGAGTTATCAAAGTCCATTGATGCAAGCCTACGTGGATGAAGTGAGGAAAATGGAAGAGCACTTTGACGGTCTGCAAATGGAGCACGTTCCCCGTGCCGAGAACAGTGTTGCTGACGACCTGTCAAAGCGTGCCGCCCTCAAGTTGCTTGTGGAACCAGGAACTTTTGTGCTCCAATTGACTCAACCATCTGTGGCGCCATCGATGCGGCAAGAAAAGAGAAGAAAGTTGAACTCTGGCGAGTACTTCCCGGCAGAGCTCCCCGGAGCCGCCGGCAAGGAAGTTGCCGAGATCGACATGCCTGCCGGGGAACAACAGGCTCCGGCAGGGCCTCAGGCCCTTGCTGTCGAGACAAACGTTCCCCCGGCAGAGGAGATGCCTTTAGTCCAAGCTGTCGAGCCTCAGGCTCCAGCATGGGCGCAACACATTGTCCATTTCCTTCAGACAGGAGAACTCCCTGAGGAACAGGAAGAAGCAGAAAGAGTAGCCCGTCGGTCTGTTATGTACAAGTTCGTCGATGACGTCCTGTACAGAAAGAGACCAAACGGTGTGAAATTGAAGTGCATTCCTCGGGAGGATGGACTAGAGCTATTGGTAGAGATACATGGAGGCATATGTGGCTCTCACATAGGGTCAGGAGCGCTTGCCGGGAAAGCATTCCGGCAAGGTTTCTTTTGGCCCACCGCTCTCCAAGATGCAACTGCACTAGTCACCAAGTGTGAAGCGTGACAGTTTCATTCGAAGAAATCACATCAACCAGCTCAGGCTCTTCAAACAATCCCTCTCTCCTGGCCATTTTCGGTCTGGGGGCTCGACATACTGGGCCCTTTCCCCCGTGCTACCGGGGGCTTTGAGTACTTGTACGTTGCTATCGACAAGTTCACAAAGTGGACGGAGGTGGAAGCGGTGAGGAAGGTGACAGCACAATCAGCCGTCAAGTTCTTTAAGGGAATTGTTTGCCGTTTCGGTGTGCCCATTAGGATCATCACCGATAACGACACGCAGTTCACAAGTCGCACCTTCATGCAGTACGTCCAAGACCTTGGCGGCAAGATTTGTTTTGCCTCTGTTGCTCACCCGAGAAGCAACGGCCAAGCGGAGAGGGCCAATGCTGAAGTGTTGCGCGGTCTCAGGACCAGGACTTTTGACAGGCTGAGAAAGTGCGGAAGACGCTGCATTGATGAGTTGCCGGCGGTTCTTTGGTCAATCAGAATGACACCAAATCGAGCCACCGGCCAGACACCATTTGCTCTGGTCTACGGAGCGGAAGCAGTTCTCCCCACGGAACTCATATACGGATCACCTCGAGTGCTCGCTTATGATGAGCTTGAGCAAGAGCAACTGCGGCAAGATGACGCTGTGCTCCTTGAGGAGAATCGTCTTCAGGCTACTGTGCGAGCTGCATGCTACCAGCAAGCTTTGCGCCGCTACCATAGCCGCAAAGTTCATGCCCAGAGCCTTGAGGAAGGCGACCTTGTTCTTCGGCGGATTCAGTCCGCCAAGAATTCAAACAAGTTGACGCCAAAGTGGGAAGGCCCTTATCGGGTAGTACGAGTCACCAGGCCCGGCGCTGTCCGCTTGGAGACCGAAGATGGCGTTCCAGTGAGCAATTCCTGGAATATCGAACATCTTCGCAAGTTCTACCCATAAGGCGCGGTTGCCGGGGGCTCCCGGCAACCACCCTTTTGTACAAGTCTTGCCGGCAAGGCATGTGATCCTTTGTACAAAGCCAGGAGCAGACCCTAAGCACAGATGAATAAATTTAAGTGTTGTACATTCCCTTATTGATTCCCATGTTCATATTTATATATGCATGTTTGTCTAAGATGTTGTATGACACCTACTCCCGGTAAGTTCTAACGAACCGCCAAGGTTTCATGCCTTTATTTTCTCTTCTTTATTTTTAAAAGACAGAAGGATCCCTCGCGTGCACATTTGCCGGGGGGGGGGGGGAAGGGCAGAATTGAATATCAATTGGCGACGTTCGGAATCGACGCTTGCCGGAGGAAGGACAAAGACAGAAAGCTAAGTCCTAAAAACTCAGAGCAAGTTTTTCTTTTATTACAAAGTTATTTCCTTGGACGATTCCGACTCTTGTATGGAAAATCTGCACGCGAAGGAACCCTTGATTGTAATCGGTCGCGCCCTTATTTTGTTCCGAGCCCGCTCAACAATTTAAGTGGCTGCATTGAGAACACCAAGGAGTCTTGCCGGCCGCTGCGCCTCCAGCAGGCTGCTGAAGTCCCGCACCCAGCGCTCGCGGCAGGTTGCGCGCCGGCAAGTTTTTTTTAGTAAGCGTAGGGTGAACTCCATACATAAGGGAATCAGACAAGGAAAATAGCAAGCATGAACCTAAACATAGGCGAGTTATATTACATTCATGAGTTGCCGCAATTCTAACTTGAGACTTAATTGTCTTTTACATGGAATGACAACGGCAAGAAAAGGGCGAGCACTCAATCCCTGCGCTGGCCTTTGATCCTTTTGATGGAGTCCACCTTCTCAAGGATAGGCGCGATGCACTCTTCAAGCGCCTCAACATTTGCGTCCCTTGGCAGATGACCGAGCGCGTTGGAGAGGTCGATGCCGGGATTGCTGTGCACCACTTTGATGAGCACCTTGCGGAGGACGGCCCGGCAAAGCCGGCGAGTCTCATTGGCCAATTGGGTCGCCCGGCTAGACTGGAGCACCCTCAAGGCGTTTATGATGCTTTCGATGAACATCGTCAACCTGGCACTTGGAGATATTCTTTCCTCGGAAGAATACTTGAAGTTCGACAGGCCCATGGTTGACAGTTCTGCCGTAAGCTTCTCCGCGGTGGCGATGAGACGTCCAGTCCAGATCTCCACTCCCTTTTCGTAATCAGCCTGGGCTTCGGCGGCACTCTTGAGCAGGTTCCTCTCTCCTTGGAGATCCTTGAGTAGAGCCTTCTCACGGGCCCTGCCGGCCTCGAGAGACTTCTGCAGCGTGGTCAGTTTCAGCTCCAGAACCGCAATGTTATCAGCCGCAGAGGAGAGCTGCTTGGTTTTGTCGGACAGGGCAACTTGCATCTCCGCCAAGGAGTGGAGGGTTTTTTCCCTGTCACCCTTGAGCGTCGAGAGCTCCTTGCCGTGCTCTTCGAGATCTGTTTCCAGCCTCTTCACCTTGTCGCTCAGCTCATTCTTGGTGGCCTCTGCAGCTTCGACAGCATCGACGGCCTCCTTGAGCTTGCCGGCGTGACTTGCAGTCAGAGCTTCGAGCGCCTCCTTATGTTTTTGCTCCAGCTCCTGGGTCCGCCGCGCGACAAGATTCTCTATATCTTCATCTTTGCTGCGAAGCTTGGCGGCGAGCGCCTGCTCATGTGCGGTGAGATCTTCCTCATGAGCATCAAGAGCAACGCGGCGCCCCGTCAGGAGGGCATCTTCGGCAGCAATCCTTTGAGCAGCTTCATCATGCGCCTTCTCCATATCGGATTGCTTCAGGAGGATCTCTGTCCACTGCTGGCTCACTTGCTCCCGGCCGGCAACCAACTCTTGGAGGGCCTCGGCGTGCCAGACTTGCATCTGTTTGACGCGCCTTTGAAAATCTGCTTTGGCCGCCTCGACAACCGCCATTCTGGAGTCCGCCTTATCTTTCCGGGCGCGGTGGAGAGCCTGGAGCTTGCGGAAATTCTCGCCCATGGCCTGAAGGAGCTAATCCTCTTCAGATTTGCCGCTGCTAGCGCTGGGATCGTCAACAACTTCGAGCCCGGCAGCAGCGATGATTTCTTCAAAAACTTCTCCTTCGGCTGGTGCCCCAGTGCTTGCCGTCCTCGGCAAGTTGACGAACAGGTTCTCGCCAACCTTGAGGTATTTGCTGGATGAGGGGCCTTCGGATGTCGACGGCTGGTCTTCAGTGACCGCCTCACTAGTAGCAGGGGGCTCTGTGGCCGGGGCAGCGCCTGGCACTCCTGCGGCAGGAATGCCGTCAGTACGGTCGTCGGCCTCCCTGTCGCCCCCTTCAATAGGTTCCTTGGCGGGTTCCTCTTGTGCAGTCTTGGCGGCCTCCCCATCAAGAGCACCACCAGCCTCGACAGTGTCAACCTTGGTGGCCTCGCTGGCAGCGATCCTGTCTGCTTCGGCAGCGGCATCCCTGGCGGTCTCCTCGATGACAACGTCGACGTCTATGTGTTCCATCACAGGGAACTCTGAAGGACGAAGGAGGAAATTAGAATAAGATCGAGATTGAAGTTTGAAGCGACTAAAGACAGAGAGATAAGAGAAAGAGTAACAAGCACTCTGAGGCAATCGAGTACCTGCGTCGAGCTGTTGGGAGGTGGCCTCCCCCCTCTCGGCAACTTCAGTTGCCGGGGGCGGGTTGCCGGGGTCCGTGCTTGCCGGCTCCTCCTCAATTAAGATGGGCTCGTCGGTAGGATCTCTTGCCGGGGACGTGCTTGTGGGCGGCGTGGTCGATGGAGGTGGCACGACGGGGATGTCTTCCGACAACTCTCCTTGTTGCCGTTCTTCTCCTGCGAGCCCAAGAATATCAGCGACAAGAATGGAAGCCTCAGCACCCGCCAGCGGAAAAAAGAACAGTAAACTTACGCTGGGGGCTGCGCTGGGGGCTGTGCTGGGGGCTGCGTTGAGGACTAGGCTCTGGGCTGACGATGATGGTTTCTGGCACGCTCGTGGAGCCTGCCGGGGGCTCGTCGCCCGTAGAAGACCTTGACCTCTTCGCCATCCTCTCCAGCAAGGTTTCTGCATCACTGCAGAGACAATATGAGCAAGTTAGTAAGATCGATCCAAGGTTGAAATATAAGAACTGTGGCAAAGTACTCACTCTTCCTCCTCTCGCTCCGGACTAAAGCTGGAGATGTCAAAATCGACCTCCGCTGCAATGTCTGAGTGGGAAGGCGGAGGAGGGGTCCTAGGCCGCTTAGCTGTGGCAGGCGCCGAAGCAGCTTCCGGTGCGGTAGTGTGAGACGCCCCCGCCGCCCCAGCAGTGGCCGCTGGTGTGGGTCTCGCGCGCCGCGCAGGCTGTTGACGGGCCCCTTGCCGCGGTCCAGTCTTGCCGGCCACTTTCTTGCCAGGAGCCTCACCGCTCGAAGAAGGCTGGCTTGCCGGGATGCCAGATGCAGCCTTCCGAAGAACACGCTTCGTCTTCTTCGGGGCTGGGAGCTCTTCTTGCATTTCCTCTTCAGCCGTGTCCTCGCCGGACGAGCTCTCAGCGGCTGCGCTGCTCTGTTCCCCGGCAGCTTTGTCCTCCCCGGCAGGTTTTACCTCCACTACTACCTCTGCATCGCTGGCTTCCCATTCTGTGAAGCCGACGCTGCCGGCCTCCGCGGCAAGATTTGCCTCCTCCACCCTAGTAGCAATGTAAGCTACTTCTTGGTCGGTGGTGGCTCGGATGAAATCTGACTCTTGCCGGATAGGTCTCTCCGTCAGGTTGTCGAAAAACTTCTGCGCTTCCTCCTCGGTTGGCTCGGCCCAGGTCGGGTCAAGACCGTGGGCGTTGAACATCGGCAGGAAGGCGATGATTGACCCCAAGGCAGAATTGTTGCACAAGGGGACGATCCTTGCCGGTAGCCGGTGCTTGTCTTCGCGCTGGAATAATTTTTGATGGAGAGCACCAAGCTGCATAGTGGTCAGATTATTGTTCAGCCCGGGGCGCAATCTCATGACATCTGCTGCATTTCTGTATTCCCAAGCTGGCCTTCCCCTGTTCTGCAAAGGGGCGATGCGGCGGCGGAGAAAGTCAAAGCCAATCATCTCCATCGTCAGCCCGGCAGCCTTCAGGCGAAGGATCCTGGTGGTGGCGATTGTGAGCCTCTCATCCTCCGCAGCAAGATCGCTCCAATCCTTGCCGCGGACCACCTTCTGTTGCCGGGGAAGACAAAACAGATGGGGATGTGCTTCCTGGATCCAGCACCATTCAGCCCGCCACTCGTCCCACTTTTCGCGGTAAACTCCCTCTGGGTATATTTCCTTATTCCAAGCCCTTGGAATCCATGCGATAGAACTAGAGAGGGCCTCTCCTTTTTGGATGCGAGGGAAGAAGTAATGGTGAAAAAGAGCAGAATTGGGAATCACGCCGACAAAGTTTTCACAGAGATGGGCAAAGATAGACATGCAAAGTACCGCATTCGGCGTGAAATCGAGAAGACGAAAGCCGTATGTGTACATGATATCATTGAAGAAGTCGGAAAAGGGGGGACAGAGCCCGCAATAGAAATATGCAGTGAAGAAAGGGTATCTGTCCGATCCACCTTTGGAACAAGCACCTGGGATTACGTGTGTGGCGAGGTGAGCTTGCATCTCCTTCGTCCACATGCACTGGTACCGCCCCTTCAGAGCTTCAGCATCGAGCATTGGGGGGAAGACGACAAGCCTCTTCCGCATCTTCGCCAGTTCGCTCTCCGAGACATCGGCTTTCGCTTCCTTGCCCTTGCCTTTGCTGGCCTTGGGCGGCATGGCGGCTGTGAGGGCGGAAGCCGGGAGTGGAGCGAGCGTGGAAGCGGCGTGCGGAAGAGGAAAAAGCTTCACTCTGAGCTCGAGAAGAGGAAGGCGATGGTGACGGCCAGATTGAGAAGAAGAGGGGGGTAAATAGGCTTGTGCCTCTGCGGCTTCTCCTTTTTATGGGGAAGGAGCGGGGCCGCCTATTTTATTCCCCAATGTGAATGCGCCTCTATTGGCGCGTTGCAGTTGCAGCCTTTGGGGCACGCTTCCCACGTCGCGCGCTCGATGCGTGTAGTGGGGGGCACAGTAAAACGAGATGTTTACGAGCAGTTAATCCCCTACCACCCGTGCCCGTGCACTGTTTGGGCCTAGCCCAACAACGCCTCGCACTCGTGTATGGCCTAGGCCCGGGGGCTCCTGTCGGTGTACTACGTATTGGGCCACTAGTACCCCGTACTTGTGCACGGGCAGTTGTAGCCATCCCCGTGGCAAGGCTTGCCGGGAACAGTTCGAGGTCGGTTCAAGCCACCAAAGGAATCATCGAGTCAGAGATCTGGGGATCAGCAGATAACCAGGGCTGGGATCCAAAGGCCAGCTTCCCCGGCAAGATCTTGCCGGGGTGGCCTGCGGAGCCCGGCAAGGCTTGGCGCCTGGCAAGGCTTGGTGTCCGGCAAGGCTTGGCGCCCGGCAAGGCTTGGCGTCCGGCAAGGCTTGGCGCCCGGCAAGTTTCGGCGCCTGGCGAGATTCTGCCACTGTGCCACCGCTCCACCACAGCGACAAAGCCTGACATTCTGGGTCCTTCTCTGGATGCGTGGCAACGCTCCAGTGGAGGAGAGCTTAAGCGGTACTGATGGGATGGCCCCTTTTTCCATCCCCAAGAAAGTGAGGACACCTAAACGGACACCTCACGGTGCATTAAATGCGCTTGTCCTAATCTGTCAGGGGTTAGGTATGATACCCTGTAGCTACTTTACACCTCAATGTATGTACATTTTGCCACTGTGGTGACCCCTTTGAGCCTATAAAAGGAGACCCAAGGCAACTGCTACAGAGGAGGAGAACTTCTGGCCCATTCTGCATGCGTAGCTGCTCTTTGAACGTACTGTTCACTGCGAGCGCTCCTGAAGGCTGGGCTCAAGAGCATTAATAAGAACACAAAGCAGGAGTAGGGTTTTACGCTGATCAATGACCCGAACCTGGGTAAAAACTTCCCGCGTCGATCGTTGGTTCTGCTCTTTGCGTATACCTCTCCCCCCGCCGAATCGTAAAGGGGTCTCTCGGGATCCCATAGGTGTCGTACCCCGATATTCTCCGCTTTGGGTTCGAGCTTATCAGGCTAGAGCCTCTTGACATGAGCGTCACATCCCCAAACTTTAAGAAATGTCAACTTAGGTTTCTTGCCAAACCAGAACTCATATGGTGTCATCTCAACAGATTTAGACGGTGCCCTATTTAAAGTGAATGTGGCTGTCTCTAATGCATAACCCCAAAATGAAAGTGGCAAATCGGTAAGAGACATCATAGAACACACCATATCCAATAGAGTACGATTACGATGTTCGGACACACCATTACGCTGTGGTGTTCCAGGTGGCGTGAGCTGTGAAACAATTCAACATTGTCTTAAATGCATACCAAACTCGTAACTCGAATATTCACCTCCATGATCAGATCGTAGAAACTTTATTTTCTTGTTATGATGATTTTCCACTTCACTCTAAAATTCCTTGAACTTTTCAAATGTTTCAGACTTGTGTTTCATTAAGTAAATATACCCATATCTACTCAAATCATCTGTGAAGGTAAGAAAATAACGATATCCACCGTGTGCTTCAACACTCATCGGACCGCATACATTACTATGTATTATTTCCAATAATTCACTAGCTCGCTCCATTGTTCCGGAGAATGGAGTTTTAGTCATCTTGCCCATGAGGCATGGTTCACATGTCTCAAATGATTCATAATCAAGATATTCCAAAAGTCCATCAGCATGGAGTTTCTTCATGTGCTTTACACCAATATGACCTAAGCGGTAGTGCCACAAATATGTGGTACCATCATTATTAACTTTGCATCTTTTGGCATCAATATTATGAATATGTGTATTACTACGATCGAGATTCAACAAGAATAAACCATTCACAAGGGGTGCATGAGCATAAAAGATATTACTCATATAAATAGAACAACCATTATTCTCTGACTTAAATGAATAACCGTCTCACAATAAACAAGATCCAGATATAATGTTCATGCTCAACGCGGACACCAAATAACAATTATTTAGGTTTAAAACTAATCCCGAAGGTAGTTGTAGAGGTAGCGTGCCGACGGCGATCACATCAACCTTGGAACCATTTCGGACGCACATCGTCACCTCGTCCTTAGCCAGTCTTCGTTTATTCCACAACTCCTGTTTAGAGTTACAAATATGAGCAACCGAACCAATATCAAATACCCAGGTGCTACTACGAGCACTAGTAAGGTACACATCAATAACATGTATATCAAATATACCTTTGTTGACGTTGCCAGCCTTCTTATCTGCCAAGTACTTGGGGCAGTTCTGCTTCCAATGACCATTCCCCTTGTAGTAGAAGCACTCAGTCTCAGGTTTGGGTCTAGCCTTGGGTTTCTTCACGGGAGCAGCAACTACTTTACCGTTCTTCTTGAAGTTCCCTTTCTTTCCCCTGCCTTTCTTGAAACTAGTGGTCTTTTTAACCATCAACACTTGATTCTCCTTCTTGATTTCTACCTCCGCAGCCTTAAGCATCAGGAAGAGCTTGGGAAGTGTTTTCACCATCCCTTGCATATTATAGTTCATCACAAAGCCCTTATAGCTTGGTGGTAGTGATTGGAGAATTCAGTCAATAACCGAGTCATCTAGAAGATTAACTCCCAACTGAGTCAAGCGGTTGTGCAACCCATACATTCTGAGTATATGGTCACTAACAGAACTGTTCTCCTCCATTTTACAACTAAAGAACTTGTAAGAGATGTCATACCTCTCGACCCGGGCATGAGCTTGAAATACCAATTTCAGCTCCTAGAACATCTCATATGCTCCGTGGTGCTCAAAATATCTTTGGAGACCCGGTTCTAAGGCGTAAAGCATGGCGCACTGAACTATCGAGTAGTCATCAGAACGTGCCTGCCAGATGTTCACAACATCCACATACGACGCTGGAGGGGGTGCGTCACCTAGCGGTCCATGAAGGACATAAGCCTTCTGTGCAGCAATGAGGATAATCCTCAAGTTACAGACCTAGTCCGCATAGTTGCTTCCATCATCTTTCAACTTAGCTTTCTCTAGGAAGGCATTAAAATTCAGGGGAACTACAACACGGGCCATTGATCTAGAACACAAAGTTTGCAAAGACAATTAAGACTAAGTTCATCATAATTTAGTTCAGTTAATCAAATTACTAATGAACTCCCACTTAAATCAACATCCCTCAAGTTGTCTAAGTGACACATGATCCAAATCAACTAACCCATGTCCGATCATCACGTGAGATGGGGTAATCATCAATGGTGAACATCTTCATGTTGATCAATGACTCATGTTCGACCTTTCGGTCTCCTGTGTTCCGAGGCCATGTCTGTACATGCTAGGCTCGTCAAGTTTAACCAAAGTATTCTGCATGTGTAAAACTGGCTTACACCCATTGTATGCGAACATGGAGTCTATCACACCCGATCATCACGAGGTGCTTCGAAACAACGAACTTCTGCAACAGTGCATACTCAGGGAGAACACAATTTCTCGAAATTAAGTGAAGGGATCATCTTATAATGCTACCATCATTCTAAGCAATATAAGATGCATAAAAAGGATAAACATCACATGCAACCAATATGACATGATATGGCCATTATCATCTCGTGGCTTTGATCTCCATCTCCAAAGCACCAGCATGATCTCCATCGTCACCGGCATGACACCATGATCTCCATCATCGTGTCGTTGATACGTCTCCATCGTATCTACTTTTCCAAACTCTTTTGCCCTTGTTTTTGGACTCTAATTTGCATGATTTGAAGGGAACTAGCCCGGACTGGCGCTGTTTTCAGCAGAATTGCCATGGTGTTATTTATGTGCAGAAATCAAAGTTCTCAAATTGACTTGAAAATTTATGGAGAATTTTTGTGGAATATATAAAAAATACTGGCGGAAAAAGATACCAGAGGGGCCCACCCAGGGGCCACAAGCCCTAGGGGCGCACCTACCCCCAGGGCGCGTCTCCCAGGCTTGTGGGGCCCCTGGAGCTCCGGCAACCCTAAGTCCAACTCCATATATACCTATTCATGGAGAAAAAAATCAGGGAGAAGGATTCATCGCGTTTTTATGATACGGAGCCGCCGCCACCTCCCATTCTTCATCGGGAGGGCTGATCTGGAGTCCGTTCGGTGCTCCGGAGGGTAGAATTCATCGCTATCATCATCATCAACCTTCCTTCATCGCCAATTTCATGTTGCTCACCGCCGGGAGTGAGTAATTCCTTCGTAGGCTTGCTGGACGGTGATGGGCTGTATGAGATTTATCATGTAATCGAGTTAGTTTTGTTAGGGTTTGATCCCTAGTATCCACTATGTTCTGAGATTGATGTTGTTATGACTTTGCTATGCTTAATGCTTGTCACTAGGGCCCGAGTGCCATGATTTCAGACCTGAACCTATTATGTTTTCATGAATATATGAGAGTTCTTGATCCTATCTTGCAAGTTGTAGACACCTATTACGAGTTATGATCCGCATACCCCAAGGTGACAATAATTGGGATTCTTTCCGGTGATTACCGTAGTTTGAGGAGTTCATGTATTCACTAAGTGCTAATGCTTTGTTTCGGTTCTCTATTAAAAGGAGGCCTTAATATCCCTTAGTTTCCTTATGGACCCCACTGCCACGGGAGGGTAGGACAAAAGATGTCATGCAAGTTCTTTTCCATAAGCATGTATGACTATATACAGAATACATGCCTACATTATATTGATGAATTGGAGCTAGTTATGTGTCGCCCTAGGTTATGACTGCTACATGATGAATATTATCCAACACAATTATCCATCGCTGATCCAATGCCTACGAGCTTTTCACATATTTATCTTTGCTAAGTTACTTCCGTTGCTGCTACTGTTACAATCACTACAAACTGCTACAGTTACCGTTACTATCATACTACTACTTTACTACTAAATACTTTGATGCAGATATTAAGTCTTTCAGGTGTGGTTGAATTAACAACTCAACTGCTAATACTTGCAAATATTCTTTGGCTCCCCTTGTGTCGAATCAATAAATTTGGGTTCAATACTCTACCCTCGAAAACTGTTGTGATCCCCTATTCTTGTGGGTTATCAAGACCTTTTTCTGGCGCCGTTACCGGGGAGCATAGCTCTATTTGCTGAGTCACTTGGGATTTATATCTGTTGATCACTATGAAGAATCTGAAAGATACCAGAACCAAGATCGTTCCCTCTAGGACGAGGGGAGGTAAGGAACTGCCATCTAGCTCTGCACTTGATTCACCTTCTGTTTTGAGTAAGCTCGCTACACCACCACCTGCTATTAATTCTGATATGTCGCAAGTAATTGATGATGCTACTTCTTCTATGAATGATGCTTATGATGATACTAGTACTTTGCTTGATAATACTGTGCCACTGGGAGAATTTCTTGATGAACAACTTGCTAGGGTTAATGAAATTGAGAATGCTGAAACTGATAATATTTCTGAAACTGATGAAATTATTAAAACTGGAAACTTTGAAACACCTATTAGACCCAACAGTCCTAGATATGAATTGCCTGATATACCTGAAGGTTATGTTATGGATGGAGAGGTAGCTAGGGATTTTCTTTCTTGTAAGGATAGAGATGACCTTAAGAAATTACTAGTCAAGTTGAAAGAAAAATCTTTGAATGCTAGAATGAAATATGACCCCCAGTTTGCTACTTCACCTATTTTTGTTACTGATAAGGATGATGAATTCTCTCTCAATCCTAAGTTAATTACTTTGGTTGAATCTCATCCTTTCCATGGTTATTAATCTGAAACTATTGTGGCACATCTTACTAAATTGAATAATATAGCCACCCTATTTTCTCATGAGGAAAAAATTCGCTATTACTATATTCTTAAGTTGTTTCCTTTCTCATTAAAGGGTGATTCTAAGATATGGTTTAATTCTCTTGCTCCTGGTTGTGTGCGTAGTCCCCAGGATATGATATATTACTTCTCTGAAAAATATTTTCCTCCTCATAAGTAACAAGCTGCTTCAAAGGAAATATTTAACTTTGTGCAAATTGAAGAAGAGGGTCTCCCACAAGCTTGGGGGAGGCTTCTCCAATTACTTAATGCTTTGCCTGATCATCCTCTCAAGAAAAATGAAATACTTGATATCTTTTATAATGGACTAACCGATGCTTCTAGGGACCACCTAGATAGTTGTGCTGGTTGTGTTTTCAGGGAACAAACTGTTGAACAAGCTGAAGAACTATTAAATAATATATTGAGTAATGATAATGATTGGACTCTTCCTGAGCCACCTCCTAAGCCAACTTCGAAGAAGAGAGGTATTCTATTTCTCAATCCTGAAGATATGCAAGAGGCAAAGAAATGTATGAAAGAAAAAGGTATTAGAGCTGAAGATGTTAAGAATTTAACACCTATTGAAGAAATACATGGTCTTAATACCCCGACACAAGTATTAGAGGTAAATTCTCTCTATAGATTTGATGAAGGTGATATTCCTCATACTAAAACTGCTAGTCAATGTTTGGATGAATTTGATAACTTTATTGTTAAACAAGAAAACTTCAACGCATATGTTAGTAGACAATTGAAATGAAATGCTTATATGATTGAACGCTTGAGTGACTATATGTTTAGAACTGTTAATGATCTCAAGGTTGTTAGTAAACATGCTTCCATGGTAAAAACTCAAGTAGAACAAGTTCTCGAGGCATAAAATGATTTTCTTAATGAAATGAACAATAAGATGAATGATCATGTTGTTAGGGTTATGACTAGGGGTGGTAAAATGACTCAGGAACCTTTGTATCCTAAAGGTCATCCTAAGAGAATTGAACAAGATTCTCAGAGAATTAATACTAATGCACCTAGTCCTCCTAAAAAGAAATATGATAGGACTTTGCATGCTTCTAGTGAACCTATTATAGACATACCTGAGAATCCAAATGATATTTCTATTTCTGATGCTGAAACACAATCTGGTGATGAACATGAACCTAGTAATAATGATAATGATGATGTTCATGTTGATGCTTAACCTAGTAATGATAATGATGTGGAGATAAAACCTGTTGTTGATCTTGATAACCCACAACCTAAGAATAAAAGATATGATAAGAGAGACTTCATTGCTAGGAAACATGGTAAAGAAAGAGAACCATGGGTTCAGAAACCCATGCCCTTTCCTCCTAAAGCTTCAAAGAATAAGGATGATGAAGAATTTGAGCGCTTTGTTGAAATGTTTAGACCTGTCTTTTTGCGCTTACGTTTGACTGATATTCCGAAAATGTCTCCTTATGCTAAGTATATGAAATATATTGTTACAAATAAAAGAAAGATTTCGGAAGCTGAAATTTCCACCATGCTTGCTAATTATACATTTAAGGGTGGAATACCAAAGAAACTAGGAGATCCAGGAATACCAACTATACCATGCTCCATTAAAAGAAACTATGTTAAAACTACTTTATGTGATCTAGGAGCCGGTGTTATTGTTATGCCCTTCTCTTTATATCGTAGACTTGATTTGAATAAGTTGACACCAACTGAATTTTCTTTGCAAATGGCTGATAAATCAACTGCTATACCCGTCGGTATTTGTGAGGATGTGTCTGTCATAGTTGCAAATGTTACTATCTTAACGGACTTTGTTATTCTTGATATACCCGAGGACGACAGTATGTCGATCATCCTTGGTAGACCCTTTTTGAACACTGCAGGGGCTGTTATTGATTGCAATAAGGGCAATGTCACTTTTCATGTTAATGGTAATGAGCATACGGTACACTTTCGGAAGAAGCAACCTCAAGTGCATAGTATCAATTCTATTGGAAAAATTTCAACAATTACTATTGGAGGTTTTGAATTCCCTATTCCTATTGCCAAAAAGAAATATGAAATTCTTATTGTTGGGGATGCATATCCCCGTCGAGGTAACCTAGTGCTATACGAAGATTCTCCGGTTTCATGTCATTCGGAAGAAGTTTGTTAATAAGACTTGATCAACCTTATTAATAGATTCCTTTTGACGGGCATATGATGGATGAATCTAGTTATATATAAAAAGTAGGACGCTGATAACACCCACACGTGTGGTGGGAGCGACATCCGCCCACACGCTTTATAACACACAGACCGCGCCACATCACCTCATGCATGCATGTGGGAATCTTTTTTAATTTCCAGTTTTTAAAATGTTTTATCTCTTAAATGAAAAATCCGATTGAAGATCTGTTTTCACCATTAAATCCATCGCGATGAGATCTTCGAAACTAGATCTCATATCAATATGTTTCGATGACTTTTTTTTGGGTTAAAAGTTGCCATGTCTATTGCACATGAATTGCCATGGTGTTTACACTGAAGTTGCCATGATATGTTTCAGCTATTTTCTTCTACATTTAAAAGTAAATTTTGACATATTATAAAATGGAGAATTAAGAAACTAGACTTGCCATGAACCATAAACTAAAATTGCCATGATACATGCACTTCAAATTGCCATGGTTCATACAAAAAATAATTTTATTGGTCAAAGTACTGGAATTGCCATGGTCAAAATACTAAAATTGCCATGCTCTATCAACTAAAATTGCCACATGGCAACTTTAGTGTAAACACTATGGCAACTACGGTGTAAACATCATGGCAACTTTTGGGCAAAAAAAAAATTTCGTTGAAACATATCAACATGGGATCTAGTTTTGAAGATCTGGTCGAGACAGATTTAATGGTGAAAACGGGTTTTTAATTAGGAGATAAAACATTTTTAAGCCAAAAACCAAAAAGATTCCCGCTGATGTCATTTGTTTTGACATGGCAAAATGAATGGTAATGGAGGTGTTTGGGCCATGTTGCTTCGTGCCACACTTGTGGGCGTTAACATTTGCGACAAAGTAATATACGAGCTAACTAGAAAATAGATAAATTTGCTAGAAATTACCACAATAATTAGAAATATCTTGCCGTTGAATCTAATATATCATCAACATTAATTAAATCACAGCCAATGAATTTCATTAATACTTTCCACATCTTCTTCTATCATGTACGGCCTGTACCAAGACCCACGTAAAAATCATACCCGAGCTCCAATTCAATGGCCAAAAAAAGAGCTGTGATCAGTTAAAAAAATATGATAACCTAGCGCGGCCACCGACCGCACCTTGTCTGTAGGATCGCCGTTGTGCCACTATGGCGTCACATCCATGTTCCCAACCAGAAGGAATCAGCCAGACCATCCCAGGTGTCTCGCATGGGCATCAATCCTATGGAGCGTTAGCGGCGACCCAAGTAGAGGCAGGTTGATCCATTCTCCCAAGCTATCCAATTGAAGGCTATACTACCCTTTTGCATGCATGTTCTTATAGCTATTTTGTTCTTTTGCACCATGTTTTTCTATTCTTTTCAATTCAATCTGATCTTACATCTTACATGAAAGCAGAACATGCATCCGAGAAGAAACTATTGTTTCATTACTACTAGATTAGAGTACATATGGACATCTACATAAACAAATGATTTAAATCTGTTGTATCAAATACATAGAGAGCTATCTTCCGCGTGGATACTTTACCGGAAAGAAAGATCTCCTTCAAGATTCACTCAGGAATTCCTGCTACACCGAGCCACCCAAACTTCCTCGAGAGAACCCTAGCACCGTTCTCCTCCAAGATGTCCTGAATTTTGAAGGTCTGCCCACAAAGCTTCGGCCTGGACGCAGACATACGCCATGAACTGCATTGCCTCCATGAGGGATTGAAAACTGACTTCTCCCATTGCAACGATGCACGGCTGCTCGATGCAGATGTTGGACCTGACAAGCAGCCGCAAGTGTTGGACCTGACGGATCAGTAAAAAAGAACTAGGATGCCCTAGCGCGGCCACCATCTCCATTGGAATTGCTGTTGCGCTATATAGTGTTAGCGACATCCCAAGCTGAGGCAAGTATTAGATCAATTTCTAAAACCTATTCTTTCGCTCTTTGCATGCATGCCTCTTTTTTCCCAAGAACTGTTCTGCACATGTATAAGTTTGTATTAGCGTTGCCAAAATATGCCCAACTAACAAGTTTTAGCTCAATTCGGCAAGCCACTGACTTTTACCTCCACTTACCAATATTGAGCTTGTAGAACATTGTACATAATATTGAGGATTGTCCGATCAACTCCTGCCAGCAATGACACAACCTACATCATTAGTTCCGTCTAGCGACAACACCACCTCTAGCAGGTACCATCTTCTGCACGAAATCAAGCCACCTCCAACAAGATCCATATTGGAAAGGAAATTCATATAGTTTACCAAGAGTATATTGTGAGTATTTTCTTTATAAAGCGTACTGGAAATCCAAGGAACAGAAGTCATGAATGAAGCAAAAAGGGTTACAGAGAACAAACTTCTCAATGATCAGGTATTTCACTTCTCATCTTCTACATGTGTTAAATAATTGATGTTATTTTATGAATTTCCAAAAACTGCAGGCAAATATATTCGGAAAAAAGTATGTCCATATGTAATTACATTAGAAGATGATTCAGATAAAGACTATGAAGAAACTTCATACATGTTAAAAACCTTACCCACGATAAATTTAAAATAGTACCCGAAAGAACTCTTTACACATGTCAAAACTTTACATTTCTAATTTAAGATAAACAAATGTCCTATTTTATATTCCAATCTATATGGTAGAGTATCTTACCTTACAGGCAGGACAGGACGAAAATAAGGGCCATTTTAGCATTGACGGTATCAATGACGAGGTACTCTCATCTAAGAAATAGAGTTCATATTTTTAAATGTTTGAACGGACATGCACTAGCACCTTGGTGCAACAATGCCCCGTATATATATATATATATATATAGCCCTGAACATAATTAATTATATAATTATGCTAGCCTAGAAGGGAAATTATGTTACTGGCATTCAGATTGTAGTGAACGAATGGGATTCAAAATCTACAGGAAAAAACAAAAAAAGGACGACATACAAAAATAGGAGAAAATTATCAACATAAGACAAGAGGATTAGGAAATCAACTGGAAGGAACACAAGCTAGAACAAGGCAGTAGCAAGTGCTAAACTACAAACTTAATATCCTTGGTTGTAGTTATACAAATATATTCTAGATACTCTATATACTTCATACTCCCTTCGTTCACAAATATAAGATGTTCTAACTTTTTTTTGAATCGGATGTATATAGACACGTTTTCGTGTGTTTGTTCACTCATTGCAGTCCGTATGTAGTCCATATTGAAATATCCAAAACATCTTATATTTGTAAATGGAAGGAGTAGTAATTATCATTGGCATACAATTCTATTTAGTTTAGAGTCCATGAGAACATGGATTTAACTTTTATGTGTGCATGCAGACAAATCCACTTTCAAGACTATGAATGTTTAGTCATGCTCATCTTAATATTAAATTATGCAAATTCTTTTGATATCACATCTTCCTTTCTCATATGTATGTAGATTTTTTTTAGTATCACAAGGAATTGATAAAGGAGGCTTTTGTTTATAATGACAATAGAATAAAAAAGGAGGTCTACTCAGTTGGTTATGTAGATACGAACATGTTTGATTCACATAATTCCTGAAAATCACAATATCCTTGTGATAGATGTGCGCCTCTCTAGCACGCATTTTCAGCTTTTGCCATTCATATTCAATGAGTGGTTACAAATACGAGGACGGATAAAACTAATTTTTTAAATAGGGGTTCACGTTATTAACCTACTGACTAGCAGCATCCATGGACTATAAGATTATTGGAATCTCAATTGTACCGCAGGACTAAATGGCCGAGATAGCAAATCTTGGTAGTGCTTTACACGTATTGTGCTTCAACACGTCAAACATGGAGAGCCAAAACCGATTTCACTCAACTAATTATAAATTATCAATTTTGTAGTCTAAGGTACCATCATCCGTTATCTCTTTGGGAATTTACTACATAAGAGTTGTCCATGCACTCAAGGCAAGTGCATGCATACACTGATCAATACAAAACAAATGATTTGGTCAGGCATAAAAAAAGATTTAATAAAAAGATCATGCGCCATGATACGTGTCCAGTGTATCTACTTTTCCTAACGCTTTTGCTCTTGTTTTGGACTCTAAATTGCATGATTTGAATGAAACTAACCCGGACTGACGTTGTTTTCAGCAGAACTACCATGGTGTTGTTTTTGTGCAGAAATAAAAGTTCTCAGAATGGAACGAAACTTTTTGTAGAATTTTTATGGAATAAAAGAAAAATACTAGAGCCAAGAACCACCGGAGGGGGGCCCCTGGGTGAGCACAACCAACCAGGGCGCCCCCCTCCAGGCACGCCCAGGTGGGTTATGCCCACCTGGTGGCCCCACAGACCCTGACTCCGACGCTATAAAATCCTATTTTTGGAGAAAAAATCAGGGAGAAAGAATTATCACGTTTCACGATATGGAGCCGCCGCCTAAGGGAGTCCTGGATTAAGGGGTCCGATGTTGGTGCTTTCATTGAGAGTTCCGCCGTTGGGTCGCCAAAAGGATCAATGACTCGCCTAATCATCGGAGAAGGCGTTAACTCCGGGGACCTCTTCGTTCCCGGCCAACTCTTTGCGTTCGGCAGCATCGTGCTACACGCCAACCCAACTGGTCATCTAGATCAGATCGATAGCTTCGCGCCTGAGCACCGAATTCGATTCGGCAATCTAGAGTATGTTGCGGACGTCCGTGGCGATCTGGTTTTCGCCGGATTCACTACGCCTGCTCCTGAACCCTTCCTTGATCCAATCTGTGGATCGGCTCCCATCCTACGGCCAACCTCGAGCTCGGACGTCTCCGCCTCGAACGGAGACCAGGAATCCCTCTCGACCGTGTCCACAATATCCGCTGGAGACCCGCCTTCGGGCCACAATGCGGAAACAAGGTTCGGACGCCAAGAGCCGCTGTCGGCCGAACTCTCCCCTTGTAACACGCCTACGGCCTTGAGCCCCAGCGACGGGTCGATGTTCGTTGGCCAGGGGTTACCCCTAGCCGAACTCCCCCTCGACAACTCGGCTTTGAGCCCCAACATGGAAGCAATATCCGAAGACCAGGTCTCGTCCTCGGTTTCTTACGACAATCCGGCCCCGGGCCTCGAGTTTAACTTGGCCCTCGAAAACCGGGATCCAGCTCTGGCCCCGATCAGCCCTTGCCCCATTACATCGGAAGCTGGCCCCTGCGGCCACCGCGTACCAGTCCAGCGACCCTCACTTTATTAAGCGAGGCGCTGGACCGAATCCAGATGATGGCTATTCGGGAGGATCCGCCCTCAACTCGCGTTCAGCAGCCCTTTGAGACATGCTTCGGGGAATTTTGCATCCCACCCACCACCCACCTCGTAGCCACGGTCGAGCACTTAACCGACATGTTGGACTACTACACTTCGGAAAACGCCTATTCCATGGATGAGGACAGCGGAGCCACCGTCAACACCGACGTCGTGCCTCCCGTCACCGGCCGCTGGACGGCCACGTCCACTTACGACATTTACATGGTGGACACTCCAAAAGACGATGGCACCCCCAAGAAGGATAGCGGCAAGCCCGGCGATGAGCCGCACAGGCGCCGCAGACAACGCCGTTGCTCCAAGGCACGCCGAAGCCATGCCAGCAACACGGACACCAGAGAGAACGGCACTCCGGATAACACGGACAACCTCGAGGACCACGGCATCGATGAGCAACCTCAAGCCGATCACGAGGAGGAAGACCCGCTCAACCTAGAGGACCTCGGTGACTCCAAAGACAGCAACTACCTCCCTCCCGCCAAAGAGGAGGTTAGCTTGGGCGAAGAGGATTTCATCATCCCCGAAGACCCGCTGGAATAGGAGCAGTTCAAATGGAAGCTCATTGCCACCGCGCATAGCCTGAAGAAACAGCAACAGAGAATAAAGGCCGAGCAGGACACCCTCAATGACAGATGGGCTAAAGTCCTAGCTGCCGAAGATGGGTACGGCTATGAGAGGCAGACCAAAAGCTACCCAATGTGAACAAGTCGGACCACCCCTCTCGAGGACGGGATAGGCCGGCTGATAAAACCGAACAGCCTCTTGCTCCACCTCGCCGTCCAGGCAAGGAGCCAGTCCGGCCTGCCTATGAGTACGACCTACGACGCGACCTAGATGCCCGCGCAGGTCTGACAAGATCCATCTACGGAACCAAAGACAACTCCCCAGATCGACGGGACAGTTAGCAAGCTTGGCTAGACCGAAATGATAGAGATCAGGAACAACAGCGAGCCCAGATGACAGATGGTCTCCGGCGCGACGTAGCTCGAGTCAGGGGCGCTGCTCGCCCTCTGTGCTTCACAGATAGAGTGATGTAGCACCAATTCCCGGAGGGCTTCAAGCCCGTAAACATCAAGCCCTACGACGGAACGACGGATTCGGCTGTTTGGATAGAAGACTTCCTACTACATATTCACATGGCACGAGGCGACGACCTTCATGCCATCAAATACCTACCATTGAAGCTAAAAGGTCCGGCTCGACACTAGTTAAACAGCCTCCCCGAAGACTCCATAGGATGTTGGGAGGAGCTGGAGGATGCTTTTCGAGACAACTTTCAGGGTACTTATGTCCGGCCCCCAGAAGCCGATGACCTGAGCCACGTAATCCAGCAGTCCGATGAGTCAGCCCGGCAATTCTGGAACCTGTTTTTTTACCAAGAAGAACCAAATCGTCGACTGTCCAGATGCCGAAGCCATAGCTGCCTTCAGACACAGTATTCGAGACGAATGGCTAGCAAGGCAGCTCGGCCAGGACAAGCCGAAGACAATGGCGGCGCTTACCTCCCTCATGACCCATTTCTGCACCGGGGAGGATAGTTGGTTGGCTCGTAGAAGCAACAACCCGGAAGCCCCCAGCACCTCTGAGATCTGTGACGGGAATGGAAAGCCACGGCGCAACAAGAACAAGCGTTGCCACAACGTCGACGAAACCGACGAGATGGCAGTAAATGCCGGATTCCGTAATCCGAAGTCCGGGTCACGGAAAAAGCCTTCTAAAGGCAATCAGGATGGGCCAACTAAATTGGACGCAATCCTGGACAGGCCTTGCCAGATTCATGGCACCACCAAAAAGCCCGCTAACCACACCAACCACAATTGTTGGGTGATAAAGCAAGCCAGCAAGCTTACAGTCGAAGACTCGGGCAAAAGCCCACGAAGCGAGGACGACGATGAGCCATGCAGGCCGAACAATGGAGGCCAAAAACCCTTCCCATATGAGGTCAAGACGGTGAATATGATCTATGCCACCCACATACCAAGGAAAGATAGGAAGCGCGCACTGTAGGATGTGTACGCTGTCGAGCCCGTAGCGCCGAAGTTTAACCCGTGGTCGGCTTGCCCGATCACCTTTGACCACAGGGACCACCCGACCAGTATCCGTCACGGAGGATTGGCGGCCCTGGTACTCGACCCCATTATCGATGGGTACCACCTCACGAGAGTCCTAATGGACGGAGGCAGTAGCCTCAATCTGATTTACGCAGACACAGTGAGGAAAATGGGGATCGATCCATCAAGGATCAAACCCAGCCACACCACCTTTAAGGGGGTTATTCCGGGTGTAGAGGCCCGATGCTCAGGCATGGTAACACTGGAAGTAGTATTCGGCTCTCCGGACAACTTCCGTTCCAAAGACTTGATATTCGACATCGCCCCATTCCGCAGTGGCTATCATGCCTTCCTCGGCCGAACAGCGTTTGCCAAGTTCGACGGTGTCCCACACTACGCATACCTCAAGCTAAAAATGTGTGGGCCTGCATGCGTCATCACAATAAACGGCAACACGGAACGCTCGCTCCGGACTGAGGAGCACACTACGGCACCGGCAGCCGAAGACTAGTCCGTCGCCAATAGGCCAAGGTATCAGCACGCCGTAATGGCAGAAGATACACTTAAACGGGCTCGAGCCCGATCCCCGTCATGGGAACCCGCCTGCGTTCGCCGCAAATAGGGAGACACCCCCCACGGTACGCCCGCCTTCCCCACTCATTACGTGCCTCGTCAACACAACTTCGCGCTAAAGATACCATGGGCGGTCGTGGGGGCTTGTAACACCATGTGTTCGGCTCAACCGAACTATTATATCATCACGTCCTCGGACGATAACGGGCAGGACTCCAGACTCGCTCAACATCAAGCTACAATGACAGGTTTACATCTCAAGGTCCCTTTTTGAAGGCACCCCTCGCCAGCACATGGCATTTTAAACGGATATCCAATTTTCTCCCCTCCACCTCGCAGAAGGAAATGCGCGAACGTGTAGCAAGGCACAGTTGAGGCTTCGACCCACACATCAAGGCCCTGTGTAAACCTTCCTCTGTAAAATTTTCTTTTCTTCATTATTATAAATACCTCAGCAGTTCAAATTGTACGAATAGACTTCCAGAGCTTATGGAAAATAAAAACATCTTTTGTGGTGTTCGGGCATCTGCATTATTAGGCTTCTTTCTCTTTCCCTTTTCCGCTCTTTGAACGGCTGGGTATACACATCTCGTGTATTAAACCGGTTACTTGACCGAAGGCCAGACTTTTCCCGTCAACTCTACATACTAAGTCCGGCACCACCTCTCGTCGAGTGTCCGGCGTCTCGGATATTGCACTATATGCATTAGTTCCGAACTATGTCTTGGGTCAATAGTTGGGTTACCCAGCTCCTATGCTTACCCTCTTACGTTCCGCATGTTTGCCTAAGAAGGTAAAGGGAGAACCCCTGCGATTGTGCTTCTGGCTAGTCCAGTCAAGCGCCTCAGGGGAGAAAGCCGAAAACTGACCATCATAGTAGGCGAGAACTGGTCAGCGATCCGACGACAAGTGTTAAACTAAGAAATCATTGGCGATTTACCCGTGTCATACGAAGGGTTCATCCAAGCACAAACCATGTGACTACAAAGGCACGCCTCGGCTCCCGCGTACATCACCAAAACTTGGGGGCTAGAACTAGCCCCCGCCGTCAAGCTCCTATGGCTAAGTGAAAGCGATAAAGCCGCATAGTCCGATTGCCTAGTCTCTCTCTCGCGCTACCGCCTTCGGGCACCGAGACGTCGGCTAAGGGTAACAGCGCGGAGACGAAACACCCCTTGTAACATTTACATGGGGCTGAAGCTGACGACTAGTAACTTTCAGAATAACTAAACAACCGCATAGGAGTCAAAATTAAAACAATAAATACAAAATAGGCCACAGAGTAAAGCAACATACTTGGGTGGCAACAGGACAATAAATCATTCGATGATTACATCCTTCGAACACTGACCCTCTATGGCTCGAGCACCTTCCATAACTTGGGCAAAGTACATCTCGGGGCGGTGGTGCTCCTTTCCAGTCGGCAAAGGACCAGTAGCCATATCCAACAACTTGATCCTCGGCCAGTGCATCATAGTCTTCGCGAAGGACAGCCTCACACCCTCTAGGCACGCGGATCACTTCGCGGCATTGATCCTCGACAATGCCTCACGCAGCCTCTGCACCAAGCCAAAATAGCTGTCCGGAATAGGCTCATCAGGCCACAGCCGGACACAAAGGTCCTTTAAGGCTGGCACGGCCATCCGGTGCAGCTCCATCAACTGCTTCATTTGGTTGCTGAGGAGCGGAGGGTGTTCGGGCGCCTGGAACTGGGACCAGAAGAGCCGCCATTCCGAATTCTCCTCCCGCATCGCATAGTGCTCCACCGCAGTAGCCGCACTCTTCGGAAGCTCGGCGAAAACGCCTGCGGAGTGCCAGACCTGCGTCAGCAAGGCGAACCTATTACCTCCAAACACACTCTACAGTAAGTACTTCTTACCATCTGCGATTTGTCCCACTTGGCGGAGCTCTTCTCGGACACCTCGCACTTTGGTCCTCGCCTCCTGGAGCTCCTTCTCGACCTTGGACAGCTTGGAAGATTGCTCCTCCTGTTTCTTCTCAAGGGCCTCAAATTTCTTGACGGCATCCTTGAGCTGCACCCGCACCTCGGCTACTCGCTCGTGCTTCTCACCAGCAAGCTTGGCCTTCTCAAGCTCGGCCATCGCCTTAGCGGCGGCCGCTTTCTCTGTGTCTGCCTCAGCCTTGGCCTTTTCCAAAGCCGCCTTCAAGCCCTCTACCTCGGCGGCGGCAGCTGCAATATCTGCATATTCCATGATTAGCATACATTCCGTACAGTAAATATCTGGCAATAAGCAATCATACATCTTAACAAGGGCATACCTTGCGCCTCATCAAGCCGCTGGTTGACAAGGTCAAGCTCTCCATCGAAGCGCTTGAGCTTCCGATCCATCTCCTCTAGCGCCGCGACATTAGCAGCCGCGGCCACGGAAGATGCCTGAAACATCAGAAAAAGTTCACACTACTTTAAATATCGGCCTCGAGAAATTGGATCCTCTACAATTTTTCTGTGTACATCTTACAGAGTCTCGGGGGCTGCTATACATACGACCTATTTAAACAATAAAACCAAGGGCTAATACCACTTTACGGGAAAAGGTTATTACTTGACTTACCTCAAAGCCTGTTAGCAGGCCTTGGACAGCGTCGTTTAGTCTGGATTGGACGGACCGAACACCCTGTAAAACCGCACCCATAAGGGTGTAGTGCCCGTCGACAATGACGGAGTTGTTCACCAACTCCTCCAGTACGTCTGGCCAGCCTGCCGCCGCCTGGTTGGAGGTATTCGGCACGGGCGTCGGGCCCTCAACCCCTCCCTCTTCGGAGGAAGGGACCAGCACTGTCGAGTGCCTTGGGGGCTCAGGTATGAACGACTGAGGGGGTCCGGATGGTCCGGACCTCCCTCTCGCATTCGCCAGAAGGGTCTCACCCTCCTGAGCAAGCAAGGCATCAGCCTCGGCCATGACAGTGTCGCCCTGCTCCCCTGTGTTTGGAGGGGGAGGGGTCTTTCGAGACAGCACTTCCCCGGCCTCTTCGGGGATCAAGAGAGGAGCGGAGCGCGACCCGCTGTCCGCCAGTTTGGGGGGCGGAGATGTCCCTTCCGAGGTCTGCTCGGCGGGATGGCTGCGCGGTAGGCTGCGACGACACATGTTCAACTTCCAGGAGTAAGGGATTGATAAAAATAAAGCGACTAAAAACGCCTAAATACGCACCTGGCAGCTGGGGGCTTGACCCTAGGTTCCTTCTCCGGAACCTTTTCGGATGCTTCGGACTCCTCATTGGAGTCCGAGCTGTCAGGCAGGATCACCCTAGGCCGACATTGCCTCTTCGGGGCCTGAGGAGGTTGTACCTCCTCGGCATCTTCGGACGCCGCCCTCTTCTTGGAGTGCAAGGAGGCGCTTTCCTCCTTGTCCTCGTCTTCGTCCCCGTCCTGAGCTGACGGGGCTGCAGCACTTCCGGACCGGGTGTCCGAAAGAGCTCTTCGGCAGAGGCCCTCCCTGGCCTCCGGCACATCCTTCTTCTTCTTGCCCTTTTTGTCGGGCACCTTGTAAGGCACCACCGCCAGCATCTTTTCTAGTTGAGCCGATCGGGGCTTCTCGGGCAGCGGCGCCTCACAGCTGATCTTCTTGGCCTTTTTGAGCCAGCCTTGCAAAGATCCATAAAGGGAGGTTTAGAACAAATTAAACAAATTATGCACAGTATGATTATCCGAACACATGTCAGGGGAAAGACTACTCACCTCCATCGGGGGGGGGGGTCGCCGCATTGAGGCCGATGTCCTCCTCCTCGCGCGGCCACTCCTCTTGAGGCTTGAATAGCAGACCCCACGCCTTGTCATGGGTTGTGCCGAAGAGGAACTGCACGGTAGCCGGGTCTTCGGTCTTGTATGCCCACATCGGGTCGGCCCTTTGCTGGCAAGGGAGGATCTGGTGCTTGAGCATTATCTGGACGACGTTGGTCAGTTTGGCACCGGTCTCCATCACGTTGACGATGCACTTCTGCAGCAGCTTCACGTCCACAGTGGACCCTCTGTCCGGACCTTTGTAGTCCACGAGGCCAATCTTTCGGGGGGTTCGGATCTGAATTCGGGAGCTTCCGTCTAGGTAGCTTCCCTTGGTTCCGTGATGTAAAACCACTCTTTTGCCACACCTTGACAGTGTCGATGAACCTGCCCTCCGACCACTGGACCCGAGTCAGCTTGCTGATCATAGCCCCGCCGCAGTCCGCCTGGGCACCGCCAACCACCTTGGGCTTGACGTTGAACACCTTCAGCCAGAGGCCAAAGTGCGGCTGGACTCGGAGAAGAACCTCGCAGACGATGATGAAGGCTGAGATGTGGAGGAGGGAGTTGAGGGCTAGATCATGGAAATCTAGCCCGTAGAAGAACATCAATCCCCTCACGAAAGGACGTAGGGGAAATCCAAGCCCCTAGATGAATTGGGGAAGGAATACAACCCTCTCACCCGGCTTGGGCGTGGGATGAGCTGGCCCTTTTCAGGGGCCCGGTGGGCGATGTCGGCCGACAAGTAGCCGGCCCGCTTAAGCTCCAGGATGTCATTGTTGGTGACGACGGAGACATCCCACTTGCCGTTTGCACCTAATCTGGCCATGGCTGGGAAGGGCAGGATGGGATTCACCGCTGAGCAGGAAGATAGGGCACTGGAGCTCTAGAGGATTGTGCAAGCAGCAGCAGAAGGTGGAAGAAGGCATAGGATGCTAAATGTAGCAATCCCCCTCTTTATAGGCCACAGAAGAGCCAAGGGTTCCCCTTTTCACACCGTTGGCTTCTCCACTTCCCGATACTCTCGCGATGTTATGCGCGAGTGGGGAATCGAGATCATTGATCATATCCCCTAAAAAACGGGGCACGATCTCTGCCTTAATGGGATGTGCCAATAGGGGGCGGCCTCGAGCCGCGCATCGAGAACAGTCAGGCCGCTCGGTATTATGACCGGTCGCGACCCTTCGTTAAAGAGGAAAAAGTTGCCAGAAAAGGACACTATTCACACTAAATGGTTTTTGCCTTTGGAGCTAAGTAAAATAGATGCTTCAGATTCCGAACACCACTTGACTCTGAGCATGTACAGGACATGATGAAGAACTCGCCTCGCAAGCCGAAGACCACGAGGTGTGCAGTTGCCGGGCTCAAGCTCTGGCGTTGGAGGCAAGTTCGGGGGCTACTGAGGGAGTCCTAGATTAAGGGGTCCTCCGGCTGCCGGGCTGTTATGCTTGGGCCGTATTGATGGACTATTATGGGGCCCAGGCTGGAGTGCGGATCCAAGACCGGATAAGGTATCTTCGGAGCCGTGGTGTGTCCACCAAGTCAAGATTAGGTAGGATCTTCCTCTCTTTGTAACCGATCGCATGTAACCCGAACCCTACCGGTATCTACATAAACCAGAGGGTTTTAGTCTTTAGGGCTAGAGCTACATTCATCACCTCATTGCCTTAGGGTTTAGCTCGCCTGATCTCGAGGTAGATCTACTCTGTAACCATACCATACATCAAATACAATCAAGCAGGACGTAGGGTTTTACCTCTTCGAGAGGGCCCGAACCTGGGTAAATACCATGTTCATCGTCCCTTGTTCCCCATCGATCCTAGATCCACAGCTCGGGACCCCCTACCCGAGATCCGCCGGTTTTGATACCGACACCGCCACCTCCTGTTCTTCATCGGGAGGCCAGATCTGGAGTCCGTTTGGGGCTCCGGAGAGGGGGATCTTCGATCTTCGTCATCACCAACCCTTTTTCATCACCAATTCCATGATGCTCCCCACCTGGAGTGAGTAATTCCTTCATAGGCTCACTGGTCGGTGAGGAGTTGGATGAGATTCATCATGTAATCAAGTTAGTTTTGTTAGGTCTTGATCCCTAGTATCCATCATGTTCTGAGATTGATGTTGTAATGACTTTGCCATGCTTAATGCTTGTCACTTTGGGCCCGGGTGCCATGATTTCAGATCTGAACCGTTTATGTTATCACAATTATATCTATGTTCTAGATCCGATCATGCAAGTCATATTCACCTATTACGTGTTATGATCCATAAACCCCGGTGTGACAGTAATCGGGATACTTTCCGGTAATGACCATAGTTTCAGGAGTTCATGTATTCACTATGTGTTAATGCTTTGTTCCGGTTCTCTATTAAAAGGAGGCCTTAATATCCCTTAGTTTCCTTATGGACCCCGCTGCCACGGGAGGATAGGACAAAATATGTCATGCAAGTTCTTTCCACAAGCATGTATGACTATTTACGGAATACATGCCTACATTATATTTATGAACTGGATCTAGTGCCGTATCACCCTAGGTTATGACTATTATATTATGAATATCATCCAACGAATTCACGGATCTAATGCCTATGAATTTTCCATATATTGTTCTTGCTAAGTTACTACTGTTGCTGCTACTGTTACACTTGCTACAAAATCACTGCTATCACTGTTACCGTTACTGTTACTATCATCACTGCTATCAAAACTATCATATTACTGTGCTACTGATCATATTGCTGCAGATAATTAATCTCCAGGTGTGGTTGAATTGACAACTCGCTGCTAATACTTACAAGTATTCTTTGGCTCCCCTTGTGTTGAATCTATAAATTTGGGTTGAATACTCTTCCCTCGAAAACTGTTGCGATCCCCTATATTTGTGGGTTAACACGCCACTACTTCCATTCATATGAACTAGAAGGGTGTGGACTTGAACATTTGCCGGGGCAGAGGCCATCTCCTTCACCGTGACCTAGATGGATTTTAACAACCTTTTATATAACCATAGGTACACGGATATGGTGTACTACTCCGCATAAGCATTGGAAACATGCATCAGCATTTGATGGAAATAGTTCAATAATACCAAACATTGACATTCTTTATCATTTGATATTTCAAGCCTATTCTATAGTACAATCCAATGGTGAGAGCATCCGGGCATCATTATATATTATATTGCAATCAGACCTAATTTTACTATTCAATTATTAAAATCACAAATGCACTAATTAATTCCTTAATTTTGTGAATATTTATGGGCGTAGGGGGTAGAACACTACCAATTTCAGTCACAAGCTCGCAAAAAGTGGAAACGACATAAACTAAATAACATTTCACCTTAAGCTGTGTTAGGCGTCCATAACTTACAATTGCCATTTTGTAGATGGAAATGATGTCAATCTGGATGAAAATCAAGAACAACCAGTATGCAGGATAGTAACATATTTTGTTTTGTTTGCATATGCAGGATAATAACTTTTGCCACTAGCAATACCTTAAAGTATATTGGTTCAATCATAAAAATACGAAAAAGGGAGAAGAGAGATGGGACGACCTATAGGTGGAAGAATGCAATGCAGAAGTCGGGCTGCCGCTCTTGAGGATGAGACGATGCGTCCGGGTGCCTCGCTTGGGGACAGTATTGGCGCCTTTGGCTCGGCGCTTGGGGACAAACAACACCCCCAAGATTCCCAAATTTGTGCAGGAGCTAAGGGGAACGAGATCCAATACTTCATCGCCTGCATGGACGCGGACTAGAAAGGAACTGTCGAGTTCAACGAGCTCGCATCCTCCATCACGTAGCTGCTATTAGGGCTATGCTCCCATTGACCAGCCCGGGTGCAGGTAAGGACCGGGAAGTTGGAAGCCGAGGGGGATCTTGGGGGTGATCGTCAGATGTGATGGATTCAGGCTGGCTCAGACTTTTCCATGGCTAGGAGCTTCGAGAACACAAATAAGACTCTTTTTTCACAAAGAAGACTCAAGAAAGGAGAAGTTCGTCGGACCCCTGAAGCTACAATACGTGCTAATACTAATAGTGTGGATAATGGGCATGGTTAGAGGAAACTTTGCTTAGTTGAGAAGCTGAGCCATCGCAGGTCCTGCTTCTAGTATAGTACGTGTTATAACTTTTTCGTGACAAAGAGTAGTACTCCCTCCGTTTCTAAATATTTGTCTTTTTAGAGATTTCAAATGGACTACCACATACGGATGTATATAGACATATTTTAGAGTGTAGATTCACCCATTTTGCTTCGTATGTAGTGACTTGTTGAAATCTCTAGAAGGACAAATATTTTGGAACGGAGGGAGTACGTGTTATAACTTAGCTCAATTAGTGTCCATAAAAAAAATACCTCAAACCATTATAATGTATATATAGTATATAAATTTTGTTTTACTTCATATACAAAATTCAGAAAAACAATGTTCACTAAGATGTTCAAACATAACTGACGAAACTTATAGGGACACGCATCTACAACTATAACAGGTTAATATGGCAAATCTTACACAACATTAGCAAATAAACATAGAGAAAATGATAAAAATATAAATTGCACAGTAGGAACATTATGATTGTAAAAGACTCATATTCGTGAATGTGATCACATTTGATTCCAATTTTCTTTAAATAAAAAGAAAAATGTATTATTCCGATAAAACTTTATAAAATTCTAGCCCGCATATCGGGCAGGCCACTTTACTAGTTTAGTAAATACCACCTTCTGTACACACCTTTTACTTTCTGTTATTTAGAATTAATAAAGTAGAAATGCTATTTTTTTTACTATTTTCTGAATTATCCGTGCAATAAAAATATGACCAGAAAATAAAAGTTCTCCAAATGCCCTAAAAAATTTATATGATTTTTTCTACAATATTTGAAAATTTTTGGCAGTGAACACACCCCAGGGGGGTGCACATGTGAGCCACAAGCTCACAGGGTGCGCCCACCCCCCTGGGCACTCCATGCAGGCTTGTGGGGCCCATGTAGGCCCCCTCACTTATTCCAGCCACCCATGCACTTCTTCTTCCTCCAGAAAAAATCACACCATTGCTCAAACCCGTGTTCTTGTTCATCTTGCTACCATTTTTTATCTCTTTGCTCGGAGCTCCATTTCCAAAACTGTTTTAGGTGATTTTTCATTGGTATGTGACTCCTCCGTTGGTCCAATTAGTTTTTTCTATAGTGCTTTATATATTGCAAATCTTTGTTGCTGTGGTGACCATGTTCTTGAGCTTGCATGTCAAATTTATATGATTTAAAGTAGTTTTGTTGCATGATATGGCCTCTCGACACTTGTAGGAGTAGTTGCTATCAATTTTGTTTAGTTTGGTTCACTTTTATTTTGAGTCACTAAAAATTCTAGAAATTTTCAGAGGAAGAAAATGTTTAGAAAGATGTTCCAAGGTGTTTACTCGAAGAAGAAATCCCCAAGGCTCGCGATATGTGAGCCGGTCCTTGAACCACCGCTGGAAGCTCTGGTGCAACCTTGCGAATGGCTGTCGGATCATTTCATGACTCATGCAGGTTTCAAGGAAGAATTTGATATGTACGTGCACAACACCGGCCTGGCGGACTTCTTGTCAGATAAGCGCTTGCAATACTACAATCTTACTGATTCCTTTGTGCTGAGACTTGAGTATTCAGTCCATCGCAATACACATTCTATTTTATTTGATCTCTATGATAAATCATTTAGCATGGACCTTGAAGAATTTAATGAAGCATGCAAAATTCCACAATGGGGTATTTATACTGAACCTTGTAAATCTGTTTGTGTTGAAATACTTGCTAGCATCACTAGGGGAGAAACTAAAAGTGTAACACAAGCTACTATAGGGAGCATTCACTTTCCTGCTTTACATTATTTTTCTCTTTATAGGTAGATGCATTAATGGGAAACATGACCATAGCCACCTTTGCTCTCCTGATTTAAGTGTCCTCAAGAGCGTGGTAATGGATGATAAATGATATAACTTGGGGGCTATTGTTGCAAGGCGGTTACATAATAATGCTTTAGATGGAGATTTCTTTGGTGGAATTTATGCCACTCGTTTAGCTGATTATCTAGGGTGCCTATAAGAGTTGATGATACTCAGTTGCCACCTGCTTACCTTGATTATGATGCTATGAAATGTTTCCAATTTCTTTAGAGGGGCGAGCTGCCTTTTCAGTACAGACTAATCTTCGACAGGCAGCGTGTCTTCCGTATTACGCTTCCCGCTCCTGCCTTCTTTGACTTTTAGGTAAAACGAAGATACTTCATACTTAGAGAGGAGGCGGAGGAGTATGAGAGAGCGAGGGAGACCGCTCGCCTCAACAAGGCAGCCCTCCAAGCGGTGGTAGCCGCAATCAATTTCAACCCCAACTACGACTTTGGATATCAACCCAGTGAGCCGTGGCCCTAGACCAACTTAGGCCAAAAGCCTATGCTTGGGGTGTACGTATTTCTCACCGACATTACATTCATGCATCACCCATTCATTCCAGTTGTCGGTGTTTATCCTTTTTTCATTGTATAATCCATGTTAGTTTATTTTTCTTGCTTTCTTCTTGTGTGTTTGAAAAACTTTGATAAAACCCAAAAAGATTTCTCGTTCTTCTTTTTGCTTGTTGGGAGCTTTCCCGTGTAAATAGTTTTTCTCGTTTTCATTTTTCTTTCATTAATTTTCTTTCTTCAAGAGAAAAACAAAAACTCCAAAAAATATTTTAGTGTGTTTCTTTGAAATTCTTTTCTTTTTCTTTGGTCGTAAGGAGAAGACCATGATGAAAATGTTGAGTGGCTCTCATATGCATTATTGTTGATCTAACAAAGAGCCCATATTACCTTGTCTTCTCCTTTGAATAAATGTTTGCAGATTCCAGCTTAGTCCACGACACATGCACTATTATTATTACTCACATATATTGTTCATACTAAGTTACTACTGTTGCTGCTACTATTACACTTGCTACAAAATTACTGCTATCTGTGTTACCGTTACTGTTACTATCATCACTGCTACCAAAACTATCATATTACTGTGCTACTGATCATATTGCTGCAGATAATTAATCTCCAGGTGTGGTTGAATTGACAACTCAGCTGCCAATACTTACAAGTATTCTTTGGCTCCCCTTGTGTCGAATCTATAAATTTGGGTTGAATACTCTACCCTCGAAAGCTGTTGCGATCCCGTATACTTTTGGGTTATCAAGACCTTTTTCTGGCGCCGTTGCCAGGGAGCATAGCTATATTTGTTGAGTCACTTGGGATTATTATCAATTTATTACTATGAAGAATCTGAAGGATACCAAGACTAAGATTTTTCCCTCTAAGATGAGGGGAGGTAAGGAACTGCCATCACACTCTGCACTTGATTCACCTTCTATTTTGAGTAGACTTGAAACACCACCACATGCTATTAAGTCTGATATGTCGCAAGTTATTGATGATGCTACTTCTGCTATGAATGCTACTCATGATGATGCTAGTACCTTGCTTGATGATAATATGCCACTAGGTGAATTTCTTGATGAACAAAGTGCTAGAGCTAAAGATATTGAGAATACTGAAACTGATGAAGTACTTGAAACTGGAAATCTTGAAACTCCTATTAGGCCTAGCTCTCCTAGATATGAATTGCCTAAGATACCTGAAGGTTATGTTATGGATGAGGAGACAACTAGAGATTTTCTTGCTTGCAATGATAGAGATGATCTTAAGAAATTACTATGCAAACTGAAGGAAAAATCTTTGAAAGCTAGAATGAAATGTGATCCTATGTTTGCTACTTCACCTATCTTTGTTGATGATAAGGATTATGAATTCTCTGTCGACCCAGAGTTAATTACTTTGGTTGAATCTGATCCTTTCCATGGCTATGAGACTGAAACTGTTGTGGCACATCTCACTAAATTAAATGGTATAGCCACCCTATTTGCTCATGATGAGAAGATTCGCTACTACTATATTCTCAAATTATTTCCTTTCTCATTGAAGGGTGATGCTAAGATATGGTACAATACTCTTGCTCCTAGTTGTGTGCGTAGTCCCCAGGATATGATTTACTACTTCTCTGAAAAATATTTTCCTGCTCATAAGAAACAAGCTGCCTTACAGGAAATATTTAACTTTGTGCATATTGAAGAAGAGAGTCTCCCACAAGCTTGGGGAAGGCTTCTCTAATTGCTTAATGCTTTGCCTGATCATCCTCTTAAGAAAAATGAAATACTTGATATCTTCTATAATGGACTAACCGATGCTTCTAGGGACTTCCTAGATAGTTGTGTTGGTTGTGTTTTCAGGGAACGAACTGTTGAACAAGCTGAGGAATTATTGAATAATATATTGAAAAATTATGATGATTGGACTCTTCCTGAACCACCTCCTAAACCCACTCCAAAGAAGAGGGGTATCTTATATCTAAGTCCTGAAGATATGCAAGAGGCAAAGAAAAGTATGAAGGAAAAAGGTATTAAAGCAGAGGATGTTAAAAATTTACCTCCTATTGAAGAAATACATGGACTTGACACACCACCAACAAGGGTGGTAGAGGTAAATTATTTAATGAAATTTTATGAAAGTGACATCCCTTACAATAAACATCCTAGTCAATGCCTTTATGAGTTTGATAACTACATTAGAAAACAAGATCACTTCAATGAAAATGTTATGAAACAGTTGAAATATAATTCTGATATGATTGCTTGCTTGAGTGACTTTGTATTTAGAATCTCCAATGATGTTAGAGGTGTAGGAAAACATGCCTCCATGGTTCAAACTCAACTAGAACAAGTTGCTAAATCTCAAAGAGAGCTGCTAGATGAAATGAATAATAATATAAATGACTTTGCTGTTAGAGTAGCAACTAGAAGAGGTAAAATGACCCAGGAACCACTTTATCCTGAGGGACACCCTAAAAGAATTGAATAAGACTCTCAAATAATTAACACTAATGCACCTAGTCCTTCTAGAAAGAAGAAGAAAAAGAAAAATGATAGGACTTTGCATGCCTCTAGTGAAACTGAAATAGAAAAACCTCCTGATAATGATAATGATGTTTCTATTTCCGATGCTGAAACTCAATCTGGTAATGAACATTCATCTAGTGATAATGAAAAAGATAATGATGATGTTCATGAAGAAACTCAACCAAACAATGATAAACAACCAGATAATGATGTTGAAATAGAACCAGCTGTTGATCTTGATGACCCACAACCTAAAAATTAAAGATATGATAAAAGAGACTTTGTTGCTAGAAAACATGGAAGAGAAAGGGAACCATGGGTTCAAAAACCCATGCCCTTTCGACCTAAATCAACTAAGAAGAAAGACGATGAAGAATTTGAACATTTTGCTGAAATGCTTAGGCCAGTCTTTTTGCGCGCTCGCTTGACTGATATATTAAAGATGGCCCCTTATGCAAAATATATGAAAGACATCATCACTAATAAGAGAAAAATACCGGAAGCTGAAATCTCCACCATGCTTGCTAATTATTCTTTTAAGGATGGAGTACCTAAAAAACATGGAGATCCGGGAATACCAACTATACCTTGCTCCATTAAAAGAAATTATGTCAAAACTGCTTTGTGTGATCTGGGAGCTGGTGTTAGTGTTATGCCTTTCTCTTTATATAAAAGACTTGATTTGAATAAACTCATACCTACTGAAATATCTTTGCAAATGGCTGACAAATCAACTACCTTACTTATTAGTATTTGTGAGGATGTGCCTGTTGTTGTTGCAAATGTTACTATCTTAACTGACTTTGTTATACTTGAGATACCCGAGGACGACAGTATGTCGATTATCCTTGGTAGACCCTTTTTGAATACTGCAGGGGCTGTTATTGATTGCAATAAAAGCTAGGTCACCTTTCATATCAATGGTAATGAACATACAATGCACTTTCCGAAGAAAAAATTCCAAGTGAATGGTATTAATGTTATTGAAAAAACTCCGACACTCACTATTGGAAGTTTTCAACTACCTCTACCTACTGCCAAAAAGAAATATGAAATGCTTATTGTTGGGGACATGCATATCCCCGTTGAGGTAACTTAGTGTTTTACGAAAGTTCTTCGGTTTCATGCTAATCGAAGGTGGTTGTTAATAAGACTTGATCAACCTTATTAATGGATCATTTTTGAGAGGTATGAAGTTGATGAATTTAGTAAGCACAACCTTCTGCTCCCAACTTTTATTCTCTGTGTTTCATATTCAATTAAAATAAAATGCCATGCTTTGTCTGTTTTCTGAATTTCCCATGCAATAAAAAAATGACCAAAAAATAAAGTTCTCAGAATGCCCTGAGAATTTAATACGATTTTTTCTGAATATTTCTGAATTTTTAGTACAAATAACATCAGAGTGGGGTGCGCCAGATGGGCACAACCCACCTGGGCGCGCCAGCAGCCCCAGGCATGCCCTGGTGGGTTATGGTCCCCACGTGGGCCCCCTCACTTATCTCTTTAGCCCATGTCATCACCTACCTCCAGAAAAAATCACCATTGCTCTCTCTCTCTCTCTCTCTCTCTCATGTTCTTGCTCTCAAACCCGCGGATTTCGATCTCTTTGCTCAAAGCTCCATTTCTGAAACTATTTTGGGGGATCGCTACTTGGTATGTGACTCCTCCATTGCTCCAATTAGTTTTTGCTTTAGTGGATTATATTTTGAATAATTAGCTACTCTTGGTGCTGCTATAGATGAGCTTGCATGTTGAATTCTTAGAGTTCTAAGTAGTTTGAATGCTCAATATAGACTCTATGCCTCCTTATGAGTAGTTGCTATCAATCTTGTGAAGTATTGTTGACAAAATTTTTGTGGACTAAAATTTTCAGAATTTTATTCATAGGAATAAGATGAGTTTCTTTAGGAAGTTTGCTTCCAAGAAGAGCTCTAAGGGAGTCATCCAACAATGATCTCCACACTCGGAGAAGGGCGGAGGTGCGGCCGTGCGAATGGGCACATAACCCCTTCATGGATGGAGCCGAAATCCGTCAAGAGTTCGCACAATTTGCTGCTAATGCTGGTCTCACCGACTTCATCACAGCTGAGTGTGAACAATACCATCTCCTTACAAATTGCTTTGTGCAAAACTTTCATTTTCTGAGTAGAATAACCCCCCTGAGGTGCAGTTTAATTTATATGCCGAAACCCGTCAGATACCACTTACTGATTTTTGTGATATATGCTTGATCCCTTCTGACGGGGAAATAAGAGAGCCTAGGCCTGCAGAGTTCGAGGGCTTTTATCGTACTCTGTCAGTGGGAGATGAGAGAGGCGTGTCGAGTGTCACTGCTACTAGTTTGCAGTTTCCTGCTGTGCATTATTTTGGTCTATTTATTGCTAAGTGTTTAATAGCTAGAGAGAAGGTCGGTGCACTCCGTGCTCCTGACTTTGCCATTTTACGCCGCGCACTTTATGGCGCTAAGAGCTATAGCCTAGGGGCTATTATTGCACACCGTCTACACCTTAACAGAGCCAAGGGCAAAATCCATGGCGACATTTATGCTACTCGCTTAGCGAGTCACTTTAACGTCCAGATTCGCCAACATGATTATCGTTTACCCAAGGTTTATTTTGATCACCAGGCGATGAAAGATTACCAGTTTACTGATATTGATGATTCTATTAATAATATTCCTTACAACCTGGTTTTCAGTGTGGAAACCCATGATATTATTTCGTTGCCTGCACCTGCTTCGTTTGATTCTATTGCCAGGGGTAGATACAGGATCATGCCTGAGGATATTATTGCCTACCAAAACACCCAGGCAGAGGCAGAGGAGGAGCCTCAGGAGTGGGATGCTCAGGTGCCTGCTCCACAACACTTCAACGTGGGACCGGATGGCTACTACAAGTGGTGATTACCAAGCTAGGTCAAAAGCCTAAGCTTGGGGGAGTACGTGTTTCCACCGACATTACATTCATGTTCACACATTTCATTCCAGTTGTCGGTGTTCACACTTTTTCATTGTATTATCCATGCTAGATTTATTTTCTCGCTTTCTTCTTGTGTGTTTGAAAAACTTTGAGAAAACCCAAAAATATTTCTCGCTTCTTTTCGGTTTTTCTTTTTAGTCTAATTTAGTTGTAATGTTAAGAGAAAACCCAAAAAGATTTCCTTGTTCTTCTTTTGCTTGTTGGGAGCTCTCCCGTGTAAATAGTTTTTCTTGTTTTTGTTTTTCTCTTTAATTTGGTTTCTTCAAGAAAAAATAAACACTCCAAAAATGTTTCAGTGTGTTTCTCTGAAATTCTTTTCCTTTTATTGAGTCGTACCAAGGAGAAGACCACGATAAAAATGTTGAGTGGCTCTCATATGCATTGATATTGATCTAATAAAGAGCCCATATTACCTTGTCTTCTCCTTTTTGAATAAAATGTTTGCAGATTCCATCTTAGTCCATGACACTCTTGCACTATTAGTATTTTCGTATCATTCAGTCGTGCAAGTGAAAGGTAATGATGACGATATTTGATGAACTGGCTGTGGCAGAGAGAAACGGGTATGAACTCAACTTGTTCTGTTTTTGTAAATATGTTTAACCTAGTATCCATGATTCAGCCTATTATGATCAAACATGTTTGCAATGACAATTAGAGATTATAGTTTTCTCATGCCATTCTTAAGTAGTTAGGAGTGGATAATGATTTATCTTGGATGTCAACATGCATTAAAATGATTGTGATGTGGTATGATGATATGTTATCCTCCTCCGAATGTTTCAAGTGGCTTGACTTGGCACATGTTCATGCATGTAATTGAATCAAAACAAACATAGCCTCTATGATATTTATGTTCATGGTGTTCATATCCTACTCATGCTAGTATCCAATGTTACTTATGCATAATGCATGTTCATGACCGTTTTCCCTCTCTAGCTGGCCGCTTCTCAACCTATTTGCTAGCCTTCGCCTGTACTAAGCGGCAATACTGCTTGTGCATCAAAATCCTAAAACCCAAGTTATTCCAGATGAGTCCACCATATATCTACCTATATGCGGTATTACCCTACCGTTCTAAGTAAATTTGCATGTGCCACCTCTAAGAACTTCAAACAAACATCCATTTTTGTGTGCCTGGATTGTTCATAGAGCGACAGGAGGTAGTCGGTATCTTCCATGGTAAGTGGGTTATTCTCAGGATGAGTGTTTATTCACTCATCCTCGCAAGAGAGGGGCGGTAATAGGGATTCCCAGTCCCAAAATAAAAAATGGCAAATAATTAAACAAAACTCCCCCAGGAATGATGTTGGTATGGATGGTACCCGTGGATTCGGCTAGCCGTGGAGTGTGTTTTTTGGCGGAGGGGGAGTAAACCTTTACTTTTATCGCTTGGGAACTGCCACTAATGTGTTTAGCATGGAAGATATCGATAACTAATGGTCACGAAGTAAACAGGAAGGGTGCATTTCTCAAAATTTCATTTACCTCTGTTTTAAAAATCTGAGCTCTGGCACCGCTGCAAATCACTGCTTCCCTCTGCGAAGGGACTATCTATTTAATTTTATGTTGTGTCACCACCTTCTCAAATAAGCGCCAGATCTGAGAGCACTATTGTCATCCTCATGCATTATGTGTAGCTAATGTTGGCCGCATCATGACTGGATCTTTTCTACCATGAATTACAATGTTTAGTCATTGCTTGAACTTTGGAGGTGCTCTGCATTTATGTTTTGCAGTCTCAGAAAGGGCAAGCGAGATACCACTGTTGTCATATTATATCACTATTGTTTTAACAAAGTGTTGTCATTTGAGATATTTTATTATTGCTTGCTAGTTGCTTATGCCATTGATATGAGTTAATATAATTTTTAAGATTTATTGTTGAAATGATTAGTTATAATCTTTGCTGAAAACCTGGGTGCTACTTAAGCTTATTTATGTAAACAAGAACAAAAGAGTTCGTAAAAGTTTTTCTTTTTCACTTTCAGTTTATCAACTGAATTGCTTGAGGACAAACAAAGGTTTAAGCTTGGGGGAGTTGATACGTCTCCGACGTATCTACTTTTCCTAGTGCTTTTGCACTTGTTTTTGACTCTAATTTGCATGATTTGAATGAAACTAACCCGGACTGACGATGTTTTCAGTAGAACTACCATGGTGTTGTTTTTGTGTAGAAATAAAAGTTCTCGGAATGGAACGAAACTTTTTGTAGAATTTTTATGGAATAAAAGAAAAATACTGGAGCCAATAACCACCGGAAGGGGGCCCCTGGGTGAGCACAACCCACCAGGGCACGCCCCCCTCCAGGCACGCCCAGGTGGGTTATGCCAACCTGGTGGCCCCGCAGACCCTGACTCCGACGCTATAAAATCCTATTTTTGGGAAAAAAATAGGGAGAAAGAATTATCGCGTTTCACGATATGCAGCCGCCGCCACCTCCCGTTCTTCATTGGGAGGCCAGATCTGGAGTCCGTTTGGGGCTCCAGAGAGGGGGATCTTCGATCTTCGTCATCACCAACCCTTCTCCATTGCCAATTCCATGATGCTCCCCACTAGGTTCCTTTGTAGGCTCGCTGGTTGGTGAGGAGCTGGATGATATTCATCATGTAATCGAGTTAGTTTTTGTTAGGGCTTGATCCCTAGTATCCATCATGTTCTGAGATTGATGTTGTTATGACTTTGCCATGCTTAATGCTTGTCCCCTTGGGGCCGGTTGCCATGATTTCAGATCTGAACCGTTTATGTTATCACCATTATATCTATGTTCTAGATCCGATCTTGCAAGTCATATTCACCTATTACGTGTTATGATCCGAAAACCCCGGTGTGACAGTAATCAGGATACTTTCCGGTGATGACTGTAGTTTGAGGAGTTCATGTATTCACTATGTGTTAATGCTTTGTTCCGGTTCTCTATTAAAAGGAGGCCTTAATATCCCTTAGTTTCCTTATGGACCCCACTGCCACGGGAGGATAGGACAAAAGATGTCATGCAAGTTATTGCCATAAGCACGTATGACTATTTACGAAATACATGCCTACATTATATTTATGAACTGGAGCTAGGGCCGTATCGCCCTAGGTTATGACTGTTATATGATGAATAGCATCCAATGAATTCATTGATCCAATGCCTATGAATTTTCCATATATTGTTCTCGCTAAGTTACTACTGTTGCTGCTACTGTTACACTTGCTACAAAATCACTTCTGTCACTGTTACCGTTACTGTTACTATCATCACTGCTATCAAAACTATCATATTACTATGCTACTGATCATATTGCTACAGATAATTAATCTCCAGGTGTGGTTGAATTGACAACTCAGCTGCTAATACTTACAAGTATTGTTTGGCTCCCCTTGTGTCGAATCTATAAATTTGGGTTGAATACTCTACCCTCGAAAACTGTTGCAATCCCCTATACTTGTGGGTTATCATGCCACTACTTCCATACATATGAACTAGATGGGTGTGTACTTGAACATTTGCCGGGGCAGAGGCCATCTCCTTCGCCGTGACCTAGATGGATTTTAACAGCCTTGTATATAACCATAGGTACATGGATATGGTGTATTACTCCGCATACGCATTGGAAACATGCATCAACATTTGATGGAAATAGTTCAATAATACCAAACATCGACACTCTTTATCACTTGATATTTCAAGCCTATTCTATAGTACAATCCACTGGTGAGAGCATCCGGGCATCATTATATATTATATTGCAATCAAACCTAATGTTACTATTCAATTATTAAAATCACAAATACACTAATTAATTCCTTAATTTTGTGAATATTTGTGAGCGTAGGGGGGCAGAACACTACCAATTTCAGTCACAAGCCCGCAAAAAGTGGAATGGACATAAACTAAATAAAATTTCGCCTTAAGCTGTGTCAAGCGTCCATAACTTACTATTGCCATTTTGTAGATGGAAATGATGTCAATCTGGATGAAAATCAAGAACAACCAGTATGCAGGATAGTAACATATTTTGTTTTTTGTGCATATGCAGGATAATAACATTTGTCACTAGCAATACCTTAAAGTATATTGGTTCAATCATAAAAATACGAAAAAAGGGAGAAGAGAGATGGGACGACCTATAGGTGGAAGAATGCAATGCAGAAGCCGGGCTGCCGTTCTTGAGGATGAGATGATGCGTCCGGGTGCCTCACTTGGGGACAGTATTGGCGCCTCCGGCTCGGCGCTTGGGGACAAACAACACCCCCAAGATTCCCAAATTTGTGCAGGAGCTAAGGGGAACGAGATCCAATACTTAATCGGCTGCATGGACGTGGAATGGAAAGGAACTGCCGAGCTCGACGAGCTCGCATCCTCCATCACGCAGCTGCTATTAGGGCTATGCTCCCATTGACCAGCCCGGGTGCAGGTAAGGACCAGGAAGTTGGACGCCGAGGGGGATTTTGGGGGTGATTGTCAGATGCGGTGGATCCAAGCTGGCTCAGACTTTTCCATGGCTAGGAGCTTCGAGAAGACAAATAAGACTCTTTTTTTTCACAAAGAAGACTCAAGAAAGGAGAAGTTGGTGGGACCCCTGAAGCCACAATACGTGCTCATACTAATAGTGTGGATAATGGGCATGGTTATAGGAAACTTTGCTTAGTTGAGAAAATGAGCCATCGCTGGTCCTGCTTCTGGTATAGTACGTGTTGTAACTTTTTCGTGACAAAGAGTTGTACTCCCTCCGTTTCTAAATATTTGTCTTTTTAGAGATTTCAAATGGACTACCACATACGGATGTATATAGACATATTTTAGAGTGTAGATTCACCCATTTTGCTTCGTATGTTGTTACTTGTTGAAATCTCTAGAAAGACAAATATTTTGGAATGGGGGGAGTACGTGTTATAACTTAGCTCAATCAGTGTCCATGAAAAAAAACTACCTCAAACCATTATAATGAATATATAGTATATAAATTTTGTTTTACTTCATATACAAAATTCAGAAAAACAATGTTTACTAAGATGTTGAAACATAAATGACAAAAATTATAGGGACACGCATGTACAACTATAACAGGTTAATATGGCAAATCTTACACACCATTAGCAAATAAACATAGAGAAAATGATAAAAAATATAAATTGCGCAGTAGGAACATTATGATTGTAAAAGACTCATATTCGTGAATGTGATCACATTTGATTCCAATTTTCTTTAAATGAAAGAAAAAATGTATTATTCCGATAAAACTTTATAAAATTCTAGCCCGCACATCGGGTAGGCCACTTTACTAGTTTAGTAAATACCACCTTCTGTACCCACCTTTTACTTTCTGTTATTTAGAATTAATAAAGTAGAAATGTTATTATTTTACTGTTTTCTGAATTATCTGTGCAATAAAAAAATGACCAGAAAATAAAAGTTCTCCAAATGCCCTGAAAATTTTATATGATTTTTTCTACAATATTTGAATTTTTTTGGCAGTGAACACACCCCAGGGGGTGCACATGTGAGCCAGAAGCTCACAGGACGCGCCCACCCCCTGGGCACGACATGCAGGCTTGTGGGGCCCATGTAGGCCCCCTCACTTATTTCAGCCACCCATGCACTTCTTCCTCGAGAAAAAATCACACCATTGCTCAAACCCGTGTTCTTGCTCATCTTGCTGCCATTTTTGATCTCTTTGCTCGGAGCTCCATTTCCAAAGCTGTTGTAGGGGATTGTTCATCAGTATGTGACTCCTCCATTGGTCCAATTGGTTTTTGCTATAGTGCTTTATATATTGCAAATCTTTGCTGCTGTGGTGACCATGTTCTTGAGCTTGCCTGTCAAATTTATATGGTTCAAAGTAGTTTTGTTGCATGACATGGCCTCTAGACACTTGTAGGAGTAGTTGCTATCAATTTTGTTTAGTTTGGTTCTCTTTTATTTTGAGTCACTAAAAATTCCAGAAATTTTCAAAGGAAGAAAATGTTTAGAAAGATGTTCCAAGGTGGTTCCTCGAAGAAGAAATCCCCAAGGCTCGCGATACGTGAGCCGGCCCTTGAACCACCGCGGGAAGCTCTAGTGCAACCTTGCGAATGGACGTCGGATCATTTCATGACTCGGGCAGGTTTCGATGAAGAATTTGATATGTACGTGCACAACGCCGGCCTGACAGACTTCTTGTCAGATAAGTTCTTGCAATACTACAATCTTACTGATTCCTTTGTGCGAAGATTTGAGTATTCAGTCCATTGCAATACACATTCTGTTTTATTTGATCTCTATGATAAATCATTTCACATGGACCTTGAAGAATTTAATGAAGCATGCAAAATTCTGCAATGGGCTTTTATACTGAACCTCGTAAATCTAATTACATTGAATTCCTTGCTAGCATCACTAGGGGAGAAACTATAAGCGTAACACAAGCTACTATAGGGAGCATTCACTTTCCTGCTTTACATTATTTTGCTCTCTTTATAGGTTGATGCAATAATGGGAAACATGACCATAGCCACCTTTGCTCTCCTAATTTAAGTGTCCTCAAGAGCGCGGTAATGGATGATAAACAATATAACTTGGGGGCTATTGTTGCAAGGCGGTTACATAATAATGCTTTAGATGGAGATTTCTTTGGTGGAATTTATGCCACTCGTTTAGCTGATTATCTTGGGGTGCCTATAAGAGTTGATGATACTCAGTTGCCACCTGCTTACCTTGATTATGATGCTATGGAACTTTTACAATTTCTTGAGAGGGGCAAGCTGCCTTTTCAGTATAGACTAATCTTCGACAGGCAGCGTGTCTTCCGTATTACGCTTCCCACTCCTGCCTTCTTTGACTTTCAGGTAAAACGAAGATACTTCATACTTAGAGAGGAGGCGGAGGAGTATGAGAGAGCGAGGGAGACTGTTTGCCTCAACGAGGCAGCCCTCCAAGCGGTGACAGCCGCAATCAAGTGCAACCCCAACTACGACTTTGGATATCAGCCCGGTGAGTCGTGGCCCTAGACCAACTTAGGCCAAAAGCCCAAGCTTGGGGAGTACGTATTTCTCACCGACATTACATTCATGCATTACACATACATTCTAGTTATCGATGTTCATCCTTTTTCATTGTATAATCCATGTTAGTTTATTTTTCTTGCTTTCTTCTTGTGTGTTTGAAAAACTTTGATAAAACCCAAAAAGATTTCTCGTTCTTCTTTTTGCTTGTTGGGAGCTTTCCCGTGTAAATAGTTCTTCTCGTTTTCATTTTTCTTTCGTTAATTTGTTTTCTTCAAAAGAAAAACAAAAACTCCAAAAATATTTTAGTGTGTTTCTTTGAAATTCTTTTCTTTTTCTTTGGGTCGTAAGGAGAAGACCACGATGAAAATTTTGAGTGGCTCTCATATGCATTATTGTTGATCTAACAAAGAGCCCATATTACCTTGTCTTCTCCTTTGAATAAATGTTTGCAGATTCTAGCTTAGTCCACGACACGTGCACTATTATTATTATTCACATCGTTCGGTCATGCAAGTGAAAGGCAATAATGATGAAATTTGATGAAATGATTGAGATGAAGAAAAGCTGGTATGAACTTGATGTCGCTTGAAACTACGTCGGTATTTCCCCAAAGAGGAAGGGATGATGCAGTATAGCTACGGTAGGTATTTCTCTCAGTTATGAAACCAAGGTATCAATCCAGTAGGAGAACCAAGCAACACTATGTAAACTGTAGCTGCACACAAAGAACAAATACTTGCAACCCAACGCGTAAGAGGGGTTTTCAATCCCTCCTAGGTAACGGCAACAGAAATTGTCAAGTTGACGGGATAAAAATTGTGTAGATTGGATAAATAGATCTCGATAAAATGCGAAATAAAATAAGTAATAAAAAAGTGCAGCAAAGTTTTTTTTGTGTTTTTGGAATAATAGTTCTGAAAATAAAAGCGAATAAAAATAGATGTCAAAGCAAATATGATAAAGAATAGACCTGGGGGCCGTAGATTTCACTAGTGGCTTCTCTCAAGAAAATAGCACACAATGGGTAAACAAATTACTGTTGGGCAATTGATAGAAGATCGAATAATTATGATGATATCCAAGGCAATGATCAATATATAGGCATCACGTCCAAGATTAGTAGACCTACTCCTGCATGCATCTACTACTATTACTCCACACATCGATCGCTATCTAGCATGCATCTAGTGTATTAAGTTCATGGAAGAATGGAGTAATGCAATACGAATGATGACATGATGTATACAAGATCTATTCATGTAGGAATAGCCCCCATCTTATTATCCTTAATAGCAATGATACATGCGTGTCTTGCTGCCCCTTCTGTCACTGGGAAAAAGCACCACACGATCGAACCCCTCTTCCCATGGCAAGAAAAATCGATCTAGCTAGCCTAACTAAACCAAAGATTCGAAGAAGAAATATGAGGCTATATATAATCATGCATATAAGAGATCAAAAGAAGACTCAAATAATATTCATGGATATAGATCTGATCATAAACTCAAAGTTCATCGGATCCCAACAAACACACCGCAAAAAAGAGTTACATTAAATAGATCTCCAAGAGACCATTGTATTGAGAATCAAAAGAGAGAGAGGAAGCCATCTAGCTACTGCCTACGGACCCATAGGTCTATGATGAACTACTCACGCATCATCGGAGAGGCACCAATGAGGATGATGAACCCCTCCGTGATGGTGTCTAGATTGGATCTCGTGGTTCTCGAACTTGCGGCGCTGGAATTGTTTTTCGTCGACTCCCCTAGGGTTTCTGGAATATTTGGGGATTTATAGGGCGAAGAGGCGGTGTGGGAGGCCACCGAGGGGGGCATAACCCCCTGGGCACGCCTGGGCTCCTGGGCGTGCCAAGGTGGATTTTGCCCATCTCGGGCCTCCCCTATGGTACTTCTTTGGCCCATGTTGTGTCTTCTGGTCCAAAAAAATTCTCCAAAAAGTTCTGCTGCGTTTGGACTCCTTTTGGTACTGATATTGTGCGAATTAAAAAACAAGCAAAAAACAGCAACTGGCACTGGGCACTATGTCAATAGGTTAGTCCCAAAAAATGATATAAAGTTGTTATAAAATGATTGTAAAACATCCAAGAATGATAATATAACAGCATGGAACAAGCAAAATTTATAGATACGTTGTAGACGTATCAGAACTCGACCTATTTTGTTTTTGTAAATATGATTAGCTCATCGTTCTTGATTCAACCTATTATAAATGAAACATGTTTGCAATGTCATACATGCATGTCGCCATGACCTACCATAAGACGGACTAGTGAATCTATCGCTTGGTCAAACGACAACTGCTGTTGTCGATAAAAAATGGATAGAATATATATATATATATATATAAACTGCTTGGGGCAATAGATTGAACCATCATAAAAAATCGCACGAGAGGGACCAGAAAACCAGCACCGCCTGCATGCGGCCAAAAATGATGTACGTTGGAATGGGTGATGTGTGTTTTCAATATCGAATAATGTACAATTTAGATGTGGCGCCTGCCTCTCAATACAGACAACAACCATGAAAGCCAGGTAATTAAGGACGAGATACGCAGGGTACGGTGTTGGTCGAACCCACCAATCCGAACGTGTGGGAGGGAATCCTGACAACGCATGAGCTCGAACTTTTCTTGAACGACATGTGATGGTGACCGGCGCTAACACGAACTAGGAGGAATCCATTCATGTCCAACACATACCCCTCGTTATAGGTCAAAGGGATGATATATATACACTCGGGGAACCCACAAATATGCGTGTCATCACAAAGAAACGGACAAGCGAGACGTGGGCGATTAGAAGACCCCCTATACACTGCACGCGGCACAAAAATATGTATGGGTGGTGTGTGATGTGTTCAAATCCCCAATGCACAACTTCGATGGGGCACCAACTACATTACAAACCGAACACTGTACCCGACCCCAAGCCAGGTTCAATATGTACAATGTCGGTTCCTCAACTTCGAGGCAGGGGGGTGTCGTCCAACACATGCGCTCATACTTTATTTGGTCTAACATGGCACATATAGCAATAGGAAACCATCATCGTCAAACCCTTCTCGTATGTTGGGTCAAAGGGATAGATTGTGTGGGCCCCCCTCGTTATCGGTCAAGGATGATATATATATAAACCTCGAGGAGCCCACAGATAAGTGCGGCGTCTATAAACCACAAACGAGAGACGTGCTCGATCAGAACACCTGGCCCCCTACACCCTGCATGCGGCCCGAAAAAATGTATGGGTCTGGTGTGTGATTTGTTCAAATCCTGAATGCACAACTTCGATGGGGCACCAACTACATCAGTAACATTACAAACTGAACATTGTACCCCCCAGCCAGGTTAAAGAAATACGATGTCGGTTCCGCAACTTCGAGGTGGGTGGGGGGGGGGGGTAGGGGGTGTCTTCCAACGCATGTGCTGAAACTTGATTTGCTCTAACATAGCACACAAAGCAAAGAGGAAACCCTTCTCATGCGTTGGGTCAAAGGGATAATTTGTGTGGGCCTACAGATGTCGACCATTCTTTGATTTTTGAGAACAAAAAATAACCAATAAAAAATATATTCTACAAATTAGCAAAACAAGGATCCCAAGGTTTATATAATCGTCATGACAGGTCACTATAGAGACATTTAGATGATAAATGTCTATAATGACCGTATCATGGCATTTTAATGAAGCTTGAGATATGCAACTTCCCACCGGGTCACCCATCCTTAGACTACTCCAGCCCCATCATGCTTAACTTCTGCGTTCTATTCGACTAGGTTAGTGGATTGGAAGCCGCCCCTTGCTGATAAGAATTGCCGCCTTGCCTTTAAAGCATTTCACGCTGGTCACCCTATGGGACCTACTCCCTACTATCACACACGTTTGTGCTTTTAGAAACTGTGTGCAATATTTACATGGCTGGTGTGTCACTGCCTAGAGCATTGACACTGGCAGCGGGAAACCGATGGAAGGAGTGGCGGGAAACGGTAGCGTGTTTGGATATATAACAACATTAATATGGAAAACTTAGTAGATAAGGAAGCATGAGCTAGCACGACGCATGCGCACAATGCTTACCCACGGGTGACAAACGGTTGACCAGAAGTGCTTTAAATATTCAGGATTCATTTGGCCTTTTTTATACATTATAATTAAGTTTTATAAGCATTAATTTAATGTGCATATTTCAAAGTAGTGCACCAAAATGGATACAAAAATCATACATATGTCCTTGGATGCATGTTTAGGTCCCATGCAAAGAATGAGAATGAATTACAACTGTCTCGGCGTCTGGCTCGGCCTCGGACATTGAGAATCTTGGGTTTTAAATCCCCGTAAATCCAAAACTCACCTGAAAATCGTGAACCTTGGCATGGTGTCACGACATGGCACATATACGTCGTGGAATTTTTTTTGTCCATTTTGGGGCAAGTTTTATTACAAGCCTCTTACAAACCGAAGCTTCTCTCAAGAAGCCTCGTGGTTCCGATAGGGAAACGTGTCCCCCTTGTGGGCGAAACGATAATCACTGCCTCTTTTTGCCTTGTATTTTTTTTCTACAGTCAACATGGAACGACATGATATCAGTGCTGAAATTCAAAATTATTCAGGGTTCGTTTGGCCTTTTTATACATTAATTGAGTTTCATAGGCATTTAATGTCCATAATTCAAATCTGAACTACAAATACATGCTCCAGTTCAACAAAATGGCTAGAAAAATCATACATGTGTCCTTGGGTGCATGTTTAGGCCCCATGCAAGGAGTGGGACTGAATTACAACTGTACCGGCGTCCTGGCTCATCCTCAAACATTTGGAATCTCGGTTTTTAAATCCCCGTAAATCCAAAACTGACCAGAAAATCATGAAAGTTGGCATGGTGCCACGTCATGGCATGTATATGTCGTGGTAAAAACATTGTCCAATTTGGGCCAAGCTTTATTACAAACCTCTTACAAACCGAAGCCTCTCGGAAGAACCCTCGTGGTTTCGATAGGGAATGTGTCCCCTTGTGGGCGAAACTATAATCGCTCCCTCTTCTAGCCTTGTATTTTCTTCTACACGTAACATGGAATAATGGGAGATTCGCGCTGAACTTTGAAATTATTCAGGGTTCGTTTGACCTTTTTTATACATTAATTGAGTTTTCTAGGCATTTAATGTCCATAATTCAAATCCAAACTACAAATACATGCACCAGTGCACCAAAATGGCTAGAAAAATCGTACATGTGTCCTTGGGGTGCATGTTTAGGTCCCATGGAAGGAATGTGAATGAATTCAACCATCTCGGTGTCCTGGCTCGGCCTCAAACATTGAGAATCTCGGTTTTTAAATCTCCGCAAATCCAAAACTCACTAGAAAATCATGAAACTTGGCATGGTGTCACGACATGGCACATATATGTCGTGGTAAAAAAAGTCTCCAATTTGGGCCAAGCTATATTACAAGCCTCTTAAAAATCGAAGCTTCTCGCAGCCCTCATGGTTCTGGTGGGAAACATGCCCCTCTTGTGGGCAAAACGATAATCACTGCCTCTTCTCGCCTTGTATTTTGTTTTCTACATGCAACATAGAATAACAGGAGTGTCGTGCTGAAATTTGAAACTGTTCAGGGTTCGTTTGGCCATTTTATATATTAATTGAGTTTTCTAGGCATTTAATGTAGTCCATAACTCAAATTTGAACTACAAGCGCATACTCCAGTGAAGCAAAATGGGTGGAAAATCGCACATGTGTCACTGGGTGCATGTTTAGGTCCCATTGAAGGAATGGGAATGAATTACAAATGTCTCATCGTCCTGAAACATTGAGAATCTTGGTTTTTAAATCCCAGTAAATCGAAAACTCACCCAAAAAACATGAAACTTGGAATGGTTTCATGACATGGCACATATATGCCGTGGTAAATAATCGTCCAGTTTGGGACAAGGCGCACACATTAATAGCCAATGAAGTCCTTTTGAAACAAATAGCTGACACGTTAATATCGCAAATGGTTGTATTATATGAATCGTGTGTGTTCCCGTAACCATTTAAGTGCGGCCACACGTCCCTCTTTTCTTATGGGATAGTACTACCTCGGTCATCGTTCATTGGTCATCTTTGTATTTTGTGCCAAAATTTAACCATACTCGATGGCGTGCGTGCAGCTGTTTGATTAGACGGGACGAGCGTGAGAAGCCCGTCGTGCAGGCTCAACGGGATGTGTGCAAGCAGTCTGCCGTGCAGGCTCAACGGGACGCGTGCGACCTATGTACCTAGCAGGCTCGACGGGACACGTGCGAGCATCCAAGGTCGTGCATGCTCACCGGGAAGTGAGCTCTTTGACCTCCATCCGCCAGCCGCCCGCTGTTTAACACACGGTTAATTAAAGCACCTGGACGGAGGGTGTTTGCTTGTGATCCCATGGCCCCGCTCAACATTAGCATTTTCTTTGTACGTGTTTTCAAATCGTATTCCGGATAATTTAAAATGCCACATAGGGCAACAGATAATACGACCACAAATAAAATGGCAACGGATAACAGGATGACAAATTTACAATGGTGCGGATAATAATTGTCTTACATTTCCGGATAATTTAAAATGCCACATGCAGCAAAGCCCAGAAGACACGGAGGCAAGAGAAGAAGGAAATCACAGACAACGATCTAGGTCGCTACTGTCTCTACACCTTGATGGATCGCCAGGCGATGAGATCATCCAGCTCCTTCTTCAATTCCTCACGACTTTGCTTGACAGCAGCCATGGACTCCTCCATCTCCTGCTCGCGCTCAATCTGGAGCTTCCTCAAGTCACCCATCAGTTCCTCGACGACCGCTTTCAGCGTCATCCCTGAGGCACTGCTCTGCTCATGCAGCTTCTTCCAGCCAGCGGCCTCCTCCTCCATCTCGGTGAGTGCCTTGAGGAGCTTCACATTGTCACCCATGAGTTGCTCGACGAGGTCGGTCGCCTTCTCAACTGAGGCATCGCTAATCTCGAGCACCTTCATCAAGCCATCGACCAGCTCCTACTGCTTAATTAGGCCAGCGAGAATGTCATCGTCGCTGGCCAAGGACTTCAGCACCGCCAACTCATCGTGATCGCCGATGCGGCGAGTGCGCTTGTGAGAGCCCTCGCGTGCCAGTGAGAGCTCGTTCGAGGGCTCCGCGGCGCGCCAGGACATCTCTGCTGTGGCTACCACGTAGCGGCAGGACCTCTCTAGTGCTTCCATGGCCTTGGTCTTTGCTCCCTGATTATATGTCGACCCGAAACTCCTCCTACCGGTCATGGCGGAACGACTTGACAGGAAAGACCTGTTTTGTGGGTGATGAGGAGAGGAACTGTGAAGTAATTTTTGAGTGGGTAGTTTTTATAGCCCGGTGCTAAGTGTGAACACATTTAGGTTTGATCAATGTGAACAGATTTGCAATTACTTATTGTGTTGTAATCTGGAATGTGACAAGAAATAAGGTCAAAATTTATTGATGGTTCTGGGCTCGAAGCCCATTTCTGTTGTTCTGGCTCATCGCAAACAGTTCTTATGGATCAATCGTATGCCACGCATCGGAAGCTCGAAACGGTTCCCGGATGGCGTATGTGGGCCCGCGTTCTCGGATGTATGTGTACGTGTCTGCCCACTATCACACACGGTCAAGTTATCACCATCGTGTCCGATGGATGCGCCGTCATGCCTCCCATGGGGTGCCAGAAGGTTGACCAGAATTGCAATATGCAGGTGTGGTTGCTCGCCGTTGAGGCGGCCGCGGCATGCTCTGCTCGCGTCCGTCTGCGTGTTTTGCTCGCCGTTCAGGCGGCCGCGACGTGCTCTGCTCTGGCGTCCCTACGCGCGCTCTGCTCGCCGTTCAGGAAAATTTACAATGGCAATGGTTAATAATTGTCTTACATATTCAGGATAATTTAAAATGCCACATGTGGCAACGCCCAAAACACTCACGACCTACATATGCATATAATTATAATAAAATATAGACTAAAAGGTAGAGCTGGCGGCCTTCCGACGACGGTCTTCTCGGACTCCATGATCAGCATAGCACCCTTGCGGCCATTCATTCCAAGTGTCCCGACCCGCCTCCGCCTACGGAGTTGCTGGCGCTGGGAGGCTTTTGGGGCTGCTGGGCCTCTTCCACCAGAGCTTGATAGCGTGCAATCGCGTGCATGACATCTCCGTGGAACCGCTCCATTTCCATGTCTCTGGCCTGGTAGGAAATTTTGTCCATCACCTGCATCCTCAAGATACCACATTGGCGATATTCTACTTCGTCGGGGATGTCAACTCCACCAAGGATGCACTCAAGCCTGGCCACCACATCGTCGGGACCGAGGTTGACACGGCCGCCGTCGGCAATGATGAAGCCGCAGGCTGGCTGTCTACTACCTGAATCGTAGAGGTCCTCTGCCCATTCCTTGCAGGGGATCAGGCTCTCGATGATCACTGGTGACGGCGGCTCTTCGAGTGGGTCATCGATCATGCCACCGAGCAGCTCTGGATCTTTTGCACGGTGGATGGCAAACTGCTCATCACACTTCCTATGCAATATGTCGATTGTGCGCCCAAGGACTGTCACACCGATATTGCTGCTGATGGGCCATGGTGCCTGCACTTGCTGATGAAGCTTTTGCTCCCCGACTTTCTCCGGCTCGTTCTCCTCGCTGAAGATGTAATGCAGGTAGGGGTCGACGTCGAAGCTTTGGTCGTTGCATGGCATGCTTGGAATAACTAATGGTAGATGGGTGAGGACTAGATCTACGCACAGTGTCGCAACGGTGCGCTGCCGCCTGGGTTATATGCAGCAAGCCATTAGCTGGTGGCGGGAAACCAATGAGGGAAGAGGCAGGGATTTTACAATTCACCCATGTGGAGCGCGGAAAGCATTCGCTGGAGCATGGAAGCCTTCCCTGGAGCGCGGGAAGACTAAGTGGAGCACACAACCCGAATACCGTATGCGGTGTCATGTGTTATCTATCACACACGTGTTAACATAAGGAAATGTATGCATAACTTACTAATCATCGCAGACGAGTACTCACATACGCATCGTGTGCGATACTCCTAGCCACCGCAAGCAACTAGTTTGCATTTTTCAAAGTTTTTTGTACACACAGAATCGCACACAAATTAACTGTAGTAACTGTCTATGTTATAATTTCTCATCGCAAATAGTTCATCTGAGTGGGCTGTTTGCCGCGTATCACACACATCTTGTTTACATGAATCGTTTGTGTTCTTTTGGCTCATCGCAAATAGTTCATCTATGTGAACTATATGTCGCATATCACACACATGTTGTTAAGTTGAACCGTTTCTGTTGTGTTCCCTAATTGAAAACAGTTCGTCCGAGTGAACCATATGCCGTATATCACACACACCTTGACCTGGCTAACCGTTTCTGTTACATTCCCTAATAGCAAACAGTTCATCGGAGCGAACTGTATGCCGTATATCACACACACCTTGATATGGCTGCCTGTTTCTATTGTTCTGTCTCATCGCAAATAGTTCATATGGATCAACTATATGCCCCGCATCGCACACGCAACTAAAATCTGAACCGTGTTTGATGTATCCGCCATCACAAACATTTTGCATCTTTTTTGATGATTTTTTTACATCACTATTTGCGATTAATGCATCGCACACAGTTTCGTCAAAGGGTCTCTGGTCGTAGAGTCGTGTTAGCAGTATCCTGCAGTAGTGATGTCCTACTGTTGAGAGCTAAGTGTGTGAACACGATTTGGTAAAGGTAGCGATGAGAGGCCATGTAGGAGTACATGGTGGGTTGTCTCATTGAAACCGTCCTCAGGAACTGAGTTCCATGTTTGTGATCCAAGAATAGTACCACACATTGGGCCCTGAAATATGACCCCGCTCGACTTATTAACCCCCCTGTCCTCTGTCTAAGAGTTGCAAGTAGTTTTTGGTGTTTGTAGTATGCTAGAGGCTGTGCATAGCACTGACCCTAGGGGTGGGCTATGATGCGGTAGGCAAGTGGCACGGTGTGCCAGGGCACTCGTTTGGTGGGCTTGGAAACCCTTCACACATCGTTTGGGGCCGTAGTGGTAACCTCGGCCGGACTTCCTTGCGGATGGAGCTCAAATAGGTGGTAAACCTGGACTAGAGACTTGTGTGGTTAGTCAGGTCGTGGTCTACAGCCACGCCGGCTTCCGCTTGAAGTCTGCCGAGCACATGTCGTGTGCAGGTGCTAAGTGGTGGAAACATGTGTGAAGAAGTACACCCCTGCAGGCTAATAAATGATCTATTCGAATAGCCGCGTCCGCGGATATGGTCTACTTGGAAAGCTTATATGGTTCATCGATAACTGGAAGTGGATACTCTAAAATGCGCAAAATAAGCGTGAGTGCTATGGATGGCCTTCTTGTAGGCAGACGGGAACGGATCCATAGTGCCGTATTGATATAGTGAATATGTGGGCTCGTGTGCGCTTTATCACCTCAAAGAAAATGCTGGTAGACATAGTACAGGATAGCCACTAAGTCAAAGTTGGCTTCCTACAGTTAAATTCCACCACCCTTTGTTGATACTGGTGCATATGTAGCTAGTTCTGATGTAAGTCTTGCTGAGTACATTTGTACTCATGTTTTCTTAATTTATGTTTTTGCATAGGAGACTTTAGTCTCACTAGTAGTTCCCCGTGGGCTTCGATGATTATCTTGGGAATCCTAGACAGAGGTCTGGTTCCTTTGGAGGGTCTTGTAGATAGACAGGCTTTCTAGCCTTCTTTCTTTTTAGCCGTGTGTACTCAGACAGGATAAGCTTTTGCATGTGCTTGTTGCTTGTATGACTTTGTATGTTGGGTCATGAGACCCATGTTTGTAATATCATACTATGTATGGCTCTCCGGAGCCTTTCAAATAAATACTTTGAGTTGTAGAGTTTTGTTGTGATGCCATGTTGTATTTAAACATATCGAGCATATTGTGTGTATGTTATTGAAATGCTTGGTATGTGTGGGATCCGACACCTAGTTGTTTATTCTTGGTAACCTTCCTTATGGGGAAATGCCTCCTAGTGCTTCCACTGAGCCATGGTAGCTTGCTACTACTCCGGAACACATGGATTGACCGGCATGTGTCCTTCTTTGCTCCTGTGTCTGTCCCTTCGGGGAAATGTCACACGGTGTTTACCGAAGTCCTAATATCTTGCTACAGCCCGGTTACACTCGCTCCTGACCGACACGTGCATTGCTGGGTCATGTATGCATGTCCGTGTAAGTTTGTGCCACCTTGGGTTTATGACTAGTCATGTCGGCCCGGGTTCTCTGCCATATGGATGGTAGCAACACAATCATATACGTGAGCCAAAAGGCGCAAATGGTCCAGGCCTAGGTAAGGCTGTAGTCGTGGGGATACCATGCGTGAGGCCGCAAAGTGATATGATGTGTTACATGCTAGATCGGTGTGACTTAGGATCGGGGTCCCAACAGCTTTGGTATCAGAGCCTGATCGCTTGTAGGATTACCAAGCCAAACTGGTCGAAGGCGAGTGTAGAAATTCTTTAGTTATATAAGGGAATTGATTGTGGAAGGGAATGTAAGGTTCTTTTTACTCCTTTACCTTATGTCCTTCTGATCTGAGTCACCCTCTTCTTTCTTACGGGGATTAAGAACTAGGCTTCTCATTTTTCTATCAGGATCACATGTTACTAATCCGTAGACTTATAGGAATGATGGATTCAGGTCTCAGTTCAGTTTCTAGTACTTCCGTGTGTTAACCGTTGGTCTCGGAACCTTGATATTGTGATGTTGAGTGGTTATGCTACCATTTTGCAGGATGTCCCAAAATCTTTTTTGAGCATTTACAACCGTTATGCTGTCCGAGTTGTCCCAGGTTTCTAAACAATCTAATGCATTTGCAAATCTTTCCTCCATGATCCCGATGTCCTTTTGGGCCAGAATAACCACACTAATCCTTGTGTTGAGGTACTTCGTTGCCTCGACATGTATGTTGAAGTTATCAGGAAACCAGGATATCTTAGAGAACCACCTAGTAATCAAGCTATGTTTTGTGTTCCCAGTGTGATGATCCTGGCCATCATTCTCGAAAGCATCTCGTCATGTTATTTAGTTAGTAGGTATTCCATTTCTGGGTTCTTGAACCCAAGATTCACTCTACTTACTTCTTGTTGATAGTGTTGCTCGTTCCTTTAGGATATTAGAAACCTTTGGGATAGTCTTCGAGGTCTGTGGTATATCATTCTTCCAATACCATGGATCATCATGGTAGGGGTTCTTCTTGAACCAAAAGATCATAATAAGAGTGCTCTTGATGAGTTCTCCATTCTATGATTGTGACTCTGCCAGCCCTACCTTTCTGCATGGGCTATCCGAAAGAAGTATGTTGAACTTGTTCGACATGCTAATCTATTCATCCACAACTCAGAAAAACCATGTCTTCTTTGAAGTTGTCCCTCTTCAGTCGTATTCCGACCTTCGTCTATCAGTTGATAGTCAAGGGTAATGGTGCATTCGTGTCATCAATGCATGTTATTCTTGTGGTTCGTCAAGCCATTCTATTTTTGGAATGACTAGGAGAAACAAACTCCAGTACCTCATCCATATCTAAGATTGGTCAAAGCAGTTGTATCCCGCAGATCAGAATTCCAATCCAGCTTTTGTTCTGTTCTACCCTGGAGTATCACCCCCTTTATGTTAGGATTGTCATGAGAATTGCACCATCTCTTATGAATTCTTGATGCAGTGTTACTACTCGCCATCATTATTCATTCCTCGGTCACCGTGTTGTTGCAACCGGAATACCGACAAGTAAACTGTGACGTGTGAAATCAATACTCCTAGCAACCGTGTTGCTTGGTAGCTAATGGATGATAATTTCATTCTTAGCATGTTGGTTATTGAATCATCATTCTAAGATAAATTGTGCTATCTAGTCCATCTTTCCTAGTGGACTCTTCGATTGATGAGTTAGGATTTTGTTAATTCCCCGCTCTTTTGATCATATCGCCTCGCCTAGAAAGCAAGATTGTTCTCGAGCTTAATAACATATCGGTGGTTCGTGATTTTTCGGATATCTTCTCGGAAGTATTACCAGGGTGTTGCCCGACCGTTATGTTGAGTTCATGATCAAGTTGGTTTTCTAATAATCCACTCTTTCTCCAAGAATCTGTGTTGGATACCCTGAGCTAGTTGGTTAAGCCAAACAACAACTTGGAGAGTTGAAAGATAAAAGCTTTACCTAACTTAGTTCATTTCAAAGGGATATCATTTGTGTGTGTGTGTTGAAGAAAGATGATATCTTCATCGATTGGTCCTCGTGATCAGTTGTTGGATCTATTGTCTTGTCAAAACTTTGATTTGAGTATGGGCTATCATCAAATCAAATCAGAACCAATGATGTTTGTAATGTTGTGTTACTCGTGTTTGATCCCTTGATCATACATCATTATATTCTTTTGGTCTGACCAATGCTATCACCTTGTTCACATAATTATGGAACTCATCTATATGGAAATCCCGATGACTTGTGGTTGAGCCCGTTAGCAGCATTTTATCTCTTCCATGGTTCATGTTGAACATTAAGCTAGTGTTGGAAACTTGTGTAAGCATTTTCTTCATGTCCCGCTCATGAAGCATATGTTTGGATGTAAGAAGTGACTTCCTCTAAGTTCATGCGCATTTGGTGCAAGTTGACACCGTGAATCTGAGAAAGCTTGTTTTGCTTCCTTCAGAATCATCCCAAGTCGGTCATGCATGTACGAAGTATTCTGTGGTTTGGTGGATTAGTTACCTCCATTCCATATGTCTTCCCTAGCACACCAAGCCACTGATCGTTTGGTTAAGATAAATGAGTCTGTTCTAAGGTTAATACTTTAGACTTCCACGTGGAGACGTCGATATCGTTAATGATGGTTTCCAACCAGAACTCGATAGAATTTTGTTGTAAGATTTTAATGCGGCCACGATTGTCTTGGACATTCTGTTCACATGTAACTTGCAACCAGCTCATGTTTTGGAGCTTGCTATCGCAGTTCATTTCCCGAGAATCTCACAACATCATCTCGTTGGTTTGTGTTGCAAACTTCATTTTCCAGACATGTTGTCTGAAATATCCTGTTACCAACCAGATCTGAATCTCAGGTAGATATGATGGTTGGAGTTTTTCCAAGATCTATGATATAGGTTCTGGTGAGGTTGATGTTTTGGCCGACACACCTCGCTGGAAGATCTATCATTGTACAATCTTGATTGAGCAATTTAGCCACTTCCCCATGAGGATTCCCTATGAGTTATCCTAGAAGTTGTTCCTTATGGACTCTTTGTGCTCCCGAAGTCCGACCTTTACTTGATGTTCCAGATACCAAACTACCTACAATTGGGTTACACTAGTACATCCAGGGGAACATTAGAAGCGGAGTGCTAAATGTCTCTCAGTTGATCATCCAGGTTTTGTTCCTTGGCATTGCTAAGGTAAAATCTGAGAAAGTGTTGTCTTCCTTTGCATCTGCATCCTCCATCATTATTCATCGTGGTGGTATGAGGAGTACCAAGATCTTGGCACAAATGTTGGCAAAACCCTGATGAATATGGAAATGCTCAAGTTCTTGAAAGCACGCTCAGTCTTTAGGTTATATCCTCGGTATCAATTGGGATGTGCCTCCCGTTTGCTGAGTTGTTCTATAACCGTAATTTCCTTTTTGATCTGAGTATGCCATTTCTTCAAACTCCTTTAAATGATCGTTTGCGAATTGCCTTGGGCTAGTATAAAGAGTCTCAACGGTCCATGTATCAAAAGTAATTCTTTTTGCCACTTAAGGGAATAATTCTACAAGTCACCTTCCTTCAGGTGCCCTGTTATGGTATTAAGGGCAATTAAATCCCCGCTACTTTGAAACCGTTCACCATCTTCTTAAGCATGGAGTATTTGTCTACCAAACTAAACCTTCGTCATTTGTTTCTTACCATCCCTCCTGATATGAGTTTTGAGTCTCAGCTCGATGTTTCTACGTCTCAATCCACGAGTTGATCTTGAATTGCTATCTTCGAGAAGATCGACTCCTGAGTTTCTTTCTGCCGTCATGGTATTTGGCTGAAGATCTCGAAAGCAAAGACATCAAGATCAAGATGATGCAAGAGCCAACGTCTTCAAGAAGAGCAATTGGGTCAAGAAGACTGTGCCAGTTCCGTGTCCCTTTTTTCCTCTTCCCTACGTCTTGAATCTCGGGATAAGATTCAGGGGTTAGGGTGAGTTGTCACAGCCCTAGCATTAGCCTTGCTTGTCATTGCATTCCGTCATGTCAGCATCATGTTAATTTATGAAAGTTGAAATGAGGATAGTTCAAAGCCTCAGAATCTTTTTTTAAGTGATAAAGATAAAACTGCTTCAAATAAATACAAGAAAATGTTCCTCTTATTCTCTGAAATTATTGGCAAGAGGTAAAATTCAAACCAATATTTTTGGTATCTCAGAAATAATTGTTTTAGGAATTTGAATTAATCCAATATGTATTTGATTTGGGGCTATAAAGTGCTATATATATTTTTATAGTCTCAAACAATCCGGAACATGGTATGGACCTCTAGAATAATTCAGTGACTGCCCACAGGAAGTTTCAAATTTTTATAAAAATGGTTTGGTCTTTGAACTAAATCAAAACAGAATAGCAAAAATAGAAAAGAAAAAGAAATATAAAGAGAAAGGAAGAGAAGGCCTACCTGGCAGCCCACTCACCTGGCCTGCTCCTGTAGCAGAGGTTCAACCCACCAGGCGCTCTCTTCAACCTCTGCCAGTAGGCAGAGGCGTGTCGATGCGTGCATTCTCGCCGCGGCCACCTCCTGCTTCACGCTGGAGGCTCGTCCTCCTCCCTGACCCCTCGTCTGGAGACGCCCGAGGCTCCCTCTCACCTTCCCCTCACTCTCCGTTCTCTCCCTCGCCCACTAGCCCTCTCTCTCGAGCTCCCAGAGTGCTCTGCTTGACCGTCGATCGATGCCTGCGTGGCCAACAATGACGAAACGCCACTCCGCTGTGTCCCTCTTCTCCGGTGATCCCCGCTACACCTCTGCACCGACGGATCCGAGCTGAGGAGCCCTCAAGGCGATGGCCGCCTCTTCTTCCTCGCCCACGGCTACCGGATGCCGCTCACTGATTCGCCTCGCTCCGACTGTCCCCGAAGCCGCTGACCAGCTGCTCCGCTGCTCCGCTGCTCCACTTCCCTGTGAGCCCCTCTTCCTTCCCTCCCTATCCTCTTGCTCGCACGCCTGCTCTAACCGCGCTAGCCGCCGCACAAGTGAGCTCCCCGCCGCCGCCATGTCACCGCCCTAGCCACAGCTGCCGCAGCTCGTAGCTAAGCACCCTAGCATGCTTAGAGCATCCCCACGGGCCCGAAGCCACTAGCAGCTCGTCCTCCCGTGCACTCTAACACTTAGCCCGACATCACCTGTACCTCTGGCGTCTCCCTGCTTGACGTCGCCGCCGCCTCAGGCCATCTCCGACTGCCCCGTGACCACCCTTAGACGCGCCACATCGCCAGCTACAAGTAGAGCTCACCCCCGCCTCCAGCCGACGCTTGTAGAGCCGTCTCGAGCAGACTCCGCCGCACTGGATGGTCGCCGGCGGCCTAACCCTGGCTGTTCCGACGTGGCACTCTCATTAGCGGCTAATGATGCTACTAACTAACCCCCTGGCTCACTGACACATGGGCCCCATGCCCTAATTAACCTTGGTTTTATTTCTTTTTAGATTAGTTTATAACTCAGTGGGACCCACTCATCAGAGTTGACTTTGCTGACATGACCGTTGACCGGACCCACCTGTCTGTGACACTAAATGACACTAGGTCACTGACCAGTGGCCCCCGCTAGTCAGGTTTAACCTGGACCGTCCTCTTGACCTGCTGACAGCACTGTGACATACCGCAGACGCAGTAAAGCCTTTCTGGGATTTTAAATAAGTCAGAAATGATTTATTTATTTCAGAAATCTCCTAAACTTAAAAAAATCATAGTAATTCAATCGTAACTCCAAATGAAATAATTTATATATGAAAAATTATCAGAAAAATATGAAGAATTTGTTTATGGCATTTTTATGCAAGTTTGAATAACTTAAAGCTGATGTATAAAACGATTTGAATAAATGACATTTGAAATGTCTTATATGGAGTTTGAATTTGAACCTTGGGTTCAAAGCAACTTCATTTAAATTGTTGCTAGTTGCATTAGCCCAAATCACATCATATTGCCATGTCATGATCATGCATCATATTGTTGCATTGCATTGATTGTGTTCCTTCCCTATTTGCCGGTGTTGTTCCTTATCGGTAGCAGACGATTCCGATGTGGTGATCATTGACACTGATGAAGACACAATACTATCTTCATAAGTGCCAGGCAAGCAACCCCCCATTGAGCATACTGATACAATCCCACTCTCTTGCTCTTGCTCTCTTTTATTGCATTAGGACAACAATGATTCAACTGTACATATTGCGGTAGTTGAACCCTTTCCTCTGCATGACCTGTCTTTGCCATAGTAAATAGTTGAAACCCACTAGCATGAGTAGGAATTGTTTGAGCCATGATGTGCCTACTCATTCATGCCTGTTTGCTATGCCTGCTATGCTTAGAGTTGTGTCAGGACTGATTCCTCTGGGATGAATTGGAATGGTGGTGAACATGACCTACTGTTGAGAGCTAAGTGTGTGAACATGGTTTGGTAAAGGTAGCGATGAGAGGCCATGTAGGAGTACATGGTGGGTTGTCTCATTGAAACCGTCCTCAGGAACTGAGTTCCGTGTTTGTGATCCAAGAACAGCTACTATCACACATTGGGCCCTAAAATATGACCTCGCTCCACTTATTAACCCTTTGTACTCTGTCCAGGAGTTGCAAGTAGTTTCTCGTGTTTGTAGTATGCTGGAGGATATGCATAGCACTGACCCTAGGGGTGGGATATGATGCGGTAGGCAAGTGGCACGGTGTACCAGGGCACCCGTTTGGTGGTCTTGGGAACCCTGCACACATCGTTTGGGGCTGTAGTGGAAACCTCGGCCGGACTTCCTTGTGGATGGAACTCAAATAGGCGATAAACCTGGACTAGAGACTTGTGTGGTTAGTCAAGTCGTGGTCTACACCCATGTCGACTTTCGCATGAAGTCTGCCGAGCACATGTCGTGTGCAGGCGCTAAGTGGTGGAAACATGTGTGAAGAAGTACACCCCTGCAGGGTTATAAATGATCTATTCGAATAGTCGCGTCTGCGGATATGGACTACTTGGAAAGCTTATATGGTTCATAGATAACTGAAAGCGGATACTCTAAAATGCGCAAGATAAGCGTGAGTGCTATGGATGGCCTTCTCGTAGGGAGACGGGAGTGGATCCACAGTGGTGTATTATATGGTGAATATGTGGACTCGTGTGCGCTTTCTCACCTCAAGGAAAATGCTGGTAGACGTAGTACAGGATAGCCACTAAGCAAAGCTGGCTTGCTATAGTTAAACTCCACCACCCTTTGTTGATACTGGTGCATATGTAGCTAGTTCTGATGTAAGTCTTGCTTAGTACATTTGTACTCACGTTTGCTTAATTTATGTTTTTGCAGAGGCAACTTTAGTCTCGCTAGTAGTTCCACGTTGGCTTTGATGATTAGCTTGGGAATCCCAGACAGAGGTCTGGTTCCTTTGGAGGGTCTTGTAGATAGACATGTTTTCTAGCCTTCTTTCTTTTCAGTTGTCTGTACTCAGACAGGATAAGCTTCCGCATGTGCTTGTTGCTTGTATGCCTTTGTATGTTGGGTCATGAGACCCATGTTTGTAATATCATAATATGTATGTGTTGTAGGGTGGAACCCTAAGTGGAGCTCTTTTCACATTTGGAGGGGGAAAAGGAGAACACCAAGAACACAATGAGGAATTCACTCCAACAAAACCCAATCACACATCCACTAGAATAACAAACACATAGATCCATAAGAATACAAGCATAATCCAAGGAAACAAGCACAAAGGTAAAGTTCTTCCCACTCCTAAGGAGGTGAGGTCTTGATGATAGTCTTCTCCAAAAGGAGGTCTTGAAATCCACTTGGGGATCCTCTCCTAAGAGGTCTTGATCTCCAAGAGGAGTGGTAGAAGGAGCAAAGCTCTGTCAATGTCACACATATACTTTGCTAGCCCTAACAAATGACATAGACCCAAAATATATAGCTAGTGGGAGGAAGGGGATGACTTGGGAGGCAAGGAAGGGCACTCTCGGCCCAAACCTGGGACGCCCGTGCGCACGGGGTAAGTTGGGCCCGTGCGCACAGTACACGCTCGTGCGCACGGGGTGCTACAGCGGAGAGGGCCCGTGTGCACGAGGTCCTGAGGCCGTGTGCACGGGGGTGCGTGTCTCAGCTCTCTGGGTAGCCTGTGGGCATGGGGTCGCCTGGGAGGTGCTGTCTTCATCTTCTTTCACTCCTTCTCCTTCCTCGTGGCCTTGGGGTGCTTCTCCTCCTCCTTTGGGGCGTCCGTTAGCTGCTTGGTGCTGTTGGCCTTCGTACCTAATGACACATAGCATGTTTTGGTGAGGTAGCATCCAAGTTCCATTTATATCCATATCAATCTCGAGTAGGAGTGAGTTCACCTCAGTTTCAATGGCGCGTGCTCGGGCTCTTGTCAGAGGTCCACGTGGTGCTTGATGTGTTTGTGTAGAGTCCATGGGGATGACGAAAGGATGCTCCAAATCATCTCCCCCCCTTGAGTGAGATCCGTCCTCGGATCGTGATCTTCATCACCATGGTATGGGGTCAAGTCCTTGAAGTTGAAGGTGTTGCTTACATTGTACTTGTCGCGTGGGATCTCGATCTTGCAAGCATTGTTATTGTAACATGCTAGCATCTTGAAGGGTCCATTGGCTCGTGGTAGTAGCTTGGACTTGCACTCATTGGGGAAGCGGTCCTTGTGGAGATGTAGCCTACTAAATCCCCCGGTTCGAACACCATTGGGGTCTTGTTGATGTTGAGCTTGGTGGCGAGGCAGTGTACTTGCCGCTCGATCGTGGACCTTGTATCTTCATGCACCTTCTTGAGGTAACTTGCTCTTGCAATTGTGTCCATGTTTGCTCGTTCTTGAAGTGGTAGAGGAAGGATGTCCAAGGGTGATAACAGATTGAAGCCGTAGACGACCTCGAAGGGGGACTTGCTGGTAGTAGAGTGTCTTGCGTGGTTGTGGGCGTACTCGGTGATGGGTAAACACTCCTCCCACTCCTTGATGTTCTTCTTGATCAACACACGTAGGAGAGTAGATAGCGTCCGGTTGGTGACTTCCATTTGGCCATCGGTTTGAGGATGATAGGCCCTCGAGAATAGTAGCTTGATGCTGAGCTTGGCGCATAGTGTCTTCCAAAAGTAGCTTAGGAACTTGACGTCGCGATCCGACATAATTGTCCTTGGCACTCCATGTAACCTCAAGATTTCCCTACAAAAAAGATTTGCAACATGTGCATCATCGTCTATCTTATTGCATGGGATGAAATGTGCCATTTTTGAGAATCGGTCCACAACAACAAATACCGAATCCTTTCCATTTTGAGTTCTAGGTAGTCCAAGCACAAAATCCATACTAATATCTTCCCATGGTTGATATGGAATAGGAAGTGGCATATGTAAACCACGAGAATGAGCTTGTGACTTAGCTTTATAGCATGTAGAGCATCGATTGGCGAAGCGTGCAACATGACGGAACATCTTTGGCCAAAAGTACTTGAAGGAGAGTGTGGCAAAGGTCTTGTCATGCCCGAAATGTCCCATAAGTCCTCCGCCGTGAGCCTCTTGCAAAAGTAATAAACGAAGACGAATCGGGTATACAAAGTTTGTTAGCGCCCATAAGGTAGCCATTCCTGAGGTAATAGTTCTCCCAACAAGTGTTAGCAAGACATTTGGCATAAGGAATCGCAAACGAATGATCATGTGCATATAGATCTTTAACATGCTCAAAGCCAATGACATTCACTTCAAGTTGAGTAACTATCATGCACTTGCGGGAAAGGGCATCCACTACAACATTCTCTTTACCCTTAATGTACTTGATCACATAAAGAAAAGATTCAATAAATTCACTCCATTTAGCATGCCGTTTATTCAACTTGGTTTGACCTTTAAGATACTTAAGTGTTTCATGATCGGTATGATGACAAATTCATGTGGGAGAAGGTAATGCTCCTAAACATGCAATAATCGCACTAAAGCATATAATTCTTTGTCATAGATGGGATAATTAAGCTGGGCTCCAGAAAGTTTTTCGCTAAAATATGCAATTGGTCGCTTTTATTGCATCAGAACTCTAGTAATACCACTGTCGGTGTCAAAACCGGCGGATCTTGGGTAGGGTGTCCCGAACTGTGGATCTTGGATCGATGGGGAACAGTAGACATGGGACATAGTGTTTACCCAGGTTCGGGCCCTCTCTAAGAGGTAAAACCCTACGTCCTGCTTGATTATATTGCCTGTGTATATGGGGATTACAGAGTAGATCTACCACGAGATCAGACGAACTAAACCCTAACTAGTAGGAGGGGAGTTGTTCTTCTAGCCTCTACAGACTAAACCCTCTGGTTTATATAGACACTAGGGGTACTAGGGTTTACATATAGTCGGTTACATCAAGGAAACACCAAATCTTCCATCTTGACTTGGGGTTCACACCAAGGCACAAAAGGTCTTCAGTCCGGATACAATGCAGCCCACTCGTCTGGCCCATGCAAGATAGGCCGCCATCCCGAGGACCCCTAGTCCAGGACTCCCTCAGCAGCCCCCGAACTAGCCTTCAACGCTGTAGCCCACAACTTTCGATCGCCCCGTGATTCCCAAAATCTTTGGCTTGTGAGTCGAGTTCCTCATCTTCTCCTTGTTCGGCTGACTCCAACAATTCGGTTGCCGATGACTTCTTGATCCATCAAATCGTGGTGGGCCCCCTACCATTAACTTTGTCAAGGGTGACCCTTGATTTTCGCGCAGCTTCCAGAAGGCGAGCAGTCTTGTGTCTTTTACAAAAACACCCACCTGGGACCAGGAACATACCTATTAAATAGGCCAAGGACGCATCAAGTGGTCCATCCACCCCTAAGCAAGAAATCCAATCCCATCCAGAGAAAAATCATCAAGGCACATGGTCGACGTCCCTGGCTCATCCTTGCGCCCTCACGGCCATCTTCCGGGCGATTGGCCCAGTTGCTCCGTCTCGCGGCTCGAGCTGTGCGACCTCCAGCGGCAAGGGTATCTCCCAGCTACGGATCTCGTACCCATTCGCGCTGGGTTGACTTCGGCAAACGGAGAAGGTTTCGCGGAGGGCTTTCCCAATCCAAATAAGGATGAGAGGGTATGTCTCATATCCTTCCTTCTAAGAGGCTTGGGATTTCCCATTCACCCGTTCTTAAGGGGACCGCTTGAGTTTTATGGGATCCAACTCCACCACCTCACCCCAGGATCAATTCTGCATATTTCTGGCTTCGTCGCCCTTTGTGAGATGTTCCTTGGTTACGAGGCCCGTTTCAAGCTATGGAGGAAGTATTTCTGCCTCGTCCCTCACACCCATGGGGGGTCGATTTTTTAAGTAGGCGGAGCCGATGTGTGTCGTATAGCCGGCACTAGATACCCAATTGGATTCCAAAGAAAGATTCCAAAGAATGGTCTTCGGAGTGGTTTTATATTGAAGATGTCCTCCTGTTCGAAACAGTTCGGAGGGGTCTGCTTGAGTATTCAGACGCCCCGCTTAAGAAGCGACTTAACTGGTGGCCCAAAAGCCCCTCAGAGGAAGAGTCCTCGGAGGTGCAGTGCTTAGCCGCAAAGGTAAGGGTGTTGGCCCATGGTGGATTGACCATGGTTGATGTAATGGCCGCAGCGATCGAACGATGTGTGCAACCCCTCCAACAAAGGACGCACCCCTTATGGCACTATAACAGGACAAGTGACGCGTCCCGCTACAAGCGGCTGGGGCCGGACAACCAATCAGCAATGGCCGCCATATTAGAGGATCTATTCAAGGGCAAGGAAAAGGAGTTTGCCCGCCCGAGAAACTAGAAAGGCTACTCGGGCTACAACCCAATCGAATGGGTAAGTTCAAAAATTTGCACACAGTTCGAATATTACATCCGCATACTGATCGGCTCAATCATTTTTTGAACATAATTGGAGGCGCCAGGTTGAAGGCATCAACTACCCTTCCCTCAACCAGAGGATCATTATCGCGATGACGACCCGGGCTTTCACGAGGACCCAAAGGTGTCTATCGATTTTGAGGACGGGGTTTTCTTCCAGGAATGCCTTGATGGTTCCAAGGTGGCCATCACAGCCGATCACCCTAGGCTTCTTCCCTCCTCTGTCGTAAGTAGCAAGAAGGTCTCCTCTCAAACAGGGTGTTCTCCTTGCGCTGCTCTGGCTACACTAACTTCTCCTCCCAAGGGTCGCCGTACCTCGCGCCGAACACCGACGGAGGCAACGTCAATTCCAGCAACAAAGGAGCCTCCAAGCGAAAAGCGTCCATGAGAGCTACGCCTGTCATATCTTCAGAAAAATGGTAGTGTGCATTAAAGTTGCCATCAGTCCATTATTGGCCTTGCCGTCACGGGGCTCTATTAACGTCTTAATCTAGGTTTATAAGAAAAAAGGTAACACCTCGACCGTCCAAAGACATCGAGGGAGTGTCCAGGCACGACTGAAGATCCTCAATCTGGACAGAAGTCAATGCGAGGGGTAGTACTGCAGACCAGCCCTTAGAAGATCCTGAGGATGTCTCGGTCACTAATTCTGAAGTTGAAAGTGTGATGAATCATCGACGATGAAAGGAATCCCTGCGTCATACCGCTTTTTCCGATCAAGAGTTTAATGCATTCAATTCGGTGGACGCATACCTCGGAGCGGCCCGAACAGGCCTGGAGGGGATTGCCAATCATTTGTCAGTCAATATGCAGGTAAGAGATGGGTTCTGACAACCTAATATAAGTGATAACCCCGTAGCCCCCAAGCCTTGATTTGGGTAGAACGAACGAGTTAAGGGCTTGAGAATATAGCTATTTATGGTTTTCGGTAGGCTTCAAAGGAACATAATAAAAAGTTGTCCGAAGACCTTGAGTCAAGCCGATCACAGTTGGCTGATGTGAAGGCCGAATTAGAAGCGGTGAAAAAGTTCATCAGTGAGGCCCATGGTGAGGGGAAGCTTTTTTAACACGCAGGAATTGCGCCAATGTGACATGTTTAACATCAGTTTTGTTTGTAGCAGCTGAATCCATAGGTCAACTACAGAAGGACCTAGAGGCCGCCAAAGAGTCCCAATGGTTTGCTGAGTCACAACATCAAGCCGGTCTATGGGTTTTTAAACGCAGCCATGAGGAGACCAACAATTTGAAGGCCGAGAACCAGCACCAGGCCAAAGAACTGGAGAGTTTGAGAGCTCAGTTGGCGCAGGCTCTGGGAGATAACCAAAGATTAAAAAGCGGCATGTTCAGTAAGTGTCATTTAAGCATTGGATGTACAGAGCCACTCGCAATGCTTTGGATATAACAAATATGCCATGCTTTATGCTAGGTCTCCTGACTGGTCGGCCTGGAGAGGAGGTCAATTCCTTTGGCGGGGATCTTTTGAAAGAACTGTCTGCGGTTCATGAGAAAGCTCAAAAAGCTATGAAGAACATGGTCAAGGCGTTATGGCCGACCAAAGTGGCGCTGGACGGGATGACCGAACTAGGGAGTCACCTTAAGGGAGCTCGACAACGCTTTGAATTGGGAGGGGGCACGAGAAGCATGGGCCATGGTAAAAACCCGGTTTAGAAAACTCGAGCCAGAGCATATGGCCCGTGTTGGGCCAGTAGGGCCAGATGGGCAGGAAATACCTCTTCATTTGGTCTATGACCAAGTGATGCCCATAGCCCGATTCTCTCAGCAGGATTGCACTTTAGATAACATAATAGACAATGTGGACAAAGAGTGATTTGTTTGATTCTATGTATCTATGTACTTTACATCGAACGGTCTCGATCCGTACTATAAAACTTTGTCTTAACGAGCCATCGGCTTCTGCCTCCCCGACCAGTGATTGGGAAGTGTTCCGTACTATGTGACCTGACGTAAGCAGGAAATCACCTCCGGTAACCAGGCAATCCGGCTTTTGGGTACGAAAAGACAAAGACGTGTGCGAAGAGTTATGTTATATTACTTTTTAACGTAAGAAACATCTTCTGAAGAAAATAGTTCCTCCATGGGTTCCTTTCTTCAGGTTCATCATACCAAGTGTAGACATTTGTATCCGAATACCCGAAGTATGCGAATAATTGGTGCAGGGGCCGAATTCCCAGGAGTTGGTGACGAACACCAAGATGATTATAGTTTCCCTCATAGCCGGCCCACTGTGTTCTTAAGATGCTAGCTTTCGGCTTCACCCGTCTGAGGTACGTACACGGCTGACCCGGTCGTAACAATCACAGAGGTGCTCCCTTTACCTCCTAGCCGAACAATCGGGAATGTAGGAGGTAAGCACAGGAGTCAAGCAACCCAGCTTGGCAAAAACTTAAGTCAAATCGGTGAATATAATGGCTAAAGAGGTATTCGGGAGAGTGCAAACACGACAGAGATGATTAAGTGCACAAAAAATATATTAATTGGCTGCTTTAAAGGAGCCCCTAGGTAAAAGCTGGGTATTACATTTGAAGGTGTGTAAAGAAAAGGGCCTAAGCAGAATTCGGTTTATCCGAACAGGGCCAGAGTAAAAATAAGAAATTTACAATGAGGAAAGGGATAGTGGACTGACGTGACCGTACTTAGCCGTAGAAGCGCCGGAGCCGGTCTGCGTTCTAGGGGTTTGCTTCGAGGCGGTCATTGACCGGGTTGCGAATACGATAAGCTCCTCCTGCTAGCACTTCACCAATTATGAAAGGGCCTTCCCACTTAGGCGAGAGGTTATTCTTTTGCTTCTCTAGGAGGCGGAGGACAAGTTCTCCAATGTTGTATGCCTTCGCTGGAACTTCCCTGCTCTGGTAGCGTCGAGCCTGCTACTGGTAAAACGTAGAACGAGCCCGAGCTACGTCCCGCTCTTCTTCTAGGGCGTCTAAGTCATCCTGCCGATCCAACTCAGCTTCTTTTTCCTCATAAATGCGTACTCAAGGTGCATCATCAATGATGTCACAAGGGAGGACTACTTCTGTGTCGTACACCATGAAGAAAGGTGTGTATCCTATTGATCGGTTAGGGGTAGTGCGTAGTCCCCATACTACGGAGTGAAGCTCCTCCACCCAATGATAATCGGATTGTTTCAAGGAACGAACTAGGCGAGGCTTTATGCCGCTCATGATTAGTCCATTGGCCCACTCAACCTGTCCATTGGTCTGTGGGTGGTACACCGAGGCGTAGTCGAGTTTAATGCCCATAGTAGCGCACCAGTCCTTGACTTCCTGGGCCATCAAATTGGATCCATTATCCATGATGATACTGTGCGGGACACCGTAACAGTGTACCACGCTGGATATAAAGTCAAGAACTAGTCCGGACTTTGCTGAGGTAACTGGTTTTGCTTCAATGCACTTAGTGAATTTATCGACCATAACCAGCAGGTATTTCTTTTTCTTGGTTCCCCCTTTAAGTGGTCCAACCATGTGCAACCCCCAGACTGCAAAGGGCCAGGTAATTGGTGTAGTTCAGAGAGCCGTTGGAGGCATATGGCTCCGATTTGCAAAAAGCTGGCATCCAACACAACGTTGAACTAGAGTGCGGGCGTCCGCGTGGGCAGTGGGCCAAAAAAAACTAGCTCGGAAAGCCTTGCTTACCAGGGCCCGAGCTGCCGCGTGGTGGCTGCCCATGCCGGCATGAATCTCGGCCAAAAGTTGCTGCCCCTCTGTTTCTGATATGCACCGCTGTAAGACTCCGGTGGTGCTTTTCTTGTATAGCTCGCCGTCGTGGACCTTGTAGGATTTAGAGCGATGGACTATGCGCCATGCCTCGGTCTGATCGTCGAGGAGTTCTTGCCGCAGGAGGTAGGCAAGGAAGGGCTTAGTCCATGGTGCAATTATGGCCATGACCTCGTGAGCCGAATTAGTTTCTTCAACTGTCGAGGCGCCAATGATGTCGTCGTCTGGCTCGATGGTCGGAGGGACGATTTGCTTGGGCCTATTGATTGATGCATCGAGGTCCCCGTTCTGCCACACCACTGATGGCTTAAAAAGCCGCTATAGAAAGGTGTTTTTGGGGACGGGGTCGCATTTAGTGCCCATACGGGCGAGGATATCTACAACTTGGTTACTGTCTCTAGCGACATGGTGGAATTCTAACCCTTCGAACTGGGCTGATATTCTTAAGACGACAGTTCGGTATGCTGCCCTTTTTGGGTCCTTGGCGTCGAACTCGCCATTGACTTGGGAGATGGCGAGGTTGGAATCTTCCCGTACCTCAAGCCGCCGAACACCCATTGAGGTTGCCATCCGAAGACCATGCAACAGGGCTTCGTATTCAACTGCGTTGTTGGAGTCTGTGTACATGATCTATAGTATGTATTGAATAGTGTCGCCGGTGGGGGACGTGAGGATTACTCCAGCCCCCAGTCCGGCCAACATTTTGGAACCGTTAAAATACATTGTCCAGTGTGAGTACGTACTGTATTCCCGGGGGAGTTTGGCTTCCGTCCATTCGGCCAGAAAATCGGCTAGTACCTGAGATTTGATAGTGTGGAGTGGTTTGTATGCAATTTCAAAGGGCAGGAGCTCTATGGCCCATTTGGCGATGCAGCCCATGGCATCCCTATTATTGATAATATCATTTAAGGGTACTTCAGATGCCACAGTGACCGAACACTCTTGAAAGTAGTGTCGGAGTTTGCGGGATGCCATGAAAACTGTGTAGGCGATCTTTCGATAGTGTGGATACCGGGGTTTACCCGGGGTGAGAACCTCTGATACGTAATAGACAAGCCTCTGCACCCTGAACTTGTGTCCTTCTGCCTCTCGTTCCACCACGAGGACAGCGCTCACACCTGGTTTGTGGTGGAGATGTATAGCATCATGGGTTCACCTATGCCAGGTGCTGTCAAGATGGGGTTGCCTGCTAGTAGAGTTTTTATCTCCTCTAGTGCGGTAGTTGCCTCATCTGTCCATTCGAAGTTTTTTTTGTCTTTTTGAGTAATTTGTGGAGCAGCAGGGCCTTTTCGCCAAGGCAGGAGATGAAATGACTCAGGGCTGCAACGCAACCAGCCAGCTTCTGGACATGTTTGAGCTCTGTGGGTATTGCCAGTTGGGACAGAGGTCGGATTTTAGCCGGATTGGCTTCTATCCCTCTATGGGAGAAAATGAATCCGAGGAGCTTTCCGGCGGGAACTCCGAAGACACATTTATCCAGGTTAAGCTGTATATCATATGTTCTCAAGTTTTCGAAAGTCAGACGAAGGTCATCGACCAACTGGCTGACATGTTTGTTCTTAATGACCACGTTGTCCACATATGCTTCAACTGTTTTACCGATCTGGGTTTCCAGGCATGTTTGGATCATGCGCTGATATGTTGCACCTGCGTTTTTCAACCCGAAGGGCATTGTGTTGAAGCAGAATGGTCCATACGGTGTAATGAACGCGATTGCTGGTTGATCAGACTCCTTCATCTTGATTTGGTGATACCCTGAATAGGCATCAAGGAAACATAATGAGTCATGTCCGGCGGTGGCGTCAATAATTTGGTCTATTCGGGGCAGAGGAAAGGGGTCCTTTGGGCAAGCTTTGTTGTGGTCTTTGAAGTCGATGCACAGCTGCCAAGATTTGTCTTTTTTAGGTACCATGAACAAATTCGCCAACCAGTCGGGGTGTCTGATTTCTCTAATGAATCCGGCTTCGAGTAGTTTAGCCAATTCTTCTCCCATGGCTTGAAGCTTGGGTTCGGAAAATCGGCGCAACATCTGTTTAACTGGCTTGCAGCCTTTAATTATGTTCAGGCTATGCTCGGCGAGCGTGCGTGGGATACCTGGCATGTCCAGGGTGCTAGGCAAATATGTCCCAATTTTCACACAGGAATGCGTGCAATGCCTTGTCGACCTCTAGGTCCAGCTGGGCTCCGATGGTCGCTGTTTTGTTGGGGTCCGTCGGATGCACTTGGAACTTGACGATTTCGTCAGCTGGTTTAAAGGATGTAGACTTGGGTCTTTTACTTAGGGTGACATCATCCCTGTCCACTACTGAATGTAGTGTGGTCAACTCTTCGACTGCGAGAGCCTCGGATAGTGCCTCGAGGGCCAGGGATATAGTTTTGTTTTCGGCTCGGAGGGCTCTGTCTGGGTCACTGGCTATTGTGATCACACCATTGGGCCCTGGCATTTTGAGTTTCATGTACCCATAATCGGGTATAGCCTGAAACTTTGAAAATGCATCATGCCCCAGTAGGGCGTGGTATCCGCTATGGAAGGGCACAATGTAGAAGAGTAGTTCTTTGGTCCTATAGTTCGTCGGAGTGCCGAACACTATGTCCAGGGTGACTTCTCCGGAGCAGCGCACCTCTTTGCCTGGGATGATTCCCCGAAACATAGTGTAGCTTTGTTCGACTCAAGATCTATCGAATTGCATCTTGTCGAGGGTGTCCTCGTAAATGAGGTTTAGGCCGTTGCCTCCATCCATAAGCACCTTGGTCAATCTGAAGCCGTCCATGATGGGGTCGAGGACTAGTGCGGCAGGTGCACAGATGGGTCATGTTCTTGGTTCATCCTCCGCATTGAAGGTGATTGGGGTGTCCGTCCAGGAGTTTGCTGCTATGACCTAGTGGACTTAGCTGAGCTCTCGAAGGGCTCTTTTCCTCTGATTGTTCGAGGAGAAGGTTTCGTAGATGGTTAGGACACTATTGTCATTAGATGAGGGTGTTTCTGATCCCCAACTAGGAGTTTGAAGGCGGGGTATGGCTTCGCCACTCTTGGCAACTTGTCTAACAACCCAGCAAGCTCGAAGCCTGTGAGTTGGATTTGTGTTTAGCAGGGCCGAGTGTATGGGGCATGGCTTATCCAGTAGCTCGTCCAGGACCGATCTGGGTCCGGCGAGGGATTTGTTTATTTTTTCGGCGGGCTCGTGTTCGGGCGACCGCCGTGCGTATGCGCGCCTTTCCCGGATTGTACTTCGCTGTTCGGTGTGGTTTGACTCCACGCGCATTTGTTGTTCTTTCCCGGTGCTCTCCATGACACAGTATTTGCGTATCAGGTCCGATAACTCGGCGTGGCTTTGCACGTGGCGGCGGGCGAGGGCGTGATACGTCTCCAACGTATCTATAATTTTTGATTGTTCCATGCTATTATATTATTTGTTTTGGATGTTTTATATGCATTAATATGCTATTTTATATTATTTTTGGGACTAACTTATTAACCTAGAGCCAAGTGCCAGTTTCTGTTTTTTCCTTGTTTTTGAGCTTCGCAGAAAGAAATACCAAACGGAGTCCAAACAGAATAAAACCTTCGCGATGATTTTTCTTGGACCAGAAGACACCCAGGAGACTTGGAGTGCAAGCCAGAAGAGCCACGAGGTGGCCACAAGGGTGGAGGGCGCGCCCAGGGTGGTAGGTGCGCCCCCTACCTTGTGGGCCCCTCGGTGACCCCCTGACCTAGATCTTCCTCCTATATATTCACATATATTCCCAAACCACCGGAGGCATCCACGAAAACATTTTTCCACCGCCGCAACCTTCTGTTCCCATGAGATCCCATCTTGGGGCCTTTTCCGGCATCTTGTCGGAGGGGTATTCGATCATGGAGGGCTTCTACATCAACTCTATTGCCCTTCTGATGAAGCGTGAGTAGTTTACCACAGACCTACGGGTCCATAGCTAGTAGCTAGATGGCTTCTTCTCTCTCTATGATTCTCAATATCATGTTCTGCTCGATGTTCTTGGAGATCTATCCGATGTAATCTTCTTTTGTGGTGTGTTTGTCGAGATCCGATGAATTGTGGATTTATGATCAGCTTATCTATGAATATTATTTGAATCTTCTCTGAATTCTTTTATGAATAATTTGATATCTTTGTAATTCTCTTCAAACTATCGGTTTAGTTTGGCCAACTAGATTGGTTTTTCTTGCAATGGCAGAAGTGCTTAGCTTTGGGTTCAATCTTGCGGTGTCCTCACCCAATGACTGTAGGGGTAGCGAGGCATGTATTGTATTGTTGCCATCGAGGATAAAAAGATGGGGTTGATATCATATTACTTGAGTTTATTCCTCTACATCATGTCATCTTACTTAAAGCGTTACTCTGTTCTTCATGAACTTAATACTCTAGATGCAGGCAGGAGTCGGTCGATGTGTGGAGTAATAGTAGTAGATGCAGGCAGGAGTCGGTCTACTTGACACGGACGTGATGCCTATATTTCATAATCATTGCCTTAGATATCGTCATAACTTTGCCCTTTTCTATCAATTGCTCGACAGTAATTTGTTCACCCACCGTATTATTTGCTATCTTGAGAGAAGCCTCTAGTGAAACCAATGGCCCCCGGCTCTATTTTCCATCATATAAATTTCCGATCTACTATTTTGCAATCTTTTACTTTCCGATCTACAAACCAAAACCCCAAAAATATTTACTTTATCTTTTGTTTAGTTTTATCTACTCTATCAGATCTCACTTTTGCAAGTGATCGTGAAGGGATTGACAACCCCTTTATCGCGTTGGGTGCAAGTGTTTGATTGTTTGTGTAAGTATTGGTGATTTGTGCATTGTCTCCTACTGGATTGATACCTTGGTTCTCTAACTGAGGGAAATACTTATCTCTACTTTGCTGCATCACCCTTTCCTCTTCAAGGGACAAACCAACGCAAGCTCAAGAAGTAGCAGGAAGAATTTCTGGCGCCGTTGCCGGGGAGATCTATGCCAAGTCAAGACATACCAAGTACCCATCATAAAACTCTCATCTCTTGCATTACATTATTCGCCATTTGCCTCTCGTTTTCCTCTCCCCCCACTTCTAAAACGATTTTCGAAAAGATTTGCCTCTTTCTTCGCCCCTCTTTTGTTTGTCTTTTTTCGTTTGCTTTCTGTTTGCTCGTGTGTTAGATTGCTTGCTTTGTCACAATGACTCAAGAGAATACCAAATTGTGTGACTTTTCCAATACTAATAATAATGATTTTATTAGTACTCGATTGCTCCCGCCACTAGTGCGGAATCTTGTGAAATTAATGCCGCTTTGCTGAATCTTTTTATGAAAGATCAATTTTCCGGCCTTCCTAGTGAAGATGCCACATCCCATCTGAATAATTTCATTGAGTTGTGTGATATGCAAAAGAAGAAAGATGTGGATAATGATATTGTTAAATTGAAGCTATTTCCGTTCTCACTTCGAGATCGTGCTAGAACATGGTTTTCATCTTTGCCTAAAAATAGTATTGATTCATGGAATAAGTGTAAAGATGCTTTTATTTCCAAGTATTTTCCTCCCGCTAAAATCATCTCTCTTAGGAACGATATTATGAATTTTAAGCAACTTGATCATGAACATGTTGCACAATCTTGGGATAGGATGAAATTGATGATACGAAATTGTCATACTCATGGTTTGAATTTGTGGATGATCATACAAATTTTTTATGCCAGATTGAACTTTGCTTCTAGAAATCTTTTAGATTCGGCTGCGGGAGGTACTTTTATGAAAATTACTCTAGGATAAGCTACTAAACTCCTAGATAATATTATGGTTAATTATTCTCAATGGCATACCAAAAGATCTTCCACTAGTAAAAAAGTGCATGCGATTGAAGAGATTAATGTTTTGAGTGGAAAGATAGATGAACTTATGAAATTATTTGCTAGCAAGAGTGCTTCTATTGATCCTAATGATATTCCGTTGTCTTCTTTGATTGAGAATAATAATGAATCTATGGATGTGAATTTTGTTGGTAGGAACAATTTTGGTAATAACGCGTATAGAGGTAATTTTACTCCTAGGCCGTTTCCTAGTAATTCCTCTAATAATTATGGTAATTCCTACAATAATTCTTATGGAAATTACAACAAGATTTCCTCTGATTTTGAGAATAGTGTTAAAGAATTTATGAGTTCGCCAAAGAATTTTAATGCTTTGGTTGAAGAAAAATTGTTTAAGATTGATGATTTGGCTAGAAACATGGATATAATTTCTCTTGATGTTGATTCTTTGAAAATTAGATCTATTCCACCCAAGCATGATATCAATGAATCTCTAAAGGCTATGAGAATCTCCATTGATGAGTGCAAAGAAAGAACCGCTAAGATGCGTGCTAAACGAGATTGGTTTGTAAAAGAGTGTTCTTCTAGTTTTTGTGAAAATAATGATGAAGATCTTAAAGTGATTGATGTGACTCCTATTGAATCTTTGTTTTCCAATATAAATCTTGATAAAGATGGGACTGGAGATGAGTCAACTTTAGTTACAAGGCGTCCCAATGATTCGGAGTTTTTAAATCTTGATGCAAAAATTGATAAAAGTGGGATTGGAGAGGTCAAAACTTTAAGTAGCGATGAACCCACTCTTTTGTATTTCAAGGAATTTAATTATGATAATTGTTCTTTAATAGATTGTATTTTCTTGTTGCAATCCATGTTGAATTCTCCTCATGCTTATAATCAAAACAAATCTTTTACTAAACATATCGTTGATGCTATGATGCAATCTTTTGAAGAAAAGCTTGAATTGGAAGTTTCTATCCCTAGAAAACTTTATGATGAGTGGGAACCTACTATTAAGATTAAGATTAAAGATTATGAGTGCCATGCTTTGTGTGATTTGGGTGCTAGCGTTTCCACGATTCCAAAAACTTTATGTGATGTGTTAGGTTTCCGTGAATTTGATGATTGTTCTTTAAATTTGCATCTTGCGGATTCCACTATTAAGAAACTTATGGGAAGGATTAATGACATTCTTATTGTTGCAAATAGGAATTATGTGCCCGTAGATTTCATTGTTCTTGATATAGATTGCAATCCTACATGTCCTATTATTCTTGGTAGACCTTTCCTTAGAACGATTGGTGCAATTATTGATATGAAAGAAGGAAACATTAGATTTCAATTTCCGTTAAGGAAGGGCATGGAACACTTCCGTAGAAAGAAAATTAAATTGCCTTATGAATCTATATGAGATCTACTTATGGATTGCATACCAAAGATGACAATACCTAGATCTATGTTTTTATGCCTAGCTAAGGGCGTTAAACAATAGCGCTTGTTGGGAGGCAACCCAATTTTATTTTTGTTCTTTGATTTTTGGTTATGATTTTCAATAAATAATTCACCGAGCCTCTGGTTATATGTGTTTTTTTGTTTTAATTAGTGTTTGTGCCAAGTAAGACCTTTGGGATGGCTTACGGTGATAGTTGATTTGATCTTGCTGAAAAACAGAAACTTTTGCGTCCAGTCACAGAATTGTTTAAATTCACTGGGGCGTTGAAAAACCCTGAATTGTTTACACAATATTGATATACAAATTGCCTCTGTTGTCCTAAATTTTCAGAATTTTTGGAGTTACAGAAGTATTAGAACAATTCAGATCTTCGCAGACTGTTCTGTTTTTGACAGATTCTGTTTTCTATGTGTTGTTTGCTTATTTTGATGAATCTATGGGTAGTATTGGGGGGTATGAACCATGGAGAAGTTGGAATAAAGTATATATTACACCAATATAAATAAATAATGAGTTCACAATGGTACCAAAAGTGGTGATTTTTTTTCTTATACTAACGGAGCTTATGAGATTTTTTGTTGAGTTTTGTGTTGTGAAGTTTTCAAGTTTTGGGTAAGGATTTGATGGACTATGGAATAAGGAGTGGCAAGAGCCTAAGCTTGGGGATGCCCAAGGCACCCCAAGGTAATATTCAAGGACAACCAAGAGCCTAAGCTTGGGGATGCCCCGGAAGGCATCCCCTCTTTCGTCTTCGTCTATGGGTAACTTTACTTGAGGCTATATTTTCATTCTCCACATGATATGTGTTTTGCTTGGAGCGTCTTGTATGATTTGAGTCTTTACTTTTTAGTTTTCCACAATCATCCTTGCTGTACACACCTTTTGAGAGGGACATGCATGAATCGTGATTTATTAGAATACTCTATGTGCTTCACTTATATCTTTTGAGCTAGGCAATTTTGCTCTAGTGCTTCACTTATATCTTTTTAGAGCACGACAGTGGCTTTATTTTGTAGAAATTATTGAACTCTCATTCTTCACTTATATTATTTTGAGAGTCTTTCTAAACAGCGTGGTAATTTGCTTTGGTTATAAATTTATTCCTAATATGATAGACATCCAAGAGGGATATAATAAAAACTTTCATATAAAGTGCATTGAATACTATGAGAAGTTTGGTTCCTTATGATTGTTTTGAGATATGAAGATGGTGATATTAGAGTCATGCTAGTGGAGTAATTGTGTATTGTAGAAATACTTGTGTTGAGGTTTGTGATTCTCGTAGCATGCACGTATGGTGAACCGTTATGTGATGAAGTCGGAGCATGATTTATTTATTGATTGTCTTCCTTATGAGTGGCCGTCGGGGACGAGCGATGGTCTTTTCCTACCAATCTATCCCCCTAGGAGCATGCGAGTAGTACTTTGTTTCGATGACTAATAGATTTTTGCAATAAGTATGTGAGTTCTTTATGACTAATGTTGAGTCCATGGATTATACGCACTCTCACCCTTCCACCATTGCTAGCCTCTCTAGTACCGCTCAACTTTCACCGGTACCATACACCCACCATATACCTTCCTCAAAACAGCCTCCATACCTACCTATTATGGCATTTCCATAGCCATTCCGAGATATATTGCCATGCAACTTTCCACCGTTCCGTTTTATTATGACACATTCTATCATTGTCATATTGCTTTGCATGATTCTGTAGTTGACATCGTATTTGTGGCAAAGCCACCTTTCATATTTCTTTCATACATGTCACTCTTGAGTCATTGCACATCCCGGTACACCGCCGAAGGCATTCATATAGAGTCATATTTTGTTCTAAGTATCGAGTTGTAATTCTTGAGTTGTAACTAAATAAAAGTGTGATGATCATCCATTATTAGAGCATTGTCCCATGTGAGGAAAGAGAGAAGGGACAATGTTACTATCCTTTTTTACCACACTTGTGCTTCAAAGTAGCACCATGATCTTCATGATAGAGAGTCTTCTATGTTGTCACTTTCATATACTAGTGGGAATTTTTCATTATAGAACTTGGCTTGTATATTCCAATGATGGGCTTCCTTAAATTGCCCTAGGTCTTCGTGAGCAAGCGAGTTGGATGCACACCCACTTAGTTTATTTTGAGCTTTCATGAACTTATAGCTCTAGTGCATCCGTTGCATGGCAATCCCTACTCACTCACATTGATATCTATTGATGGGCATCTCCATAGCCCGTTAATACGCCTAGTTGATGTGAGACTATTTCCTTCTTTTTGTCTTCTCCACAACCACCATATTCTATTCCACCTATAGTGCTATGTCATGGCTCACGCTCATGTATTGCGTGAAAGTTAAAAAGGTTTGAGAACACCAAAAGTATGAAACAATTGTTTGGCTTGTCATCGGGGTTGTGCATGATTTGAATATTTTGTGTGATGAAGATGGAGCATAGCCAGACTATATGATTTTGTAGGGATAAACTTTCTTTGGCCATGTTATTTTGAGAAGACATAATTGCCTTGTTAGTATGCTTGAAGTATTATTGTTTTTATGTCAATATTAAACTTTTGTTTTGAATCTTATGGATCTGAACATTCATGCCACAATAAAGAAAATTACATGGATAAATATGTTAGGTAGCATTCCACATCAAAAAATTTGTTTTTATCATTTACCTACTCGAGGACGAGCAGGAATTAAGCTTGGGGATGCTTGATACATCTCCAACGTATCTATAATTTTTGATTGTTCCATGCTATTATATTATCTGTTTTGGATGTTTTATATGCATTAATATGCTATTTTATATTACTTTTGGGACTAGCTTATTAACCTAGAGCCCAGTGCCAGTTTCTGTTTTTTTCCTTGTTTTTGAGCTTCACAGAAAAGGAATACAAAACGGAGTCCAAATGGAATAAAACCTTCGCGATGATTTTTCTTGGACCAGAAGGCACCCAGGAGACTTGGAGTGCAAGTCAGAAGAGCCACGAGGCGGCCACAATGGTGGAGGGCACGCCCAGGGGGTAGGGCGCCCCCTACCTTTGTGGGCCCCTCGGTGACCCCCTGACCTAGATCTTCCTCCTATATATTCACATATATTCCCAAACCACTGGAGGCATCCACGAAAACACTTTTCCACCGCCGCAACCTTCTGTTCCCGTGAGATTCCATCTTGGGGCCTTTTCTGGCATCCTGCCAGAGGGGGATTCGATCACAGAGCGCTTCTACATCAACTCTATTGCGCTTCCGATGAAGCATGAGTAGTTTACCATAGACCTACGGGTCCATAGGTATTAGCTAGATGGCTTCTTCTCTCTCTTTGATTCTCAATATCATGTTCTCCTTGATGTTCTTGGAGATCTATCCGATGTAATCTTCTTTTGCGGTGTGTTTGTCGAGATCCGATGAATTGTGGATTTATGATCAGCTTATCTATGAATATTATTTGAATTTTCTCTGAATTCTTTTATGCATGATTTGATATCTTTGTAATTCTCTTCGAACTATCGGTTTAGTTTGGCCAACTAGATTGGTTTTTCTTGCAATGGGAGAAGTGCTTAGCTTTGGGTTCAATCTTGCGGTGTCCTCACCCAGTGACAGTAGGGGTAGCGAGGCACGTATTGTATTGTTGCCATCAAGGATAAAAAGATGGGGTTTACATCATATTGCTTGATTTTATTCCTCTACATCATGTCATCTTACTTAAAGCGTTACTCTGTCCTTCATGAACTTAATACTCTAGATGCAGGCAGGAGTCGGTCGATGTGTGGAGTAATAGTAGTAGATGCAGGCAGGAGTCGGTCTACTTGACATGGACGTGATGCCTATATTTCATAATCATTGCCTTAGATATCGTCATAACTTTGCGCTTTTCTATCAATTGCTCGACAGTAATTTGTTCACCCACCATAGTATTTGCTATCTTGAGAGAAGCCTCTAGTGAAACCTATGGCCCCCGGGTCTATTTTCCATCATATAAGTTTCCGATCTACTCTTTTGCAATCTTTTACTTTCCGATCTACAAACCAAAAACCCCAAAAATATTTACTTTATCTTTTGTTTAGTTTTATCTATGTCTATCAGATCTCACTTTTGCAAGTGACCGTGAAGGGATTGACAACCCCTTTATCGCGTTGGGTGCAAGTGTTTCATTGTTTGTGTAGGTATTGGTGATTTGTGCTTTGTCTCCTACTGGATTGATACCTTGGTTCTCTAACTGAGGGAAATACTTATCTCTACTTTGCTGCATCACCCTTTCCTCTTCAAGGGAAAAACCAACGCAAGCTCAAGAAGTAGCAGGGCGTTCAAAAGCCCTTCCTCTCTGCAGTTAGACTGAATGGTCGTAATTATGTCTTGATCACGGTAGCTTGTGCTTTTTTCTTTTACCAAGAGGAATCTAGCCCAGTAATGGTGGACTGTCTCTCTAGGCTACTGCTTCACGTACATCAAATCCTAGATGTCCGGAGGACCTGAATTGTCTGGGGAGTACGCAACATGGGGGGTGGTTGGGAGAAGATTTTGCATGTTATTTGTCTGGAACTCTAGCGGCGGTATCCGTAACACCTGAAGCACTTGATGTGTTGGATCCGGCATCTGCACTGTGAGCGGACAGCGACGGAGACTTAAAGCCATGTTTTAGGTCGGAGTTTGGCTCCAGCCCTTCTTCGAGGCGATCGCCGGATTCCGAGCTTGAAGCTCGATCATCCATCCGGATGGAACTTGTTTTAAGTTTCGGCAATAGCGAACCCTCGGCCAATTCAATGGTGGCGACGAGGTGCGTAATGGGCGGGGTGTGAATTTCCCTGTTGTCAGGTTTGAGCCCAATCCGGTCGTAGACCGAGGATTGGCCAACGGAGACTCCCATGGCCCGAATTCGATCTAGCAGATTATTTACGGACGAGAGATCTGCCGGGTCCATGCTGCCCGAGTGCTTGGGGTTGACTCGAAGTGTGTCCGCTCCAGTTTGGTCAAGACAGTGTCCGGACGGCACACGACCGGCGTATTGACGGAATCCGGGTCTAAGGCCAGGCTCCGCACATCATTGGTTTCTATCTCCGAGGTCAAAGCATTGGGATCGGCGGGTTCCCCAAGGGGAGAAGGCAGTTTGGCGAGAGTAAGATCTCCCCGGGAATCAGAGGTAAACTCGAGGCTCCCAAACCTGATTTTCTGACCGGGGGCGAAGCCTCCGTCTTGGCCCAGGGGTCGGATGGATCAATATGCGGCGTGACACCGCCGGGCGTAGGGGCCCGGCCAGGAAATGAGATGCCCCTGGCGTAGGTTGCCGTCGATCCTTTCGTCGACCCAAGAGCGGATCTCTCAATTAAAGCACCAATGTCGGTGTCAAAACCAGCGGATCTCGGGTAGGGGGTCCCGAACTGTGGATCTTGGATCGATGGGGAACAATAGACGTGGGACATCGTGTTTACCCAGGTTCGGGCCCTCTCTAAAAGGTAAAAACCTTCGTCCTGCTTGATTAGATTGCCTGTGTATATGGGGATTACAGAGTAGATCTACCACGAGATCAGCCGAACTAAACCCTAACTAGTAGGAGGGGAGTTATTCTTCTAGCCTCTACGGACTAAACCCTCTGGTTATATAGACACTAGGGGTACTAGGGTTTACATATAGTCGGTTACATCAAGGAAACACCGAATCTTCCATCTTGACTTGGGGTTCACACCAAGGCACAAAAGGTCTTCGATCTAGATATAGTGCGGCCCACTAGTCTGGCCCATGCGAGATAGGCCGGCATCCCGAGGACCCCCTAGTCCAGGACTCCCTCAACCATTGCCACTAGCATCACAATGGACTTCGAAAGTTTTATCAAAGTTGGGTAATGCAAGTAATGGAGCATGTGTAAGCAAATTCTTAAGCTCATGAAATGCGGTATCTTGGGATGGTCCCCAAACAAAAGGTGCATTCTTCTTACTCAAGGCATGCAAAGGTGATGCAATAGTGCTAAAGTCCTTCACGAAACGACGATATAATCCGGCTAGGCCAAGGAAACTACACACTTGTTGCAAGTTGGTTGGTTGTGGCCAAGTTTTAATAGCATCAATTTTAACTTCATCTACATGAACACCCTTAGAAGACACAACGAAACCCAAGAAAACAAGCTTGTCAACACCAAATGTGCATTTTTCCATATTAGCATAAAGACGCTCTTTTCGAAGAGTTTGCAAAACGGTCCTAAGATGAGTGACATGATCTTTGAGAGATTTGCTAAACACAAGTATATCATTGAAGTAGACCACAACAAATATGCCAATGTAGGGGCGAAGAACATAATGCAAGACACGCATGAAAGTACCGGGTGCTTCTGATAAACCCATAGGCATGACTAACCACTTGTACAAGCAAATTTTGTTTTAAAAGCGGTTTTCCACTCATTCACCTTGTTGAATGCGAATTTGGTAATAGCCACTTTTAAGATAAATTTTTGAGAAAATGGTGGCGCCGCTAAGCTCATCTAGCATATCATCAAGGTGTGGAATGGGATGCCTATAGCGAATGTTGATAGCATTTATGGGACGACAATCGAAACACATGCGAAAACTACTATCTTTCTTAGGCACGAGAATGACTGGAATAGCACAAGGGCTTAAGCTTTCACGTACATGTCCGTTGTCGATGAGTTGTTGTTGTACTTGGTTTTGTATCTCCATAGTTTCTTCGGGATTGACGCGGTATGGAGCCTTGTTTGGTAGGGGTGCACCGGGGATGAGGTTGATTCGGTGCTCGATGCCTCGTAATGAAGGAAGGCTGGGAGGTAGCTGACCGAGGAAGACATCCACGAATTCCTGCAACAAAGTAGACAACACTAGAGGAAGATGGTAAGAAGTGTTTTTCCTTGCCGCTTCATCTTTGCACACTAGGACATAGTGTATGACACTAGATGGGTTCTCACACACTTCTCTCATGTCTCTTTTGGTAGCTAAAATTAATAAGTTTTTCTTGTCGCTCATTGTGGAGGCACTCATTTTGGGCTTGTGGCGCTCACTCTCATTTTGGTGGTTCACTCTCTCACTATTCTCTCCATGATGGGTGGTTGCTTGCTTGTCGGCGATCACTTGGCTTGGTGACATAGGTCGTAGCACGTACTCTTTCCCCTTCATCTTGAAATTATAATGATGCCGCGGTCGAATTGCCAAGGTCGTCCCAAGAGAAGATGGCACACAGACATGGGAACCACGTCACACTCCAAGGTGTCCTCGTAGGCGTCGATCTTTAAAGAGACTTGAACGGTGTGTTCCACTTGAATTGTGCCGGAGTCGCTAAGCCATTGGACCTTGTAGGGATGAGGATGCTTCATCTTGACCAATTGTAGCTTCGAACATAGGTCTTCACTTGCTAAGTTGTGGCAACTTCCTCTGTCGATGATGACCTTCACGGAACGACCGTGGATGCCTGCTTTGGTGTGGAAGATGTGGCAACGTTGGTCTTCGTCTTGTTGGTGTTGAAGCGTCGAGACCTTGGAGACAACAAGGGCGGGGCTTGAATCATTGTCGCAAAAGACTTGCTCATCTTTCTCTTCATTCACGCACCGGTGCATGGCCACGTGCTCAAGGGATTCCATTTCTTCTTCACTCATTGAGTCATAGGTGCCGTCGTTGTTGGTGATCATGGTGCGCCGAGTGGGGCACTCAAATGTCTTGTGGCCGCGGCCTTGACACGTGAAGCATTTGATGGAACTTGTCTTGACGGTCTCATCCGTTGGAGTAGATGATGATGAAGCTCTCAGCTTGAAGTTGCTTGTAGTAGGAGGACGACTTGAAGATGTCGAAGGTTTCTTGTAACTTGACTTGTCACCAGTGCTTGGTGATGCTCTAGTTGAGGTAGGAGGTGTCGAAGTCGTGGGAGCTTGAGTGTATGAGCTTGATAGTCTTGGAAGTGTACTTGGCGTATTTGAATTCATCTTGTACTTGTCACTCAGCCTTGGTTGCTTGATGAACTAGCTCGAGGAGGTTGGAGTACGGTTGGAAGTCGGCGATCTTCTTTATTGGGTGATTGAGGCCATTCAAGAATCTAGCCATAGTTTGCTCGTCATCTTCCTTGACATTGGCCTGTATCATGGAAATCTCCATCTCTTGGTAGTATTCTTCCACCGTCTTCATGCCTTTCTTGAGAAGTTGCAACTTCTTGAAGAGATCGCGGGTGTAGTGTGTAGGCACGAAGCGAGCTCTCATGACATCCTTAATTTGTGTACAAGTCGTGATTGGTGGTTCGCCTCTTTCCCGTTGTCTTGCGAGCACTCGTTCCCACCAAATGAGGACGTAGTCTTGAAACTCGAGGGAGGCCATGGTGATCTTCTTTTCCTCGTCGTAGTTGTGAAGACAGAATATCTTGTCGACCTTCAATGCCCATGAGAGATATTCTCTGGGATCGGTGCTTCCCGAGAAGTTGGGCATGGTGAACTTGAGCTTGCCGTAGAGTAGTTCTTAATCATGTGGACGAGGGTGGTGTCACACTTGGCGTGGAGGAAGGCCTTCAATTTGATGCTCCTCTTGATGGACTCGCCGATGGGGTCAAGCCATATGTGCCCAGTTTCTTCTTTCTTATTGTTCTTCATGTCGAGCGGCTTCATCTTGGCGTTCTTAGCGAAGTGCTTCTTCTTGTTCACACACTTGACGGTTGCGGTCGGCAACGGCTCTAGTGGCCTCGCGGAGTGCGCGTTGTGCTTCGAGGGTTTGTTCTTCTCGGCGTCTTTGTTCTTGTCGCATTGTGTCGCTGTCTTGAGATGCTTGACGTTGCGGTTGTGGGTGTCGCTCTTGGTCCTCAGCATCTTGTGCTTGGCGACGTGCTCTTTCACGTGCTCGGACTCGGTCTTGCAAACCATTGCCATGGAATGGATTTTCTTGAGCTTGGCAATCTTGAGTGTCATCGCGTCATGGAGAACGAGCTCAAGGATGACTTGCATCCGAAGAAGCGAAGAGTGTCTACTTGAATGTCGCCGTCTTGGAGAAGATGTGGTTGAGGATGCGCGGCTCACGATCATGTTGCAAAATTCCTCCATTTGAGTGTTGATCTTGGCGTTAAGATAGTCCCGGCTCCTTGCTTCTGATTATCGTAGGTCAGTGGCGAGTTGCTCGATGCGATCACTCAAAGCTTCACTTTCTTGATGGAGAGCTCATTGGGTGACGAAGAAGTGTTTCTTGGTGACATAATTGCGTTCGTCATCTTGCTCCTCGAAGAGTGGGTTCACCGAAGAATTTGGCCTATCCATCGTAACCAAGTGTTGGTGAGTAGGAAAATGAGAGAACAATACCAAAGTTACCTTTTCCGAAGATTGTGAATATATCGAGTATCACTCAACGGAATGCTATAATAGTAGAATTGGTACCGGGTTTTGTTTTCTCACACCTACAAGTAAAAGGCTTATGTAGGATCTTGGTTAGGAAGTGGCACAATAACATGAGCAAATGTTAGTCAAGATGTCGAAAATGTTGAAAAAATGCACAAATTGCAAGTAAGATAGATCAAGCCCAAGATATCACTAGGAACACACACACAGAAGATAAATGGGATCCGCACAACCAAGGAGTGAGCTCAAAATGTGGAACCACGGAAAATTCTCTTGTTGTACGGATGCTAGAGAGACACTAGCTTGATTGCTCAAATGGGCTAGATACGCTTGTGCACCAACCTTTGAGAGAAACGTGCCATCTACAATCCCAAGTATGCTTATGTATGTATGGGTGCTATGATATAATGATGCGAAATGGCTCAATGCTATTGCTTACAAGCTCTTTGTTTATCTTCTTTTTCTTAAAAGCTTTTTTTTACTATGCCACAATGCTTGATATTCGAGCCGGAGTATGAGACAACAAGTATGGTATGCATGGGAAAGGCTTATGGCACAAATATGATAGCAAGATGAATGCACGCTAAATGTAGCTATGCGGGATAGACGTATCACTAAAGGTGCACAAAGAACGTGGCCCGACAATACTCAACTCAATAGCCTCGATGGGTAAGTGACACAAAAGGTGCTCGAGGCTATCAAGGTAATGGCAAGGGTAAGAACAAGGTGTCGTCGAGGTTACCGTCCTTGCTTATGGTTGGTATGAAGATGATATAGTTGATGTCGATGTGGAGTCCGATTCGATGATGAGTGGCGGTGAGGTCGAAGTCGAATCGAGCCTAACTAGCTGAAACACCTTAGGACACGGTGAACCGCAACTCAAGAACTCAAACACCAACAGAAATAGTGCGGAAAGCAAATGGTGGTGGTGGAATGTCAAAAAAAGGAAAATGGGGAGTGGCCGAAGTCCCTGTATGGCCCGTGCGCACGGGGTAAGTGAAGCCCGTGTGCACGGGGTCCCGATAGCCCGTGCGCACGGGGTGCTCTGCTGCGCAAGAACACCTTCAGATCCATGGCAAATGTCTCAAATTTAGCCAAATCCCACTATGGGATGGATGGGGGATGGTGGTAAGGGGTAGATCCACTTGTCAAACTTGAAATTTGTGGACCAAATCAACAAAATCTCACAAGATCCAACAAATTGCAAGAAAATTTTTGGCTAGACCCGAAATATATAGCTAGTGGGAGGAAGGGGATGATTTGGGAGGCAAGGAAGGGCACTCTCGGCCGAAACCTGGGAGGCCCATGCACACGGGGTCCCGTGTGCACGGGGTGCTACAGCAGTGAGGGCCCGTGCACACGGGGTCCTGAGGCCATGCGCACGGTGGTGCGCATCTCAGCTCTCTGGGTAGCCTGTGGGCACGAGGTCTGGAGGGCCCGTGAGCACGGGGTCGCCTGGGAGGTGTTGTCTTCATCTTCTTTCACTCCTTCTCCTTCCTCGTGGCCTTGGGGTGCTTCTCCTCCTCCTTTGGGGTGTCCCTTAGCTGCTTGGTGGTGTTGGTCTTCATACCTAATGAGACATAGCATGTTTTGGTGAGGTAGCATCCAAGTTCCATTTATATCCATATCAATCTCGAGTAGGAGTGAGTTCACCTCGGTTTCAATGGCACATGCTTGGGCTCTTGTCATAGGTCCACGTGGTGCTTGATGTGTCGATGTGGAGTCCATGGGGATGACGGAAGGATGCTCCCCATCAGTATGGCTCTCCGGAGCCTTTCAAATAAATACTTTGAGTCATAGAGTTTTGTTGTGATGCCATGTTGTATTTACACATATCGAGCATATTGTGTGTCTGTTATTGAAATGCTTGGTATGTGTGGGATCCAACACCTAGTTGTTTCTTCTTGGTAGCCTTCCTTATGGGGAAATGCCTCCTAGTGCCTCGACTGAGCCATGGTAGCTTTCTACTGCTCCGGAACATATGGATTGACCGACATGTGTCCTTCTTTGCTCCTTTGTCTGTCCCTTCGGGGAAATGTCACGCGGTGTTTACCGAAGTCCTGATAGCTTGCTACAGCCCGGTTACACACGTTGCTGACCGACACGTGCATTGCTGGGTGATGTATGCCTGTCCCTGTAAGTTTGTGCCACCATGGGTTTACAACTAGTCATGTTGGCCTGGTTTTGTGTCATATGGATGCTAGCGACACAATCATATACGTGAGCCAAAAGGCGCAAACGGTCCCAGCCTAGGTAAGGCTGCAACCATGGGGATATCATGCGTGAGGTTGCAAAGTGATATGATGTGTTACATGCTAGATCAGTGTGACTAGGATCGGGGTCTCGACAACACGTCATTAATCGGGGGGAAATGGTAGTTCATGAACCTGGTGAGGTGCAGCGTGGGCTCGATGTGGAGCGCGGACTATGGCAGCGAGCACATATGCCCATCATTAAAACTGAGCTCCTCAAGCCGATCTAGGGCAGGGGATCGGAACAACTCGTCAAGCTTGGCTCGGTCCTTGCCATTGGAACGAAACTTGCTGTCGGCGTGGACCACGATCACCTATGGGGCAGGGGTGCCCCTTTGTGGTTCGGCATGGGAGCGACCGCGTTGCACAAAGAGCAGAAGCAATAGGGGACATCACAACAATGGACAGCTAGTTTTTACCCAGGTTCGGGTCACTTGGCAGCGTAAAACCCTACTCCTGCTTTGGTGGATTGATCTGGAAGAGGACGAAGGAGAAGAGTGCACTAGCTCGGCAAGGGTGCCTTCGGAGTGCAATCATACGCGTATAAGTGCAGGGGGTTGAAGTGTTCCAACCCCTTGCCAGGTTGCCTCGGGCCTCCTTTTATAGGTTAAGGGGCGACCACAGTGGCAAAACAGTCATTTGGATGGGATCAGATAGCTAACAGTGCAATCATACCTAACTCTGGCAGTTAGGACAAAGTGCATTAAATGCACTGCTAGGTGCCATGTCGAGGTTGAATCCTGGCAAGCCTGCTGAGCCGCTTATCTGCCTCTCCTTGCTAGCATGACACATCTCCTGGATGGGTGTCAATAAAGCTAATTACTCCTTGATTATGCTGCCACATGCCTGACAGGATCCACCTGGTCGCTTGGTTCCTTGACACCGCACTTATAAGTGACTTGGGTGTGATGAGGTGGAGTGGTGGCATCTTGGTCGAATCCTCCCGGTAAGAATCTTGGCGGATTTTGATCTTGGCGGCCCCGGCACCCCTGCCAGGTTGATGCATCCATTTTCCATCATGTTTACCTACTGTTATTTATAATGTTTTTATGCATAATAATGCTTTTTGGAGTAATTCTAATGCCTTTTCTCTCATAATTTGCAAGGTATACACAAAGAGGGAGAATAACGGGAGCTGGAATTCTGGACCTGAAAAAGCACGTCAGAGCTATCTATTCTACACAACTCCAAATAAGCTGAAACTTCATATAGATTTTTTATGGATTACTTAAGAATTATTGGAGCAAATAACTACCAGAGGGGGCCCACCCAGTGGGCACAACCCACCTGGGCGCGCCAGGCCCCCCAGGCGCGCCCTGGTTGGTTGTGCCCTCCTCGGCCCACCTCTGGTGCCCCTCTTCTGGTATATAAGTCATTTTGACCTAGAAAAAATAAGGAGAGGACTTTCGGGATGAAGTGCTGCCGCCTCAAGGTGGAACTTGGGCAGGAGCACTTTTGCCCTCCGGTGGAGCGATTCCGCCGGGGGAACTTCCCTCCCTGAGGGGGAAATCATCGTCATCGTCATCACCAACAACTCTCCCATCTTTGGGAGGGCCATCTCCATCAACATCTTCAACAACACCATCTCCTCTCAAACCCTAGTTCATCTCTTGTGTTCAATCTTTGTACCGGAACCTTAGATTGGTGCTTTTGGGTGACTAGTAGTGTTGATTACATCTTGTAGTTGATTACTATATGGTTTATTTGGTGGAGGATTATATGTTCAGATCCATTATGCTATTTAATACCCCTGTGATCTTGAGCATGATTATCATTTGTGAGTAGTTACTTTTGTTCTTGAGGACACGGGAGAAGTCATGTTGCAAGTAATCATGTGAACTTGATATGTGTTTGATATTTTGATGATATGTATGTTGTGATTCCCTTAGTGGTGTCATGTGAATGTTGACTACATGGAACTTCACCATATATGGGCCTAAGGGAATGCATTGTGGAGTAGTAATTAGATGATGGGTTGCTAGGGTGACAGAAGCTTAAACCCTAGTTTATGCACTATTCCGTAAGGGACCGATTTGGATCCAAAAGTTTAATGCTATGGTTAGATTTTATCTTAATACTTTTCTCATAGTTGCGGATGCTTGCGAGGGGGTTAATCATAAGTAGGAGGTTTGTTCAAGTAAGAACAGCACCTAAGCACCGGTCCACCCACATATCAAATTATCAAAGTAGCGAACACAAATCAATCCAACATGATGAAAGTGATATGATGAAATTCCCATGTACCCTAAAAAACGCTTTGCTTATCATAAGAGACCATTTTGGCCTGTCCTTTGCCACAAAAGGATTGGGCTACCTTGATGCACTTTATTTACCATTACTATTACTTGCTCGTTACAAATTATCTTGCTATCAAACTATTGATTACCGACAATTTCAGTGCTTGCATAGAATACCTTGCTGAAAACCGCTTGTCATTTCCTTCTGCTCCTCGTTGGGTTCGACACTCTTACTTATCGAAAGGACTACGATTGATCCCCTATACTTGTGGGTCATCAAGGCTCTTTTCTGGCGCCGTTTCCGGGGAGTGAAGCGCTCTTGATAAGTGGAAATTGGTAAGGGAAAATTATTATTACGTGCTGAAATTTATTGTCACTTGCTACTATGGAGAACAATCCTTTGAGGGGTTTATTCGGGGTATCTTCACCTCGACCGGAACCACAATTAGTTGCCCCTCAACCTACTGCACCTACTGAAAATATTGGTTATGAAATTCCTTCGGGTATGATAGAACAACTGCTAGCTAACCCTTATGCAGGAGATGGTACCGAACATCATGATATGCACTTGATATATGTAGATGAAATTTGTGGATTATTTAAGCTTGTAGGTTTACCCGAAGATGAAGCTAAGAATAAGGTTTTCCCTTTATCTTTGAAGGGAAAGCATTGGCATGGTATAGGCTATGCGATGATATTGGATCTTGGAACTGGAATCGATTGAAATTGGAATTTCACAGAAAAATTTATCCTATGCATCTAGTTCATCGTGATCGGAATTACATATATAATTTTTGGCCTCGTGAAGGAGAAAGTATCGCTCTAGTTTGGGGGATGCTTAAGTCAGTGTTATATTCATGCCCCAATCATGAGCTCTCAAGAGAAATTATCATTCAGAATTTTTATGCTCGGCCTTCTCGTGATGATCAATCCATGCTAGATACTTCTTGTACTCGTTCTTTTATGAAGAAGACAATTGAATTCAGGTGGGATCTTTTAGAAATAATTAAACGCAACTCTAAAGATTGAGAACTCGACAAAGGTAAAGAGTCAGGTATAAATCTCAAGTTTGATTGTGTTAAACCTTTTATGAATACCGATGCTTTTCACAAGTTTAGCACTAAATATGGACTTGACTCTGAGATAGTAGCCTCTTTCTGTGAATCATTTGCTACTCATGTTGATCTCCCTAAGGAGAAGTGGTTTAAATATCATCCACCTATTAAATAAGAAATTAAAGAACCGGTTGTGGTTAAAGATGAGACTATTATTTACAATGTTGACCCAATTGTTCCTACTGCTTATATTGAAAAACCACCTTTCCCTGTTAGGATAAAGGAACATGCTAAGGTCTCAACCATGGTCAATAAAAATAATATTAGAGCACCTAAACTTGCTGAACAAATCAAAGTAGAACCTAGTGTTGATATGGTTAAAGATCTCTTGGTAGAAAATATAGATAGGCATGTTATTTACTTCTGTGATGAAGCTGCTAGAATTGCTAAACCCGATGAAAAAGATAAACATAGACCTGTTGTTGGCATGCTTGTTGTCTAAGTCAAAATAGGAGATCACTGTTATCATGGTTTATGTGATTTAGGTGCTAGCATGAGTGCTATTCCTTTTACCTTATACCAAGAAATTATGAATGACATAGCACCCGCTGAAATAGAAGACATAGATGTTACTATTAAACTTGCCAATAGAGACAACATCACACCACTTGGGATTGTTAGAGATGTTGAAGTCTTGTGTGGGAAAATAAAATACCCTACTGATTTTCTAGTTCTTGGTTCCCCACAAGATGACTTTTGTCCCATTATCTTTGGTAGACCTTTCTTGAACACTGTCAATGCTACTATAGATTGTCTTAAACAAAATGTCAGTGTTTGCTTTTTTATCAGTAAAACAGCAGGAGAGACTCCCACTGTTATATATTAATCAGATAAAATGTTTTTACACACTTTTTACATACCCATAAGTATGGGCTTAAGAGGTTTGTAAGACTGTAAATAAATGCTACTTTTTACAGATTTTTGAAGCAAAAGAAAAACCCTTCTAGTCTTGTAGCAGAACAATCAAGCTGTCAATAAGTGTGATGGATTCAGCTCTAGCTCTGTACTTGAGTATCTCCAAGTCAGATATTGTCACTTTCTTCCAAGCTAAAACTATAGGGACGATCCCTTCAAAATGATGATAGTTTCTCAGCTTCCACATATTCCAAGCAGACATAATCATTATTTCCTTGAATATGGGCCGCCCCCAGTTATCAGCCGCCATTTGAAAAATGTCTTGAGTATTGATGTTTGGGTTCCAATGAATCCCTAGAATTTGCCAACATCTGTTGCTAAACTCACATTCAAAGAACAAGTGCTTGTTGGTCTCGAGGGGTTCAGAGGAGCAGAGTAGGCAAGTCTTGTCATCTCCAATGTCAAATTTCTTTCTGCATAAAAGGTCTCTGGTATTGATCCTATCCATGAACATCAGTGAAGCAAAAACTTTGTGCCTCATCATGCATCTTGTTTTCCATATTCCAACTATGTGGGCTGGTGGGTCTAGATTTCTGAAACAGAATTTGTAATATCTCCTTGGTTTGAAAGTTGTGTCTCCCCAACAAAGAATCTAGTCATCCGTCTTCATTGGGTCCAGTACCAAGCCTTCTAAGGACTCGTTCAATGTTTGCAGCTCTTCCCTAGCCTCTAGAGATAGTGGCAGATGGAAATGTCTTCTCGGGTTTTGATCCTCCATGTATTGGGCTATGGACATGTCCTCATCAATCACAAAGGAGAAAAGACGCTTGTGTTGATCTTGCAGCAGTACATCACTGGCCCATTGATCTTTCCATAATAGAATTATGTCCCCCGCGCCTGGTACACAGGAAGTGATTCCTCTGTATATGTCCATGAGGGAGAAAATATCTCGACACCAGAACAAACCACACCTTGGTTTCGTGTGAGGGGGGGCATCCTCGTAGTATTTTTGCTAGAGCAACATTACCCATGGTACATCAGCCTTGTGTATAAACTTGTGTGAGTATTTCAACAGAAGGGCTTGGTTTTGGATTTTGAGATTTATTACTCCAAGTCTGCCTTTCTTTTTCGGCCTACACACCAGGTGCCACGCTGCCAGTGAGTGTGTTCTGGCATCTCTATCTTGCACTTTCCTCCATAGAAAATTTCTTCTTGCTCTGTCAAAAAGTTCAATGATTTTGTCTGGGAGCTTCAGCACACACATGGCAAAGGATAGCAGAGAAGAAAGTGTAGAATTTATATATTCGACTCTGCTGCCATAAGACATCCATGGTGCAATTCCAGATAATCGTCGTTCAATGTTGTCTACCAATGGCATCAGCTCCCTCACTCTGGGTCTTGTCGTTCCAAGGGGCAGGCCGAGGTACGTGAAAGGCATAGTTCCTACTTTACATCCAAAGTCCGCTGCCAACTCTGAGATTCTCTAGTCCGATGTGTTAATGGGCATCATTTGTGATTTACTGTAATTTATCTTGAGCCCAGTTGCTCTATCATAGGAGTCTAGAATGCCCTTGATTGTATTCAAAGTATCAAAGTCAGTCCGAAGGATTATTATAGTATCATCTGCGTATTGGATCACCGGGTAGTCTTCTGACGTTGGCTGCGCAATAGGCAATTGTATCAAATTTTCTTGCCAAGCTTTATTGACCATGGACTGTAGTAAATCAGTAGCAAGGATGAACAGTAGCGGCGAAAGTGGGTCTCCCTGGCGCACCCCACATTTGCATTTGAATTCTTTCCCTAGTACCCCATTAAGCAAAACTGCCGATGAGCCAGAGTCTAATATTGTTTTAATCCACATTATCCATAATTCGTCAAAACCCTTCGATTGTAACATATCAAGACCGAAGGCATGGTCCATTGTGTCGAATGCTTTTTCAAAATCCAATTTTAAGATGACTATTTCTTTGCCAGAAGACTTACACTGGTGTATGTATTCGAAAGCCCATCCAAGGCAATCTTGGATTGTTAGTGTTCGCTTTGGTGATGAGTCTCATAAATTTAATTTTTCCAAGTTTAATAGGCAACCTCTTAAGAAAGAATTACCTAATAAGGATGAAATAATTGGTCTTGCTTCTATTGTCGTGCCTCCTACTAATCCACTAGAGCAATATTTGCTAGGCCATGAAAATGATATGCATATGCATGAAAGAAATGAGATAGATAAAAATTTCTTTGAACAACGACCTCTGCTAAAACATAATTTGCCTATTGAAACTCTAGGAGGGCCTCCTCCGCCTAAAGGTGATCATGTGTTTGAACTAAAACAATTGCCAGACACTTCGAAATATGCTTATCTTGATGGGAAAAAGATATATCCTATTATTATTAGTGCTAACCTTTCAGAACATGAAGAAGAAAGATTATTGAAAATTATGAAGAAGCACCGAGCTGCTATTGGATATACTCTTGATGATCTTAAGGGCATTAGTCCCACTCTATGTCAGCACAAGATTAATATGGAACCTAATGCTAAACCCGTTGTTCATCATCAATGACGTTTGCATCCAAAGATGAAAGAACTGGTAAGAATAGAAATATTAAAACTTCTGGAAGTAGGTATAATATATCCTATAGCTGATAGTAGATGGGTAAGCCCTGTTCACTGTGTCCCTAAGAAGGGAGGTATTACTGTTGTTCCTAATGATAAAAATGAACTTATTCCACAAAGAATTGTCACTGGCAATAGAATGGTGATTGATTTTAGAAAATTAAATAAAGCAACTAGAAAAGATCATTACCCTTTGCCTTTCATTGATCAAATGCTAGAAAGATTATCTAAGCACATACACTTTTGCTTCCTTGATGGATATTCTGGTTTTTCTCAAATACCTGTTTCACAACCTGATCAAGAGAAAACCACCTTTACTTGCCCTTTTGGAACTTATGCTTATAGACGTATGCCCTTTGGTTTATGCAATGCACCTGCTACCTTTCAAAGATGTATGACTGCTATATTCTCTGATTTTTGTGAAAAGATTGTTGAGGTTTTCATGGATGACTTTTCCATTTACTGAACTTCTTTTGATGATTGCTTAAGCAACCTTGATCGAGTTTTGAAGAGATATGAGCAAACTAATCTTGTCTTGAATTGGGAGAAGTGCCACTTTATGGTTAATGAAGGAATTATCTTAGGGCATAAAATTTCTGAACGAGGTATTGAGGTGGATAAAGCTAAAGTTGATGCAATTGAGAAGATGCCATGTCCTAAAGATATCAAAGGTTTTCGTAGTTTTCTCGCTCACGCTGGTTTCTATAGGAGGTTTATTAAAGACTTCTCTAAAATTTCTAGGCCTCTTACAAATCTTTTACAAAAGGATGTTCCGTTTGTTTTTTATGATGATTGCATAGAAGCCATTGAAACATTTAAGAAATCCTTAACTTCTGCACCTATTATTCAACCACCTGATTGGAACTTGCCTTTTGAAATTATGTGTGATGCTAGTGATTATGTTGTTGGTGTTGTTCTAGGACAAAGAGTTGATAAGAAACTAAATGTTATTCATTATGCTAGCAAAACTCTACACAGTGCCCAAAGAAATACCACTGAAAAAGAATTTCTAGTAGTTGTGTTTGCGTGTGACAAATTCAGATCTTACATTGTTGATTCTAAAGTTACTGTTCACACTGATCATGCTACTATAAAATATCTTATGAAAAAGAAAGATGTTAAACCTAGACTCATTAGGTGGGTTCTCCTGTTACAAGAATTTGATTTACATATCACTGATAGAAAAGGAGCTGAGAACCCCGTGGCTGATAAGTTTTCTAGGTTAGAAAATATTCTTGATGACCCACAACCTATTAATGATAGCTTTCTTGGTGAGCAACTAGCTGCAATAAATGTTTCTCATAATACTCCTTGGTATGCTGACTATGCTAATTATATTGTTGCAAAATACATACCACCTAGTTTCACATACCAACAAAAGAAAAAATTCTTCTACAATTTAAGACATTACTTTTGGGATGACCCACATCTTTATAAAGAAGGTGTAGATGGTATTATTAGACGTTGTGTACCTGAGCATGAACAGGAACAAATTCTATGGAAAATGTCACTCCGAAGCTTATGGAGGGGATCATGCGGGAGATAGAACCGCTCACAAGGTATTGCAATCTGGTTTTTATTGGCCTACTCTCTTCAAGGATTCCCGTAAGTTTGTTTTATCTTATGATGAATGTCAAAGAATTGGTAATATTGGTAAGCGTCAGGAAATGCCTATGAATGATTCACTTGTTGTTGAACCATTTGATGTTTGGGGTTTTGATTATATGTGACCTTTTCCTTCCTCTAATGGGTATACACATATTTTGGTTGCTGTTGATTATGTTACTAAGTGGGTAGAAGCTATTAAACTAGTAGTGCTGATCACAACACCTCTATTAAAATGCTTAAGGAAGTTATTTCGCCAAGGTTTGGAGTCCCTAGATATTTAATGACTGATAGTGGTTCACACTTTATTCATGGTGCTTTCCGTAAAATGCTTGCTAAGCATGATGTTAACCATAGAATTGCATCACCCTATCATCCTCAGTCTAGTGGTCAAGTTGAACTTAGCAATAGAGAAATAAAATTAATTCTACGAAAAAACTGTCAATAGATCCCGAAAGAATTGGTCTAAGAAATTAGATGATGCACTTTGGCTTACAGAACGACTTATAAAAATCCTATGGGTATGTCTCCTTATAAAATGGTTTATGGAAAGGCTTGTCATTTGCCTCTTGAGTTAGAACACAAAGCATACTGGGAAATTAAAGAACTCAACTATGACTTCAAACTTGCCGGTGAGAAGAGGTTATTTGATATTAGTTCACTAGATGAATGGAGAACCCAAGCTTATGAAAATGCCAAGTTGTTTAAAAAAAGTTAAAAGATGGCATGATAAAAGAATCCAAAAGCGTGAATTCAAAGTGGGTGAATATGTCCTTTTGTACAACTCTCGTTTCAGATTCTTTGCAGGAAAACTTCTCTCTAAATGTGAAAGACCTTATGTTATCGAAGGAGTTTATCCTTTTGGAGCTATCAAAATAAATAATGCCGAAGGTACCAACCCGAAGGTAGTCAATGGGTAAAGAATTAATCACTATATCTCAGGTACGCCTATTAATGTTGAAAGCAATATTATTCAAACTATGACACCTGAGGAACACATAAAGGAGACCTTCCGGAACACTCCAGAATAATTAAAAAAGAGGAGGTACGTCATACGATAAGTAAACGGAATCCGAAAAATCCGCAAAAATATTTTTTGTCAGTTTTGGAATATAACAAAAATTAGGAAAATAAGAAACAACCAGGAAGGCAACCCTGGTGGGCACAAGACACCAGGGCGCGCCTGGCATGCCAGGCGCGCCTAGGTGGGTTGTGCCCACCTCGGGTACCTTCCGGACTCTGTTTTTCTCTCGTTTGCTTGTTTCCCAAGATAAAAAATCTTTATATACCCCCGAACCTATTGACCACCATATCACGGAGAAATCTTCTGTTTTCTCTTCTTGCTATTTTTTGATAGATCTAGATCACCATGGCCGCTTCGAGCTCCTCGAAGGATAAGTTCTTTGAGAATGTCATCAACCCATATTTGCGGGAGGTGATGCAGCACCCTCAAGCCATCGAGATGCGTGAGGGGGTGCTCCACATCTGCGACGTCCAGGGCCCCAAGGGGACGGGGACCGTGGATGCTAGGCTCGAAGCTATGGAGCAGGAGGTCTTCAAGTGCAAGGGGATGGTGGAACGTGGACTCAATGCCAATCACCTCATGATCGCGGACTATACCCATGATCACAATGTGGATGGCAAATCCATGAAGGACATCATCTTCACCTTCAACGAGCAAATCAACTTTCTGCAGAGCCAAATCTATGATCTCCAAAATCAAGTCTTTGAATATGAGGCAAGGTTTAAAGGTATGAGTTTGGCTGCCAGTTGTAGGACTCGCGAGACTCACTCCTCCTCTTATGATGGTGAGCCATTGCCATGGAAACCAGAAGATAAGATAGCCGCTACCTCATCACCACCACCACCTTCTTCATCACCATATGAGACTTGAGTTCATGGTATGGACACTCCCCTTAGCTTGTGCCAAGCTTGGGGGCGGTGTCCCGGTATCCTATCACCACCACTATCTTTGCCTTTATCTATTTTAGTTTGATATTTAGTTATCTTTTGATTTAGTTGAATAAAAGTTTAGTTCAATCCTTTCTTTTCGAGTGTTTGCTTAGTGATCAACCTATCGATGCAATCGTGTGGGAGATATATAATAAAGAGTAGTTTGAGTTTTGTTTCTTTACCTTTATGGTTCAATAAAAAGAAAAGGAAAATAAATAAATAAGATCATATGCTAAGCTTATGGTAAGTAATGACATCACATAAGGAAAAGTGTAAGTGGTAAAATTTGTTGGAGATTGACAAACATAGCATTGGTCAATGATGCAACTCATGAAAGAATTAATAAGGGAAGAGAAGATTCACATGCAAATACACTATCTTGGACATCTTTTATGATTGTGAGCCCCCATTAAATATTTTGTGTCAAAATAGTTGATGTTGGACAAGGAAGACAACGTAATGATTTATGTTTGTTCATATTCACTTAGAAGTTATATTGTCATAGATCCTTTAACATGTGGTGCTTGCACAATATCTTTTCTAGAAAAAAAAAATTCCGCACTAAGTAGAGATACTACTTGTGCATCCGAAACCCTTAACCCAAATCTTATTTTGAGAGTCCACCATACCTACCTATGGATTGAGTAAGATCCTTCAAGTAAGTTGTCATCGGTGCAAAAAGGCAGTAAAAATTGCTTCTAAATGTGTTGGATCATTTAGTGTAAGAGAAAATTGAGCGTTGCACGAACTTATGATGGCAAAATAATAAAAGTGACAGACTGCATAATAAAGGTTGCCATCATAAGGGGCAATGTAACATGACGTTCTTTTGCATTAAGGTATTTGGCATTCAAACAAATAAGCGCATGACAACCTCTGCTTCCCTCTGCGAAGGGCCTATCTTTTACTTTTATGAAGAGCCAAAGTTTTTCTTCCCTATTCCTTTTTATTTTCTCTTTTGCAAGCATCATGTGGTGAGGAAAGATCTAGGCACATATATCCAGTTGAATATGAGTGGGCATGAGTTGTTATTGTTGACATCACCCTTGAGGTGAATACGTTGGGAGGCGAAACTATAAGCCCCTATCTTTCTATGTGTCCGGTTGAAACTTTTTGTTCATGGGTATGCTGTGAGTGTTAGCAATCATAGAAGATTAAATGATGGTTGAGTATGTGGACTTGCCTAAAGGCTCCGATATGTGACCCTTCCTGAAAATATGATGAATTATAGTTGCAAAGTTGACTGAGAACATAGTTTGTTGGTTTTCAATAGAGTTTATGCTTTATACTTCGACGTTGTGATGAATTGTTACTTGTTCATGAAAAGTTATATGATAAAAGTTGTGTGATAAAAGTTATTTGATAATATGTTAAAGTTCTTTGCTGTTATAATAATACACATGATGCTTCTATGTCCGTATTTTTTTAACGACACCTCTCTCTCTAAGCATGTGGACATGTTTTTCGATATCAGTTTTTCTCTTGAGGACAAGCGAGGTTTAAGCTTGGGGGAGTTGATACGTCCATTTTGCATCATGTTTACCTACTGTTATTTATAATGTTTTTATGCATAATAATGCTTTTTTGGAGTAATTCTAATGCCTTTTCTCATAATTTGCAAGGTTTACACAAAGAGGGCGAATAAAGGCAGCTGGAATTCTGGACCTGAAAAAGCACGTCAGAGCTACCTATTATGCACAACTCCAAATAAGCAGAAACTTCACGGAGACTTTTTATGGATTATTTAAGAATTATTGGAGCAAATAACTACCAGAGGGGGCCCACCAGGTGGGCACAACCCACCTGGGCGCGCCAGGCCCCCCAGGCGCGCCCTGGTGGGTTGTGCCCTCCTTGGCCCACCTTCGGTGCCCCTCTTCTGGTACATAAGTCATTTTGACCTCGAAAACATAAGGAGAGGACTTTCGGTATGAAGCACCGCCGCCTCGAGGCGGAACATGGGCAAGAGCACTTTTGCCCTCCGGCGGAGCGATTCCGCCGGGGGAACTTCCCTCCCGGAGGGGGAAATCATCGTCATCGTCATCACCAACAACTCTCACATCTTTGGGAGGGCCATCTCCATCAACATCTTCAACAGCACCATCTCCTCTCAAACCCTAGTTCATCTCTTGTGTTCAATCTTTGTACCAGAACCTTAGATTGGTGCTTGTGGGTGACTAGTAGTGTTGATTACATCTTGTAGTTGATTACTATATGGTTTATTTGGTGGAGGATTATATGTTCAGATCCATTATGCTATTTAATACCCCTCTGATCTTGAGCATGATTATCATTTGTGAGTAGTTACTTTTGTTCTTGAGGTCACAGGAGAAGTCATGTTGCAAGTAATCATGTGAACTTGATATGTGTTCGATATTTTGATGATATGTATGTTGTGATTCCCTTAGTGGTGTCATGTGAACATCGACGACTTGGCACTTCACCATATTTGGGCCTAAGGGAATGCATTGTGGAGTAGTAATTAGATGATGGGTTGCTAGAGTGACAGAAGCTTAAACCCTAGTTTATGCGCTATTCCGTAAGGGACCGATTTGGATCCAAAAGTTTAATGATATGGTTAGATTTTATCTTAATACTTTTGTTGTAGTTGCGGATGCTTGCGAGGGGGTTAATCATAAGTAGGAGGGTGGTTCAAGTAAGAACAACACCTAAGCACCGGTCCACCCACATATCAAATTATCAAAGTAGCGAACGCAAATCAAACCAACATGATGAAAGTGATATGATGAAATTCTCGTGTACCCTCGAGAATGCTTTGCTTATCATAAGAGACCGTTTTGGTCTGTCCTTTGCCACAAAAGCATTGGGCTATCTTGCTGCACTTTATTTACCGTTACTATTACTTGCTCAATACAAATTATCTTGCTATCAAACTATTGGTTACCGACAATTTCAGTGCTTGCTAAAAACCGCTTGTCATTTCCTTCTGCTCCTCGTTGGGTTCGACATCTTACTTATCGAAAGGACTATGAATGATCCCCTATACTTGTGGGTCATCACGGGGCGATCTGGACTTGTCCTCGGGTGCGGCCTCGACCTGGCCAGGCTCTCCTGCCCTGTCATAGCCCCAGAATTTGTTTGTAACTAGATGCACCAGTGAGTGCCATGCATCATATTTAAATTCAAGAAAATTGAAATGAGGAAGTTCAAAGCCTCAGAAATCTTTTAGAAATGACCAACATTAAAAATCTCTTCAAATGAGCCCAAGAAAATGTTCCTGTTTAACCTTGAAAAATATTGGCAAGAATAAAATTCAAACCAATATTTTTGGAGGCTATAAAATATTTATTTTGGGCCTTTGAATTAAATCTATAACCTATTTGAGTTGGATTTATTTATGTTATATAAGAAATAAAGTTCAAATATTTTGTAAGTTTGCATGTGACCTTGGACAAGTTTCCTGAGTTCACATAAAAAACTTACAGTAAAGTTCTAAAATGATTTGATGCTTTAAATCAAATGGCAACAAAATACAGAGAAATAGAAAACAGAAATAAAAGACAGAAGAGAGAGAGAGAGAGAGAAGAAACGCATGGGATGATCGGCATGTGTCCTTCTTTGCTCCTGTGTCTGTCCCTACGGGGAAATGTCACGCGGTGCTTACCGGAGTCCTGCGAGCTTGCTACAGCCTGGTTTCACTCGCTGCTGACCGACACATGCATTGCTGGGTCATGTATGCCTGTCCCTGTAAATTAGTGCCACCTTGGGTTTACGACTAGTCATGTCGGCCCGGGTTCTCTGTCATATGGATGCTAGCGACACTATCATATAAGTGAGCCAAAAGGCGCAAACGGTCCCGGGCCAGGTAAGGTGGCACCTGTGGGGATACCGTGCGTGAGGCCGCAAAGTGATATGATGTGTTACATGCTAGATCGGTGTGACTTAGGATTGGGGTCCTGACAGCTTTGGTATCAGAGCCTGACTGACTGTAGGATTACCAAGCCAAACTGGTCGAACTCGAGTCTAGAAATGCTTTAGTTATATAAGGGAATTGATTGTGGAAGGGAACGTAAGGCTCTTTTTACTCATTTACCTTATGTCCTTCTGATCTGGGTCACCCTCTTCTTTTCTACGCGGTTAAGAAACTAGGCTTTCTCATCTATCTATCAGGATGACAAGTTACTATGTTGGAGACTTATAGGAATGATGGATTCAAGCCTCAGTTCAGTTTCTACTACTTCCGTATGTCGACAGGTGATCCCGGAACCTTCATATTGAGATGTTAAGTGGTTATGCCACCATTTTGCAGGATGTCTGAAATCTTTTTGAGCATTTACAACAGTTATGCTGTCCAAGTTATCCAAGGTCTCTAAACAATCTGATGCATTTGCAAAATCCTTTCCCTCTATTTTTGATGTCCTTTTGGGCCAGATTAACCACACCAATTGCTGAGTTGAGGTACTCCATTGCCTCGACATACGTGTTGAAGCTATGATTAAGACACTAGCGTATCTTAGAGAACCACCTAGTAATCTAGCCATGTTTTGTGTTCCCAGTGTGATGATTCTGGCCATCATTCTCGTAAGCATCCCGTGATGTTATTAGTTAGTAGGTATTCCATTCCTGGGTTCTTGAGCCCAAGATTATCTCCGCCTACCTCCTGTTGATAGTGTTTGCTCGTTCCTTTAGGATATTAGTAACCTTTGTGATAGTCCTCAAGGTACGTGGTATATCATTCTTCCAATTCCATGAACCATCATGGCAAAAGTTATCCTGAACCAAAAGATCACAATGAGAGTGCTCTTGATGAGTTCTCCATTCTATATTGTGACTCCGCCAGATCTACCTTTCTGCATGGGTTATCCGGAAGAAATATGTTGAGCTTTGTCCGACATACTAATCTATGCATCCACAACTCAGAAAGTGATATGTTCCTTTGAGTTGTCCCTTTTCAGTTGTATTTTGACCCTCGTGTATCAGTTGATAGTCGGGAGTATTTGTGCATCTGTGTTCATCGATGCCTTTTACTCTTGTGGTCCATCACGTCATTCTATTTCAGAATGACTAGGAGAAACAAACTCCAGTACCTCATCCATATCTAGGATTGGGTCAAAGCAGTTGTATTCCGCAGATTAAGAATGCCAATCCAGCTTCTAGTCTGTTCTACCCTGGAGCATTACCCCCTTTATGTCGAGAATATCATAGGAATTGCACCACCTCTTATGAATTCTTGACGCAGTGATACTTCTTGCCATCGTTGTTCATTCCTCGGTCCCCGTGTTGTTGTGACCAGAATGCTGACAAGGGAACTGTGATGTGTGAAATCAATACTCCTAGCAACCCCGTTGCTTGGTGGTTAATGTACGATAATGCCATTCTTAGTGTGTTGGTTATTGAATCATCATTTTAAGATTGATCGTGCTACCTAGTCCATTTTTCTGGTGCACTCTTCGATCGATGGGATAGGATTTTGTTAAACCCTTGCTCTTTTGATCATATCATCTTGACTGAAAAGCAAGATTGTTCTCGAGCTTAGTAGCATATCGGTGGTTCATGATTTTTCGGACATCTTCACGGAAGTATCACCAGGTTGTCCCCTGGCCGTTATGTTGAGTTCGTGATCAAATGGTTTCCCTATAAACCACCCCTTCTCCAAGAATCTGTGTTGGATACCCTGAGCTAGTTGGTTAAGCTAAACAACAACTTGGAGAGTTGGAAGATGGAAGCTTGTCCGACTTAGTTCATCATTAAGGGATATCTTTGTGTGTGTGTGTTGAAGAAAGATGATATATTCATTGATTGGTCCTCGTGATCAATTGTTGGACCTATTGTCTTAACCAAATCTTTGATTTGCGTATGGGCTATCATCAAATCAAATCAGAACCAACGATGTTCGTAATGTTGTCTTACTCGCGGTTGTCCCTCGAGCATACACCATTACATCTTTTGGGTCTGACCAATACTATTGCCTTGTTCACATAGTTGTGGAATTCCATCTTCATGGGAATCTTGATGACTTGTTGTTGAGCTCATCAGCAGCATTTTATCTTCTCCATGATTCATGTTAAACATTAAGCTAGTGTTGGAAACTTTGTAAACAATGCCTTCGTGTTCCGTTCATGAGGTATATGTTTGGATGAGAGAAGTGACTTCCTCTAATTCACGTGTATCTGATGTAAGTTGTCACCGTGAATTCAAGAAAGCTTGTTTTTACTTCCTCTGGAATCATCCCAAGTCAGTCATGCATGTGCGAAGTATTCTATGGTTTGATAGACTGATCATCTTCATTCTATATGTGTCCCTAGCACACCAAGCCACTGATTGATTTGTTCAAGGAGAAGAAGTTTCTTCTTAAGAGCTAGACTTACGCAAGGACTTCGATATCCTCGATGATGGTTCCCCACTTGAACTCGGTAGTGTTTTATTATAAGACTACTACATGGCCATGCTTGTCTGGGACAGCGTGTTCACATGTGTGTAGCAGAACCCGCTCATGTTTTGGAGCTTACTACCATAGTCCATTTCCCGAGAATCTCGCAACGTCATCTCGTCGATTTGTGTTGCTACCTTTCTTTTTCCAGACATGCTGTCTGGAATATCCTGTCACCAATCGGATCTGAATCTCAGGCAGATATGATGGTTGGAACATTCCCAACATTTGCATTTTGTTCCCAGCTTGCACCGCCATTGTGCCAAATTCCCATGGGCTGTCCTTCTCAGTAATTGCTGTTTAGGATCATCTACAAAAGTGGTCCTACCATGGGTCCCATCCATTTCTGATGATAGGCAAAAATCACTCATTGCGTTGTCTTCAACAAGGTAGTCCACATCATCCATTGTAGTCTGAGTATGCCATTCTTTCGAACTCCGTCAAACGATCGCTTGTGAATTGCCTTAGGCTGGTATAGAGAGTTTCAATGATTTATGTATCAAAAGTAATTCTTTTACCACTCTAGGGAATAATTCTACGAGTCACCTCCCCCAAGGTGTTCCGTTATGGAATCATGGCAATTACTTCCCCGCTACTTTGAAATCTATGCACCATCTTACTCAAGCGTGGAATTGTTGCCTACCAAAATTAAACATTTGTCCTCTATTCCTCTCAACCCCTCCCTACATGTGTTTTGTGTCTCTGCTCGAGAGATGTTATCCTTTCTCATTCCATGAGTTGATCATGAATTGCTTGATCTTCGAGAAGATCGATTCCTGTAGGCTTTCTTTCTGTCGTCATAGTTGGATGAAGATCTCGAAAGCAAGGATGTCAAGACCAATATGATGAAATGGATCAACATCTTCGAGAAAGGCAGTTGGATCGAGAAGATTGTGATAGTTTTGTGACCCCCTTTCCTCTTACCTCACGCCTTGAATCTCGGGACGAGATTCTTGTTTAGTGGGGGTGAGTTGTCATAGCCCCAGAATTTGTTTGTAACTAGATGCACCAGTGAGTGCCATGCATCATATTTAAATTCAAGAAAATTGAAATGAGGAAGTTCAAAGCCTCAGAAATCTTTTAGAAATGACCAACATTAAAAATCTCTTCAAATGAGCCCAAGAAAATGTTCCTGTTTAACCTTGAAAAATATTGGCAAGAATAAAATTCAAACCAATATTTTTGGAGGCTATAAAATATTTATTTTGGGCCTTTGAATTAAATCTATAACCTATTTGAGTTAGATTTATTTCTGTTATATAAGAAATAAAGTTCAAATATTTTGTAAGTTTGCATGTGACCTTGGACAAGTTTCCTGAGTTCACATAAAAAACTTACAGTAAAGTTCTAAAATGATTTGATGCTTTAAATCAAATCACAACAGAACACAGAGAAATAGAAAACAGAAATAAAAGACAGAAGAGAGAGAGAGAGAGAGAGAGAGAGAGAGAGAGAGAGAAGAAACGCACCTGGCCTCGCCCACCTGGGCCTCCTTACCTGCGCGGCCCAGCTAGACAGCCCAGCCCACCAGGGGCAAGGGCGTCTTCAACCTCCTGCCAGGAGGACAGGCAGGTGCGTGGCGCCAGCACGTGCGCCAGCCTCCACCTCCTGCTTGCCCCGACACACGTCAACGCCGCGGATGACCACCCTGTTGCCGTCCGGATCCGCCCGACCTCTCACTCCCCCCACCTCGCTCTCTGCCTCGCTCCGCCTTGGACCCGAGAACGCTGGAGCACGCCGCCAAAAACCACCGTGGTCAGAGCCCCCAAACCACCCCACCGCCTGGTTCCGGAGCATCACCATGGCGTGGAGCTTCCCCTCAACGAAGCACGCAAGCTCGGGAGCAGCACACCGTCGCCATCATCGCTGTTTCCCTCACCACGGCCACCGGATGCCACCGGTCGATTCGCCACCTACAGATCATCCCCGGCCACACCGAGAAGCTCTCCGTGACCGCTGTGAGCCCCTGGTTAATCCCCCTAGCCCCGCCTCCGTTCTCTTCCTCTGCCGCGCTAACTACCGGAGCCGTGAGCTTCCTCGCGTCGGCCATGTCACCGCCATGGCTACGGCTGCTGAAGCTCACAGCCGAGCACACCACTACGCTCAGTGCCTCTCCACGAGCCCGCCGCACGCCTCAGATCGCCTTCCCGTGCCCCCTAGTTGTCGCTCGCGTCTCACCCGAGCTCCGGCCACCGCCGAGGTCGACGCCACGCTTGATTCCGGCCACCCCAGCCGCTGACTCCGGTCCCGTTGGATGCGGAAGGGCACCAGCTACGCGTAGAGCATCTCCGATGCTCATTTGGTCATCGGAACAAGAAACCCGAAGATCTTCGCCGCGTCCTGGTCGCCGCCGATGTAGTTTCGGTGACGCTGATGTGTCATCATTAGATTAGGTTAATCACATGGTTAGAAGACACCTGTGCCGCTGACAAACCAGTCCCACACCGCTAATTATACCCTGTTAATTCCTGCTTAGTTTTAGTTAATCACAGTGGCCCCATGCGTCAGAGTTGACCTTGCTGACGTGGCCCTTGACCGGCCCCACCCGTCAGTGACCGAAGGCAGCACTGAGTCACTGACATATGGGCCCCATAGGTCAGGTTTGACCTGGACGGCTCAGTTGACCTGTTGACGCAGGGATGACACAGTGCTGACATCATAAAATGTTTTCTGGATATTTAATAAATCAGAAAAGATTTATTTAATTCAGAAAATGCCCTAAACTTCTAAAATTCATAGGAAATAATCTATAACTCTAATGAAAATAATTTATATATGAAAAATTATCGGAAAAATCCAAAGAATCTGTTTATGACATTTTCATGCATGTTAGAACAACTTATGGCTACTGTCTAGGACAAATCAAATAAGTGACATTTGAATAATCACATATGGAGTTGAATTTGAACCTTTGGTCCAAACCAACTTCATTTAATCTGGTTGCTAGTTGCATTAGCTCAATCAATAGCATATTGCCATGTCATGATCATGCATCATATTGTTGCATTGCATTGATTGTGTTCTTTCTCTGTTGCCGGTGTTTGTCCCCTATCAGTAGACGTTGTTCTGATGATGTGATCGATGACACTGATGAATACACAATGCTATCTTCAGAAGTGCCAGGCAAGCAACCCCCATTGAACATTCCGATACAATCCCACTCTCTTGCTCTTGCTCTCTTTTACTGCATTAGGACAACAATGTTTCAACTATTACATGCTATGGTAGTTGAAACCCTTTCCTCTGCATGACCTGTCTTTGCCACAGTAATTAGTTGGAACCCACTAGCAGGAGTAGGATTTGTTTGAGCCATGATGTGCCTACTCATTCATGCTTGCTTGTTATGCCTGCTATGCTTAGAGTTGTGTTGGGTCTGATTCATCTGGGATGGATTGGAATGATGTGAACATGTCCTACTGTTGAGAGCTAAGTGTGTGAAAATGATTTGGTAAAGGTAGCGATGAGAGGCCAAGTAGGAGTACATGGTGGGTTGTCTCATTGAAACCATCCTTATGAACTGAGTTCTGTGTTTGTGATCCAAGAACAGCTACTACCATGCATTGGGCCCGAAACCCATGGACCCTCTCGGCTTATTGATCGCCTTGTCCTCTGTCCAGGAGTTGCAAGTAGTTTCTGGTGTTTGTAGTATATTGTAGGCCGTGCGCAGCGCTGACCCTAGAGGTGGGCTGTGATGCGGCAGGTACGTGGCCCGGTGTACCGAGACACCCGTTTGGTGACTCGGGAACCCTGCACACATCGTTCGGGGCCGTAGTGGAAACCTCGGCCGGACTCCCTACGGATGGAACCTGAATAGGCGATAAACCTGGATTAGAGACTTGTGTGATTAGTCAGGTCGTGGCCGACACCCTCACTGGGCTTCCTCTTGAAGGTTGCCGAGTACATGTCGTGTAAACGGCGATAAGTGGTGAGAGCGTGTGTGAAGAAGTACACCCCTGCAGGGTTATATATGATCTATTCGAATAGCCGCGTCCGCGGTAATGGACTACTGGGTTGCTTATGCAGTTCATAGACAAGTGAATGTGGATACTCTAAAATGCCCAAGATAAGCGTGAGTGCTATGGAGGGCCTTCTTGTAGGGAGACGGGAGCGGATCCACAGTGGTGTATTGATATGGTGAATATGTGGACTCGTGTGCGCCACCTCAAAAGAGTTACCAGCAGTCGTAGTACAGGATAGCCACTGAGTCAAAGCTGGCTTGCTACAGTTAAACTCCACCACCCCCTTTGTTGATACTGATGCATATGTAGCTAGTTCTGATGTAAGTCTTGCTGGGTACATTTGTACTCACGTTTGCTTAATTTATGTTTTTGCAGAGGAGACTTCAGTCTCACTAGTAGTTCCGCGTGGACTTCGACGTTTAGCTTGTTACCTCAGCTACAATCTTGTACCCTTGGAAGGGTCTTGTAGATAGTCAGGCTTCTCAACCTTTTTCATTTGTAGTTGTCTGTACTCAGACATGTTATGCTTCCGTTGCTTGTATGCTCTGTATGTTGGGTCATGTGACCCCTGTTTGTAATAAATGCTATGTGGCTCTTCTGGGCCTTTATCTATATGAGTTGTTGAGTTATGTTGTGATGCCATGTTGTACAGCACATACTTGCATGTTATGTGTACGTGTAACGTGTATTGCTATGTGTGGGATCCGACACCTAGTTGTTTATTCTTGGTAGCCCCTCTTATGGGGAAATGTCTCCTAGTGCTTCCACTGAGCCATGGTAGCTTGCTACTGCTCCGGAACACATGGGATGATCGGCCTGTGTCCTTCTTTGCTCCTATGTCTGTTCCTACGGGGAAATGTCACGTAGTGCTTATCGGTGTCCTTCTAGCTTGCTACAGCCTGGTTTCACTCGCTGCTGACCGGCACGTGCATTGCTGGGTCATGTATGCCTGTCCCTGTAAGTTAGTGCCACCTTGGGTTTACGACTAGTCATGTCGGCCCGGGTTCTCTATCATATGGATGCTAGCGACACTATCATATAAGTGAGCCAAAAGGCGCAAACGGTGCCGGGCCAGGTAGGGTGGCACCCGTGGGGATACCGTGCGTGAGGCCGCAAAGTGATATGATGTGTTACATGCTAGATCGGTGTGACATAGGATCGGGGTCCTGACATGCCCGGCAAGGGAGGCCTTCCCAAGGTGGTCTTCTACTAGCATGTTCTTCTCAACACTCTCATTGATCTCACAAAGAGTGGCTTCTCTGGCCTATCTTTATATGGCGTGCTGGTATCGGACGCGCGATCGTCAGCATGCCCGTGCATGAGCTCGGTCTAGCAAACACAAATGTTTGCTGCACCGACAGGAGCCCCCGGGCCTGGTCCATACGTGTTGATGGGTATCGTAGGAGTAGGTCCCAAACAATGCATGGGCCTGTATCTCGACCTTGCCACGGCGGAACTCAGTCCTTTGAGATCTTCTTTGCCTCTTCATTAACCTGGAGTTCGAGGATCCCTCGGGTTCTCTGCGAGCCGCGTGACATTGGAACGATGCAGGCTCACCCACATCGTAGGTCAAAGGACGCCCATGTTCATGAGGGTGAATTAGGGCGCCTGCACGTGAACTGGGGGTAACTGCCATTCCACTTTACCCACCACGATTGCCATTTCTGCCATGCGTGCTGCATGCATTGCACAGGGTTGGTGGTGGACGCGCAGGGCACGGGAATGTGTGTCATGGCAGAAAGTGTGGCGCCTAAGGTTGGCGCAGAGGGGCAGCCAACGAATCTGGACGCTGTCAGTGGCGCAGATAAGCCGGATTGGAGGAGCGGGGTGGTTGCTCCAGGGTAGTGGAGAACCAGCCCCCTGCCTTGCTTTGCTATAAAAGGGGGTGCGAGGAGGATGAAAATGTTCGCCTACGCATCTCCTCCTTCTTCTTCTCAGGTTGTCCCTCCACCATGGTGAGAGGAAGAGGGCACGATCAGACTCTGGCGGTAGTGACGAGGGCCTCCTCTCGGCATCGTACCCCTGCTCTTGCAGGGGACGCCGGGGCCAGATCGAGTGCGCAAGGTGGAGCCGTAGGGAGTGGTCGCGGTCGGAGGGGTACCAAAGGTCAAGGCGGGCGTGGTGGTGCGTTGGCTGCGCCTCCTCCAGCTGCCTCGATCTCGGCGGAAGGCCATGTCGGAGATACGGCGCTGGAGTTTGTCATCAGGCTGCGCGAGCCTCCGCGCAGCTGCCTCGCCCTTTTGCTATGATGATGGAGGTCAAGCAACCGCTCAGGCTAGGGTTGCGCATGAGCGGTTGCTGCAATGGTGCGGCGTGGGCAGACGTTGAGTTCCCAACGCCGCACGTTATTCTTCTTAGGCGTGGCTGGAACACATTCGCCCGCGCCCACCATCTGGCGGAAGGCCATGTCCTCTGCTTCAAGTTGGTGGAGGCTGATCTGCTCTTCATTAAGGTCTTCGGATGCTCAGGTGCTTGTTTAGGGTGGTGCGCGGAGAGCTCGATTGATGATGAAAGCTCCTCCTTGAGCGACAACGACGAAGAGGACACTGATGGCGAAGACGGTGGCACCGAACCCCCGGTCCTCAAGCAGTAGGACGATGGCTCAGACTCTGGCTAAGCTTCAGACGAACCGTCACCATTAGCTAGGCGCCGGCAGCACCACCATCTGCAGCTGGACCCCGGCAGAGCGATCTGCCGGGGGGGGGGGGGTTGCTTGGCTTGGTCGACTCCGCTTCCACATGCTGGACCCCGCAGGCTTCCTCGTGGTCTCCGGCTTCGTCTTCCCTGCCAGTGTCTCATGCCGTGTTCCTCTGGTCCTTGCGGTGGTGACCAGGGCATCGCCTAGCCGCTCTCTTCGTCCCTGGCCTCTTCTACCTTGCCGGGGAGGCGGCCTCCCGATCTTGTCAGGATGCGTCCCGCGGGCCCTGACAGGGTCGGGCTGGGCTTCTGCCCAGACGCTCCTTTTACCCTCTTTTCTTCTTGATGCAACTCCTAGGAGGATAGGGACAAGAAAGGCATTATGGGGCACTTATCTTTTTTAAATCAAAATATGTAGGCATTTGCCAAGCTTTAGTTCAAATTATGTAATCTTCCATCCATGTTCGTAATTTGTATGATATGTACTTGTCTATCTACATATTAATGGAAACAATGTTTGCCGGGCGCCTGTGCACATGTCTTTCAACATGCTAAGGAAAGGTTCCTTAGTATTCCCAGGTAAGCAGAGCTTTCCCGGCAAGACATCCTGCTGGCCCTCACCACAGCTACTACTGAGCCTTGTTCTATGGACCGCCAGCTCCCTCCATGTGACACTACGACCATCTTGACAAAGACGAGAGCACAGATGGTGGGAGTGACTGGGTTTCCCGATGTAAAATTTTTTCATACACGAGTACAACATGGATGGTGAGGCAAACTTATCTGTGCTTGCCGCTTTTCTTATCGTTCCCGATAAGAATAAGCTCTAGAGGACCAATGTGCGGGCTTGTCCTCATTCTTCTTCCCGGGGAGTCCATCCGCGGTAGGACCTGTTGCTAACTCCGAAAAGGAAGACAGGAGAGTGGTAGCTGCATATGATCCTCCTTAAAGGATTAGTCACCTTATGTTATCATAGCAAAAACCATACTTAAGTAAACATGCATGCAAGTTTTGTGCCAACGCTTTCGTTTATTATCTTTGCACAGGGTCTGCGCCTGGCTTTTTACAAAGGGTTACAACTCCTGGGGACTATGCTTGTCCAAAACAGGTTGCCGGGGCAAGGCTCGGCAACCGCACCTTACGGGTAGAACTTACGAAGATGCTCAATGTTCCATGAGTTTTGCATTGGAATGCCATCTTCGGTCTCCAGACGGACTGCACCGAGTCTGGTGACATGTGCTACCCTGTAAGGGCCTTCCCACTTTGGTGTCAACTTGTTTGAACCCTTGGCGGACTGAACAACCTAAGGACAAGGTCACCTTCCTCAAGGCTCTGGGCTTGGACCCTGCGGCTATGGTAGTGGCACAGGGCCTGCTGGTATCGTGCAGCACATACAGCTGCTCGGAGACGGTCCTCCTCGAGGAGCATGGCATCGTCATGCCATAGCTGCTCTTGCGCTACTTCATCGTAGGCAAGTACGACCAGTATATGAGTTCCATGGGGAGCACTGCTTCTTCCCCGTACACCAGGGAGAAGGGGGTCTGGCCAGTAGCTCGATTTGGTGTCATCCTGATTGACCAAAGAACCACCGGCAACTCATCACTCCAGTGCTTGCCGCATTTTTGCAGTCTATCAAAGGTTCTTGTCTTCAGGCCCCACAGCACTTCAGCGTTCATCCTCTCAGCCTGCCCGTTGCTTCATGGGTGGGTAACGGAGGCGAAAGAGACCTTGCTCCCAAGGTTCTGGATGTACTGCATGAAGGCGCAACTTGTAAACTAGGTGCCGTTGTCGGTGATTACCCTGTTGGGCACTCCAAAAGGACACACCAGTCACTTGAAGAACTTGATAGCTGACTGCACCATCACCTTTCTCTCTGGTTCCAGTTCAGGCCACTTTGAAAACTTGTCTATTGCAATGTACAAGAATTCAAAGCCCACGGTAGCACGGGGAAAGGGCCCAAGATGCCGAGCCCCCAGACCACAAAAGGCCAGGACAAAGGGATGGTCTACAAGGTTTGAGCTAGCTGATGGATATTCTTGGAGTGGAACTGGCATGCCTCACACTTTGTGACGAGCTCAGTTGCATCCCGGAGGGTGGTGGGCCAGTAGAGTCCTTGCCGGAAAGCCTTCCCGACAAGTGCTCTTGATCCCAAATGTGATCCACACACACCTCCATGTATCTCTGCCAACAGCTCTAGTCCATCTTCTTGACTAATACACTTTAGCTTCACGCTGTTGGGTCTCTTTCTGTACAGAGTGTTGTCCATAAACTGGTACATACTCGATTGCCGGGCTACTTTCTCAGATTGCTTTGGATCATCAGGAAGTTCTCTAGTTTGCAAGAATTGGACTATGTGTTGTGCCCATACTGGAGCCTGAGGCTCGATGACAAGGACTAAAGGCATCTCTTCAGCTGTGGGAGCACTTTCCTCAACGGCAAGAACCTGGGATTCTGCTTGAGAGTGCGGCTCTTCATCCAGCGTAGGATTTCCCCCTGCAACCTTCTCGCCAGCGGCTCCAGGGAGCTCTGCTGGGAAATGTTTGCTGGTGTTGAGCTTTCTTCTTTTTCTGGCCAGGGCTGGCAGTGAAACTGATGGTTGGGTGAGGTGGAGTACAAAAGTGTCTGGTTCCACAGGGAGCTTCTGTGCGGCGCACTTTGATAGGTGGTCGGCAATGCTGTTTTCCGTGCGAGGCACATGCTCTGTTTATAGCCCGTCGAAGTGCTCCTCCAGCTTCCTCACCTCTTCCTCATACGCCTCCATCAGCGGGCTTTGGTAAACCTTGTTCACCTGCTTCACAACAAGCTAGGAGTCGCCGCGTATGATCAACTTCTTGATTCCCAACTCAATGGCAACCCAGAGTCTGGCAAGGAGCCCTTCATACTCTGCTGTGTCCTTGGTGGCATCTTCCCGAGGAAAATGCATTTGGATGACTTACTTGAGGTGTTCTCCGGTGGGCGTGATGAGTAACACTCCCGCACCAGTGTCGGGGCATGACACCTATGGGATCCCGAGAGACCCCTTTACGATTCAGCGGGGGGAGAGGTACACGCAAAGAGCAGAACCAGTGATCGACGCGGGAAGTTTTTACCCAGGTTCGGGCCGCTGATCAGCGTAAAACCCTACTCCTGCTTTGTGTTCTTATTGATGTTCTTGAGCCCAGCCTTCAGGAGCGCTCGCAATGAACAGTACGTTCAAAGAGCAGCTACGCATGCAGAATGGGCCAGAAGTTCTCCTCCCCTGTAGCAGTTGCCTTGGGCCTCCTTTTATATGCTCAAAGGGGTCTCCACAGTGGCAAAATGTACATACATTGAGGTGTAAAGTAGCTACAGGGTATCATACCTAACCCCTGATGGATTAGGACAAGCGCATTTAATGCACCGTGAGGTGTCCGTTTAGGTGTCCTCACTTTCTTGGGGATGGAAAAAGGGGCCATCCCATCAGCACCGCTTAAGCTCTCCTCCACTGGCACGTTGCCACGCATCCAGAGAAGGACCCAGAATGTCAGGTTTGTTACTGTGCCGAAGCGGTGGCACAGTGGCAGAATCTCGCCAGGCGCTGAACCTTGCCGGGCTCCGAGCCTTGCCGGACGCCAAGCCTTGTCGGGCGCCAAGCCTTGCCGGGCGCCAAGCCTTGCCGGGCCCCAAAGGCCATCCCGGCAAGGATCTTGCCGGGAAGGCTGGCCTTCGGATTTCAGTCCTGCTTATCTGCTGATCCTTAGATCTCTGACTTGATGATTCCCTTGATGGCTTGAATTGACCTCGAGCTGATCCCGGCAAGCCTTGCCGCAAGGATGGCTACAACTGCCCGTGCACAAGTATAGGGTACTAGTGGCCCAATACTTAGTACACCGACAACCAGCACCCTGAAGCGAGAAAGCACCATCAAAGTACATGAGCCATTCCTTGGGGGCCTCCTTGCCGGGGAGGGCAGTTTCCATAGTCTCTTCATCAGGAGTTGGCATCCACTCCGCTATGAATTCTGCTAGTGCTCTGCTTTGGATAGTTGATGTGCTTTCAAACTTCAAGGAAAAACTCGACAGCTTTAGAGCCCATTCTACTATCCTGCCGGTGGCTTCGGGGTTCCTCAAGATCCGCTGCAGTGGGAGGCGAGTCACAATGGTGATCTCGTGGGCTTGAAAGTAATGGCCCACCTTCCTTGAGGCCATGAGAAGGCCGAAGGTCAGCTTTTGGACTCCAGAATACCTTGATCTAGCCCCTTGCAAGAGGGAGCTGACAAAGTAAACTGGTCGCTGCACCATTTTCTTTCTTGCCACCACTTCTCGCTTATCAGTGCTGATCTATGGTCTCCCTTCGCCATTGCCCCCGGCAGGCTCTGCCAGGGATGGAGCCGGTCCAACACTGGGTGGGTCTGCCGCAGTAGCTTCCCTACTATCCACTTCCCTCTATGCCACCAGGGCAGCACTCACCACTTGATTTGTTGCCGCTAAATATAGCAGCAACGGCTCTTGCGGTTTAGGTGCGACCAAGGTTGGGGCAGAGGAAAGGTAGGCTTTCAAATCTTCCAACGCATCCTCGGCTTTGGGAGTCCATTTCATCAGGCCAGCCTTCTTCAATACTTTGAAAAATGGCAAGGCGCGCTCGGCAGATTTGGAAATGAACCTACTAAGTGCAGCCACGCAGCCAGTCAAACATCTCACATCCTTGATGGTCTTCGGAGCTGGATTGTTCTATTGCCTTGATCTTGTCGGGGTTGGCTTCTATCCCTCGCTGAGACACAAAGAACCCAAGAAGCTTGCCGGATGGAACGCCAAATACACACTTCTCCGGGTTAAGCTTCAAGTTGATCCTCTGCAAGTTTGCAAAGGTCTCTTCCAAATCCTCAATGAGTGAAGACTTGTCCTTGGTTTTAACCACTATATCATCCATATATGCTTCAATGTTTTTGTGCAGTTGAGGCTCAAAACCAATCTGCACGACCCTCGCGAATGTGGAACCAGCACTCTTCAGCCGAAAGGCATATGTACAAAGCAGTACGTGCCACATGGGGTGATAAAGGCGGTCTTCTCTTCTTCTTCCTTGGCCATGAAGATCTGGTGGTACCCAGAATACACGTCCAAGAAGGAAAGAAAATCACATCCGGAGGTGGAATCAACGATCTGATCAATGTGTGGCAAGGGGAAGGGATCCTTTGGGCAGGCGTTGTTTAGGTCAGTGAAGTCGATACAAAGTCTCCACTTCCCGTTAGCCTTGCGTACCACCACTGGATTACCTAACCAAGTTGGATGTAGTACTCCTCGGACCAAACCCGCTGCCTCTAGCTTCTTGATCTCCTCAGTAATGAACTGTTGTCTTTCCAAGGCCTGCTTTCTGACCTTTTGCTTGACGGGGCTGGCATGAGGACAGACAGCAAGGTGGTGCTCGATTACCTCCCTGGGAACACCAGGGATGTCAGATGGTTGCCAGGCAAACACATCAACATTCACCCGCAGGAAGGCAACGAGCGCGCTTTCCTATTTGTCGTCAAGGGTAGCACTAATGGTGAAAGTACCATCAGTGCCATCCTGCCGTGCCGGCACTTTCTTGGTTGCAGGAGGAGCAACCCTGGATCTTTTGCTTGACAAACTCTCCAGCAAGTCACTGCTGGGCGCAGCGCACTCCAAAGAGACGCATTTCCCGGGGTCCTTGTCGGTGTTCTTAACCTTCTTCTTGTCCGTGGCAGGAGCTGAGGCACTGACGGCCTCCGCTGCTACCGCATCTCTGTACATCTTGTCCACACATATGACTGCATCCCTCTTCTCTGATGGGATAGTGATAACTCCCATAGGACCAGGCATCTTCAGTGTGTTATACGCGTAGTGGGATGCTGCCATGAACTTGGCCAGAGCAGGTCGACCAAGAATCCCATTAAATGGCAGGGGAAGCTCAACGACATCAAACACAATCCTTTTAGTTCCGAAGTTGATTTCCCCGCCAAATGTTACCGGCAAGGTAATCTTTCCCTTCGGCTGGCTCATTCCTTGGTTAATCCCTTGGAATGTGCTAGTTTTCTTCAGGTCTTCGTCAGGAATTTGGAGTTTCTTGAGTACTCGGGGGGAAATCAAATTCAGCCCTGCCCCACCGTCAACCAACATCTTGGCGAGCTTGAGGTAGCGGATTGTTGGTGAAACCAACAATGGCAAACATCCTACCAGAGTGGTGTGGTCTGGATGATCCTCAATGTCAAAGATGATGGGCGTGCGGGACCACCTAAGTGGTTCTCGAGCACTTGCCACTGGCTCTGCAGCATTAACCTTACGTGCCCACTGCTTGAGTTGGCGGTGAGAGGAGTGCAGAGATGCACCTCCGTCAATGCACATTGCCTCAGTAGCCTTCCGAAACTCCTATTCACTAGTCTCATCGTCCTCTTCTTCGCTTTCATCCTCATTTTCCTTCTTCTCATGGCCCCTGGCGGGCTTCTCTTTCTGTTGATCAAACTTGCCGCGGTGCCCGTTACGACCACCACGTCCTTTCCCGCCAATACCATTCTGATTTCTCTCCTTGTCACACCTCTCGTACTTAGCCTTTTGCTTCTCAAGCAACTGCTCGACTTGTTTGCAATCCTGAAGGTCATGACCCTTGGTCCTATGGATCTTGCAGTATGGCCCGTTAGACTTGCTGGTTTTCTCAGCATCCGCTGCCACCCGACAATCAGCGCATGTAGCAGCTTCCTTGCCGGGCGTCTCAATTTTTGCCTTCTTGCCGATGCTGAGATCACCAGTACTCTCAACGGCCATCACTGCCTTCTCCTTCCGCTTCTTGTTGCATTTCTTGTTCTTCTTCCTGGGGGCGGTAGTGTCGTCGTCCTCCGAATCATTTTTGATGCCAACCTCTTCCTCGGGAAGTCTTCTCACTTCTTCAGCACGAGCACACTTATCCGCTAGCGTGTTGAGCTCGCTGACGGTCTTAGGTAATCGGACATTCATTTTAGCCCGAATTCTGCAGTTGCGCACATTCGTATGAAATGCGGCAACCATAGCTGCTGGGTGTATCTTTGGAATATTGCGGTGCACTCGGCTGAACCTCTGCAGGTACTTGCGCAAACTCTCTCCCTCTTTTTGCAGGAGGGTCTATAGTTCACTAGGCCGCCCTGGTTCTTGATGGCCGCCCGTGAAGGCGCCCACGAACTCGCTGCACAGGTCGGCCTAGGAGGAAATGGAATCCTCTGGCAAATGCATCAGCCAGGACCTCACGTTTGGCTCGAGGGCCAGCGGGAAGTAGTTGGCGAGCACCTTCTCATCCCTTCCTCTGCCAGCTTGGACGACGATTGTATAGATGCCCAAAAACTCTGTCGGGTTCAGTTTTCTGTCATACTTCTCCGGCATCTCAGGTTCGAAGGTGCGAGATGATGGCCACTGGACTTGCGGCAGCTCTCGAGTGAAGGTTGGGCACCCTACCTCGTAAGGTAGGTACCCACTAGCACTGGGCGCGGGTTCGTCAACATCAGCCCTGTTGCACCTGTCGGATTGACGGCGCGTCTCGCGACGCCGCTCAATGGTGACGCAGGCATCTTCCTTCTTCCTTTCCCACAACACTTGATGTTGGTCTCGCCGGAGCCACAGATCAGACGAGGCCATTGATGCCTCATCACGATCATCATTGTTAGGTGGCCGCCGGGTTCACCGGGGTTGCTCCTGGGAGAGCTGCCGCGGTAGGGACTACACCATGGGTGCGGTCCTCCCATCTTGGTCATCGGTGGGAGTCACTGGCATCGCTCGCGGGTACCATGATGGCTCCATGCATGGTGACTTGTTGACTTCAGCGAACCCAAGGAGACTTTGGTTGGTAGCTCTCCATTCATCCATCCTATCTGCTGTTGGAGGAAAGTCCAGCAGCAGCTGGGTTCTTGCCATCGCTTCTGCCATTGTTTCTGGCATGACGTGGGAGCCAGAGCGCGACACCGCTCGACTCCTGGATGAACCAGAAGGAACGCCGTCGGTCTCTCGCCACCTCGGGCCAGTTGCCAGAGGGACTTGACGCGACCAGAGCTATTCTTGGTGACCAGGCTCTTGGTCAGTCGGGCTCTTCCTGTGCGGGCATGGTCATTGGGGGTCGATGGCACCACACGGGGTGTTTTTGCGCTAGCCCGACGCGGGACGGAGCGCATGCCCTGTCTCCGCCCCTCCGGGCGGTGCGACCAGTGGATCTTGGCTCGCACTAGAGCAAGCGTCAACGTTGCGTTGGTTGAGCATGCCGGTGGGATGAGCGGGAGGAAGACCTGATGACGAAGTGCCCGGTCTCAAATGTAAGTGCTTTCTGGCTAATATAGATAGCCGCCTAAAAAGTGAGCGTCTCCTTGAACCTTACCAGTGGGAGCTTGATCGGCGGCATGCTGAAGGGGCTAGGCCACACCCGCGGCCCTAGTCCCTGCCCAAGCCGCGGCAGGAGTGTTATTTGCACAGCTCGCCTCGCCGGCCCTGTCCACCGCAGCTGTGGCACCCGTAGCACCCGTAGCCACGGGTAACGAAGCCTTCGAGGAGGAATGATGCGCTCCGGCTCCGCTCCTCTTCTTGGGAGACATGGATGATGAAGGTCGATGGAGATCAACATGCTGGATACTGCTTCAGGTTCGCACAAGCGACGCCCCCTACCCGGCGCGCCAAAGATGTCAGCGTGGAGCACGATCACCTATGGGGCAGGGGTGCCCCTTTGTGGTTCGGCATGGCAGCAGCCACGTTGCATAAAGAGCAGAAGCAATAGGGGATAGCACAGTGATGGACAGCTAGTTTTTACCCAGGTTCGGGCCGCTTGGCAGCGTAAAACCCTACTCCCGCTTTGGTGGATTGATCTGGAGGAGGACGAAGGCGAAGAGTGCACTAGCCCGGCAAGGGTGCCTCGGGGGTGCAATCGTAGCGTACAAGTGCAGGGGGTTGAAGTGTTCCAATCCCTTGCTAGGTTGCCCCGGGCCTCCTTTTATTGGTTAAGGGGTGACCACAGTGGCAAAATAGTCATTTGGATGGGATCAGATAGCTAACAGTGCTACCATACCTAACTCTGGCAGTTAGGACAAAGTGCATTAAATGCACTGCTAGGTGTGTGTCGAGGTTGAATCCCGGCAAGCCTGCCGAGCCGCTTATCCGCCTCTCCTTGCTAGCGTGACACGTCTCCTGGACGGGTGTCAATAAAGCTAATTACTCCTTGATTATGCTGCCACTTGCCTGACAGGATCCACTTGGTCGCTTGGTTCCTTGACACCACACTGATAAGTTACTTGGGTGTGACGAGGTGGAGCGGTGGCATCTTGGTCGAATCCTCCCGGCAAGAATCTTGGCGGCCTCGGCAACCCTGTCGGGGTGATCTGGACTTGTCCTCGGGTGCGGCCTCGACCTGGCCAGGCTCTCCTGCATGGCAAGGGAGGCCTTCCCAAGGTGGTCTTCTACTAGCCCATTCTTCTCAACGCTCTCCTTGATCTCACGAAGAGCGGCTTCTCTGGCCTATCTTTATATGGCGTGCTGGTATCGGACACGCGATCGTCAGCATGCCCGTGCATGATCTCGGTCTAGCATACGCAAATGTTTGCTGCACCGACACTTGCCCGTGATAAAACCTCTGATTGGGACATGGTGCCTGCCGAGGATCTGGGATAATGCGTCCAAGCTTTTGCGACAGCCATGGTAGAGCTTGTGGGTGTCGATGTGGTCGAGAGGGGTGGAGTGCGATAGGGGGCGCCACCACCTGGAAAGGACGATTGTCTGTGTCCCATATTTGATTGTGAGGAGGGAGATAATGACTATCAACATATCATCGGGGAGGCTGTTGATGGAGTCAAGGCCTGCCGGACTCGCTTGCGGTTCTTGCTCAACCCGCCTTCACTTGTTGGCAGCCTCGTCCTCCACCTCCGGAGTCTCCTCGATGGTGGCGCTTTCTAATAGAAGTGGGAGTATAGGGAATATTTGGTTAGAACATGGCAGAATAAAAGTGTATTGGTAACTAGAAAGTTACTAGGTAGGAACAGAGTCAGAAAATGGAATAACAATTGGTTCCTCAAATACTACACAATTCCTTTGATATTGCTATGTAAGTCAACATGCAGATACTTGAAAAGAACACATACTTCGAACAAAGTCTAGATGGATGATATCATCAGGGAAGTTAGCATATATCATATGAACATGCTCTTTTATGTGGAGTGCTATTTTAATGCCAGCTTCCACTACATAAAACTTAGAAATTTCTGTCCAAAGGCCCGTGCCAAAATATGAGTGACCATGTTCATCAAGTCTTATAGAAGCAACGATTGTAAATCCATGGTTTGTGTTCAATATGACATCCCTGCAGTCTTCAGTTATGTAAAGGGCAAGATTGTGTACTACAGATGTTGTTGCAAAGCAAGGGATGTACTGTAGAAAAGGGTAAGATTGTTAAAGAATATGGTAACATGCAAATATAAGAGTAATTGAAAGAACGGTACAATAGTTGAAATCAAAGGACAAAAAAATATAATTAAAACAGATAGTGTAACCATGATGTCATGCAAATATGAGAGTAATCGAAAGAACAATACATCATTAATTTGCCTCATATAGAAAGAAGAAAAATCTTCTTTGACGTATATGTTGCATGTGGCACCTTTTATCCAAATGTAGCAATATATATAATATATGTTCAGGAAAGTAGTCCATGGCAACCGAGGTAGGGTGAGATCGAACATACCGTGCGCCTCCTGAAGTCATCTGGTACGGTGAGATGGAACTCCACGGTTGTCTGGCCGAGGCCGCAAAGGCCTGATGTGTCCATGCATTGTAGACTATGGATGAAAAAAAACTCAAATCAGCTCAAAGAAAAATGAATTCACGGCAGTTTCGGCCGGGTGATTAAAGGGGGCAGATGGACTGGGATAAGAGATGAGTGAATATTTTAGTAAATTAGTTACCTGGTTGTCCATGAGAAAAAATCCTCAATAATTTGAATTCCCCAATCGGGCGGAGCTGGGTCGACCGCGAGCAACATCGAGAAAGTCGATGGCGATAGGCGGCGGCAAGCGGCAGTGGCGAAATGCGGCGCGGTTTGCCGGCAGCCGACGGGGGTGGCAGGCGTCGAGCTAAGTGGTTGCCGCGGTGATACGCGGTGACATGCAGAGTCACAGAGGAGCTAGTGCAGGTGTGAATGGGGACTGAAGGGGGTGGCGGGCGGGTTGAGGGTTTTGTGATGTGGGGATGGTGAGAGTTTTTTTTTTCCTTTTTGAATTGGGTGGTGAGGGTTTTCTGTTCCACAAAGCGTTTCGGAGGCAACGGTTTGCTAGAGCCAACCGTGTGTGATTAACGTCTATTTAAAAAAAATTGGGAAAACGAAAGTCATCGCACACGGTTCCAATCTGGGAAAATAACCAAGTTTCAGGGTGGTCCACATTTTCTTCATCGGTTGAATCTGAAATTTTTACCCACGCTAAACATTCACCCTAATATGCATAAAATTTCATCAACCAAACTGATTACATCCATATCCCACATGTAGACATAAGTAAACATAGATATAAGCATACACATGCATAGATAATAAGCATACACAAGCATAGTTCAACCGATATTAAGTATACTCAAGCACATTTATAATTAAGACACTACATAGCCATATATATAGTTCAATCCCACATCTCATCTGTCGGCTGGCCTGCACTAAGGTGAAGCTTCTCCAGGTACTCAGTGTACGTGGTGTGCGCCACCCTGCGAGAATACTTCTGCCTGATGGAGCCAATGACTCATCCTCTTGCATGCGCCAGAACACTTTCATACGCGTCATGAAGCTTTTGGTTGCAAAACGGGCATCCAAATCCCCAATTCCAGGTCCTAATACATGTTATGATTTCCCGCATAAAGCTGCCCGAGCTTTTGCCTCTTGTACTTCCTCTGGCCATCTTCATCCTCGTTGTCGATGTCGTCATATAGCAGCTATACATATAGTAAAAAAATGTGGCGTCAGTATATTTTATAATAATGCGAATTCAGCAGGCAGAGCTTATGAAACATAATATATCATGTGACAGCATGAACCCTAAATCATCAAGTGATCTTGATGAAAGAAATGCATAAATAGAGAGCACACTACTTACTGCAACAAATTATGAGTTTGATTGGTTTGCTACCAACATTTGGGAAAATTAAAAGTTGCCAACACTTGGCAACCTTTTGTGAGATTGTCAAATGAACAATGGAATACAAACTAATCTCTAGTGAACATTTGGTAGTGGCCAAAATTTGGCATCAAATCAAATTTTACATGCCGTAAAGTAGGATTATGACTTTATGGATTTTACGGCTATTTTTTAAGACATATCCAAAGATTATGGTTCAATTTTTTAGCACAATCATCTATGTAGATACCAATCTTGAATTTTTTTTTGGCACAAACATATATGTAGGACATTCAAAATCAATTGTCAAGATCTGGCTAGGAATTAGTAGTATGAACACTAACCCTAGTTGGATTATTACCAGAAATCATTTGTACAGATTAAAAAATTAATCACTTATCATTTGTAGCATTCAAACAATCAATACACTACATGGATCTAATGAAACTTACTCAGATTTCATGTATTGAGAGAGCATAACCATAGGATTTCTATTCCGAAAAGGGGGAGGCAGGACTAAGCAGAGAAACCCTAGGATATATTTTCCACATAAATTGGTTTAGGGACTAACCAGTTCTCTATCATCATCGGAGTGGTCATCGGAGTCATCGCCGGATACGTCGCCAGAGTCGCTGTGGACCTCCAGCTCTGGCCGTGGAAGCACGACAATGTCGACGACGTCAGGGTGTAGGATCGAAAGTATGTCTAGAGGGGGGTGATTAGACTACTTGACCAAATAAAAATTTATCCTTTTCCCAATTTTAGTTGTGGGCAGATTTTAGCAATTCGCACAAGTCAAGCAATCAACCTACACATGCAATTCTAAAAGTATAGCAGCGGAAAGTAAAACATTGCATATGAAGGTAAAGGGAAGGGTTTGGAGAAGTCAAATGCAATGGAGACACGGAGATTTTTGGTGTGGTTCTGATAGGTGGTGCTATCGTACATCCACGTTGATGGAGACTTCAACCCACGAAGGATAACGGCTGCACGAGTCCACGGAGGGCTCCACCCACGAAGGGTCCACGAAGAAGCAACCTTGTCTATACCACCATGGCCATCGCCCACGAAGGACTTGCCTCACTTAGGTAGATCTTCACGAAGTAGGCGATCTCCTTGCCCTTACAAACCTCTTGGTTCAACTCCAAATCTTGATGGAGGTCTCCAGGCGACACCTAACCAATCTAGGAGACACCACTCTCCAAAAGGTAATAGATGGTGTGTTGATGATGAACTCCTTGCTCTAATGCTTCAAATGATAGTCTCCCCAACAATCAACTCTCTCTCTAAGATTTGGCTATGGTGGAAGAATGATTTGAGTGGAAAGCAACTTGGGGAAGGCTAGAAATAAAGGTTCAAATGGTAGGAATGGACTCTCTTGATCTCAACACATGAGTAGGTGGTTCTCTCTTAGAAAATGTATGGTGGAAGTGTAGGCACGTTCTGATGGCTCTCTCGCAAATGGAGAAGGAGGTTGTGGCACCCCGGCTCAGAGTAAACCGGAACGCCCCGTATTCCAGCCCAAGGACAAGTCTTCTGGAATACGACACTGTTGGCATAGAACAAATCAGCTCTTTATTGCAATAGATATGGTTACAACGGTACAAGGATTACATCGGCACGGCAACACTATGCCTGCCCGGGGTAGCTCTATGCTAACAGCGGAGTAACTCTCTCGGAAGCGGAACAGCGACGACGGTGATGGACTCAACTCCGCAGGGACTCTGGCTAGAACGCGTCTCCTAGGTCGCAAACTCAGGATCCTCGACAAGCAAGCAATCATGGTATGACCTGCAAACTGGCATGACACGCCAGGTGAGTACTTTGAATGTACTCGCAAGCTCACAACAAACATCAGCATTAAAGCAAAACAACATCATAGCAATCCAAAATTAACCAGCATGGTTATCTAGCAAGGTAGCTACTGAAATGACTGCAGTAAGGTAAAGCGTATTAAATCCATACTTCAAATAATCTCAGGCTCCAATCCGAACCTATACCAAGTCCAATCCCCAAGCATGTGGTCATCCGACCACTCAACTCACAGCCATCCCATGGCTAACATATCAAATACCTGATTCCATCTGCACGACAAGTCTGACAAACTTACTCTCCTCCGGGTTGTCTCACAACCCTCAGAATACTCATGAACCACCGAGTACTTCTGATCATACGACGAGTTCTTCCATCATTATCATCACTACCATGGTTGACCACCTAGTGAGGTCTGGACGGACTGTCCAATACTGTGGACACGGCTATTCGAATAGATTTTACACTCTGCAGAGGTTGCGCACTTTACCCACACTATGGAGCACTGACCTCGTGATCCCATTCGGGTGGACCAGCGTTGCTCCAACGAAACCTGCCTGACCCGTGACTCTCCCATCGTACCACCGGCAATCGCACTCCCTCGGAGTCAAGCCTTGGGTGGCCCCTTGTCACCTCGTGACACTTGCCACCGTCGTGGCCAAACTATACTGTCCCAAACGGGGACGCCGGCACAAAACTCAACTGGGCTCACAAGGTTATCGCCGCCTACCGGGCCAGGGTAGCGCGCACGCATAACCTTCCCTGTCGGGCGGTACCGGTGAAAGAGCACGCGATCAGACCAAGTCAAGGCCGTCCCATACCGGCAAATGTGGCTGCACGGATAAGTCCGGACAGGTGACTCAAGGTCAACCATGAAATATCTAATCCCCGAATAATATTTCCGTCATGGCTGACACTCCGATAACCAGTATGCTTAAGCCACTGCTACTAATTCATCTCTACGAACTACCGGATGAACTCCAAAATAATCATAGACAGTGATCTCAACATCACAGTATCAACAAGTGGGTAAGCTACTAGTCACTAATAATCCGGTACTCAACATGGTAGTCACCTATCCGAGAATTAACTCGAATATTGCATAATCCAATCCATTTCACAGCTACTCATACTTGCCGATAAAGTAAATAGTCAAACTGTGACATTGCAATGCGATGATGCAGATGAGAGTTGTGGCTTGCCTGGAGATGAAGGAACCATCGGGAAGGAGTGCGGAGAGTCGCGGAAGGAGTTGCCGGAAACAGTTCTCTCCCGGAGGGGGCTGTTTATGGGCAAGGGCAAAATGGTCATTTTCACAGTGGGACCACATAGTGAAAATGATACCAACACGACGGGCTCGACGAGACGAAGACGTGGGCGTTGGATTCACCTCGATCGGATTTACGGATAAAAAGTTATAGCCGTTCGAAGTACAGGGACCAATCTGCAAATAAACTATTCACAGACAGGCCCCTGGCGGCTAAACAGAAAGCGCACTCGGCTGAAATACGTCTTCTATACGGGAAAACGATTTCTCAGCCGAAGTAGATTCAAAATACGCTTTCTTTAGATGAAAACGTATTCTCTAGAATACGTCTCCACTTAAAACTGCGCGGGCCCGGGGTGGGGTCGACGCCTATGAGGCTTACCGGCGGGGCCCACTGCTGGCCTCTCTCCCTCTCCTGTCTCCTTCTTCTTCCTCCCGAGGACCAGAACAGGGGAGGCGAGGCACAGGCAAGGCCGACGCCGGACCGGCGACTCAGGCCGACTCTGGCCGAGCTCCGGCCACCGGCGGGTGCAGAAGACGACGCCGCGCCCGGCAAGGGGCCCTCGTGCGTTGTGGAGAGGCCATAGCTGCGGGGGCGTTGGCGGACAGAGGAGGTGGACAGGCGCGGCTGGCGACCGAAGCTGCTGCCTCCGGCCACCCCCGGCCAAGGCAGGGGCACCGGTGGCCTCAGGGGCGGCGCCGCATCCATCCCGCAGCGAAACGGGGGCCGGGAAGGGCTCTGGCCACGACGGTGTGAACTCCGGCAGAAGCGGCCTCCGGCTGATCTCGGGCGAGGCGACGGCGGCTCCGGTGATGGAACGAGGTAGTGGGGAGGGTAAATGGAGCTCAATGAAGACGCTGGTGAGGTCAGAACGGAGAGAGAGGGCTCGGCCTCCTCGAATTTGAGCACGAGGTGGCGGCGGCCATGGAGGCAATGGCGGCGGGGAGGGCTTTTCCGGCTCGGGCAGGTGGCTAGGGAGGGGTAGTCAAGTGCGGTGAGTGCGATGGTGAGGTCGGGAGGGGCTCGGAAGGCCCTTATATAGGCGAGCGACGAGGAGGTCCGGGCACGGCCACGGTGCCACGTGCACCGGCGTTCCGATGCTTCGGGAGCTCGCCTGGAGGGGAGGAGAAGCATCCGCGAGCTTCACGGAGGGCGGAGAGGGTTCAGGCGCGGCCGGGGAGGTTTGGGAGGGCTCCATCGACCGGTTACGTCGGCGACAGGGGCGGCCATGTTACGGGTGCGGCTGTGCACTGCACAGGAAGAGACGGGAGAGGGGGGAATTTATCCAGGGAGGAAGGCGACGACGAGGGGAGGCTGTTGGACATGATCGTTCGCGCGGGAACGACAAGGAGGAGAGGGGCCCTGACAAGAAACGACGCAGCTCATGACCACTGCTCGCCAGGGCGGCGGTCACCACGTGAACTTGGCCTTGCCACGCGTCCAAGTCAACTCCAACATGTCAACTCGGTCGGTCACTCGTAGGAAGAGGTCAAGGAGGAAAGAGACAGGCACAGAGAGGCTTGAGGTGACCACAGATAGCAGGTCTATGCAGAATAGCAAGGTGTTTGGAGTGGGCTGGGGGAGATCGAGCAGGATCTAGACTCTGATATTTGGCATGGGGTGATAACATGCTAAGATGATCACGATGGCCAAGTTTCAGTCCAAATGGACGAGTGTAGATAGCACTTGCTGTTCAAATGACCATACTGTCCAGAATTGCAAATATTGAAGTGGCACTCACATATCACATGGGATTGGGATGAAATTTGGAGGAGATGATTGATATGGGCATATGAAGGTACTGTATAAATTTCATACCATTTGGATAAACCAAAATGGTACTTCCTTCACAGTGCCTGAATCTGGACAGAAACTAGATGGAATTCTTGGGAGAAATTGGCTAGATATATTGAGCCCAAATTTTATGGAGAAGTGAGATATGGGTAGAAGCATGTTCTGGAAATTATTCATGAATTATGGAGCAATAAAAATTATAGTTGCTTCACAACCCATAATAATTACCAGAAACAAAGATTTGATGCTGTGATCACATTGATGATTTGATAGGGTTGAAACTTGGTGGAGAGTCATGAATTGAGCATAGGAAGATACTTGCAAAATTTCAACTCATTTGGATACTCCTAGCTAGCACTTGCTTCACAAAGATTCCAGTTGCCCAGAAACTTTGGAAATTAGCCAAGGGAGATTTTATATCCAAATAAAGTTGAATTTTGGCATGTGGTAATGATATGGATAGGAAAGAGTGCACAAAAAGTTTGAGAGCAAGCAAGCAAATATAAAGGGTACTTGCTTCACAAACTGCCAGCTGGGGCAGAATTAGAAAAGGAATATTTGGGAAATATTTTTGGGCATGGAAAGGAATATTTTGACATATCTGTATAAGATATGTCCCAAAGGATTTATGGGAATTATTTGAGAATTTTGGGAATGATAGAAATATGAGTTGCTTCACAACTCAGGGCAAACAGAGTTATTCCTTTAATAGAAAAAGGAATATTCCCAAGTAAAAGAATATTGGGAGTTGGTCCAAGATGGAAATGGCATGGTCTTGGGATGGTTTTGAAGTTGGCAAGCCACTCGGGAATAAAAATGAAGGGTGATCCATCCAGGTTTCAAGACCACTAAGTCACAGAAAAGCAAATCCGGACCAAAATTAAAAGAAAAAGAAAATGGGCAAAATCCAGGGTGTTACAGAGGTGGAGGGGTATATATAGCCTCCACACAAAATCCAGCTGTTACAAACATTTGACTCATCTCGGTGGGACCGAATGGTTAAACTCGGTGGCACCGATTAGTTCAAAAATGTGAATGTTAGGAATCTCGGTAGGATCGACTGGAACAACTCGGTGGGACCGATGTGCTAGGGCTTAGGGCAAACCTCATCTTGGTGGTGCCGATTGCATCAACTCGGTGAGACTGAAGTGAAGCAATAAGGCAACAGAGAGTTGGTCAAGCCAACTCGGTGAGACCGATTGCATAACTTGGTGAGAACGAAATAAATGCAACAAGTCACAGAGTGTTGGCAAGGCCATCTCGGTGAGACCGAGATCCGTATCGGTGAGACCGAATTTCTAGGGTTTCTGGCAGTGGCTATGTCATATTAACTCGGTGGCTCCGAATAGAAGGAATCGGTGGGGCCGTATTGGAGTTTAGGGTTTTGACATATTTGGATGGAGAAAGTGGCTGAGGGTTTTGGAGCAATATCACTAAGCATTTGAGAAAGCAAGCCATTAAGCAACACCTCATCCCCTTTTAATTGTATTGGCTTTCCTATGGACTCAATGTGATCTTGGATCACTAAAATAAAGATGAAGAGTCTTGAACTTTTACCAATGTTTGTCCTTAGCATTTTGAGGGTTCCACATCTCTAGTCCATGCCATGCCATTCATTGAACTTCCTGAAATATTTATCTTGAATGGATATTAGTTCAATGAGTTATATGTTGTATGAATTACCAAAACCACCTGGGGATTAGTTGCACTTTCAATCTCCCCCTTTTTGGTAATTGATGACAACATATAGATCAAAGCTTCGACAAATGATAAAATGAATGAAATACATCATCACTTTGAGAAGTATGTGATAAGAAAATACTCCCCCTAAATTTGTGCATTATTTGAAATTTGCGTTTCAATGCAAATGCACAATCGATTAGGATCATGGGTCGCTCTTCCATGTCACATACATCTTGGTGGAGCGCACAAAATGATAAGAGTGAAATAACATGCACGCATCACCAAATACATAAGTGAATGATCATACACAAGTAATTATAGAGATAAGCATGAATCACACATTAAGCATAGTATGATCAATCACACAACCGCACAAAGTATCTCACGAGGATAAAACAATAAGTAGCACAAACCAAACGGACAAAGTAGCAACTGGCAATAAAAACCAACGAGCAAAAGAACAAGACTCTCTCTCTCTCTCTCGAAGCCTATGATCTATACATTTTCTCCCCCTTTGGCAACAAGTTACCAAAAAGCTTGAAAAGGTATAGTGCTATACAACACTCTAGGCAAGATCTCCGGGAGCTCCTGAAGGGGTCTTCTGGCTTGTTGCTCCGGTGTGCGTAGACGGCGTTGAGAGAACTGCTTCTGTAAATGCCTCGGCAGATGTCTGCTGAGCTGGTGGTGTTGATACTAGGTGTGGCACTGTAGCAGTGGTGGCAGGTGCAGAGTGGGTAGTCCTGGTGTCTGCTACTAGTACAGCCGAGGACTTGGGTGCCCTTGGTACTGTCTGAAACCTTTCAGTGGTAGTGTCCTCATTGCCATCTTCAGCATCATCTCTCAGCTTCTCCACAATAGACTGCATCTCAGTCACCTTGACATCAAGATTGTACATCTTTTCCTCCACTATCCACTCTAAGCTCTCCTGGTTCTTGGCTAAGTTGGCCAGACTTTGCTCAATCCTCAGTGTTGTTTCCAGCAGATATGTCATCTGGTCTTGCTTACTCTTGAGATTGGCTATTGGGGCATTTGGTGCATTGGCTGCCTTTTCTGCTCTTGCTGCTTTTGCTGCCTCTGCCTTCTGTTGAGCCTCAACTGAAGTTGGATGTGAAGCATCCATCACCACTTCATTATCTTCAAACCCTGGCCGAAGAGGAACATGTCCACTGTCAAGTAGATATGTATCTGTACCAACCTTGGAGTTGATAAGCATCTGAATGTGTGGTGCATATCCACATGGCCTCTTCTAGTCGACAGTTGTCCTCTTGATTGTTTCAACAATCAGGCTCATGACTTTGAACTTTTGTGGAACATCAAACAAATGGAGCAGGTTGATGGAGTGGCCATGAATCATTCTCTCATCTCCAGACTTGGGCAACAAGGTGTGCCTCAGAATATAGTTTGTGGTGGCCAAACCAGCAAGCAAATAGTATATTGATCCAAACTTGTGTGTTCCCAAATCCTTGCCAGGGTTGGTCTTGTACATATGTGCCATAGTGGTGTGATCCATTTTGGGTTTCCCATAGACATCAACATAATTTTCATCTTCCTCTGGGGCATTAATGAGAGCAGCCCACTCAGAGATAGATGACTGGTATCTAGTGCCCTCAGTCATCCAGACAATTTTGCCATCTGGATAAAAATGTGCTGTGGAGTAGAACTGCATCACCATATCATCATTCCATTTTGTAAGCATTTGTCCAACAAAAGCATCAACTCCTGTAAGCCTGAAGCTCTCATGAACATGGGGGAAGTAGTCTTCATTTGCATCCATGTACTTCCAGTCCACCCATTTCATGTTGCTTATGATGGGCTTCTTGTCAAGCAGCACTGTCTCATAAAAATCTTGTTGTTCTCGGGTATGGAAACAATAGTCACAAGCTGTTCTTCTCCTTGCAGAATAGGGATCACTTTTCCTCCAATCTCTCAGACCTTTATCCTTTCTGAGCTTCATATTTTCAGCAACTGGATGTCCATCCTCATGATCTGGAATCTTTGGCTTCAACTTCCTGAGCACTGGTGGCTCTTCATCCTCTTGGACTCTTGGCACTGGGGCCTTGTTCTTTTCAGCAGCTGGGATGTTCCTAGTTGATCTCTTACGTGTAGGAACTGGAGCTTTGGGCTTGGACTTGGAGGGGTTGGCAGACTTTATAGCATCAGACATCAATTTCTAAGTCTTTGCAGGAGGTGCAACCGGCTCCTCTTCCTCCTCTTCCTCATCATCCACCATCATAGATGGTTTGCCAATCACTCTGGCAATGGTCTTCTTCACTCTCTCCTTTCTATTTTCCTTTCCAACAACAACTTCTTCATCATCTGATTGTTCAAGAGTGAAAGTCATAGTCTCTTGAGTAGATTTTCTGACTTTTGACATTGGAATTCTCTTGGCAGGGGCTTTCTTCTTGAGACCTGGTTTGGTAGCAGCTGCAATGCCTACTCTTTCTTGAGCACTTTCTTCTTTGTTGAAGTGACCTCCTCATCAGCCACAAAATCCTTATCCTCACTTTCTGATGTTCTCTTCTTCCTTGTCCTTGTGGCAGCTTTAGGCAGATTGCTTAGAGTGCTTCTGCTTCCATCATCATAACTACTACTAGGGCTTGTGCCCTCACTCGGATTTGCCTCTTGCTTTGACTTGTTCTGGCTATCACTTGCATCAGACATCTTGCAAAGTAGACCCTGTGCATAGATAGGTATGGGTGTTGGGGATCGGTGTAGAAATTAAAAAAAAATCTACGCATCACCAAGATCAATCTATGGAGAGACTAGCAACGAGAGAGAGGGGAGTGCATCTTCATACCCTTGAAGATCGCGATGCGGAAGCGTTGCAAGAACGCGGTTGGAGGAGTCATACACGCAGCGATTCAGATCGCGGTCGATTCCGATCTAAGCGCCGAACAACGGCGCCTCCGCGTTCAACACACGTGCAGCCCGGTGACGTCTCCCACACCTTGATCCAGCAAGGAGGAGGGAGAGGTTGGGGCAGACAACTCTGGCAGCACGACGGCGTGGTGGTGGAGCTTGCAGTTCTCCGGCAGGGCTTCGCCAAGCTCAACGGAGGAGGAGGGGGTGTTGGAGAGGGGGAGGGCTGCGCCTTGGATCAGGTGCTGTTGCCCTCCCTCCTCCCCTCTATTTATAGGGCAAAGGGGGAACGGGGCCGGCCCCTCTAGATGAGATCTAGAGGGGGGGGGCGGCGGCCAAGGGGAGGGGGCTTGCCCCCCAAGCCAAGGGGGGGCGCCCCCTTTAGGGTTTCCCCCCAACCCTATGTGCATGGGCCCTAAGGGGGATGGCGCCCAGCCCACTTAGGGGCTGGTTCCTTTCCACATACAGCCCATAGGGCCCTCCGGGGCAGGTGGACCCTCCCGGTGGACCCCCGGAACCCCTTCGGTGGTCCCGGTACAATACCTACAAACCCCCGAATACTTCCGGTGACCGTATGATGACTTCCCATATATAAATCGTCACCTCCGGACCATTCCGGAACTCCTCGTGATGTCCGGGATCTCATCCGGGACTCCGAAAAACATTCAACAACCACATACTATTTCCCATAACAACTCTAGCGTCACCGAACCTTAAGTGTGTAGACCCTACGGGTTCGGGAACCATGCAGACATGACCGAGACATCTCTTCGGCCAATAACCAATAGCGGGATCTGGATACCCATGTTGGCTCCCACATGTTCCACGATGATCTCATCGGATGAACCACGATGTCGAGGATTCAATCAATCCTGTATACAATTCTCTTTGTCCATCGGTATGTTACTTGCCCGAGATTCGATCGTCGGTATCCCCATACCTCGTTCAATCTCGTTACCGGCAAGTCTCTTTACTCGTTCCGTAACGCATGATCCCGTGGCTAACTCTTTAGTCACATTGAGCTCATTATGATGATGCATTACCGAGTGGGCCCAGAGATACCTCTCCGTCATACGGAGTGACAAATCCTAGTCTCGATTCGTGCCAACCCAACAGACACTTCCGGAGATACCTGTAGTGCACCTTTATGGTCACCCAGTTACGTTGTGACATTTGATACACCCAAAGCATTCCTACGGTATCCGGGAGTTGCACAATCTCATGGTCTAAGGAAATGATACTTGACATTAGAAAAGCTCTAGCAAACGAATACACGATCTAGTGCTATGCTTAGGATTGGGTCTTGTCCATCACATCATTCTCCTAATGATGTGATCCCGTTATCAACGACATCCAATGTCCATGGTCAGGAAACCGTAACCATCTATTGATCAACAAGCTAGTCAACTAGAGGCTCACTAGGGGCATGTTGTGGTCTATGTATTCACACATGTATTACGGTTTCCGGTTAATACAATTATAGCATGAACAATAGACAATTATCATGAACAAGGAAATATAATAATAACCATTTTATTATTGCCTCTAGGGCATATTTCCAACAGTCTCCCACTTGCACTAGAGTCAATAATCTAGTTACATTGTGATGAATCAAACACCCATAGAGTTTTGGTGTTGATCATGTTTTGCTCGTGGAAGAGGTTTAGTCAACGGATCTGCGACATTCAGATCCGTATGCACTTTACAAATATCTATGTCTCCATCTTGAACATGTTCACGAATGGAGTTGAAGCAACGCTTGATATGCCTGGTCTTCTTGTGAAACCTGGGCTCCTTGGCAAGGGCAATAGCTCCAGTGTTGTCACAGAAGAGAGTCATTGGGCCCGACGCATTGGGAATAACTCCTAGGTCAGTGATGAACTCCTTCATCCAGACTGCTTCCTGTACTGCCTTCGAGGCTGCTATGTACTCCGCTTCACATGTAGATCCCGCCACGACGCTTTGCTTGCAACTGCACCAACTGACTGCCCCACCATTCAAAATATACACGTATCCGGTTTGTGACTTGGAGTCATCCAGATCTGTGTCGAAGCTAGCATCGACATAACCCTTTACGATGAGCTCTTCGTCACCTCCATAAACGAGAAACATATCCTTAGTCCTTTTTAGGTACTTCAGGATGTTCTTGACCACTGTCCAGTGTTCCATGCCGGGATTACTTTGGTACCTCCCTACCAAACTTACGGCGAGGTTCACATCAGGTCTGGTACACAGCATGGCATACATAATAGACCCTATGGCTGAGGCATAGGGGATGACACTCATCTTTTCTCTATATTCTGCCGAGGTTGGGCATTGAGCCGTGCTCAATCTCACACCTTGCAATACAGGCAAGAACCACTTCTTGGACTGATCCATATTGAACTTCTTCAATATCTTGTCAAGGTATGTGCTTTGCGAAAGACCAATGAGGCGTCTCGATCTATCTCTATAGATCTTGATGCCTAATATGTAAGCAGCTTCTCCAAGGTCCTTCATTGAAAAACACTTATTCAAGTAGGCCTTTATGCTTTCCAAGAATTCTATATCATTTCCCATTAATAGTATGTCATCCACATATAATATGAGAAATGCCACAGAGTTCCCACTCACTTTCTTGTAAACACAGGCTTCTCCATAAGTCTGTGTAAACCCAAACTCTTTGATCATCTCATCAAAGCGAATGTTCCAACTCCGAGATGCTTGCACCAGCCCATAGATTGAGCGCTGGAGCTTGCATACCTTGTCAGCATTCGTAGGATCGACAAAACCTTCCGGCTGCATCATATACAATTCTTCCTTAAGGAAACCATTAAGGAATGCCATTTTGACATCCATTTGCCATATCTCATAATCATAGAATGCGGCAATTGTTAGAATGCGGCAATTGCTAACATGATTCGGACGGACTTCAGCTTCGCTACGGGTGAGAAGGTCTCATCGTAGTCAACCCCTTGAACTTGTCAATAACCCTTAGCGACAAGTCGAGCCTTATAGATGGTCACATTACCATCCGCGTCTGTCTTCTTCTTAAAGATCCATTTGTTCTCTATGGCTTGCCGATCATCGGGCAAGTCTGTCAAAGTCCATACTTCGTTTTCATACATGGATCCTATCTCGGATTTCATGGCTTCAAGCCATTTGTTGGAATCCGGGCCCGCCATCGCTTCTTCATAGTTCGAAGGTTCACTGTTGTCTAACAACATGATTTCCAGGACAGGGTTGCCGTACCACTCTGGTGCGGAACGTGTCCTTGTGGACCTACGAAGTTCAGTAGCAACTTGATCCGAAGTTTCATGATCATCATCATTTACTTCCTCTCTAGTCGGTGCAGGCACCACAGAAACATCTTCCTGAGCTGCGCTACTCTCCGGTTCAAGAGGGGGTACCTCATCAAGTTCTACTTTCCTCCCACTTACTTCTTTCGAGAGAAACTCTTTCTCCAGAAAGGATCCATTCTTGGCAACAAAGATCTTGCCTTCGGATCTAAGGTAGAAGGTATACCCAATAGTTTCCTTAGGGTATCCTATGAAGACACATTTTTCCGATTTGGGTTCGAGCTTTTCAGGTTGAAGTTTCTTGACATAAGCATCGCATCCCCAAACTTTCAGAAACGACAGCTTAGGTTTCTTCCCAAACCATAATTCATACGGTGTCGTCTCAACGGATTTCGACGGAGCCCTATTTAAAGTGAATGCGGCAGTCTCTAAAGCATAACCCCAAAATGATAGCGGTAGATCGGTAAGAGACATCATAGATCGCACCATATCTAATAGAGTGCGATTACGACGTTCGGACACACCATTACGCTGAGGTGTTCTAGGCGGCATGAGTTGTGAAACAATTCCACATTTCCTTAAGTGCGTGCCAAATTCGTGACTCAAATATTCCCCTCCACGATCTGGTCGTAAGAACTTTATTTTCCTGTCACGTTGATTCTCAACCTCACTCTAAAATTCCTTGAACTTTTCAAAGGTCTCAGACTTGTGTTTCATTAAGTAGACATACCCATATCTACTTAAGTCATCAGTGAGGGTGAGAACATAACGATAACCACCACGAGCCTCAACGCTCATTGGACCGCACACATCAGCATGTATGATTTCCAATAAGTTGGTTGCTCGCTCCATTGTTTCGGAGAACGGAGTCTTGGTCATTTTTCCCATGAGGCATTGTTCGCACATGTCAAATGATTCATAATCAAGAGACTCCAAAAGTCCATCTGCATGGAGTTTCTTCATGCGCTTGACACCAATGTGACCAAGGCGGCAGTGCCACAAATATGTGGGACTATCATTATCAACCTTACATTTCTTGGCATTCACACTATGAATATGTGTGACATCACGTTCGAGATTCAATAAAAATAAACCATTGACCAGCGGGGCATGACCATAAAACACATCTCTCATATAAATAGAACAACCATTATTCTCGGATTTAAATGAGTAGCCATCTCGCATCAAACGAGATCCTGATACAATGTTCATGCTCAAAGCTGGTACTAAATAACAATTATTGAGGTTTAAAACTAATCCCGAAGGTAGATGTAGAGGTAGCATGCCGACGGCGATCACATCGACCTTGGAACCATTCCCGACGCGCATCGTCACCTCGTCCTTCGCCAGTCTCCGCTTATTCCGCAGCTCCTGTTTTGAGTTACAAATGTGAGCAACCGCACCGGTATCAAATACGCAGGAGCTACTACGAGCACTGGTAAGGTACACATCAATAACATGTATATATGACCTTTGGTATTGCCGGCCTTCTTATCCGCTAAGTACTTGGGGCAGTTTCGCTTTCAGTGACCATTTCCCTTGCAATAAAAGCACTCAGTCTCAGGCTTGGGTCCATTCTTTGGCTTCTTCCCGGTAGCTTGCTTACCGGGCGCGGCAACTCCCTTGCCGTCCTTCTTGAAGTTCTTTTTACCCTTGCCTTTCTTGAACTTAGTGGTTTTATTCACCATCAACACTTGATGTTCCTTTTTGATCTCCACCTTCGCTGATTTCAGCATTGAATATACCTCAGGAATGGTTTTTTCCATCCCGTGCATATTGAAGTTCATCACAAAGCTCTTGTAGCTAGGTGGAAGCGACTGAAGGATTCTGTCAACGACCGCGTCATCCGGGAGATTAACTCCCAGCTGAGACAAGCGGTTGTGCAACCCAGACATTTTGAGTATGTGCTCGCTGACAGAACTATTCTCCTCCATCTTGCAACTGTAGAACTTGTCGGAGACTTCATATCTCTCGACTCGGGCATGAGCTTGGAAAACCATTTTCAGCTCTTGGAACATCTCATATGCTCTGTGTTGCTAAAAATGCTTTTGGAGCCCCGGTTCTAAGCTGTAAAGCATGCCGCACTGAACCAGGGAGTAATCATCACTACGCGACTGCCAGGCGTTCATAATGTCTTGAGTTGCTGGGAAAACAGGTGCGTCACCTAGCGGTGCTTCAAGGACATATGCTTTCTTGGCAGCTATGAGGATGATCCTCAAGTTACGGACCCAGTCCGTGTAGTTGCTACCATCGTCTTTTAGCTTGGTTTTCTCTAGGAACGCGTTGAAGTTGAGGGCAACATTAGCGTGGGCCATTTGATCTACAAGACATATTGTAAAGATTTTAGACTAAGTTCATGATAATTAAGTTCATCTAATCAAATTATTCAATGAACTCCCACTCAGATAGACATCCCTCTAGTCATCTAAGTGACACATGATCCGAATCGACTAGGTCGTGTCCGATCATCACGTGAGACGGACTAGTCATTAAGGGTGAACATCTCTATGTTGATCGTATCTTCTATACGACTCATGTTCGACCTTTCGGTCTTCCGTGTTCCGAGGCCATGTCTGTACATGCTAGGCTCGTCAAGTCAACCTAAGTGTTTTGCATGTGTAAATCTGGCTTACACCCGTTGTATTCGAACGTTAGAATCTATCACACCCGATCGTCACGTGGTGCTTCGAAACAACGAACCTTCGCAACGGTGCACAGTTAGGGGAAACACTTTCTTAAAATTTTAGCGAGGGATCATCTTATTTATGCTACTGTCGTTCTAAGCAAATAAGATGTAAAAAAAATGATAAACATCACATGCAATCAAATAGTGACATGATATGACCAATATCATTTTGCTCCTTTTGATCTCCATCTTCGGGGCGCCATGATCATCATCGTCACCGGCATGACACCATGATCTCCATCATCGTGTCTTCATGAAGTTGTCTCGCCAACTATTACTTCTACTACTATGGCTAACGGTTAGCAATAAAGTAAAGTAATTACATGGCGTTTTCATTGACACGCAGGTCATACAATAAATTAAGACAACTCCTATGGCTCCTGCCGGTTGTCATACTCATCGACATGCAAGTCGTGATTCCTATTACAAGAACATGATCAATCTCATACATCACATATATCATTCATCACATCCTTTTGGCCATACCACATCACACGACATATGCTGCAAGAACAAGTTAGACGTACTCTAATTGTTGTTGCAAATTTTTACGTGGCTGCTATAGGTTTCTAGCAAGAATGTTTCTTACCTACGCCAAAACCACAACGTGATATGCCAATTTCTATTTACCCTTCATAAGGACCCTTTTCATTGAATCCGATCCGACTAAAGTGGGAGAGACAGACACCCGCTAGCCACCTTATGCAACTAGTGCATGTCAGTCGGTGGAACCTGTCTCACGTAAGCGTACGTGTAAGGTCGGTCTGGGCCGCTTCAACCCACGATGCCGCCGAATCAAGATAATAATAGTAACGGCAAGTAAATTGACAAAATCGACGCCCACAACAACTTGTGTTCTACTCGTGCATAGAAACTACGCATAGACCTAGCTCATGATGCCACTGTTGGGGATCGGTGTAGAAATTAATTTTTTTTCTACGCATCACCAAGATCAATCTATGGAGAGACTAGCAACGAGAGAGAGGGGAGTGCATCTTCATACCCTTGAAGATCGCGATGCGGAAGCGTTGCAAGAACGCGGTTGGAGGAGTCGTACACGCAACGATTCAGATCGCGGTCGATTCCGATCTAAGCGCCGAACAACGGCGCCTCCGCGTTCAACACACATGCAGCCCGGTGACGTCTCCTGCGCCTTGATCCAGCAAGGAGGAGGGAGAGGTTGGGGAAGACAACTCCGGCAGCACGACGGCGTGGTGGTGGAGCTTGCAGTTCTCCGGCAGGGCTTCGCCAAGCTCAACGGAGGAGGAGGGGGTGTTGGAGAGGGGGAGGGCTATGCCTTGGATCAGGTGCTGCTGCCCTCCCTCCTCCCCTCTATTTATAGGGCGAAGGGGGAAGGGGGCCGGCCCCTCTAGATGAGATCTAGAGGGGGGGGGCGGCGGCCAAGGGGAGGGGGCTTGCCCCCAAAGCCAAGGGGGGGCGCCCCCTTTAGGGTTTCCCCCCAACCCTAGGCGCATGGGCCCTAAGGGGGATGGTGCCCTGCCCACTTAGGGGCTGGTTCCCTTCCACATACAGCCCATAGGGCCCTCCGGGGAAGGTGGACCCTCCCGGTGGACCCCCGGAACCCCTTCGGTGGTCCCGGTACAATACCGGCAAACCCCTGAATACTTCCGGTGACCGTATGATGACTTCCCATATATAAATCTTCACCTCCGGACCATTCCGGAACTCCTCGTGACGTCCGAGATCTCATCCGGGACTCCGAACAACATTCGATAACCACATACTATTTCCCATAACAACTCTAGCGTCACCGAACCTTAAGTGTGTAGACCCTACGGGTTCGGAAACCATGCAGACATGACCGAGACATATCTCCGGCCAATAACCAACAGCGGGATCTGGATACCCATGTTGGCTCCCACATGTTCCATGATGATCTCATTGGATGAACCATGATGTCGAGGATTCAATCAATCCCGTATACAATTCCCTTTGTCCATCGGTATGTTACTTGCCCGAGATTCAATCGTCGGTATCCCCATACCTCGTTCAATCTCGTTACCGGCAAGTCTCTTTACTCGTTCCGTAACACATGATCCCATGGCTAACTCTTTAGTCACATTGAGCTCATTATGATGATGCATTACCGAGTGGGCCCAGAGATACCTCTCCGTCATGCGGAGTGACAAATCCCAGTCTCGATTCGTGCCAACCCAACAGACACTTTCGGAGATACCTGTAGTGCACCTTTATGGTCACCCAGTTACGTTGTGACGTTTGATACACCCAAAGCATTCCTACGGTATCCGGGAGTTGCACGATCTCATGGTCTAAGGAAATGATACTTGACATTAGAAAAGCTCTAGCAAACGAACTACACGATCTAGTGCTATGCTTAGGATTGGGTCTTGTCCATCACATCATTCTCCTAATGATGTGATCCCGTTATCAACGACATCCAATGTCCATGGTCAGGAAACCGTAACATCTATTGATCAACAAGCTAGTCAACTAGAGGCTCACTAGGGGCATGTTGTGGTCTATGTATTCACACATGTATTACGGTTTCCGGTTAATACAATTATAGCATGAACAATAGATAATTATCACGAACAAGGAAATATAATAATAACCATTTTATTATTGCCTCTAGGGCATATTTCCAACAATGGGAAGAGTAGATGAGCATCACAAAAAGCAGCTGGTTTTGCAAATATTTGAATCAAAACTTTAGTTTTAGTTTTCTGCAGAAAGCATTTCAAAGCTAGCGATATGAATATCTCGGTGACACCGAAGCACTTATAGAGCCAAAACATACAAAATCGGTCAGACTGAGTTGTGGTTCGGTGGCTCCGAGATGCTAGGGTTTCAAAGAGATTCTACTGTCGGTCTCACCGATTAGTACATTTCGGTGGCACCGAGTTGTACTTAGTGCAATGGCCAAAGCCAATTGGTGGGACCAAAAGTTTCATTTCGGTCGGTCTGAGATGAGTTCGGCGGAAACCTAACCCTAAATTTTCTCTTTGAATCTAAACTGTTTGAGCTTTTCTGTGGATAGAAGGATTTCAAACATGGCAAGATACATGGCATTATCCTTGTGCTTAGAATCAGAAAGTGGATAGCACGAGGAGATCGAATCGTACCCTAGTTCGGTGATGATCCTCTACAATGACAACGGTGGTGGAGATTCCCGTTGACGGCGACGAAGACCTGCGGCGAAGGCGCACAGGCGAAGATGGCGATGATCTGAAGACCAAGGTGGCGGCAACAATGGGGAGTGGGCACGAGTGGTTTGAAGTGATTTTCAACCATACGGGTCCGCTGAATATATACCAATTTGCTGTTGGTGGCACCGAACGGAATGTTTCGGTGGCGCCGAGATGCAATACTACGTGCAGTTATTGCAAATTGGTGGGACCGAGTCATTCTAATCGGTATCACTCAGATGAAAACCTAGATTAGTCTAGTGCTTTCGGTGGGACCGAGTTTGAGTTGTTGGTTTGACCGAAATGCACAAGAAGGTTTTGGAAGGCAGCCCTTGACGGATCGGTGGCTCCGAGTGCTCCTCACCCGGAGGGTCTGAAAAATACTTGTTCAATTTTTGTGATGTAGCATGAATAGAGTTTGAGACAAGAAGAGCATAGATAGCTAGAGAAGGTTCTTAGGCATTATTGTCCATCCATTTGGCCAATAAAAACCAAGACAATAAAAACAACAAATGGATGTCCTCGAATGGAGAAATTATGCAACCAACATGCTCACACAATAAGATAGCAAATGAAAAGTGTGTCAAAGCATGCACAAACAATTCTAGCATCTATCAAGCAATTGGTGATGACTAGGTCATCTATATATGAGTATATTGACTTAGGAGTCAAATGAGAACCTTTGATCATAGGTCATACTCATCGTTTAAGCACAAGTGGGGTTACCACTTTTTCATAAAGCATTAATGTGTTCACACCATTAGAGTTGATTTAGCTCAATTTTTAGAGCAAAGCTCCCCCTAGATGTGATATCCCCCCTAAGAGGGATGAACTAACCTTGGCTTTTGTCGATGATGACTTCATGTAGATAGTGAAGATGTGGATGCTATATGTTGATGTAGATCATTTGGAGCAATCCATTGGGGTGTTGCACTTCCAATACCTACATGGGTTAGTCCCACAAGGAACATACAAGGATATCCATAGACATAGAGTGAATTGCACATATGATGATGTCCATGAAAGCATTAGGTTACCTTATCCCTTGTCTTACCAACAAGAGGGTTTGTGACTGCATGAGCTAGTGTAAGATATGAAAGTTGATTGCACAAGTCTTGCCAAAATGAATATGAGTGAAGTATGTTGGCGGAGTCACCCTCGAGAACAGTCTAGCTCTTCTTCTTTGGGATCCACATCAACTTGATGGGAATCCTTGGAGTTGTAGTTGAACTTGATGATGTAGAACTTGACATAGTCTTGGGAACCCACTTGACCATGGCCTTAGGAGCTTCTTCAAATGAGTCAATCTCTTCTTGAAGCTTGTCCTTGCCTTTTGACTTGTGGTCTTGTGGTGGAAGATCATCTTGAGCTTTCGTTCCCTTGAAAGAAGTGGGGTCATACTCTCTCTTGTTGAGGAACAAACTTTGTCTTGGTGTTTGATATTCATCCCACGCAACTCCATTGGCATTGAACTTTCGTTCAAAACCAACACCTTGATTCTTCCTGTGCCTTCCTTACTTACGTACAATTTCCTCAAATTGCTTACTCCTGGCAAGGCTCTTGTCAACACCTTTCTCTATAATTCCCTTCAATAAGCTATTTTCTTGCTCAAGTGTAACTTGGCTAAGAGAATCATTAGTGGAATCAAGAGAACTACTAGAAGCAACAATATTGGATTTAGCATGGTTATTGTTACTACTAGAAGAAGAATCTTTCTTGCTCTTGTTGCTAGATTTTACTTGTGGCATATAAGTAGACAAGAGGAGACGTTCGGCAATGTAAGAAGAACTCTTCTTTTGAAGATCATCATTGATAGCTTTTAGGAACTCATGCTCTTGCTATAAATTTAGCTTCTCGAAGCGTAGCTTCTCATGAGCCCTTAGGAGCTCTCTATGATCCTCTTGAGTTGTTTCATGAGCTAACTTAAGAGTGTATAGTTCTTTAGTTAGACGCTCAATCTCCTTCTTATCATTGTCATTTGTTTCATCTTGATTAGCATGATTACTAGCAAGTTCATCATAGTTTTCATCACTAGTTTTGTCAACAAGTAAAGCATCATCACCTAGCAAATCATCTTCATCATTATTGAAATCAACATACTTGGGGTGTGATACCTTGGGGCCTTTAGCCATGAAGCATCTTCAAATTCCTTCATTTGGTGAGTCAAATATGTCATAGGAGTTGGATGACACAAGTGCAAGACCGGCAACACCTTCAACTTGATTATAGTCGGAGTCGAAGTGATAGCTTCTCTCGGAGTAGTTGTCGGAGTCGGAACCGGATACCGATTCACCAACGTGAGCTTGGTGTCTTTGTCTTGTGTAGCTCTTTGATGACTTGTCCTTCCTTTCCGAATCCTTGCTTCTACGAGAGGGTCTTCATTCATAGCAATCATCCCTACTCCTTCTCTCTTTTGGCGGTGATTCATCTCTTCTACTCCTCCTTTTTGGTGAGTCTTCTATTTTCTTGTAGGGCGCCATACACTCATTGGAGTAGTGTCCGGGTCTTCCACAATTGTAGCAATTACGATCACGACTAGACGATATTTTGTCATTGTAGGACCTTCACTTGGAGCTTCTCTCTTTGCTTCTATTCTTGTAGAACTTGTTGAAGTTCTTCACCATTAAGCTCAATTCTTCATTGGAGACTAGCTTGTCACTTGATGTTGTAGGAGCATCACTTGAAGCTTTGTAAGCACCACTTGACTTGTTGTGGAGCTCATCCTTATCCTTGAGTGACATCTCATGAGCAACAATTCTACCAATGACTTCCGTAGGCTTGATATCTTTGTAATTGGGCATATTTTGGATCAAAGTGCACATGGTATCATATTGTCCATCCAAGGCTCTAAGGATCTTCTTGATGATGAATTTGTCGGCCATATCTTCACTTCCTTAGACGGCAATCTCATTTGTGATGAGAGCAAGCCTAGAGTACATTTCGGCGACTCCTTCACCATCCTTCATCTCGAACTTGTCAAGTTGACTTTGAATCACATCCAACTTGGATTCCTTGACGGACTCGGTACCTTTGTGCATGTCAACCAAAGTATCCCAAATTTCCTTTGTATTCTCAAGGCGGCTGATTTTGTTGAATTCTTCGGGGCATAATCCATTGAAGAGAATATCACAAGCTTGAGAATTGTATTGCAGCATCTTCAATTCATCCACGGTGGCTTCATGATCCAGTTCTTTTCCATCTTCAAAGTATTCACCTTGCAAGCCAATACGAACAACAGCCCAAACGGCGAGGTTATGACCAAGAATATGCATTTTCATCTTATGCTTCCAACTAGCAAAATTTGTACCATCAAAGTAAGGACCTCTACGGTGATAATTTCCCTCGCTAGATGCCATACTCTCCTAGGTTGTGAAACCAAGGCTATGATCACCAAAGCTATGGAAATCAAGGCAAATGGAGACCAAAGCTCTGATACCACTTGTAGGATCAAAAGTATGTCTAGAGGGAGGGGGGGTGATTAGACTACTTGACCAAATAAAAATCTATCATTTTCCCAATTTTAGTTGTGGGCAGATTTTAGCGATTTGCACAAGTGAAGCAATCAACCTACACATGCAATTCTAAGAGTATAGCAGCGGAAAGTAAAAAATTTCATATGAAGGTAAAGGGAAGGGTTGGAGAAGGCAAGCACAATGGAGACACAGAGATTTTTGGTGTGGTTCCGATAGGTGGTGCTATCGTACGTCCACGTTGATGGAGACTTCAACCCACGAAGGGTAACGGTTGCATGAGTCCACGGAGGGCTCCACCCATGAAGGGTCCATGAAGAAGCTACCTTATCTATCCCACCATGGCCATCGCCCACGAAGGACCTGTCTCACTCGGGTAGATCTTCACGAAGTAGGCGATCTCCTTGCCCTTACAAACTTCTTGGTTCAACTCCACATCTTGACGGAGGCTCCCAAGCGACACCTAACCAATCTAGGAGAGACCACTCTCCAAAATGTAATAGATGGTGTGTTGATGATGAAATCCTTGCTCTTGTGCTTCAAATGATAGTCTCCCCAACACTCAACTCTCTCTCTCAGATTTGGCTATGGTGGAAGAGTGATTTGAGTGGAAAGCAACTTGGGGAAGGCTAGAAATCAAGGTTCAAATGGTAGGAATGGATTCTCTTGATCTGAACACATGAGTAGTTGGTTCTCTCTCAGAAAATGTATGGTGGAAGTGTAGGCACGTTCTGATGGCTCTCTCACAAATGAAGAAGGGGGTGAAGGGGTATATATAGCCTCCACACAAAATCCAACCGTTACACACATTTGACTCATCTCGGTGGGACCAAATGGTTAAACTCGATGGCACCAATTAATTCAAAAATGTGAACGTTAGGAATCTTGGTGGGACCGACTGGAACAACTCGGTGGGACTTATGTGATAGGACTTAGGGCAAACCTCATCTCGGTGGCGCCGATTGCATCAACTCGGCGAGACCAAAGTGATAAGACAACAGAGAGTTGGTCAAGCCAACTCGGTGAGACCGATTGCATAACTCGGTGAGACCGAAATAAATGCAACAAGTCACAGAGTGTTGGCAAGGCCATCTTGATGAGACCGAATTGCTAGGTTTTCTTGCAGTGGCTATGTCATATGAACTCGGTGGCTCCGGATAGAAAGAATCGGTGGGGCCGAGTTGGAGTTTAGGGTTTTGACATATTAGGATGGAGAAAGTGGCTGAGGGTTTTGGAGCAATATCACTAAGCATTTGAGGAAGCAAGCCATTAAGCAACACCTCATCCCCTTTTAATAGTATTGGCTTTCCTATGGACTCAATGTGATCTTGGATCACTAAAATAAAGATGAAGAGTCTTGAGCTTTTGCCAATGTTTGTCCTTAGCATTTTGAGGGGTCCACATCTCTAGTCCATGCCATGCCATTCATTGAACTTCCTAAAATATTTATCTTGAATGGATATTAGTTCAGTGAGCTATATGTTGTTATGAATTACCAAATCCACCCGGGGATTAGTTGCACTTTCACAAGGTCACGCGAGACCTCGTCGGCGGCGATGAAAACCTATGTCTCCAGCTTCATGCTGTGCTCAGGTGATTCAGCAGCCCCGGCTTCGCCATTCCCTCCAATGGTACACTTCGGCGGCATCCTCATACACTGACGGTGGTGACGACTGAGAGCGGCATCGAGGATGCAGGCAGAGAGAGAGAGGATTGTGTGTGTAGTGAGAATGGGGGGTGCGGCCACCTTTTATGACCAGCGGCTCGGGCGCGCCACTAATATGGAGCAGTGGGAGCGAGGCGGGCGGTGGTCAAAGGGCTGTCTCGCCTCCCTGTGAGCCTATGTAGTGGACTGCTGGCATGCCTACCGTCATTTCACACAGCTACTCGCACCCCTCCCGGTGACACTATGCAGCAAACACGCCTCCCATCAATTCACACACATGCATGGACGCATCCTGGTCTGCCTCTGCGGTGGACTGCTCGCATGCGTCCCATCAATTCACTCCTGCTCGCACAGCACACAAAATGCATGGCGGCATGTATATTATTTTTCTTTCTTGATGATTAATTCTGCCGCTTTATTACTTAACTAAAGCATGGCACGTACATTGTTGGTCTAACACCCACGGTATAAATAAATAATCCGTTTCTGATATTGGTTGTCAATTATTAATAATCTCCCATTTGTAAGAAGATTACATCAAAACTTGTCTCAAATATGACAAAAAAGTACAATATCACAGTCTATTGGTCTCCATATGACACCACGATAAGTTTCATGAATTTCAACTACGTTTTGGATTTACTAGATTTTAAAAATCAAGATTCTCAATGTTTGAAATTTCTTGCATGGGGACTAAACATGCATCCAAGGACACACATATGATTTTCCAATCCATTTTGGTGCACTATCACGTGTGCATGTAGCTCAAATTCGATTTTTGCACATTATATCCCTAGGAAATCAATCAATGTACAAAAATGTCTGAATGATCTCTGATTTTTTGTTCAAATTTTAACAGGACACTCCTTTGGTCACATATGTTCACCGCAGATTTTTTTTAACATGCCTCATAGTGGCGGTGGATGTGCAGAGTGTGTCTGTGTGTCTTTTGGGGGGGGGGGGTTGGCAGTACACTACGAGTCGTGAGCCATTGTGTGGGATTGACTGTTTTGTGAGGCAGGTGCCATATCAAAGTCGTGAATTGGTTACTCAAAACATTACACAACCCTTTCATACATACATGTTTGGGCCACATGTTGTCGGTGGTTGTCCTAGGACACTCACTCGCGTGTGACGCTTTCTATGGGCCCGCGAGGTCATCGTCCAACTCTTTCACCTACAAGGAGGGAGGTTAATTTGACCAACAAGGATGATTCTTTTTGGTTTGTGTTACGATAGTAGTATATAGTACGTGTCGAAGAGGTGGGAGGGGACCAACATATACTACGAGTCATGAACCTCACTCCATGTGGGGACTTTCCAGTTTCCGAGGCAGGTCCCACATCAAAGTTGTGCATTGGCTATTCAAACATCACACAACACCTCTTTGGGCCACATGCAGACAGTGGTTATCCTAGGACACTCATTCACATGTGACGCTTCCATCTGTGGGCCCGTGAGGTCGTCGTCCATGCATGCATCGCTTTGACCTACATCGAGAGAGGTCAATTTGACCATCAAGGAGGATTCTTTTTTGTTTGTGTTATGGTAGGAGTATATAGTACGCTTCGAAGAGGGGGAAGGGGACCGGCATATACTACACCTCATGAACCTCGCTCCATGTGGGGACTCCATGGTTTTCGAGGTAGGTGCCACATCAAAGTTGTGCATTTTGGGTATTCAAACATCACAACCACACACACCTCCATACATATTTTTGGCCCACATGCAAGCGATGGCGGTTGTCCTCTGGCACTCACTCATGCGGTTATCGGTGATATCGATGCTTTCCATCTGTGGGCCTGCTTGGTCCATCACTTTGATCGACAGCAAGAGATGTTAATTTGACTTAGGAGGGGATCAATTTTTGGTTTGTATTACGATATAGGTCATGCTGTGAGATTACCTAATATAGTTTTGAGTGCATGCATGTGTATGCATGAATCCCTCCCACCGGATCGAAGTGGGGGTTGGGGGATATCACACGACGCGTCATGAACCGATCTCTCTCTATGTGGGGACTGTACGATTTTCAATGCAGGTGCCACATCAATGTTGTGCATGGTATTCAAACATGCATGCATCACCTCCATGCATATGTTTGGGACACATGTATGAAGTGGTTGTCTTCGGATAGTACTCTCCCTCATGTGGTTATCGACAACAAGCCTATATATTTGTGGGCCTGCGTGGACGTCCATGATCACTTGACCGACAACGAGAGAGTTACCATGGTGGATTCTTCTTCTTTGGTTCATGTTACCATAGTAGGTCTTGGTGAGATTCCAGACCTAAGTTTGAGCGCATACGTATGGATGAATCCCCATCACCGGCTCGAAGTGGGGTGACACACATACTACGCGTCATGAACCCTTGCTCCGTGTGGGGAATTTCCGGTTCCAAAGCACGGTGCCACATCAAAGTTGTGCATTGGGTATTCAAAAATCACACAACACTCCATATATATGTTTGGGCCACATGCAGGCAGTTGTTGTCTTCGGGCACTACTCCCTGGCGTGGTTATCAACGAGCTAGTCCATTTGTGGGGTCGCATGGACGTCCATCACTTTGACCAACAACAAGGGAGAGGTTATACGACCAATCTAGGTGGATTCTTCTTGGTCCGTGTTACAATACGTCTTGGTGAGATGCCCTCTTCCACCGACTCAAAGTGTGTGTGGGGGGGGGGGCTACTTCTCACTTCTTGAACCTCCGTGGGGTCGGGGGTATGTCCGGTAAATTTGCGAGGCACATGTGCCACATCAAAGTTGTGAATTGGGTATTTAAATATCACACCACCCTCTTCATACATATAGTTGGGCCACCCGTAGGTGGTTCGTATGTGGTCTCACCCATCTCACGCCACAAGCACACATTTGTGGGCCGGCACATGGTCCACCTTTGACTGGAAGTGAAAGGGGGCCGTGGTTTCACCATGATGGACTTCTATAGGTTTAGTGTTACGGTAGGATGAGATGTTAGACCTAGCCATTTGGGGGCATGTGTTCCTAGCTAGGATTCCCCTCCCGCCAACACGAAGTGGGGGGGGGACTAGCAATACTATGCGCTTTGTGAGACAGGTGCTACATCAAAGTTGTGCATTGGGTATTTGAACATCAAACCGCCCTTTTCATACATATTTTTGGTCCACATGCAAGTGTGTTTGTGTTCTGACCCTTTCCCGCGTTATTTTGGCCAAATTTATAAACAGTAGACAAGTCGGATGACGCAACAGACACGGTTCCCTCAGACTACCCGTGTGCCACGCCCGTGCCCCTATCACTCACATCAGCACAGTTCATTGGGCTCCACGAGGCTTCCCTCGCAATCTAAAAAATATCTACCCGCCTGGAGGTTTTCTTTTGTTTGATATGATTATTATGTTTTGACCGTGTGCGATGTTTGTTGCCCCCGCTCCCACCTAAATCACTCAAAAATATCTACCAGCCTGGAGGGTTTTTATGTGTAATAGCACATAGTTATGACGTTTCGACCGTGTGTGATGTTGTTTGCTCCCGCTCCCGTCTGCATCTCTCAAAAATATCTAGTCACCTGGAGGTTTTTTCTATTTGATAATACACGGTTATTATGTTTCAACTGTGTGTGATGTTTGTTGTTCCCGCTCCCGCCTGCATCCCTTGAAAATAACTACCCGGTTGGAGGGTTTTTCTATTTGATAGCACACGGTTGTTATTTGAGGACCGTGTGTGATGTTTGTTGCTCAATCCCTGCATGCAAATTTTCAATAGTCCTGGCATTTTACCCTCGCCTAGTAATTTTCAGTAGCTGTGTCATTTCCTCAAACAACACCTTGGCCCCCCTCCACACACACACACACCCCAAAAACTCCGCACGCACACACACACACACCACAACCACCCATCCCTTGCTTGAAACCCTAGCAAGGTCGCCACCGCCGCCGCTGTAAGGCCTCCATCGTCAACATATGCCAGTTTGCCCGTGCAGCTTACCCACCGATCTCCATACCCTAGCCACCCTGAGTTTCTTAGATGACGCCTACCAAATGCCCCCTTTCCCACAGATCCCCATCCCCCACTCTAGAGTGTCGCAACCTAAGCCCGGCTACGCTTCCCGTGGAGCTCGATGAGCGAATGCCCCAAAAGAGGTTTGTCACAGCCTCTTTGCCCGATGTCGCCGAGGTGGCCGCCGAGGAAGCTGACGACGATTATTGGGTGTAGGCTCTCAATCAGCGGGCTAGAGTATGCTAGTATGTCGCGGACGCCGGCTTCGACATCGAGGTTGTCGATAGCGACGATCTGACAGGCTATGTCACAGGTTAAGTGGGCCACCCCCAACCCCTCGGGTTCAATCACCTTCGATCACATCCATGGCCCCGCAAGTGATCTCCTCTAGCTTGCTGTCAAGAATTTGCCATCCTACATCGCCATCGAGCCCCTTTTGTAATTTCTGAAGGACACGTTTTGCGATGCTGTCTTGGGATCCTCAGCTGCCAAGTTAGTCCTCATCGACGGCGACCACGAGGAGGGCACCCTCTCCAGCTCTTCCAAGGGGAAGGAGTCCATCTACGACATCAGAGAGGGCACCCTACAGCTGTGCTCTTCCAAGGGGAAGGAGCTCATCCGCGACAACATGGAGCGCACCCAGAGTCCGTGCTCTTCCCATGGGAAGGAGCCCATCTACGACAAGTGAGGAAACCCATGATTTGTTTGGTGGTGCCTCTTCACAGGGGGAACCCATGATTTTTTCGAGCCCCTTTTGTAGTGGGAATATGTCCAGTTTTAATTACTATATTTTGTTGTTTGCAGTACGCCTTGTTTATTTCAGTTATTCAGAATATGATTCTCTATATGTGCAACTATTTACTATGCAGTACAATTTCGTCAATACCAGTTTCAACAATACCAATAGGAATGACTATATTTGCTTGTTGTTATGCCTGTTATAGCTAGCATATGCCTCTTTTAATGTTTTTTGGTTGTTTGGTTGTTTATAGTGAGCATATGTCCAATTTCAATTGCTATCTTTGGTTGTTCGTAGTATGCCTTGTTTATTTTAGTTATTCACAAAGTGATGCTCTATATGTGCAACTCTTTACTGTGCAGTACAATTTCATCAATACCGGTTTCAACAATAGCAGCATGGATGACTATATTTGGTTGCTATTAAGCCTGCTGTAGCGAGCATATACCTCTTTTAATGGTTTTTGGTTGTTCAGTTGTTTGTAGTTAGCATATGTCCAGTTTCAATTGCTATCTTTGGTTGTTTGTAGAATGCCTTGTTTATTTCAGTTATTCACAATGTGATGTTCTCTATGTGCCAGTATGAACTGTGCAGTTCAATTTCATCAATACCAGTTTCAACAATACCACTATGAATGACTACATTTGGTTGCTGTTAAGCATGTTGTAGTTAACACTCCTTTCCATTTTTATTTAACAAGAACTAGTGTACTTAGACCTGCACAATACCAGTTTGAATGACTATATTTGCTTGTTGTTAAATGTTAGGCCTGTTGTAGTTAACACACCTTTCCACTTCTTGTTTTGCTTAACTAGCCTGCTTAAACCTGCACAATGAAGCTATCATTTGGAGATTATTTTGTCTACCATGGATATATTTGGTTGATGTTTAGCCTGTTGTGCTTAACATGCCTTTCGATGTACTTACACATGACAATATTGGGAATGACTGTTGTTTTCCATCGAGGTTAGTTTCATCCCATGGCTTATATATACTCACTATTCAGGATATCGGTAGCTGGTACCATAAAGGCCGAGGGATGATAAGGGATTGATCATCAAATTGGACATTTAAATGAGTATATCTATAACCCATTTATCAGTAGGTTAACTAGGGCCATATCTAATATATCTGAGGCTACGTAGCAGCATGCATTGTGCTGAATGTTTGAATATGCAATCCTAAGCTACATAGCAAGAAGGACGAGTGTTACCTTAATGTTTTGATGATATCTAGATATACATAGAAGAGCAACAGCAGCAACAACAACGACAACAACAACACAGCAGCAGTTAACTGCAGTTAATCGGCCGATCTTTGTAACAATGTAATAAACTCCCTTCGCTCCATAATATAAGATGCCAATTCATCCAACTTGTGAGTATATTGGATGTAATAAGATCTTATATAATGGGACGGAGGGAGTGTTATACTACATTATTGTGCAATTGTTGTTTAGCTTCTAATATTAACTTGGTGTTTTTAGGTACATATGTCATTAGTAAAGATCCGTGCTTCAACCCTTTTTGCGTATGGGGCAATGAGATATTGAGGAACCAACATCAAGTGAGGAAACTGATAAAGATTGTTAGTAAAATGGGGCAAAATATGGCAATTAAACTATTTGTTTACACTTTATCCAAGACAATAGTGAACTGCAGGATGGTAAGTAAGAACTCTGCAACCTTCTTTTTACTACCCATAATGAATTGTGTTAGATGACAATGTCTGACTCTTTTTGCTTTGCAGTGGTTCCCAATGTAGCTTACTCAAGATTATCTCTCAAACTACATGATTGGTGGGCATGCAAAGGTTAAAGTATTTCTAATAGAACATGATGACTATCTAGATGTCCTCATGAAGACAGTGAAGGATGGGCGGTCGACCATCACAAGGGGTTGGACTAGAGTCGTGCGTGCCTTCTGCATGGAGGAGGGCACAATATGGGCATTCTGCTTCACCTTGTTCAGCAACCAGATTGTCTTTTGGTTCTTTCTTTACCGTCTTTAATACTACAAGTATACAACCCTGGTTCATCATTCTTTATTTGGTGCTTATGTAATTCTTTTTTATGTAATTCTTGAACATATGTACCTACGAATCGAATAATGCATTGATTGTTGAACCTGATGGATATGAATAAAGTTATAGCCTACTTTCAAATTCAAATTCAGTACAATTTTAAATAGCAATGATTAAATTAGGTTGAAAATATGCTCTAGAGTTCTTTAGGGCGCACACGGCCTGTAAAGCATAAACGTGTGTGATATACATCATAATCCGACACGAGTCACAGAGAGGGAATGTGTGCGACCATGCACACAGTTGCCATTTGCAAAGCATGTGTGATGTCAGACAATATCACAAACGGTGCAAGCAAACTAAATGTTTGTGATAGTTGCCTTATCATACACGCTTTACAATAATAAACTATTTCTGATGTCGTACGCATCGTAAACGTTGCACCACAGAATAGCGTGTGCGATAGTTATCCTGTACGACACTGGTATGACGGTCCGATGTTTCATAATCCTATCTGACACTCGTATGATGATTAGCTAATCTTCTTAATTATATATCACATATGGTTTGGGAGAAGTGAATGTGTGGGATAGTCTCCTTATCATACACATTTTACAATCATGAACTGTTTGTGATGTGCGCATCGTAAAACGTTGCACCACATAATAGCGTGTGCAATGGTAATGCCAGCACACACGAGTAGCAAGGATGGAGTGTTTGGGATATTCGATATATCACAAATAGTTGTGTGATGAATCATGTTTGGGATAGTTGCGGGCATCGCATAAGCTTTGTTCTGGAAAGCGTATGCATTGCTACTCCCTATCCCCGATGGTTTTTGGGTCGTGTGGGAAGGACCCCCCTATCGCACACATAGGCAAGGCAACGGTTTAAAACTCCGTCGCGGAAAGGGGTTAAAAACCATTTGTATAACAGCTTGGTGTACCACTCTCTAAGATGAGGGAAGGTAAGTAACTGCCATCTAGCTCTACACTTGATTCACCTTCTGTTTTATAACACCCCAATAATCATCCTACCATAATTCCAACCTAATGATGCCTTGCCATCATGTTCTACTAAGCCAAATTGCCACTTGATAAGAATCAAAGTTAATTTCAAATTCAAATTGCAAGTCAAAATAATGTTTCTTCAAACAGTAAAACAAAAATGTTGGTAGTATTCTAAATATTCCCCAAGCATTTTTCATGTAGAATCTAACATCATTTGGTTTTCTAAAATTGATCCTAGCAACAAATTGGTGGACAAGCAGCATCAAAACAAGCTTATTTAAATCCAAATGTAAATTTGGGTGCTTCCAAATGGCGTGAGACTTTTGTGCAGCCTTATTATATTGCAATTGAATTATGTGCCATGTTTGAACTAGAACAAAAATCATTTGGTGCCTTAAAGTAATGCAAAACAGGAACTATAGGACATAACAACAAAGATAAAAGAAAAAGGAGAAAAGCCCCCCACTATGCCAATTGGCTCTAGGTCTACAGAAGAGGCCCAACCTAGGCCCACCCTCTCCTTCTACCTCTGTTCACTGAACAGAGGCGTGGCAGCCATCCCACGGTGCCATGGCTGGATGGCCACCACGCCACCTCCCTCGTAAAGGCGTCCATCGAAACTCTAACCCCCATCTCGCTTAGTGCCCCCTCGATCCGCAATCGTCCCCTTCTCATCTGCTCGAATTCGAGCTCGAAACCTCGTGTTGTGACCGTGCTCGTCGTCATCGTTGCCATGGCCACTGTCGTCGCTGTTGCGGAAGAAGACATCCAGGAGATCCGACGCTGTCAGCTTCGTCCGTCCCGGGCACCAGCTCAAGCCGGGGCAGCCTGTACGCTCGCCATCGCCATCATCTTCGTCGTGTACATCGCTGGCATCTGTTTTCAATTCCCATCATTTTAGTCTGCCTCGACACTCTTCAACCTCATCCCCGGCTCCGCGGTGAGCCCCTCCTTCGGATCTCCCCTCTTCCCGCCCTGTTCCATCAGCGGTTAGTCGCTGTCCCGCGCTTCGGCCGCCATGTCCGGATTGCCGGAGCTCCACTTGCCACGCCCCTACTTGCCCTGGTCGCGCCCTTGCCAGCCACCCGCGCCCGCACCCTTGGGCCTTGCGTGCGCCTCCTCCCTTGCCTATTGCCGTGCTACGCTGATGAGGCTGCTGCTCCTTGCCGCTGCTGCTGTTGCTCTTGCCGTTGCTGCCGCTCTGCTGCTTCTGCATGCTGCTACCGCTTGCTGCTACTCATTGCTGCTGCTCTTGCCGCTGCTGCTCCCTACTGCTGCTGCTATTGGCCATGGCCGGCGTGGCCTTGTGCCTAGTGTGTGTTGGCCATGGCAAGCACAGCCGAGGCATGGCTGTGCCACTGCTTGTGGCCAGCTCAATTGGCAGGCCTAATTAGTTTAGGCTATAATTTGGGGGTTAATTAGTACTCCTAAGCCTACTACATGTCGACCACCCATTTTAATTTGACTCATATTTAGTCTATGTGTCACTTACACATGGGTCACACCTCCTGTTGACCAGTCAATTGATTGGGTCAACCGAACCCCACTGGCCCCACTGTCATACACACGGGAAAGAGTAGCACTAGGCGACAAAAGTATATTCTGCTTTTAATTCGAATTAATATAGCTCCAGATAATTTCTGAAAATTATTTAAATTTGGAATATCATATAAAATAATTCGTAACTCGGATGAAAATAATTTATATATGAAAAACGATCAGAAAAATATAACGATTTTGAATACACCATCCACATACCTATCACACGTCTCTAACACAACAAAGTTGGAACATTTGCATCCAGGTCAATACATACAATAATACCTGGAGCTGGGAAAATATTCCCGGATATTTTCCCACTTCAATTAAAATGCTTAGTAATGCATTAGAGCATATCATCAACACATTTTGTCATGACATACATCTGTGATGCATTTGATTCCTTTATTATTTATTGTTTCCCCGTCTGTTACTTCCTTTTCGGTAGACTCCGAGACGACTGATGATCAGGTGATCGACTACATCATTGAGGATCCGATTTCATATGCAGAGCAACCAGGCAAGCCAAATCCCCTTGATCATTCCAATACCGCCTATTCCTTCTCTCTACTTTTGTGCATTAGATATTGTCAACGCTATCATTCAGTAGATCCTACTTTTGTCGCCAGTTACAGATGCCTTACCTGTTATCCTAGCATCCTAGTTTAGTTATGCTGGTGTTCCATCAGTTGGCCCTACCCACTTGTCCGTGTTGCCATGCTATATTATTAGGGTTATCCGAGCACGTTGGTCGTTGTATCGAAACTTGTCCACACCATTAGGACGATGCAGTTGTATGACTTTGCAGAGCAGCGCATCAAGTGTGATCTTACTAAGGGTGATTCCTAAGATCTTATTGAGGGTGGTTCATCATACTTCACCCTCGATCATGGCTCTACAGTGCAGCACATCAAGTGTGATCTTACTGAGGATGGTTCCTCAGATTTCACCCTCGATGATGACTCGATCGCACAGTACATCAAGCATGAACATATTGAGGGTGGTTCCTCAGAATTCACCCCTGATGATTATGGCACCTTATTCCTTTAAGGTCACCTACTGCTACCTAAGTTCATGATGGCGGATGTATTATATACACTTTACAATATTACAAGATATGATTAAAGTCGGCTCGGCTCGGAGAACACCTGCCAAGAGATTCTGTGTGGAGGAACAAAAGGGCAGGTGGAGACCACCTGAAGAGAGGTGGGCCTGGTCCCTAGTCGGTGTCCGTGATTATTTCATAGTAACACGCTTAACGAGATTTGGTATTTGATCTGAGATTGCCATTCGCACATACGCACTAACCGCCGCACGGGATAATGGTATATGGGACCCTCGGTGTTGTACGATTCTCTCGACAGCTCTGTCAGACGTCCAGTTCAGCATTGCCCACGACCGGGCTAGTGCCATCCAGGACAGAGGTGGTGCTTGGACCCGGCCCTGCTCACAACGACCCAGAGAGCTTAGGGCAATCGGCCCATGACCCCTTCACGCTTAGGATGTAGACTGGTGGGGACCTCTCTATGGAGTCTAGGTAGGACTACGGTGTGTCGACTATCCAAGGTCAGGCATTACCCGGAAAAGTGTGTCCGGCCAGAGGTAGTCGAGCGTATCGGCTAATGTGGTGCAGGGAAGTAAACTATTCGAATAGCCATGTCCATGGTAATAGGACGCTAAGATATATGAGAGTATCTCGATCTTATACAACTTGAACCAGATACTTGATGAAATGCATTACACAATAAATGTGGAATGCCCGCAGATCTTTTCTTACAGGGAGTTGAGGAAGGATCTCAAGGTATTGTATTGTTTTGTTAATTACAAGTTGGTATTGTATGTGCTCATACTCCTTCCCTTGCTGCAAGATGATTTGCTTCTCTTCTGTTGCTGCAAGACGGTGGCCCTTGTGTTACATATAACTCCCCCTCTTGTTCTGGCATTTCTGTAGTATAGTCCACAGATATACCCCATTCCTTGATACCGATGCATATGTATCATAGATCTGATGTAAGTCTTGCAAGTACTTTGGATGAGTACTCACCGTTGCTTTGCTATCCTTTTCCTTCTACCTGGTTGCTACGATCGGATGGTGGAGCCCAGGAGCCAGAGGATCCCGAGGAAGATTGCTACATGTAGTTCGATGTCGAGGAGTAGTTCGGAGGCCTTTTTGATCTTGTGTCATTGTTTTGCTCAGCCTTTTTAAGGCACCTTGTAATTGTCTGTAGTTAAACCTACCTCTTGATGTAATTTTGGGTCTTGTGACCCTGTCTTGTAATATATTGTTTCCTTGTTTAAATTTGTGTCGTAGAGTTGTGTTGTGATATTATACCGTGAGTCATCAATCTTAATCGTGCATGTTGCGTGGATATTTAGTGCACGATTAATTTCAGGGGCATCACAAGTTGGTATCAGAGCTGACTGCCTGTAGGAACCCCTTCCAACTCCTTGGTCGATGTTGAGTCTAGTCTTGAAAAACTATTTTCTAAACTACTAACTGTGTTGTGTGGCATACGGGCCCACATCACCTATGGGTGGGATCAAGATCTCTATTCCGCATCTTTACTTTGGGTTCTGAACTTCTCTTCCTTTTGGGTTTAAGATTTTACTAACTCTAACTTTAGGTTCTCGTAAGTACTTCCTCCCGGAGAGCCCCTCATTCCAGATAATCACTTGATTCACCATAAGATTCCGAAAAAACTCTTTGATGTTTTCCCGAGACCCTTGTGCCCACCGCCTTTGCAATTCTCTACCACGAGTAAGTCCCTATGGTTAACTACATACACTTGCCATTCATACAATCTTTCCCTATTGCTTTTGTTATACAAGATACCCCGAAACATTTTTCTATATTCCGAGAATCCATTGTGCCTACTACTGTAGCGACCCGACCTCAAACGGTCAAGCCTCTGTGTATCTGTGCCATCCCTGGATCAGTATGCTGGCACACATAGTACATCAATGTACATATCAAAGTGCAATGACATGTATAAATAACGTAATATTGCTATATACCTCATAAATCTTAGCGGAAACAATGAAACGGGTGTGGAGTCCCATCAACGCCATCGACAAATTGAGTGTAGACCGTAACCCTACAATGAAACTCACTCATCGTAGAAAATCCTGCAACATGATACGTTGCAGTCGTGTAGGTCAGTACATTGAATGTACCGGCAAGATCACTATAAGAAACCAGATGATAAAACTATACTATATGCAATATGCCTTTGTGGTTCTGTGTCTGAGTTTTGTTTGCGTAAAAGCTGGTTTTATTTTCTCTACATCAAAAGAATATTAGGAGTCTTTACAATAGAGTTATCTACTATGACACGGTTCCGCCAACCGATGTCTCATAGCCCAAATCATCACAAGTTGCCCACAATTAAGTTATCAGTCTGGTGTTAAGAGTTCCGAGATAGATCCAAGTCCAGAGGCTCAAATTGTCCGTAACCGGGGACACGGCTAATCGATTAGGTTTTAACTCTATAGAGTGTTGTGCACTTTACCCACAAGATTCGATCCCTCTTTTTTACGTTCTCGCACTTCATGATGTTTGAGAACAAGACGACCGAAACATGGTCTTCTGAAGAGTTCCTCTGACCACTGTCTAGTGCCCATCCAATCCTACCGTAGTTCTTCATCTGCCGGCACTGTCCCAGCCAGAGTCAAAACTAAGGTCAACCAAGCCAGAGCCCATAGTGACTTGTGGCTACACAGGTAAGCTTCCGGGCATGAAGTATTCTTCTGTCTCTTTGAGTCTGGGTGAAGCTCTCCGCAAGATATCATGGCGCTTCTCCATGCATCTCGGGTCATCCACTGGTTGCTCCAGGGTGCCCATCAAATCCATCCTTCACGCAGTAGTGTAACAACCCAAGACCGACGCTCCAGATGCCTTCAATGTATTCCGAGTTTCGTCGTGTGATTTGTTTTGTTTGTTCATTCATCATTGCATCATGTCATCATGCAACCCTTTTTAAAACTCAGCTAAATAAATTGCATAGATCGTTGATCTATTTAAATCGAGGGATATTCACAATGGTGATTTCTCTTCATAACATATACAAAGTCTCCCAATATTATTTAGGGAGCTATAATAAATATTCCATTAGTTTGGAATTAACCGCAACCCACTTGCAATTTAATTCTCATGCCTTTTGCTTCATGTTTGTTCTCCAAACTTTCTCCATAATTCTTTCTCCATTTATCGAGGCTCCTCCTAATTTCTCAACATTTTTGGACCTACCAAATACCCACTTCCTTCTCACACTCATTTGAATTAAATTCAAATGAGTTTGAATCTAACTTCACGCCCACGCTCAGTTTTATTTTCTTGGATCAAGCTCATTTTTATGAGTCCGAGAAAATTAACCCCATGCGCAAAATCTTTCCCTAACCATCTCTTTCTTTTTCTTCTCTCTAATTCTTTTCTGATAAAGAATATGAGAGAGAGAGAAGAGAGACAGCCCAGCTGGGCCTCCAACCAACAGCCTAGCCAGGCCGGCCCATCTACATCATGGCCCTTGGCCCAGCCGCCCCCGCTGATAACCCTAGCTAGCGATCGAGAGCCCCAGCCACCCGATCGATCCCCAACTCCCCTGCCTCCTTCCTCCTAGCGCCGTCACCAGGGAGCGCACGCACGTGCATCCATCTCTCGTCCTCCCCTCGATCCCTCTACTCCTCGCCCGCCTCCTCGTCTACTCGGCGCCGCTGCCTCGTCAACTCCGCCGCCGGATCTCGCAAGCCATTGGCCTCAAGCTCGTCCACGCCGCGCCACCCGAACCCGCTGAACTGCTCCATCCCGGCCTCCCTTCCTCTGCTCCGTTCGTGCCTCTGCTCGCCCCGCTCATCATGGCCGCCGCCGCGGAGCTTCCAGCCTCCGGCAGCAGCAACAGCTGCAGGTCCGATAGCCCCGTGCCTGCCATGGCCCTCCTCGCGTGTCGTCTCCGCCTTTAGGTCCATTCGCTTTGCCCGACCCGGCAATGGGACCCTCGCTGGTGAGCGCTACGCCGTCGTCCCTGCTCGACTCCACCGCCTGGACCTGCTCTGCCGTCCGCCACTCCGTCAACCTACTGCCTCCTGCTGAGTTTGGGTGGCCCCTACTCAAGCCGTCAAGACCGCAGCCACATGTCCCGTGTACGACTACGCAAATACACAAGTCACCCTGAGCCCACTTGGACGCCAAGTACCACGACGTCCAGAGCCCTCGGATCCGTCAAGTTCGACTACAACGTGTGGACGACTACCGTAGCCGAAGACACGTGTAACGCAAGCGTCATGTTCGACTACCTTCGTGTGTACCACTACCGTCAACCCTCGAAGACCCTGTGGATGTCACGTTCCTCACTACAACCCTGAACATCTACGGAGTGTGTATGACTACGAAACGTGAACCACTACTTCCACTACCGTCGCTGAGGACCGATAGTACCACTACTTCGACTATGCACCGTGGGGATTTTTCAGAATTGTTGCTTGTTACTTCCGGCCTCACTTAAACTTGCCTAGATAGGTAGTTTTATTATCCCTCACCTCTTGCCATGTTTAACAATATTTAATATTGTTGGGTACATAAACGAGAGCGAACTAAATGATCGAATGTGGTGTTTCATCAATATGCAACGAGTTGCATATTGAGCTCCACTTAACTTGTAGTGTTGTTTGTTGCACTTTGCCATGTCATGCCTCATTAAAAATGGACATGCATCATACTTGATTGTGCATCATGCCATGATTATGCTTGTTGGTTTACCATGTTGTTTGCTTCTTTCCGGTGTTGCTTCTTCTTGATAGTTCCGGTAATGTTACGATTGTGAGGATTCGTTCGACTACATTGGTTCGTCTACTTCATGGATTCGGTCTTCTTCCTAGCGGGATTTCAGGCAAGATGACCGTTACCTTGGATACCACTACTATCTTTGCTTGCTAGTTGTCTCGATGCTATCGCTATGTCGCGCTACCTATCACTTGTTTATCAATCCTCCGAAATTGCCATGATAAGCCTCTAACCTTTCCACCATCCCAGCAAACCGTTGATTGGCTATGTTACCGCTTTGCTCAGCCCCTCTTATAGCGTTGCTAGTTGCAGGTGCAGTTGCAGCTTGTTCCATGTTGGGACATGGATATCATGGGATATCACTATATCTTTTATTTAATTAATGCATCTATATACTTGGTAAAGGGTGGAAGGCTTGGCCTTTTGCTCTGTGTTTTGTTCCACTCTTGCCGCCTTAGTTTTCGTCATACCGGTGTTATGTTCCTTGAATTTTGCGTTCCTAATGCGGTCGGGGTTTATGGGCCCCCCTTGTTTCTTCGTCTAAAGTAAAGCTTTCCCGAGGAGATCCAACATTGCTTTTACCATTTGCCTAATAACAACTAAAAACTTGCATAGGGACCGGCTAGCACCCGAGGTCTCTTAATCAACCCCCGGGCCAGTGCTCCTCATGAGTGTTGGTCCACCTACCTAGTAGTTGGGGGTGCCGCCTCGGGGCAACTCGATGGTATTCGGCTATTGTCCACTTCGCATAGACGGATGAGTCCGTAGATAGAGAGCGCGCGGCTCTGGACACGGATCTGACTCACCGGGAGATCTCCTTGGGATAGTTTTCCTTTCTTCGAAGAGCTTGTGCATCGGGATTCCGTGGTTACTCGGATTGTCCTGAGATGGAGGATTGTCTCCGTGGATCATGAGAGCTTATCATGGGCTAAGTTGGGACACCCCTGCAGGGTTTGATCTTTCAAAAGCCATGCCCGCAGTTATGTGGCAGATGGGAATTTTTAATATCCGGTTGTAGAGAACTTGACACCAGATCTGAATTAAAATACACCAACCGTGTGCGTAACCGTGACCGTCTCTTTTCGAATGAGTTCGAGAAGAGAACACAGTGGGGTTATGTTTGAATGTAAGTAGTTCAGGATCACTTCTTGATCATCACTAGTTTGCGACCGTTTGTGTAGTTTCTCATCTTATTCTTGTACTCGTAAGGTAGCCACCATACAATGCTTAGTGCTGCTGCAACCTCACCACTTATCCATTCCATACCCATTAAGCTTTGCTAGTCTTGATACCCATGGTAATGGGATTGCTGAGTCCTCGTGGCTCACGGATTACTACAACAACAACTGCAGGTACATGTGATGCGATGATCCGACGCGAGAGTGATGCATGCTTGTTTTGGAGCTCTTCTTCTGCTTCTTCTTTGATCAAGGGATAGGTTCTGGGTCGGGAGCCTGGGATTAGCAGGGTGGATGTCATTCTTATTTTTTTGTTTGATTTCATCCGTAGTCGGATCCTGCTCTTCTGTATGATGATTGCTATGTATTGATGAACTGTTGTATTCTCATCTACTCAGTACATGGTATGTTGTAATGATATCCACCTTGCTATGCACTCGAAATGCGATTGTGCCCCAATCATGAATTCATCACGTGATTGGGATAGAATCGCATCTTGGGCGCTACAAGTATTGTGTATTGAATTCTTGTCTTGAGTCTTCAAGTCTTGAGGTCTTGAAAATGCAGGTCTCGAAGAATGCTGGTCTTGAGATTGCCATCATGAAGTTGTCATCATTGACGTAGAGTCCTCCAATCTCACACCACTCCCGAACACTCATTCCAAACCCCGTCTACTATAGCGTAGCATTAAAACTAAATAACGTCCCGGGCTTGGTAACAGGGAGATGGGTTCCTACCTCATGCATTGTACTCAACTACAAGAATTCAATATCACTACTGGAGGAATTTGGTAAAAAGGCGGCAATAAATGCAATTAAAATCATAGGTAGAAAACAATATGGTCAAAGTGAACTTGCTTGGTATTACATGAAGAAGATTATAACGCTCTTAGAAATAACTTGATACTATTCATCACTCTCGGAGGAAAAATCTATATAATCAAACATGGCAATCTTATAAGCATTCACTCTAGCAATCAAAATAAAAATCAACAAATAAAACAACAAATAATACAATAATAAAAACTCAATTAAAAGTCCAAAGATAAACTTCAAAGAAAACTATAAGGAAAACACTAAAGAAAACTCTAGGACTTTTCTTCACAACAACAATTTTTTTTATCCTAAGTAAAAACTTAACAACAAAGAAAAATACTAAACTAATAAATTAACATAAAAGAAAGAAAGTTTTTATTAAAAAATAGAAAGAAAATTTTGCTACAATTTTCTATGAAAAAAGAAACAAATTAAAAGCATTTATAAAACTCCTCCTATGACCAAAACAAGTTTTCTTTCAAAAATTATTATTATTATTTTAACTACAATAAAATGCCTACTGTTAACTAACAGAAACTAATTAAAACATGTCAGAAAGGACAAAAGAAAACTATTTAAAACAATTAAAATTAAAAGAAAAAACTCAAAACCTATAAACAGTACTGTTTTTGTTAAAACCTAATTTTTAATAATCCTAAAATTTGCCAAGTTAATCCTATTGATAAACAATGTCAGAAAGAACCAGTAGCAAAAAGAATCACTCAAAATATTGCTCCTAGCTCAGAATATATCGAATCTAGTGATTTGAACAAAGTTCATGCAAATTCAAATTCAAACTTTCAAAGATAGTCAAACTTGTTATCTACAGGAACTTCATAAAAATTCTAATCTAATGAAAAAATAATCAAATTAAAATACTAAAAATCCTAGGAGATATGGAATTTCTAAGATTGAAACTATTCTATTTTTAAAAGAAAAAACAAAAATAATAAAAAACGCTAGATCGGCTAAGGCTACGTGGCATGCCGTCATTGGGCTAGGGGGTGTCCGACAGAAACTATAAGGCACTCGGCCGAGATCTAACTAAATCGTGCACGTACGTATAAATAAAAAGAAACCGGTCGGTCGGTTCGTTCTAACTGAAGAAAAACTGTAAATAAACAGATCTAAAAAAATAAAATCTACCCCTTCGCTACGATATAATCTACGGCGTACATACGCGATCGGACGGTGGAGAGTGGCGGCGGCTTACATCGAGGTGCTCGACGGTGGGGGCGGCTCGGGCGTGGTCGCCGGCGTGGCTTCAGTTGTTGGGGGTGACGGCGTGGGCTGGATGCGGCGGAGCGAGGCAGGGTCGGGGGTGGGGGCGGTGGCATTCGGAGACGACGGGAATTGGGGGGCGTCGAAGTGCACAACCCGACGCTCTGCTGCTCCGGTGGCGGACGACGATGCTCGATGCGGCGGCTCGGTGGTTTCTAGGCGCCCAAAGGTTGTCAGCGAGATGCGCAAGGGCGCGAGGTTCCGAAAGAACGGAGCGAGATGAGCTCGGGTGTGCTCACCAGCGGGGAATCCATCGATGAACGACGGCGATAGCACGAGATCGGGATGGCGAGGGGGACGGATGTGGGGGGTTTTTGTGAGGGTTTCGAAGGGGATCGAGAGAGGGCGACGAGGGGTTTATATAGGGCATGTTTCTTGGGCGAGGGGAAGACTCAGGGTAGGTTTTTAGCGAGGGGCACGGACGCGGCCGGCGCGAGCGCGTGTGAGATACGGGCACGGCAGTTGCGGGGTTTAGACGGGTGCGGGCCCCACTGTCAGCGGGCACGGGGAGAGTGCGAGCGGTCGGGCGACAGTTCTGCAGCCAGTTCGGCGCGGGGCAGGCCGCGACGATGTGGTAGTCTGCGGGGAGTGGGCCGGCTGGCCTCGCGCCGGCTAAGTTTTTTTTTTGTTTTGAATTTGACAGAAAAGAATAACAAGGAAATAGAGAAAAATAAAATAATTGTATATAGACAATATATATATATATATATAAATCAAAATGATCAGAATAAATCCTAAATGATGAACTATTTTTCACAGAAAAATACAAACTTTACAAAAATCATTTTTTTGAAAATTCCAAATAAAACCAAATTTGACTTTCAAATAATTTGGCATTTATTTCTTCTAACTTTTTTTTGGAGCGTCATGTCACCTCGTCTCATACTTTTTTATCAAAGTATTTTGTCAGGGATTTTTGAATAAAATTCAAATGCCATGTAAGAAATAAATTCAAATAAAATGTTTCAAATTCAAATGCCATTTTGAAAGTGGCCTTCTACTTCCCACTCTATTTCTAATACTTGAAGAAGTCATATTATCTTCGCTCATGAAAATCCTTGAGTGGCTTGAAGTTTGAAATATTTACAAATGGAATTCAAATCATTTTCAAACCCCTTGTCATTTCTTTAAATGGAAGAAGTCATTTTATCTTCACTCTAGGGTTTTGCATTTGAATTGAATTTGAATTCTTTGAAATCAAAATGCAAAGTGAAAGTCTGGGAAGGTCATTTCATTCCCTCCCATTCAACTTTCAAAAACTTTCAAATTTCACTCAGTTTCACACAATCATTCACACAGAAATCAAACAGACAAATCCTAATTATTTATTTAATATAACATTCCAAAATTTACAATTTTGGGATGTTACAAACTACCACCCTTAAAATGAATCTTGCCCTCGAGATTCGGAGAGGCTAGAAAGAAGGTTAGGTTTGGAGGGTCTTCTTGAAAATCCATTGATCGTCACAGGGATCTGGGGTGCTACCACCCTTAGAAGCATGGTTACGATTCCATCAAAACTCATGTTCTCCATACTTTGGTTTGGCAATGTCGGTCTTCTCATTTTTTGGGGATAACTCCTACTCTGGGGCTCTTTCGATAGAGGCATAACCTTTTCCTCAATTCTTATGTCCTTTCAACATGGTGAGGTTCTTCCGAGATTGGGTCTCCTTAGCCGACAGACCTATCGTCAATACTAAACAACTATCGAAATCTCATGGTGGTCAATCATTATTGGCTTCTCCTGCAGGAAATGGGTCTGGGTTGAATCTCACTGTATAACCTACGATTGGCAATGGTTGCCTGTACAGGGTTCCATCGTCCTGCCATTCTAAGGTTTTTGGCTTATCATGTCGACACTCTTCTAAGGTTTTCAAGGCTCTCTGATTTTCCATCAACATATGATAGTTCATGATAGAATTCTCTGGTATGGGGCCAATCCATCTTGTACTTGAACCATTACTACATACGCAGACAGTGAATCACGTATTCTAACACTTGGGCATCCTCACAAGCATTGCATAATTTCTCAGTTCGGACAAATCCATTGTTTCTGCAAGCTGAGCAAAACACCTATCGTGCTTCACAACTCTCGGGTTTTTGTATCCTCCTAAGAAACGTCTTCTGATCAAATCACATCTTCTTCAAAATTTCTTCCTTCAACAAAGTAGGGCTTGATCCTTTTCAACTCCTGGGCCTGGGGTTACGGGCCCACTTCAACACTTGTATAGCTTTAACTCTTACTTGGAGTTACATCTGTTCCATACTCCAACATTACACCACCTCTTATCCCAATAGTACTTCATTTCTTCATACCCTTGGGGTAACCAACATCTCAAAATAAAATTTAACTCATTTGGTCCAAACTCCACTTGGTGGAATACATTTTCCTTTCCATTGTATCGTGCTCTCACATAGAAATATCACCATTAAAATGAAAAGCACAAATCATCCATAGACCTTATTTCTTGTATCCTCGAAAATGGTCAAACTCTTTCTTCATAGAGTAACAAATCATACAATTTAACATATGAAATCATGGCATATAATTTTATTGCTTCATGAATTTATTACAATCTCTGAGATTTCCATTACACAATTCAACTCAATATCCTTATGAAAATAGAAGTGCTTCCTACTGCACTTATTACCAATATTAAAACTCTCAACTACTTAGCTCCAACTTTCATCTTGTCGGGACATTTAGTAGCATAATGTCCTGCTTCCTTGCAGCAAAAACAGATGACTTCCGACAAGTCTCGAGGGTTCTTGAGGATTGTGTCTGCTCCTTGGGCTCTTGGCTTCTTCTCTGGACATTTATCAGCATAATGGCCTAAATTCTTGCACCTGAAACAAGTGATATGACTAAGGTCTTTTTCTGCAAAAATTGGTTTGTTCTAGGGATGCCTTCATTTTCTCTTCCTAGATTTCTCTGTAATGATCATAGTTTCTATTTCCCGAGGGTCAAACTTCACTTCTGCTGTCGGGAAGTCTCCCAGATGCTCTTCTCTTTCCATTGTGCAATACTGGGAAAAATGTCATTCTTCTCCACATGAATAGCAAGCGTTGGAGTAAAATCTGACTAGTCCTTCTTCTTCAGGGTCTTCAACAACCTCCTTCATCACGGGTTCTTCTAGACTTTCCCTGAGGGTTTCTTTCTGCTGCTTGGTAATTTCTTGTATCTTGGAGTAAATTAAATGTGAGACTGGGCAGAGTAGTGCATAGTTCCTTCACATAGGAAACACGTAACCTGCCCAGTAGGGCATTCTTCGGCTGGGTGTTTTTCCTCACAATGAGGGCATCCACCCTTGTGTTCTTCCTAGGTGTGTTCTATTTCTCCGCAAATCTTGCGGGCACAAGGTTTCTTCATCGGGTTATCACAGTGCTTTCGGATGAGACGGGATCTTAACAGAGTCTTCTTGAATTCCTCCCAAGTTTTTGCTCCATTATATCATTGTATGGCTTGGTGCATTTTCCACCAAGTTGCAGCACTTTCTGTAAAGTACTGAAGAGCGTATTGAACCTCATACTTCCTTGAAATCAACTTTTTCCCGAAGTGATCCTTCATGTTTTTTTATCCATAGCTCTGCCTCCGGCTGAGTCAACGGTCCAGAGAATACCAGTCCTTCATTCATCATCTATTGGGTCCAAGGGTTTTCGGGTGAGATAAGAGAAAAAAATACCCATACAAACAATCAACAAGCAATTCCTAGCTCAGAGTTTCTACCATTTGTAATGGGCCGATTTTCTATGTTTTTGTTAGGACGTCTTCATTTCTTCAGGTCTTCAATGCTCGGAAGTTTCCAATTCCTGATGCTTCTCCCATATGAAGGCCTTCTATTGCTCTTCCGTAACTTATGTCTCTCGGGGTTGAAATAAATACAAACTTATGAATAACATTTATATCCAACCACTCAATAAACACAAAAGATCAATCATTTCAAGCATTCCATTGTTCAAACAATACTATAGCATGGCCACCCACATAAGTTGGTATGGTCAGATACTTAAATCGCAAAATGTTCATATTTTATTCTCTCATGGTGGGGCTACTACTAAGCTAACTTATCGGGGGCCCGATCCTTGTCTCCACTGGGCTTCTTCTGTGTGGACTTGATCTCCTCCAATTCTTCTGCTAGACTATCCCTGTCGACACAGAGTTTCTTGTGATGGCCTTGTATGTCCTGGAGTTGGTCTTCGAGCTTCTGAAGCTAACATCTTTGGCATGAGCCATGGTACTGCTGCCCTTCAGTTCCTGACGCATCTTCGAGATCTCGAGATTCTCCTCCTCCAGCTTGGTTACCTTTAGCCTCTGGGTCTCGACATCTTCTCGTAGTGCTTCATTGTCAAACAAGGCTTCCAGAAGGTCCATCTGAAGATTCTTGACGTATTGTTCCAGATCTTGGTTATACACCAACAGTGGGGAGAACTTTCATCTTCTATGAATCCGTCAGGGCAATAGTTGCTCCATCAACCTTCTGCCATCCTAGTTTTCCAAAGCAGTGTGGGTTTAGTGAAGCACGATGACGATAGCATAAGCGTGCAATAGCATCATGGACGGTAGTGTTTATGCCCATATCACAGTCACCATTTATCGTTCTAAAGCTGATATCTCCACTCTTGGGGTCTTCTTTGCATCCAAAAACTTGAGTCTTGATGATCCAGACTCCCTCTTAATTGTCTTGATCTCAGGTATTTGCAGCTTTAGCAGTCTGACTAGCTCCACAAGGAATGGGCCTCCAAGAACCTTCTCGTAGTGTTCTCTTTTGTTCAGAATGTAGCTCTCCATCTATGAAATAAGGAAGGTTTAGTAAAAGAATTCAAGAGTTACGAGAGCAGTATAAAACAAAAGTCGTTCCTATCGGGGTCTTCATATTACTAAGCCATTTTCTAGGGTCACATCCTACAGTCAACCTATGCTTTAATACCATCTCTGTAGCCACCCGACCTCAAATGGTCAAGCCTCTGTGTATTTGTGCCATCCCTGGATCAGTATGCTAGCACAGTACATCAATGTACATATCAAAGTGCAATCACATGTATAAATAACGTAATACTGCTATATACCTCATAAATCTCAGCGAAACAATCAAACATGTGTGGAGTCCCATCACCGCCATTGGCAGATTGAGTGTAGACCGTAACCCTACAACAAAACTCAGTCGTCGTAGAAAATCCTGCAATATGATATGTTGCAGCCGTGTAGGTCAGTACGTTGAATGTGCCGGCAAGATCACAATAAGAAAACAGATGATAAAACTATTCTATATGCAATATGGCTTTGTGGCTCTATGTCTGAGTTTTGTTTGCTAAAAGCTAGTTTTATTTTCCCTACATCAAAAGAATATGAAGAGTCTTTACTACAGAGTTATCTACTATGACAGGGTTCCACCAACCGATGTCTCATAGCCCAAATCATCACAAGTTGCCCACAATTAAGTTATCAGTCCTGTTTTGAGAGTTCCAAGATATTTCCAAGTCCAGAGGCTCAAATTGTCCATAATCGGGGACACGGCTAATTGATTAGGTTTTACCTCTCCAGAGTGTTGTGTACTTTACCCACAAGATTCGATCCCTCTTTTTTACATTCTCGCACTTCATGATGTTTGAGAACAAGATGATCGAAACATGGTCTTCCGAAGAGTTCCTCTGACCACTACCCAGTGCCCATCCAATCCCACCGTAGTTCTACATCTGCTGGCACTATCCCAGCCAGAGTCACAACTAAGGTCAACCAAGCCAGAGCCCATAGTGACTTGTGGCTGCATGGGTAAGCTTCCGGCATGAAGTATTCTTCCGTGTCTTAGAGTCTGGGTGAAGTAATACTTCCCCATCGTATATATAATTTTTGATTGTTTCATGCCAATATTCTACAACTTTCATATACTTTTGGTAACATTTTATATTATTTTTGGGACTAACATATTGATCTAGTGTCCAGTGCCAGTTCTATTTTGTTGCATGTTTTTTGTTTCGTAGAAAATCCATATCAAACAAAGTCCAAATGCGATAAAATTTTACGAAGAATTATTTTGGAATATATGTGATTGTTGGGAAGCGCTATCAACGTGAGATGATGCCCGAGGGGCCCACAAGCTCAAGGGGCGCCCCCTACCCCGGGCGCTCCTGGCAAGCTTATGGCCACCCTGTAGGTCGGTTGGAGGTGTCCTTCGGCCGCAAGAAAGATAATATCTGGAAGAAAATAGTGTTAAAATTTCAGACCAATCGGAGTTATGGATCTCCGGGAATATAAGAAACGATGAAGGGCCAGAAAAAAGGTCATAGAAACAGAAGGAAACAGAGAGAGAGATACAATCTTAGAGGGGCTCCTGTCCCTCCGGGCACCATGGAGGCCAAGGACCAGAGGGAGAATCTCTCGCCATCTATGGGGGAGGCCATGGAGGAGGAAGCACAAGGGGAAGACTCTCCCCCCTCTCTCTCGATGGCGTCGGAGTGCTACTGGAGGGAACCATCGCTGCGGTGATCGTCTTCATCAACATCACTGTCTTCATTACCTTCCTCATCTCTTTTCAGCGGTCCACTCTCCCGCACCCCGCTGTAATCCCCTACTTGAACATGGTGCTTTATGCCACATATTATTATCCAATGATGTGTTACCATCATATGATGTTTGAGTAGATTTCTTTTGTTCTTTGGGTTGATTGATGATTTTGATTGGTTTGAGTTGTATGTTTCATATTGGTGCTGTCTGATACGTCTCCAACGTATCTATAATTTATGAAGTATTCATGCTATTATATTATCATTCTTGGATGTTTTACCATCATTTTATAGCAACTTTATATCATTTTTTTGGACTAACCTATTGACATAGTGCCCAGTGCCAGTTGCTATTTTTTGCTTGTTTTTTACATCGCAGAAAATCAATACCAAACGGAGTCCAAACGTAGCGAAACTTTTTGGAGAATTTTTATGGACCATAAGACACAACTTGGGCCAAAGAGGTACCAGAGGGGTGCCCCGAGGGGGGCACAACCCACCTGGGTGCGCTTGGGGGCCCAGGCGCGCCCTGGTGGGTTGTGCCCACCTCGGTGGCCTCCCGCACCGCTTCTTCGCCCTATAAATTGCCAAATATTCCAAAAACTCTCGGGGTAACCCTAGATCAGAAGTTTCGCCGCCGCAAGCCTCTGTAGCCACAAAAAACCAAGCTAGACCCTATTCTCGCACCCTGCCGGAGGGGGAAATCATCACCGGTGGCCATCTTCATCATCCCGGCGGCCACCATGATGAGGAGGGAGTAGTCCACCCTCGGGGCTGAGGGTTTGTACCAGTAGCTATGTGTTTAATCTCTCTCTCTCTCTCTCTCTCTCTCATGTTCTTGAGATGTCACGATCTTGATGTATCGCGGGCTTTGTTAATATAGTTGGATCATATGGTGTTTTCCCTTGTTTATCTTGCTGTGAATTGAGTTTTCCCTTTGAGATTTCGTTTTATCGGATTGAATACTTATATGGATTTGAGAACACTTGATGTATATCTTGCTACGTATACCTGTGGTGACAATGGGGTATCATATTGATTCACTTGATATGTGTTTTGGCACTCAACTCGCGGATTCCCAAGGTGACATTGGGGTAATCTATGCATCAGGGTTGATGCATGTTCTCATCTTTGTTTCTCCGGTAGAAATCTTGGGGCACTCTTTGAGGTTCTTTGTGTTGGATTGAGTATTATGAATTTGAAATTGTTTGATGCATATCGCATACTCAACTCACGGATACTCGCGGTGACATTGGAGTATCTAGGTGACAATAGAGTTGGTTGATGTGTATCATATGGTGTTATTTTAGTATGAACTCTTGGTTAGATCGATCGGAAAGAATAGCTTGGTGTTATTTTAGTACGAACTCTAGGATAGATTGATCGGAAAGAATAGCTTGGAGGTGGTTTCGTACCCTACAAACAATTTGTTCTTATGTTCTCCGCTAGATAGGAACTTTGGAGTGATTCTTCATCGCACGTTGAGGGATGGTTATATGATCCAATTATATTAGCATTGTTGAGAGATTGCACTAGAGAAAGTACGGACCGTAGGCCTCATTTTCAAGCATTGGAATACCTTTTGTGCTCTGTTTTATCAATTGCTACCTTGCTTTTTTTATTGTTCCTATTATAAAAAACAATATCTACTATCATTACTACACTTGTATCACCACCTGTTCACCGAACTAGTGCACCTATACAATTTACCATTGTATTTGGTGTGTTGGGGACACAAGAGACTCTTTGTTATTTGGTTGCAGGGTTGTTTGAGAGAGACCATCTTCATCCTACGCCTCCCACGGATTGATAAACCTTAGGTCATCCACTTGAGGGAAAATTGCTACTGTCCTACAAAACTCTGCACTTGGAGGCCCAACACGAGTCTACAAGAATAAAGTTGCGTAGTAGACATCAAGCTCTTTTCTGGCGCCGTCGCCGGGGAGGTGAGCGCTTGAAGGTATATCTTTAGATCTTGCAATTGAATCTTTTAGTTCTTTGTTTTATCACTAGTTTGGTTTATAAACGAAAACTACAAAAAAATGGAATTGAGGTGGCCTCATATTATTCATCTTTATAATGTCTTTCTTGAAAATGATGGAAAGGAAAATTGTGCGTAATTGATAGAAGATGAACTCAATAAAATGTTTGGCATGAATGATGAGCATGATTGCAATGTTGTTAGTATGAATTCTTTGAATATCCAAAATTCTAATGATGACTGCACAAGTCATGACAAAAATGTTTCTTATAAGCATGTCAATTTTTGTGGAGTGGAAAGACTTTGTGAAGACTTGCCTTATAGGGAAGATAGATTTTGTAAGAAGCATAATGTGATGCCCCTGACTCAATCGTGCACTAATCATACACGCAAACATGCATGATCAAGCACAGGGACTCATAGGAAGATATCACAACACAACTCTAACACAAATAAACGGAGATCCACAATATCACAGACCAGGGATCACAAGGATCCGAATACATAAGTCAGTCACACAAATAATATCTGGGTACAGACATAGTTAGACAAGTTTTGCCTTAAGAAGGCTAACACAAACAATGACTCTAGATCGAAAGGCGTAGGCCTCCTGCCTGGGAGCCTCCGATCCTACTCCTGGTCGGCTGGCATGATCCAGTAGTACGTGCCGTCTGGGCCCTCCTGGTAGTAAGCTCCTGTGGAGGCATCTGGCTCCGGGGCTCCATCGTCTGATGTATCATCAAAGTGGGGTATGGGTAAAAGAAGTAACAAAGTAACCATGAGTACTCATCCGAAGTACTCAGCAAGCAAGGATCTACACTACATATGCAACATTATCAAAGAGGAAAGGTTGTATATGTGGACAGGGCTGCAGAAATGCCAGAATAGAGAGAAGGCCTAGTCCTATCGAAGACTAGCATCTTCAAACAACTTCACGAGACACTATCTTGCAGCAATAGAAGAGAGTATAATAGCATTTTATTAATCAAACATGTTGAAGCAAGCCTAGAGATCCTTCCTCGACTCCCTGCGAGAAAGCGATCTCGAAGCTTCAATTAAGTAACAAGTATCTAGTTCAAGTAGTACATCGGGATACACAAACTGAGCGTCCTTTACCGTAGGACCGGCTATCGATAGATTATTCATCCCTGCAGGGGTGCACTACTGTTACCCAACACGCTCGATCACCTCTGGCCGGACACACTTGCTGGGTAACGCCCGGCCTCGGGAGATCAACACGAAGCAGCGCCTTACCTAGGCTCAACAGAGAGGTCAGCACGCCGGACTAACCTATGCACCCAAAGGTCTTGGGCCATCGCCTTGGGCACCCTGCGTGTTGCATGGCTGGCCGGGGTGTAGGCGCGACACTGAACTCGTCAGTAAAGTATCCAGCCCATTCCCGGCGATCAGCCCGCATGGTGAACTGTGACGTCTGATGAGCTTTCGGGAGAAACATACATCGCAGAGGGCCCCATAACCATTATCCCGCGTGGTGGTAGTGTGTAAAGGGCACGACGACCCACTCACATCACACACCCAAATCCAATAGGCTCATTTAGTAACACGCGGAGACTATCAGAGTCTTTGATGCTCCGCCACAATATCACACTCGAGTGCCCTTCCGGCACACCCGACATTATAGATCCCCTGCGGGTACCCATCAGGCTCGACCCGCCTGTAACAAAGGTCACGTGTGGTCATATCATCAAGGGGGAAAACCCCGAGGAATCACCCTTGGTGGATTCCACTCGATGAAATAATCAGGGTGAACGTATGAGGCATCACCCTCGAGGTTCACACTGAGGGGTTGCACGCAGAGTTGTATCGGAAGTGGAGAAGGAAGAATCACCCTCGATGACCATGACCGAACCGCTACACTACAGAGTATTCATCAGGAGTGCGTTACGAGGTATCACCCTCGGCACTCGAGAGTAACTATGCAGAGTCGTACAACTAAGGGGGGTGAGGTGATGTGTCGGTCTCTGGTCGACAATCACATTGATCGAGTCGTCGATGATCAAGCAGGGGCAACAAGGTTAAGGTGGTGGGGGTCACTGATGTTTCACTACCAACCTACACTAAACAGTTTAACATAGGCAGGTAAGGTAACAATAACTGGTTACAAAAGCAGGCTATGCATCAGAATAGGAGCAAACATTAACAGTAGCAAAATCTAATGCAAGCATGAGAGATGGAATGGGCGATATCTGGATGCTCAAGGGGGGGGGCTTGCCTAGTTGCTCTGGCAAGAAAGAGGGGTCGTCAACGGGCTGCTTGTCTGTAGCGTAGTCGTACCCAGCTGCAACATCATCGGTCTCGGCGTCTATCGAGAGAGAAGGAGGGGGATAGAAACAATAATTCCACGGCAAAAATGCAAACAATATGTATGACATGCCTAAATGCTATGCAGAGGTGTTCTACTGCCTAACTAAATGAGTTAGTTAATTTAGGAATTTATCCGGATGTATTTAATTAAAGTTGGGCACTATTCATTTATTGAAATCAGTCTAAAAGTTCCATGTTCATCTAGCTAGGGGCATCTGACAGGAATACGGAGGGCGTATTCAAATTCGTATCAAAATTCTGAGCAACTTTCATATATAAATTATTTTCATCGGAGTTACAGATTGTTTTATATGATTTTCTGAATTTATTTAATCCATTTAATCCAACATTATCCAGAATAGTAAATTATGATGTCAGCATGACATCACCATGACGTCAGCAGGTCAAACCCGGCTGACCAGGGTCAAACCTGACAGGTGGGTCCAGTGGGACCCACATGTCAGTGACAGAGCTAATTAAACAGAGTTATATTAAACTAAATAGGATTAATTAGCGTGTGGGGCCTACTATCAGTGTCTGTTAATTTAACTAATTAACTAATTAGGTTAATTTACTAATTATCTATTTATTTTAAATAGCTAATGGAGTGGGGCCCGCTTGTCATAGACACAGGGGCGGCCACGTCAGTGCTGACCGAGGTCAACGGGGCCCAGTGGCAATGGCACAGGGACGGGCCCCAGCTGGCCACATCGGCGCCGGCCGGAGACGCGCCGGAGTTGGCTCCGGCGATCCAAACGTGACGGCGCGGCTCGGGAGGTGTTCGGGTTTTGTCCACAGGGGGTCTAAGGGGCTGGGGTTGGGCGCATTCGACGCATCTCAGCATCGCGCGTCGAATGGCGGCGGTGCGAGGTGCTGGGACGGCCGGAGTCGAGCGGCATGAGCTCACCGGTGGCGAGGTGATTCGGGCGTGCGACGGAATCGGGGCTACGGTGGGCAAATGAACGAGGCGAGACGCTGGGGTGGCTCTACGCGGCACAGCGAGCAGGACGGACAGTAGCAGGGCACCAAATGGTCGCCGGTCGGTCGCCGGCAATGAGGTCCGCGGCGGTGATCTCGGGTACCTCCAATGCGGTTGCTACGGCAACAGGATCAAGCAGAAAAGGGAGGGGGAGAGCGGCGACTGCTCACCGGGCCCTGTAGGTGTGCGAAAGCGGGCTCGGGGAGGGCTCGAGGCGGTGAATCGACGGTGGCGTGCGGCGGCGATCCGAGGAGGAAGAAGAGCTCGGGGAGGCGCTGCGGTGGCTCCGGGCTTCGGTTCGTTGGCGTGGTCGAAGCAGGCAATGTTGGCGAGCACGGTGGGCACGTCCGCAAGGCGGGGCAGTTACGGTGGCCGCGCAACTCAGCCGCGGCCGTCCATGGCGGCATCGGGTGAGGTGGGAGAGAGCGAGGGAGAATGGGGAGAGGTGCTAGGGTTCGTCCGTGGGGTCGAGGGGGGCTCCTTGTAGGCGTCCGCGGCGGCAGCAGCGTGCGGTGTGCGGCAGAGGCGACAGCGAGCGCGCATGAACATCGCGAGGTGAGTGGCGAGGCCAGATGGGTTGGGCCGGGCACTGTGGACTTAGGTCCAGTGCCCCAGGGCCTTTTCTTTTTCTTTTCTTCTTTTCTCTTTTCTGTTTTCTTTTCTTTCTGTTTTGTAAATTGCTTGGGCACCAAATGAATTTTGTAAAAAGTGTGACCTAGTTCATAAATCGCAGTGCATTATATCCTAACACCAAAAACTAGTTTGGGCAAAACATAATTTCATATTTAATTTAGATTAAATAAAAGGTTATTATAGGTGGTTGTTTGCTACTGTTTGAGGTTGTTAGAGCCACTTATCCAATTCCAATAATGTTGGTTACAATTTTAGAACTATCTCTGGATTATCTGTTATTTAATGAACATTTTAGTTTCTGTTTTGAACAACTTTTATTTTCACTTTAATTTAATCTGAAGTTTGAATTAGGAGTTGAAATGCAATATGATGCAAATGATGGTTGCACTGTTAATCTAGCTGACTTGTCATTATCAAAAGTGATCACTTTGGCTAAATGACATGGGGTGTTACAATTCTCCTCATCTAAAAAGAATTCTCATCCCGAGAATTAAGAGGAAGACTGGAAGAAAGCGGGGTATTCTTCACGAAGACGATCCTCGCGTTCCAAAGTGGCTTCATCTTCAGAATGATTCGACCACTGAACTTTGAGGAATTTGATTGACTTTTGACGAGTCCGGCGTTCATCTTGCTCAAGAATACAGATGGGATATTCTGGATAAGACAGATCTTCCCGCAATTCAAGCATTTCATAATCCACAACTCGAATAGGATCTTTGAAGCAGCGACGAAGTTGGGATACATGAAAGACATCATGCACTTGAGAAAGATTTGGCGGCAATTGCAACTGATATGCCACTTCTCCTCGATGGGCAAGAATACGGAACGGGCCAATGTAGCGAGGAGCTAACTTGCCTTTGATTCTGAATCGATGAGTGCCTTTCAACGGAGTGACGCGGAGGTAAGAATGCTCGCCAGGCTGATAAACCATTTCCTGGTGCTTTCGGTCATAGTTGCTCTTCTAACGAGACTTAGCAGTTTTCAGATGTTCACGGACTATGCGGGCTTGTTCTTCAGGTTGCTGAACAATGTCCGGTCAGACGAGTGAGCGTTCCCCAGTTTCTGACCAATTCAGAGGGGTTCGACACTTAGGACCGTATAGAACTTCAAACGGTGCCATCTTCAGACTAGCTTGATAGCTATTGTTGTAAGAGATTTCGGCATACGGGAGAGATTCCTCCCATTTCTTACTGAAGGAGATGACGCAAGCTCGAAGCATATCTTCGAGCACTTGATTAACCCGTTCGACTAGACCCTGTGACTGAGGGTGAAAAGCGGTACTGAACGACAGGTGAGTTCCCATAGCTTCTTGGAAACTTGCCCAGAATCTTGAGGTAAAGAGACTGCCATGATCCGAACTGATCTCCAAGGGAACACCGTGGAGTGACACAATTCCGAAAACATACAAGTCTGCTAACTGACTAGCAGTGATTGTCTCCTTGACTGGCAGAAAGTGAGCAACCTTTGAGAATCGGTCAATGATGACAAAAATAGCATCATGACCCTTCTGAAATCTGGGGAAACCAGTAATGAAATCCATTTGGACCTTGTCCCATTTCCATTCAGGAATTTCAAGGGGTTGCAGAGTTCCAGCAGGCCTTTGATGTTCTGCTTTAATGCGGCGGCAAACGTCACACTCAGAAACATAACGAGCAATGTCTCGCTTCATATTGGGCCACCAGTATCTCTGACAAATGTCACGGTACATCTTTGTGCTACCAGGATGAATGGACAGAGGAGTGTCATGAGCTTCTTTCATAACGTGTTCCCTCTCATCCTTGAACTTGGGTACGAAGAGACGGTGCTGGAAAAATAGGATCCCATCCTTATCAAGATGAAATTCCGACGGCTTTCCTTTTTCGAGGTATCGCTTAATCCTTTCAACTTCAGAGTCATACCGTTGCATAGTCTTAATGCTGTGTTCTAAATCTGGTTCGACAACCAGGGTATTGAGATAACCTTGTGGAAAAATATGGAGGTTCAATTTGCGAAGTTCTTCATAAAGGAGAGGTTGTGCTTCCTGAACCATAAGATTGTTGTAATAAGCCTTGCGACTCAAATCATCGGCCATTACATTAGCCTTGCCAGGGGTATATGAGATATTCATATCATAATCGGCAATTGTCTCGAGCCATCTTTGTTGACGAAGGTTCAGATCTGGTTGAGTATATGGGTACTTCAAATTCTGATGATCCGTGTATATCTCGCAACGGTTACCGAGAAGATAATGTCGCAATAGCTTCAGGGCAAAAATAACCGCAGAGAGTTCAAGATCATGCACTGGATAATTTTCTTCATGAGGACGCAATTGTCGAGAGGCATAAGCAATCACTTTGCGCTCTTGCATTAGGACACAGCCTAATCCTTGACGAAATGCATCACAGTATATCACAAAATCCTTTTGGGAATCCGGGGGTGCTAGCACTGGGGCAGATGTCAACTTATCTTTTAGCGTCTGAAAGCTTTCTTGACATTTTTCTGTCCACTCAAATTTAACACCTTTGTGGAGCAGATCAGTAAGTGGCTTTGCAATCTTGGAAAAGTTCTCAACGAATCGACGACAATAACTAGCGAGTCTGAGAAAACTTCTGACTTGCTTGACATTCTTCGAGGGAGTCCAATCAAGAATTGCCTGAACTCATTCAGGGTTAACAGCAATGCCATTCTTGGAAATCACATGACCAAGGTAGGTCACCTCAGATAACCAGAACTCACACTTGGAGAATTTAGCATACAACTGATGTTCTCGTAGCTTCTCCAATACAAGCCAAAGATGTTCAGCATGTTCTTCTTCATTCTTGGAATATATAAGGATATCATCTAAATAAACCACGATGAATTTGTCGAGGTAATCCATGAAGATATAGTTCATCAACCGGGAGAAGGTTGCTAGAGCATTTGTTAAGCCAAATGACATGACGGTGTACTAATAAGAGCCATATCGAGTAACAAAGGCAGTCTTCGGAATATCCTCTTCGCGAACACGGATCTGATGATAACCCAACCTCAAGTCGAGTTTCGAGAAGACAGAGGATCCAGCAAGCTGATCATAAAGATCATTGATCCGGGGGAGTGGGTATTTTTTCTGGATTGTGGCTTGGTTAATGGGCCGGTAATCCTGAACCAATCGGTTAGTTCCATCCTTCTTCCTAACGAAGAGTGAAGGTGCTCCCCAAGTAGAGGAACTGGGCGAATGAAACCTTTCTTAAGTGACTTGTCGATTTCTTCCTTAAGCTCGAGAAGGTGGTGCGGAGGCATCTTATAAGGACGCTTCGCAATAGGGATCGTGCGAGGCTTCAAGTCAATGACAAACTCGACAGCTCTAACCGGGGTTATTCTTGGAAGTTCTTCCAGAAAGACGTCCGAAAAATCTCGAACGACAGGAATGTTCTTGATTCCTTCCAGAGGTGAGGCGTTCAAAGCATTCAGAGCATATATCTGAGCTTTAGCATCTCGAGTAATTCGGGCGGTGTAGTTCACTATCTCATCGGAGGGGTGAAGAAGTTGGACAACTTTTGTGGCACAATTGATCGAAGCTATATGAGCTTTCAACCAATCCATTCCGAGGATGAGGTCTATGGTAGAAGACTTTAGGATAATGGGCGAAACAAGGAATTCCAATCCTTTAATTTCAACGGGAACATTGTGTACCATCATAGTGGTTTGACACTGGCCTCCAGGGGTGCGGATAACTACTGGCAGATTCATCTTTTGAAATGCAATGTCATGCGATAATGCAAATGCTTCTGACATGAATGAATGTGATGCTCCTGAATCAAATAATACAAAAGCGGGTACTGAGTTAACGAAAAGGGTGCCCATCACAGTAGCAGGTTGATCCTGGACTTCTTCAATATCAATGTTGTAAGCGTGTCCACGACCATGTGCAGCAGACCCAGTATTATAGTTGCGGGCCTGATCGTTGCCACGACCATTGCCACGGCCAGTACGAGGAAAAGCCAACTGATTCTGAGTCTGGCGGCAGTCTTTAGCAAGGTGACCTGGTTTGCGGCACTTAAAGCACAGACCATCTTTAGGAGAAGAGGAGCATTGTGTTGAATACCTTGAGCTCTTGGCTGCCTCGGTGGTGGAGGAGGCAGACGTGGTGCAGCATTGTTGTTCTTTGGCGCAGGGGCATTTGGACGGAACACGTTGTTGGGAATCCAGACTCGACGCTTCTGTGCTGAGCCCGAAGATGAGCCAGTATCACGATAGCGCTTCGGCGAGTCCTTGTGCTTCATCTGAGCGGTCTCAACCAGAATAGCCTTGTTCACAAGAGTTGAAAAGTCGTTGAAGTCTTAAGCAGCAAGGGCAAGCTCGAGGTCTGGGTGTAGTCCACTACGAAACTTCTCTTGTCTATGGGCATCCGTGGCGATGTCTTCTTCAGCATAGCGGGACAGGTCAAGGAATTCCCGTTGATAAGCTTCGACAGTCTTGTTGCCCAGAGTGACGTTGCGGAACTGGGTCTTCATCCATTCCATAATTCCCTGAGGAATATAACGGGCACGGAAAGCAGCCTGGAACTCATACCAGGTAACGACTGTTCCAATAGGTAGTGTACGCTTGTGGGTGTCCCACCATTGAGCAGCGGGACCCTTTAGGAAAATGGCCGCGAAGGTGACGAAGTTGGCAGGGGCGACATTAGCAGACTCCATCTCGTGAGTGATGTCGCGGAGCCAGTCATCAGCATCCAGTGGCTTGTCAGAGTTGCAGAACTGAGTGGGGTTGAGTCGCATAAACTCTGTCAAAGTTATTGAAGGAGGGTTCTGGTTCTGGTTGTTCTGATGCGGAAACTGAGCCATAATCCTAGTCATGAACTGGCGGTTGAGCTCAAATTGTTGCATCATGGCTGCCATATAGTCTGGCAGTGGTGGGCGTTCAGGGGCACGACCACGACCACCTGGTCTAACCATCCAGCTAAGTATCAACAGGGGGCAGTTTAGTAAAAGCAATTGCGAGTGTTTAGCGACAAGCATGATGTAACTCGACAACAATTTAAGCAGTGTAACAGATACATAACAGTAGTCAATTAAGACATACAGATCCATACACAGAGTCGGGTACATGCGGACAGCATAACGGCGCAAATTTAGAACTAGAAATACTAGGCGGCGCGCAGGCACGCGGTAAGGAAGTACACAACGAGACATAGCAAAGGCTACATCAATGTCGGAGAAAACCACTGGAACGGGGTAACTGCGAGTGCGGATGACGAATGGCCGTCGCTGAAGGATCCTGCGCTCAATGTGCACTCTGATGCAGAACCCGGTCTCGAGCTGTAAGAAGAGGTCCACGTGTAGGTGTGTGACCTCCAACAGCAGGCCAATGAATACCAGCATGCATCTGAGTCCTGCATGGGTAAAGGATGTGCTCCGGATGTATCCCTGCACGAATAGCGGGTAGTAACTGCATCATAGCATCGTAGAGACGTGCTCGAGTGGCAACCAACTCGACGGCAAGAGCCCGAATAGTGCGATCCAGAGCCTGAGTGCACTGAATCAGAACGTGCGGGTCATAGCAATGAGGCTCGTACGGGGCACAGATAGCTGTGTAGTATCCAGTAGCATCTCCAGCAGGGGCATATGGAATATATCAGAACTCAGAGTCATCCAAGATACTGCTGAACTCTCCTCGGAGACGTGCGACAGTAGAGTAGGCGGCATCATGGATTGCCATCTCAATCGTCACGCCGATGCCATGGAAAAGGTGCAGCTCAGTGTCTGAGTCATCTTGTTGATCATAGATACGGACATCAGTATGATACTGCTCCTGGTTGAACTCGTGGCAATCCTCGTAGACCATGTACTCGGGGTACCAGCGGTAGCCAAGTCTGGTCAGGAGGGCGATCAGGACAGCTGGAAAACCAGGGGCATCACGAGTCCAAGTGCGAAGCACAAGCTATGTCGTAGGATGTGGTGGAAACAAACGATCCATCTGAAACAAAGGAAATTCAGGTTTGTCTAACGACAATGAGAAGTTTAACACAACACGGAGAGAAAGGTTAAACAAAACAATGGAAAGGAAAATGATTATCAGACTAATCAGATCAATGACAAGGAAATCGCACAGATATCCATCTCTCCGGGTAGACGGGATTTACGAGATCCTAATTGTCGGTGTTAGTAAATTCATTTAACCCGAATAGAAGAGAGATCAGAGTCCTAGAGTATAGACGAAAAATAAAATATCCTAATACCACCCAGTTGGTGACGTGGGCCCGTAAGCCACACAGCCATGTTAGTAAATTAGTTTTTTGATGTCTAGACTCAACTTCGACCGAGGAATTGGAAGGGAGCTTCCTACAGGCAGTCGGCTCTGATACCAACTTGTCATGCCCCTGACTCAATCGTGCACTAATCATACAAGCAAACATGCACGATCAAGCACAGGGACTCATGGGAAGATACCACAACACAACTCTAACACAAATAAACGAAGATCCACAATATTATAGACCAGGGATCACAAGGATCCGAATACATAAGTCAGTCACACAAATAATATCTGGGTACAAACATAGTTAGACAAGTTTTGCCTTAAGAAGGCTAACACAAACAATGACTCTAGATCGAAAGGAGTAGGCCTCCTGCCTGGGAGCCTCCGATCCTACTCCTGGTCGGCTGGCTCGATCCAGTAGTACGTGCCGTCTGGGCCCTCCTGGTAGTAAGCTCCTGTGGAGGCATCTGGCTCCGGGGCTCCATCGTCTGATGTATCATCAAAGTGGGGTATGGGGAAAAGAAGTAACAAAGCAACCATGAGTACTCATCCGAAGTACTCAGCAAGCAAGAATCTACACTACATATGCAACATTATCAAAGAGGAAAGGTTGTATATGTGGACAGGGCTGCAGAAATGCCAGAATAGAGAGAAGGCCTAGTCCTATCGAAGACTAGCATCTTCAAACATCTTCACAAGCCACCATCTTGCAGCAATAGAAGAGAGTAGAATAGCATTTTATTAAGCAAACATGTTGAAGCAAGCCTAGAGATCCTTCCTCGACTCCCTGCGAGAAAGCGATCCCGAAGCTTCAATTAAGTAACAAGTATCCAGTTCAAGTAGTAGATTGGGATACACAAACTGAGCGTCCTTTACCGTAGCACCGGCTATCGATAGATTATTCATCCCTGCAGGGGTGCACTACTGTTACCCAACATGCTTGATCACCTCTGACCGGACACACTTGCTGGGTAATGCCCGGCCTCGGGAGATCAACACGAAGCAGCGCCCTACCTAGGCTCAGCAGAGAGGTCAGCACGCCGGACTAACCTATGCACCCAGAGGTCTTGGGCCATCGCCCTGGGCACCCTGCGTGTTGCGTGGCTAGCCGGGGTGCAGGCGCGACACTGAACTCGTTAGTGAAGTATCCAGCCCATTCCCGATGATCAGCCCACACGGTGAACTGTGACGTCTGATGAGCTTTCGGGAGAAACGTACATCGCAGAGGGCCCCATAACCATTATCCCGCATGGTGGTAGTGCGTAAAGGGCACGACGACCCACTCAGATCACACACCCAAATCCAATAGTCTCATTTAGTAACACGCGGAGACAATCAGAGTCTCTGATGCTCCCCCACAATATCACACTCGAGTGCCCTTCCGGCACACCCGACATCATAGATCCCCTGCGGGTGCCCATTAGGGTCGACCCGCCCATAACAAAGGTCACGTGTGGTCATATCATCAAGGGGGAAAGCCCCGAGGAATCACCCTCAGTGGATTCCACTCGATGAAATCATCAGGGTGAACGTATGAGGCATCACCCTCGAGGTTCACACTAAGGGGTTGCACGACAGAGTCGTATCGGAAGTGGAGAAGGAGGAATCACCCTCGATGACCACGACCGAACCGCTACACTGCAGAGTATTCATCAGGAGTGCGTTACGAGGTATCACCCTCGGCACTCGAGAGTAACTATGCAGAGTCATACAACTAAGGGGGGTGAGGTGATGTGTCGGTCTCTGGTCGACGATCACATTGATTGAGTCGTCGATGATCAAGCAGGGGTAACAAGGTTAAGGTGGTGGGGGTCACTGATGGTTCACTACCAACCTATACTAAATAGTTTAACATAGGCAGGTAAGGAAACAATAACAGGTTACAAAAGCAAGCTATGCATCAGAATAGGAGCAAACATTAACAGTAGCAAAATCTAATGCAAGCAGGAGAAATGGAATGGGCGATATCTGGATGCTCAAGGGGGGGAGGGGGGCTTGCCTAGTTGCTCTGGCAAGAAAGAGGGGTCGTCAACGGGCTGCTCGTCTGTAGCGTAGTCATACCCAGCTGCAACATCGTCGGTCTCGGCGTCTATCGAGGGAGAAGGAGGGGGATAAAAACAATAAATTCATGGCAAAAATGCAAACAATATGTATGACATGCCTAAATGCTATGCAGAGGTGTTCTACTGCCTAACTAAATGAGTTACTTAATTTAGGAATTTATCCGGATTTATTTAATTAAAGTTGGGCACTATTCATTTATTGAAATCAGTCTAAAAGTTCCATGTTCATCTAGCTAGGGGTATCTGACAGGAATACGGAGGGCGTATTCAGATTCGTATCAAAATTCTGAGCAACTTTCATATATAAATTATTTTCATCGGAGTTACAGATTATTTTATATGATTTACTAAAGTTTTAATTATTTTCTGAATTTATTTAATCCATTTAATCCAACATTATCCAGAATAGTAAATGATGATGTCAGCATGACATCACCATGACATCAGCAGGTCAAACCCGGCTGACCAGGATCAAACCTGACAGGTGGGTCCAGTGGGACCCACATGTCAGTGACAGAGCTAATTAAACAGAGTTATATTAAACTAAATATGATTAATTAGCGTGTGGGGCCTACTGTCAGTGTTTGTTAATTTAACTAATTAGGTTAATTAACTAATTATTTATTTATTTTAAACAGCTAATGGAGTGGGGCCCGCATGTCATAGACACAGGGGCGGCCATGTCAGCGCTGACCGAGGTCAACGGGGCCCAGTGGGGCCCAGTGGCAATGGCACAGGGGCGGGCCCCAGCTGGCCACATCAGCGCCGGCCGGAGACGCGTCGGAGTTGGCTCCGGCGAGCGAAACACGGCGGCGCGGCTCGAGAGGTGTTCGAGTTTCGTCCACAGGGGGTCTAAGGGGCTGGGGTTGGGCGCGTTCGACGCAGCTCGGCGTCGCGCGTCGAATGGCGGCGGTGCGAGGTGCTGGGACGGCTGGAGTCGAGCGGCATGAGCTCATCGGCAGCGAGGTGATTCGAGCGTGCGACGGAATCAGGGCTACGGTGTGCAAATGAACGAGGCGAGACGCTGGGGTGGCTCTACGCGGCACAGCGAGCAGGACGGACAGCAGCAGGGGACCAAATGGTTGCCGGACAGTCGCCAGCGACGAGGTCCGCGGCGGTGAGCTCGGGTACCTCCAATGCGGTTGCTACGGCGACGGGATCGAGCAGAAAAGGGAGGGGGAGAGCGGCGACTGCTCACCGGGCCCTGTAGGTGTGCGAAAGCGGGCTCAGGGAGGGCTCGAGGCGGTGGAACAACGGCGGCGTGCGGCGGCAATCCGAGGAGGAAGAAGAGCTCGGGGAGGCGCTGCGGTGGATCCGGGCATCGGTTCGTTAGCATGGTCGAAGCAGGCGACGACGGCGAGCATGGTGGGCACGCGCGAGGCGGGGCGGTGACGGTGGCCGCGCAGCTCAGCCGCGGCCGTCCATGGCAGCGTCGGGTGAGGGGTGAGAGAGCAAGGGAGAAAGGGGAGAGGTGCTAGGGTTCGTCCGCGGGGTCGAGGGGGGCTCCTTGTAGGTGTCCGCGGCGGCAGCAGCGTGCGTTGTCGAGCAGGGGTGAGGGGGGTCCGGTGCGCGGCGTGTGGTAGAGGCGACAACGAGCGCGCGTGAACAGCGCGAGGTGGGAGGCGAGACCAGATGGGCTAGGCCGGGCACTGTGGACTTAGGTCCAGTGCCCCGGGGCCTTTTCTTTTTCTTTTCTGTTTTCTTTTCTTTCTGTTTTGTAAATTGCTTGGGCACCAAATGAATTTTGTAAAAAGTGTGACCTAGTTCATAAATCACAGTGCATTATATCCTAACACCAAAAACTAGTTTGGGCAAAACATAATTTCATATTTAATTTAGATTAAATAAAAGGTTATTATAGGTGGCTGTTTGCTACTGTTTGAGGTTGTTAGAGCCACTTATCCAATTCAAATAATGTTGGTTACAATTTTAGAACTGTCTCTGGAATATCTGTTATTTAATGAACATTTTAGTTTCTATTTTGAACAACTTTTATTTTCACTTTAATTTAATCTGAAGTTTGAATTAGGAGTTGAAATGCAATATGATGCAAGTGATGATTATGCACTGTTAATCTAGCTGACTTGTCATTATCAAAAGTGATCAATGTGGCTAAATGACATGGGATGTTACACATAAACATGATAGAACTAATTTTTTGCTCAAAGTGATAGATGAATTTGCTTCAAAATTATGTTCTCTTTGTCCTATTACTTGTGAACTTTGCAATAAGGTTGGTCATCTTAATTTCCAATGCAAACTTTTTCATGATCGAATCATGGCCAATAATGATTTGACCACCCTTGAACTTTATAATGAGCTTTGTCTATTTTTGGGGAGTGAAGAATTGACACATAAAAATAGTTGGTTTGAAGTATTCATTCTCACGGACGACATTGAAACTAATCTAAAAAATATCTATATGTTTTGCATGGTAAATTGCAATGAGAATGCTTATATTGCCAACTATAGAAATATGGGAGAACCAATAGAATATTAAGGGAATACTAATGAAAGGGTAAATATTTCCACTTTCCCTCCTATTGTCTCTCATGATGAAAGAGGTGACGAGGAGGAGCTCCCTATTCAACCAATCTCATCAATAAGAAGCTCAAAAAAATTAATTAAACCCACACATGATGTGGTGAAGAAGAATAAAATAAGAAAGAATAGAGGTAAAAAGGTATCTCTCCCAAATAATTTTGGAAGATGATGCACTTGATGATGATATTGCTTCTTTGTCTTATGGCACAATGTCTGAGAGCACTATTGATGATGATTTTGTTATGCCTATTGCTTGTTGTGATGATTATTATTGGGAAGATAATGATACTTCTTATAATCTTGGAAATCTTTTTGGCACCAACTTGGGAAATTATGATGATAGCAATTGTTATACCGTTGATGCTATTCATACTATTAATGATGAGAGTGATTATGTTTATGATATGCCAAGCCACAAGCTTGGGGATGCTATGTTTGATGAGAATGACATGTTTGAGAATTTATTTGCTGCAATTAATGTTTGTCCCAAGCTTGGGGATGATATGCTCAATAAAGATGACCTTTTTAGTCCCCCTACTTTGAATGATCAAATTTGCTATGATGATTGCATGCCTCTTATCTATGATGAGAACAAAGTTGCTACTTATGATGATTACTGTGATGATACTTATGTTATAAAAAGTAGTGATAATTATTGTCATAATTTTGAATATCCTTTTACTGAACATTACTCTTTTAATGTGGAAGCAATTTTTAGTATTCGAGTTTCATATGATACTCCCACCATTGTGAATGAGAATAAAATTGCTTCTATGGAGAGTAATAAATTTTCTATGCTTTTGGATCGTGAAAAGAATGCTTTATGTGATTGTTATATTGATGAATCTATTCATGATTCTACTGAAAATTATTATGAGAGAGGAAGTTATGATTCATCATGCTCTTGTTATGTTTCAATTCTTATCTTTTATGCGAGCATCTTTGAAATCATCATGCCTAGCTAAAAGGCATTAAAGAAAAGCGCTTGTTGGGAGACAACCCAAACTTTTACCTACTGTTCACATGATTAGGCTACTGTATTAATCATGTTTTATAACTTTTATTTCAATAAAGTGCCAAGTAAAGCCTTTGGGATAGTGTGGATGATAGTTGACTTGATTCTGTGCAAAAACAGAAACTTTTGTGCCCAGTAACAGAATTATTTCAATTCACTGGAGCATCAAAAAACTCTGAGTGTTTTACAGTTCTTGGGTCTACAAATGGTCTACCTTTTCCTAAATTTTCGGAATTTTTGGAGTTACATAAGTATGACCTTCATTCAGATCTTTATGTACTGTTCTGTTTTTGATAGATTCTGTTTTCAATACATAGTTTGCTTGTTTTATGGTTTCTATGGATTATATTGCTTAATATAAATTGTGGAAATTGTAGAGTATAGTAGGAATTGTGTGAGAACAATTATGAATCTTGTCTTTGACAGTACCAAAGTGAATGATTTTTCTTTATCATACTAACCCATCTCACGAAGTTCCGTTAAGTTTTGTGTGATTGAAGTTTTCAAGTTTTGGGTGAGATATCTATATGAGGAGAATAAGGAGTGAAAATACCCTAAGCTTGGGGATGCCCAAGGCACCCCCAAGGTAATATTCAAGGAATATCCAAGCAACTAAGCTTGGGGATGCCCCGGAAGGCATCCGCTCTTTCGTCTCCGACATTATCGGTAACCTCACTTGGAGCTATAATTTTATTCGTCACATGATATGTGTTTTGCTTGGAGCATCATTTTCTTTTATTTGTATTTTCTTGATGTTATTTATAATAATGTTTTGCATCTTTAATTTCAATAAAAATGTCAAGGGTAGCCTTTACCATGCTTATTTTGCAAGTCTATTTGTTGCTGTTTCAAAACAGAAAGTTCAGCGCTGTTGTAAAAATTCCCGAGAAAAGTTAGAATGTGATATAATGTTGAAACTTTTTGCACAATAAGCTCTGATAAATTTTATACAGTGTGCTAAATTTTAAGAATTTTTGGATTTAGATAAGTTTGAATACTCTTGCATCCTTTACAGACTGTCTTGTTTTGGCAGATTGCTGTTATGTTTGCATTGTTTGCATATGTTTGCCTGTTTAATGATTCTATTTGAGGACAGGACTATTAAATATGCAGAGGAATTTAGTATGCAATATTAAATAATAATTTTAGTTATTTTCTATAGTAGAGAATGATAAGGTTATGCATTGATTTATACTAACGTATCTCACGAGTTCTTGTTGAGTTTTGTGTGGATGAAGTTTTTAAGATTTGGGGAAACCGTGATATAAAAGGAATTAAGGAGACACAAAATCTCAAGCTTGGGGATTCCCAAGGCATCCCAAGATAATATTTCAAGAAGTCTCAAGCATCTAATCTTGGGATGCCCTGGTGGGCATCCCACATTTCTTCTTCAACAATTATCGGTTAGTATCGGTTGAGCCTAAGTTTTTGCTTCTTCACATGAGTTGTGGTATTCTTGGAATGTCATTTAATTTTTGTTTTGCTTGCTGTTTTAATAAAATACTTATATCTGAAAGTTTTTAAATAAGAGAGAGTCCTCAAATAGCTACCCATTTACTTAACTACTCGCATGATCTTCACTTATATCTTTTTGGAGTAGTTTGTCACTTACTCTTGTGCTTCACTTATATCCTATGAGTAAATTGTTGAATGAATTGAATATCATGAAGTAGAAATTATATGTTCATATCATGCCTAGTAGTAGCTTCACATTGGGTTTAGGACGTGAAATCTTTTGTAGCTTGACAATCACAATATTGGTCATACAAGCAATTCATGAATGATTAGTATAAGGAAGAGAACTTTCACATACGAATATATTATATTGCACATCTTCTATGATTGTGAATACCAATTAATTATTTTAAAACTTGAGCAAATTAGTTGAAGTTGGACAAGGAAGACAACGTAATGAGTTATGTTTGGGTATATTTGCATAGAAGTTATATTGTCATGGATCCTCCAACATGTGGTGTTTGCCTAGGATCTTTTGCTAGCCAAAAATTCGTACTAAGTAGAGATACTACTTGTGCATCCAAAACCCCTTAAACCCAGTTTCTTGCCATGAGTGTCCACCATACCTACCTATGGATTGAATAAGATCCATCAAGTAAGTTGTCATCGGTGCATAAAGCAATAAAAATTGCTCCTAAATATGTTTGATCTTTTATTGTAAGGGAAAATTGAGCGTTGTATGAACTTGTGATGGCAAAGTAATAAAAGCGACGGACTGCATGATAAACTTTGCTATCATAAGGGGCAATATAACATGATGTTCCTTTGCATTAAGAGCTTGGGCATCCAAAAATAAAAAGCGCATGACAACCTCTGCTTCCCTCTGCGAAGGGCCTATCTTTTACTTTTCAGTATTTACTTTTATGCAAGAGTCAACATATTGCATTCTCATTTCAACCTCAATTATTCTCTAGTTGGCAAGCATCATGTGGTGGGGAAAGATCTAGGCACATATGACCAGTCAAATATATTTGAGCATGATTTATTATTGTTGACAATTATCTCTATGATAAATGAGTTGGGAGGCGAAACAGTAAGCCCCTATCTTTCTCTGTGTTCGATGGATGCCATTTGTTCTAAGAATATGCTTTGAGTACTAGCAATCATGGAACACTATATGATGATTGAGTATGTGGAGCTCTTACTTAGACTCTGTTGAATAAGTTGAATTGCAATTGTTTGGTGACTAAGAATATATGTTGTTGAGTTTCAAGAGAATTCATTGTTTGAACCTTAACATGTGAATTGGTTGCTACTTTAACATGAGAAGTTCTATAAGAAAGAATTGTTGTTATGATGCTAGGAAAAGTGATTGAAATTATCATTGATCAAACTTGTGCACTTTGCTAGCATTCACACTTCATAAATTATTTCTTTTATCATTTACCTACTCCAGGACAAGTAGGAATTAAGCTTGGGGATGCTGATACGTATTCAACGTATCTATAATTTATGAAGTCTTCATGCTGTTATATTATCATCCTTGGATGTTTTACAATCATTTTATAGAAACTTTATATCATTTTTTGGGACTAACCTATTGACATAGTGCCCAGTGCTAGTTGCTGTTTTTTACTTGTTTTTTACATCGCAGAAAATCAAAACCAAACGGAGTCCAAATGCAGCAAAACTTTTTGGAGAATTTTTATGAACCAGAAGACACAACTTGGGACAAAGAAGTACCAGAGGGGTGTCCCGAGGGGGGCACAACCCACCTGGGCGAGCCTGGGGGCCCGCCCCCAGGCGCGCCCTGGTGGATTGTGCCCACCTTGATGGCCTCCCACACTGCCTCTTCGCCCTATAAATTGCCAAATATTCCAAAAACCCTCGGGGTAACCCTAGATAAGAAGTTCCGCCGCCGCAAGCCTCTGTAGCCACGAAAAACCAATCTAGACCCTATTCCAGCACCCTGCCGGAGGGGAAATCATCACCGGTGGCCATCTTCACCATCCGGGCGGCCACCATGATGAGGAGGGAGTAGTCCACCCTCAGGGCTGAGGGTTTGTACCAGTAGCTATGTGTTTAATCTCTCTCTCTCTCTCTTGTGTTCTTGAGATGTCACGATCTTGATGTATCGCGGGCTTTGTTAATATAGTTGGATCATATGGTGTTTTCCCCTCTCTATCTTGTTGTGAATTGAGTTTTCCCTTTGAGATTTTGTTTTATCGGATTGAATACTTTTATGGATCTGAGAACACTTGATGTATGTCTTGCTATGTATACCCGTGGTGACAATGGGGTATCATATTGATTCACTTGATATGTGTTTTGGCACTCAACTCACGGATTCCCGTGGTGACATTGGGGTAATCTATGCATAGGGGTTGATGCATGTTCTTGTCTTTGTTTCTCCGGTAGAAATCTTGGGGCACTCTTTGAGGTTCTTTGTGTTGGATTGAGTATTATGAATCTGAAATTGTTTGATGCATATCGCATAATCAACTCACGGATACTCGCGGTGACATTGGAGTATCTAGGTGACATTAGAGTTGGTTGATGTGTATCATATGGTGTTATTTTAGTACGAACTCTTGGTTAGATCGATCGAAAAGAATAGCTTGGTGTTATTTTAGTATGAACTCTAGGATAGATTGACCGGAAAGAATAGCTTTGAGGTGGTTTCGTACCCTACAAACAATTTCTTCTTATGTTCTCCGCTAGATAGGAACTTTGGAGTGATTCTTCATCGCACGTTGAGGGATGGATATATGATCCAATTATATTAGCATTGTTGAGAGATTGCACTAGCGAAAGTACGGACCCTAGGCCTCATTTTCAAGCATTGCAATACCTTTTGTGCTCCATTTTATCAATTGCTAGCTTGCTGTTTTTTATTGTTCCTATTACAAAAATCAATATCTACAATCATTACTACACTTGTATCACCATCTCTTCGCCGAACTAGTGCACCTATACAATTTACCATTGTATTTGGTGTGTTGGGGACACAAGAGACTCTTTGTTATTTGGTTGCAGGGTTGTTTGAGAGAGACCATCTTCATCCTACGCCTCCCACGGATTGATAAACCTTTGGTCATCCACTTGAGGGAAAATTGCTACTGTCCTACAAAACTCTGCGCTTGGAGGCCCAACACGAGTCTACAAGAATAAAGTTGCATAGTAGATATCACTGTCCTATGGTGCCTTCTGTGTCGCGCACACGTGAGGGATTCTTGCTGTAGGGTGTTGCAATACGTTCATGATTAGCTTATGGTGGGTGGCTAGAGTGACAGAAGCTTACACCCGAGTATGGGGGTTGTTGCGTATGGGAGTAAAGGGGATTTGATACATAATGCTATGGTTGGGTTTACCTTAATGATTTCTAGTAGTTGCGGATGCTTTCTAGAGGTCCAATCATAAGTTCATATGATCCAAGTATGGAAAGTATGTTAGCTCATGCCTCTCCCTCATATAAAATTGCAATAATGATTACCGATCTTGTTAACAATTGCCTAGGACAATTCCGCACACCGATCCATCATTATTCCCCACTTGCTATTTGTAATATATTGTAATATACTCTAACTTTATTTAGGCAACACCTATTTTTAAATTTTAGCTCTCCGATATCTTGCAAAACTATCCTCTTTATGCCCACAACATAGTTTTATTTCTCAGTTCTAGATGAAAGCAAACACCGGTGTACGTAGAGTTGTATCAGTGGTTGATAGAACTTGAAGGGAATATAAATTCTACCTTTAGCTCCTCATTGGGTTCAACACTCTTACTTATCGAGAAAGGCTACAATTGATCCCCTGCACTTGTGGGTCATGAAGACCTTTTTCTGGTGTCGTTGCCGGGAAGCAATAGCGTGGGGTGAATATTCTCGTGGGTGCTTGTTTGCTTTCTCACTAAGTAGTTTTTATTTTCTGTTCTAAGTTGTTTTATATCTTTAGTTATGGATACGGAACACAAAATACCAAAAAAAAATAGTTGTACTTGCTCTCATGGAGATGGGGAACCTCCTAAAACCCTCGATGCTCGTTATGTGGAAAATATTAAACACTACTTTGATAATTCTGAGAAAACCCCATTCAACTTGATAATGGGAGACAAGTTGGATCAACATGAATACTTTAGAGATTATCGCTTGACTCAAAAAGGGAAACTCTTATGGGATCAAATTTAAATGTTGCATTGGTATGCTTGGGATCTATGTTTGAGATATGATTATACTTGTTGTTCTAGGATGAAGGCTCCGCACCTTCCCTTTTCATGTGAATTTAATAATAATGAAACCTTGGCTTCTTATGCTAATGGTAGGTATGATTACTATGATGTGGAACGAATAGAAGAATTTGTTGCTTTTAACGGTGCTTATGAAATTGAATATTTGTTTGAAAAGTATAAGGATTGTGATGATGCTGTTTACAGATCTGAAAATTTTGCTATACTTAAATATTGCTATGAGAATTATAAATATAATGCCGATATTAATGAGTTTATTGAGAAAGTCTCCGCTGTCCAAGAAGAGATTAATATTTTGCAGGAAACTATGGAAGAAGAAATTGCTGAAACTGTGAGCTCGTTAGATGAAAAAGACGAGGAGGAGAGTGAAGAACAAAAGGAGGAAGAGCAGATTGGCTACCCGTGCCCACCTTCTAATGAGAGTTACTCTTCAACTCATACATTATTTAATTTCCTTTCATGCTTATCGAAGGATGAATGCTATGATCCCTTGGATTCGTTTGAAATACCCTTTTCTTGATGAAATTGATGCTTGCTATGCTTGTGGCCATGATGCCAATATGAATTATGCTTATGGAGATGAACTTGATATAGTTCCTTATGTTAAGAATGAAATTGTTTCTATTGCACCCACACATGATAGTCCTATTATCTTTTTGAATTCTCCCAACTACACTATATCGGAGAAGTTTGCACTTATTAAGGATTATATTGATGGGTTGCATTTTACTATTACACATGATGATTTTGATGAATATAATATGCATGTGCTTGCTGCTCCTACTTGCAATTATTATGAGAGAGGAACTACATCTCAACCTCTCTATGTTTCTCAAGAAACTGTTTATCCTATGCATTGGCCTTTACTATGTGTGCATGAATTGTTGTTTTATGACATGCCGATGCATAGGAAGAGAGTTAGACTTCGTTGTTGCATGATATATATTACTTTGTGATCAATACTAAAATACAAATCATTGTTAATTAAAATTATCTTTGATATACCTTGGGATCCGGGTGGATCAATTACTTGAGCACTTTATGCCTAGCTTAATGGCTTTAAAGAAAGCGCTGCCAGGGAGACCACCCGGAAGTCTTAAAGAGTCATTTTATTTTGTTGTGTGCTTTAAAAAGTTAAAAAAAATATAGAGGGGAACCTAAAACTTTTCAAAAAGGAAAGTGAAGGTAAGAAAGATGAGCACCGTTGAAGTGGGGATGCTCCTTGAACTTTGTTCATGCCCATGGAAACTTTGCAAATCTTGAATTACAGAAACTTTTCAACAATAATAATTATCCCCTTGTACAAATCCATTATATTATAAAAATAATGTGCCAATATTTGCCTTTAGGATGATTAGATTGCTTGTTTGGTATGTGCGGTGCAAAAACAGAAACTTTTGCTGTAGTGCATGAATTTACATTTTTTACTGGAACGTGCAAAAATTCTGAAATTTTTACACGGTACTGCTATGGAAATTTTTATTTTGTCCTAATTTTTCAGAATTGTTTGAGTTACATAAGTATATGTACCATCTACATCTCTACAGATTGTCCTGTTTTTATGGATTGTTGTTATAGTTTCATTATTTGCGTATGTTTGAAATCTTGTTGAGCCTCCTTTGACTTGGGGCCATAGAATTGTGATAGCATACAGTGGGTAATGATTGATTACAATTATACAATAATGTTACAACAGTACATGATGGGATTTGATGTTATATGTACTAACCATGCTAATAAAAAGTTCGGTTAAGTTTTATGTGGATGAAGTGTTTGAAGATCGAGGATGTAATAATATGAGAAGAATGAGGAGAGGCAAGAGCTCAAGCTTGGGGATTCCCAAGGCACCCCAAGTAAATATTCAAGGAGACTCAAGCGTCTAAGCTTGGGGATGCCCCGGAAGGCATCCCATCTTTATTCGACAATTATCGGTATGTCTTGGTTTTTGTTTTGTTCACATTATATGCGTAAATTCTTGGAGCGACATGTGCTTTTCATTTTTCTTTTAATAATGCACCATGCTGGTATGAGATAGTCCTTGGTTGATTTATTGAATACTCTTTGCACTTCGCTTATATCTTTTGAGTATGGCTTTATAGAATGCTTCATGTGCTTGACTTACATCATTTGAAGTTTGGATGCCTATTTCTCTACATAGGAAAACCGTTATTTGCAGAATGCTCTTTTGCTTCACTTATATTTGTTAGAGCGTGGGAGAATCTTTTGTAGAAAAAATTAAACTCTCTTGCTTCACTTATATTTATTTAGAGAGTTAACAGGAATTGGTCATTCACATGGTTAGTCATAAAATCTTACATAAAACTTGTAGATCACTGAATATGATATGTTTGATTCCTTGCAATAGTTTTTTGATATAGAGATGGTAATATGTGGGAGGTACTAGTGAATGATTGTGGTTTAGTAAGAATATTGGTGTTAAGGTTTGTGATACCCGAAGCATGCACGTATAGTCTCTCATTATACTAAGAAGTTGGAGCATGATTTATTATTGATTGTCTTCCTTATGAGTGGCGGTTGGGGATGAGCGATGGTCCTTTCCTACCAATCTATTCCCCTAGGGGCATGCATAGTAGTACTTTGCTTTGAGGGCTAATAAACTTCCGCAATAAGGTGTGTGTTCTTTATGACTAGTGTAAGTCCATGGATTATACACACTCTTACCTTTCCGCAATTTGCTAGCCTCTTCGGTACCGTGCATTGCCCTTTCTCACCTCAAGAGTTGGTGCAAACTTCGCCGGTGCATCCAAACCCCGTGATATGATACGCTCTATCACACATATAAGCCTCCCTATATCTTCCTCAAAACAGCCACCATACCTACCTATCATGGCATTTCCATAGCCATTCCGGGATATATTGCTATGCAACTTCCACCATCATCATAACACGACTTGAGTATTCATTGTCATATTGCTTTGCATGATCGTAAGATAGCTAGCATGATATTTCCATGGCTTGTCCATTTTTTGATATCTTTGTTATGCTAGATCATTGCACATCCTGGTACACTGCCAGAGGCATTCATATAGAGTCATCATGTATTAGTTGTATCAAGTTGTAATATCGAGTTGTAAGTAAATAAAAGTGTGATGATCATCATTATTAGAGCATTGCCCCAGTGAGGAAAGGATGATGGAGACTATGATTCCCCCACAAGTCGGGATGAGACTTTGAACGAAAATAAAAAAGAGAGGCAAAAAAGATCCCAACAAAAAAAAATAAAAAAAATAAAAAAGAAGAAAACAAAACAACAAAAAATGAGAGAAAAAGAGAGAAGGGGCAATGTTACTATCTTTTTCCACACTTGTGCTTCAAAGTAGCACCATGTTTTTCATATAGAGAGTCTCCTATGTTGTCACTTTCATATACCAGTGGGAATTTTTGTTTATAGAATTTGGCTTGTATATTACGATGACGGGCTTCCTCCAATGCCAAAGGTCTTCTTGAGCAAGCAAGTTGGATGCACACCCACTTAGTTTTCAGTTTGAGCTTTTGTACACTTATAGCTCTTAGTGCATCCGTTGCATGGCAATCCCTACTCCTCGAATTGACATGAATTGATGGGCATCTCCATAGCCCGTTGATTAGCCTTGTTGATGTGAGACTTTCTCCTTTTTGGTCTTCTCTATATTAATCTCTACCACTGTATTCTATTCCACCCATAGTGCTATATCCATGGCTTGCACTCATGTATTGCCTGGGGAATGAAAAAGTTGAAGCATGCTAAAAAGTATGAACCAATTGCTCGGCTTGTCATCGGGGTTGTGCATGATAAATAATTTGTGTTAAGAAGATGGAGCATGATAAGGCTATATGATTTTGTAGGTATAACGTTCTTTAGCATTGATATTTTGAAAGACATCATTGTTTGTTGGCATGCCTAAGTATTAATGTCTTTATGTCAAACTATAGATTATTGCTTTGAATCACTCATGTCTTAATATTCATGCCATGATTAGATTATATGATCAAGATTATGCTAGGTAGAATTCCACATCAAAAATTATCCTTTTTATCATTTACCTACTCGAGGACGAGAAGGAATTAAGCTTGGGGATGCTGATACGTCTCCATCGTATCTCTAATTTTTGATTGTTTTAGGCCAATATTCTACAACTTTCATATACTTTTGGTAACATTTTATATTATTTTTGGGACTAACATATTGATCCAGTGCCCAGCACCAGTTCCTGTTTGTTGCATGTGTTTTGTTTCGCAGAAAATCCATATCAAACGAAGTACAAACATGATAAAATTTTACGAAGAATTATTTTGGAATATATGTGATTTTTGCGAAGCGGAATCAACGCGTGATGATGCCCGAGGGGCCCACAAGCTCAAGGGGCGCGCCCCCTACCCACAGCACGCCTGTCAAGCTTGTGGCAACCTGTAGGTCGGTTGGAGGTGTCCTTCGGCCAAAAGAAAGATAATATATGGAAGAAAATCGTGTTAAAATTTCAGCCCAATCGGTGTTACGAATGTCTGGGAATTTAAGAAACGGTGAAGGGCCAGAAAACAGGTCACAACAACAAAAGGAAACTGAGAGAGATCCAATCTCGGAGGGGCTCTTGTCCCTCCGGGCACCATGGAGGCCAAGGACCAGAGGGAGAACCTCTCGCCATCTAGGGGGTATTCCATGGTGGAGGAAGCACAAGGGGGAGACTCTCTCCCCCTCTCTCTTGGTGGCGCCGGAGTGCCGCCGGGGGAACCATCGCCGCGGTGATCGTCTTCATCAACATCACTGTCTTCATCACCTTCCTCATCTCTTTTCAGTGGTCCACTCTCCCACACCCCGCTGTAATCCCCTACTTGAACATGTGCTTTATGCCACATATTATTATCCAATGATGTGTTGCCATCCTATAATGTTTGAGTAGATTTCTTTTGTCCTTTGGGTTGATTGATGACTTTGATTGGTTTGAGTTGTATGTTTTATATTGGTGTTGTCCTATGGTGCCTTCTGTGCCACGCACACATGAGGGATTCTCGCTGTAGGGTGTTGCAATACATTCATGATTTGTTTATGGTGGGTGGCTAGAGTGACAGAAGCTTACACCCGAGTAAGGGGGTTGTTGCGTATGGGAGTCAAGGGGACTTGATACATAATGCTATGGTTGGGTTTACCTTAATGATTTCAAGTAGTTGTGGATGCTTGCTAGAGGTCCAATCATAAGTTCGTATGATCGAAGTACGGGAAGTATGTTAGCTCATGCCTCTCCCTCATATAATATTGCAATAATGATTACCGATCTTGTTAACAATTGCCTAGGACAATTCCGCACACCGATCCATCATTATTCCCCACTTGCTATTTGTAATATATTGTAATATACTCTGACTTTAGTTAGGCAGCACCTATTTTTATATTTTAGCTCTCCGATATCATGCAAAACTATCCTCTTTATACCCACAACATAGTTTTATTTCTCGGTTCTAGTTGAAAGCAAACACCGGTGTATGTAGAGTTGTATCTGTCACAAATAAGACTTGAGAGAATATTGACCTTACCTTTAGCTCCTTGTGGGTTCGACACTCCATACTTATCACTTCCATCTTTGGAAATTGCTACGATGATTCCGTGCACTTGGGGATTATCATGAAGCTCTCCGCAAGATGTCATGGCGCTTCTCCATGCATCCCGGGTCATCCACTGGTTTCTCCAGGGTGCCCATCAAATCCCTCCTTCACCCAGTAATGTGTATTGAAATCTTATCTCGAGTCTTGAAGTCTTGAGGTCTTGGAAATGTAGGTCTTGAAGAATGCCGGTCTTGAGATTGCCATCATGAAGTTGTCATCATTGACGTAGTGTCCTCCATTTTCACACCACTCCCGAACACTCATTCCAAACCCCGTCTACTATAGCATAGTACTAAAACTAAACAACATCCCAGGCTTGGTAACAGGGAGATGGGTTCCTACCTCATGCATTCTACTCAACTACAAGAATTCAATATCACTACTAGAGGAATTTGGTAAAAGGCAGTGCTAAATGCAAGTAAAATCATAGGTATAAAATAATATGGTCAAAGTGAACTTGCCTGGTATTACTTGAAGAAGATTATAACGTCTCATAAATAACATGATACTATTGTTCACTTTCCAAGGAAAAATCTATATAATCAAACATTGCAATCATATAAGCATCCACTCTAGCAATCAAAATAAGAATCAAGAAATAATATAATAAGAAAAACTCAACTAAAAGTCCAAAGAGAAACTTCAAAGAGAACTACAAAGAAAATACTAAAGAAAACTCTAGGGGGAAAAAAAAAAAAAAAAAAAAAAAAAAACTTGTCTTCCAACACAAAAATAATTTTTTCCTAAGTAAAAACTTAACAACAAAGAAAATACTAAACTAATAAATTAACAAAAAAGAAAATATTTTTTTCTTAAACTAACAGAAAGAAAATTTTGCTACAATTTTCTATGCAAAAAGAAACAAATTAAAAGCATTTATAAAACTCCTCCTATGATCAAAACATGTTTTCATTCAAAACAAAAGAAACAAAAATAATGAAAATGATTTTTAACTACAAATAAAATGCCTATTGTTACTAACAGAAATCTATTTAAAACAATTAAAATTAAAAGAAAAAGCTTAAAACCTATAAAACAATACTGTTTTTGTTAAAAACCTAATTTTTAATAATCCTAAAATTTGCCAACTTAATCCTATTGATAAACAATGTCACAAAGAACCAGTAGCAAAAGGAATCACTCATAAATATTGCTCCTAGCTCAGAATATAGCCAATCAAGTAATTTGAACAAAATTCATGCAAATTCAAATTCAGAATTTCAAACATAGTCAAGCTTGATATCTACAGAAACTTCATAAAGTTTCCAATCTAATGCAAAAAGAATCAATTTAAAATAATAAAAATCCTAGGAGATATGAATTTTCTAATATTGAAACTATTCTGTTTTTAAAACAAAAAGCAAAAAAAACGCTACCAATCGGCTAAGGCTACATGACATGCTGTCATTGGGCTAGGGGGTGTCCGACAGAAACTATACGGTGCTCGGCCAAGAACTAACAAAACCGCGCACGTGCATATAAATAAAAAGAAAATAAAACCTACCCCTTGGCTACGATCTAATCTACGGCGTACATACACAATCGGACGATGGAGAGTGGCAGCGGCTTACAGCGAGGTGCTCGACAGCAGGGGTGGCTCGGGCTTGGTCACCAGCGTGGCTCCGGTGGTCGGAGGTGACGGCGGGGGCGTCGGCTGGATGCAGCGGAGTGAGACGGGGTCGTGGATGGTGGCGGTGCCGGTCTGAGACTACGGGGACAGGCGGGGGGTCTACATGAAAAGCCGGCATTCTGCTACTCTGGTGGCGGATGGCGATGCTCGAGGCGGTGGCTCAGTGATTCCTGGGCGCCCAAAGGTTGTCAGCGGGATGCGCAAGGGCGCGAGGTTTTGAAAGAACGGAGCGAGATAAGCTTGGGTGTGCTCACCGGTGGGAAATCCAACGATGAATGGTGCCGACAGAGGCGAGATCGGGATGGCGAGGGCGAAGGACGCGGGGGGGTTTTGGCGAGGGTTTTCGAAGGGGATCGAGAGAGGGCGACGAGGGGTTTATATAGGGCATGTTTCTTGGGCAAGGGGAAGACTCGGGCTAAAGTTTTAGCGAGGAGCGCGGACGCGACCGGCGAGAGCGCATGCGAGATACGGGCGCGACAGTTGCGGGGCTGAAGATGGGTGCGGGCCCCACTGTCAACCGGCGTGGGGAGAGGATGAGCGGTCCAGCGACCGTTCCATAGCTGGTTCGGCACGGGGCAGGCCACGGTGCTGTGGTGGGCTGCGGGGAGTGGGCCGGCTAGCCTGGCGCCTGGCTGGCGCCGGCTAAGTTTTCTTTTTCTTTTTGAATTTGATAGAAAAGCATAAGAAGGAAATACGGAAAAATAAAATAATTGTATATAGACAATATATATATATCAAAATGATCAGAAAAATAATCCTAAATGATGAACTATTTTTCAGAGACAAAATACAAGCTTTATAAAAATCATTTTTTTGAAAATTCCAAATAAAACCAAATTTTACTTTCAAATATTTTGCATTTCACTTCCTCTCATACTTTTTGATCAAAGTATTTTGTCAGGGATTTTTTTTAATAAAATTCAAATGCCATGTTTGAAATAAAGTTAAATGAAATCTTTCAAATTCAAATGCCATTTTGAAAGTGGACTTCTACTTCCCACTCTATTTCTAATACTTGAAGAAGTCATATTATCTTCCCTCATGAAAATCCTTGAGTGGCTTGAAAGTTGAAATATTTACAAATGGAATTCAAATCATTTTCAAACTACTTGTCATTTCTTTAAATGGAAGAAGTCATTTTAGCTTCACTCCAGGGTTTTGCATTTGAATTGAATTTGAATTCTTTGAGATTAAAATGCAAAGTGAAAGTTTGGGAAAGTCATTTCATTCCCTCTCACTTAACTTTCCAAAAGTTTCAAATTTCACTCAATTTCCCACAGTCATTCACACAAAAATCAAACAGACAAATCCTAATTTTTTATTTAATATAACATTCCAAAATTTAGAATTTTGGGATGTTACAACTACCTTGCAGCTCCTTTCCGCATGAATACACCTATGAATAATTCCTCACACTTACTGGGGATTCGTTCATCCCCAGTTGTTCAGGTGTTTCTCATAATACTTCATAATGCTACCCGATCTTCCGAGAATCCTCTGCAGCCCATTGCTCTAGAAGGTCTTGCCTGCCTCCATTATGGTTAATTCCATCTGTCTAGCAGTATTCATTGACGTCCTTTGGCATTATCGTCTTGAGTCCCTCGGTTCAATACGTTTGTGCATGCTCGCAATCATCATTCAAATCTTAGAATTCATCCTTCCGACTCAGACGTCATTTTGGACATGAGCTGGTTCTCGACCAATCATGTTGCAATTGATTGTGCCTCTTAGTCTGGTCAACTTACTCATCTATAATCATAGCATCTGCTTCTAATCCCCACTTTGGAATTTTCATTTCCTTCATAATTTATACTTTGGGTTATTCTGATATTTCCATAACCCGATGTCTTTGCCTCCTTTCTTCTCTCGATGGAGTCTAATGTGGAGCCATTGCTTAACCGATATGATCCCTTTGGTGGGTTGTTACCGATAGTTCCTTTGTAAATTTGAACCCTTTATGAGTCCTTCCCCTGATACATAACGCCTTTGGTAAATTGTATCCTCTGCTTTTGTCAACCATGCTCTACTTGTCCTTGGGAAAGGTTACACTCATAATTCTTGTGTATAAACACATTTTCCTTTCCATTGGTCTGATTAATCTATTAATCACATTTTCCTTTCCATTAGTCTATTTAACCTTTCAAATAATTTATATGATCTAAGCAGTAATGATTCCCTACTTATGTCAACACCTCAGTGTACAACCCTATCAGTAAAACCCTGTTAGTATTGTTGATGATATTCCGGTAACATCGGTGGACAAGAACTTTGCCTATTGGCTAGCCTCGCCTTGCGAGTAGGAAAAATGGTCCTCTTCGTCCCCGTACCGATGTTGTTGTCAACATAGCTATCAAGCTATCCTCTGACATGCCTTGCTATCATGATCATGAAAGATGTCACCGCCCTTTCTACTCTTAATCCACATTAACCATAGTTTCCACAGGATCGAAACCTAGCTCTCCTGCAAATCCTTAGTTCTGAAGTATCCTTTACACTTGGCTTCATATGAATTTCCACGAGCCAACTTCCCTAACAGATTCCATTCCGGTATCATATGCAATGGTATTCCATATCAAATGATTTCCTATCCGTTTGAACCTTCTTTCACCTTATTATATTGCTCTCGATATAAATCCCATGTTCCAATTCGAGAGATACTTTATACCTTTATCCCCTGAGATAATTATCGGATGCAAATCCTTCTAGACATCTGTCCCTATAGAGTTTCCCCTCTTATCCTATTCATAAGTATGATCAAGATTCCGAAGGAAGGATGAAGACTTCATCATGATGCCCTGATGCAGCGCAATGAAGACATCAACGTAATGGACCAACCTCTTCGATGAGAGCAACAAGAACAAGAAGATTCAATAGAATTCCATATACCAAACCTTTCCCCCCTTATCCTACTTCTTAAATCTCGAGATGAGATTTATTTTAGTGGAGGAGATTTGTAAAATCCCAATAATCATGCTACCGTAATTCCAACCTAATGATATCATATCATCATGTTTTACTAAGCCAAAATGCCACTTGATAAAAATTAAAGCTAATTTCAAATTCAAATTGCTTGTAAAAATAATATTTCTTCAAACAGTAAAAAAAATGTTGGCAGTATTCTGAATATTCCCCAAGCATTTGTCTTGTAGAACCCAACATCATTTGGTTATCTAAAATTGATCCTGGCAACAAATTGGTGGACCAGCAGCATCAAAACAAGCCTATTAAATCCAAACATAAATTTGGGTACTTCCAAATGGCCTACGACTTTTTGGGTAGCCTTGTTATATTGCAATTGAATTATATAAAAAGTTTGAACTAGAGCAAAAATCATTTGGTGCCTTAAATTAGTACAAAAAAGGAACAATAGGACATAACAACAAAGATAAAAGAAAAAGGAGAAAAGCCCGCCACTGTGGCAATGGGCTCTAGGTCTACAGGAGAGGCCCAACTCAACTCCACTCTCTCCTTCTCTATTCACTGAACAGAGGCATGGCAGCCATCCCACGGCGCCATGGCTGGATGGCCACCACGTCGCCTTCCTCGTCCTATAAAGGCATCCACCGAAACCCTAACCCCATCTCGCTTAGTGCCCCCTCGATCCCCCATCGCCCCCTTCTCTTTTGCTCAAATTCGAGCTCGGAACCTCACGTTGTGACCGTGCTCGTCGTCACCATTGCCGTGGCCACCGTTGTTGCCATCGCGGAAGAAGACGTCCAGGAGATCCGCCGCTGTCGGCTTCGTCCATCCCGGGCACCACCTCAAGCTGGGGTGGCATGTACGGTCGCCATCGCCATCGTCTTCGTTGCGTACATCACATGTGTCCGTTATCGATTCCCACCGTTCTGGTCCACCCCGACCATCTTCGACCTCGTCCCTGGCTCCGCGGTGAGCCCCTCCTTCAGATCCCCCCTTTTCCTGCCCTGTTCCATCGTCGGTTGGCCAGCACCCCGCGCTTTAGCCGCCATGTCTGGATCGCCGGAGCTCCACTTGACGCGCCCCCTAGCCGCGCTCGCCACGCCCATGCCGCGCCCCTGCTTGCCCTGGCCACGCCCTTGCCAGCCACCCATACCCGCGCCCTTGGGCCTCACGTGCGCCCGCGTGCCTTCTCCCCTGCCTGCTACTGCACTGCGTTGATGCGGCTACTACTCCTTGCCACTGCTACTGCTACTTTCGACTGCTGCTGCCGCCACCGCTGCTCCCTACTACTACTGCTGCTGTTGGCCATGGCCGCCGTGGCCTTGTGCCTAGTGTGTACTGGCCATGGCAAGCACAGCGAGGCATGGTTGTGCCACTATCTGTGGCCGGCTCAATTGGTAGCCTAATTAGTTTAGGCTATAATTTAGGGGTTAATTAGTCTAAGCCTATTGCATGTGGACCACCCATTTTAATTTGATCCATATTTAGTCTATGTGTCACTTTCATGTGGGTCACACCTCCTGTTGACCAGTCAATTGAATGGGTCAACCCAACCCCACTGGTCCCACTGTCATACACACGGGCTAAAGTAGCACTAGGTGACAAAAGTATATTCTGCTTTTAATTCGAATTAATATGAATCTAGAGAATTTTAGAAAATCATTTAAACTTTGGAAAATCATATAAAATAATTCGTAACTTGGATGAAAATAATTTATATATGAAACACGATCGAAAAAATATAACAATTCCGAATATGCGATCCACATACCTATCACACATCTCTAACATAACAAAGTTGGAACATTTGCATCCAGCTAAATATAGACAATAATACCTGGAGCTGGGAAAATATTCCCGGTATTTTCCCACTTCAATTAAAATGCTTAGTAATGCATTAGAGCATATCACCAACAGATTTTTCCATAACATACATCTGTGATGCATTTGATTGCTTTGTTATTTATTGTTTCCCCCTCTATTACTTCCTTTTCAGTAGACTCTAAGGCCGCTGATGCTCTAGTGATCGACAACATCACTGAGGATTCTATTTCGTATGCAGAGCAACTTGGCAAGCCAAACCCCCTTGATCATTCCTATATCGCCTATTCCTTCTCTCTACTTTTGTGCATTAGATATTGTCAATGCTATCATTCGGTAGATCCTATTCTGATGCATAGCCTACTTTTGTTGCCAGTTATAGATGCCTTACCTGTTATCCTAGCATGCCTAGTTTAGTTATGCTGGCGTTCCATCAGTTGGCCCTACCCCCTTGTCTGTGTTGCCATGCTATATTATTAGGGTTATCCGAGCACTTTGGTTGTTGTATCGAAACTTGAATGCACCATTAGGACCATGCAGTTGTATGACTCTGCAAAGCAGCACATCAAGCCTGATCTTATAGAGGGTGATTCCTCAGATCTTATTGAGGGTGGTTCCTCATATTTCACCCTCGATGATGGCTCTGCAATGCTGCACATCAAGTGTGATCTTACTGAGGGTGGTTCCTCAGATTTCACCCACGATGATGACTGTGTCACCCAGTACATCAAGCATAAACATATTGAGGGTGGTTCCTCAGAATTCACCCTTAATGATTAGGGCACCTTATTCCTTTGAGGTCACCTACTGCTACCTAAGTTCATGATCACAGATGTATTATATCCACTTTACAATATTACAAGATATGATTAAAAGTCGGGATGGCTCGGAGAGCACCTGCCGAGAGATTCTGTGTGGCAGAATGAAAGGGCAGGTGGAGACCATGTAGGAGAGAGGTGGGCTTGGTCCCTGGTCAATGTTCACGCTTATTTCATAATAACATGCTTAACGAGATTGGGTATTTGATCTGAGACTGCCATTGGCATATACGCACTAACCACCACACGGGATAATGGTATATGGGACCCTCGATGTCGTATGATTCTTCCGACAGCTCTGTAAGACGTCCAGTTTAGCATTGCGGCACGGCCGACAGGTGCCATCCCAGACAGAGGTGGTGCTGGGACCCGACCCTGCTCGGGAGTGCTTAGGGCGATCGGCCCATGACCACTTCGCCCTTAGGATGTAGACTAGCGGGGACCTCTCTACAGAGTCTACGTAGGACAACAACATGTCGATTATCCGAGGCCGGGCATTACCCGGAAAAGTGTGTCTGGCCAGAGGTAATCGAGCCTATCGGGTAATGTGGTGCACCCCTGCAGGGAAGTAAACTATTCGAATAGCCGTGTACACAGTAATAGGATGCTTGGATATATGAGAGTATCTCGATCTTATACAACTTGAACCAGATACTTGATGAAATGCATTACTCGATAAATACGGAATGCCCACGGATCTTTTCTCGCAGGGAGTCGAGGAAGGATCTCATGGTATTGTATTGTTGTGTTAATTACAAGTTGGTATTTTATACGGTCATACTCCTTCGCTTGTTGCAAGATGATCTGCTTATCTTCTGTTGCTGCAAGATGGTGGCCCTTGTGTTACATAGAACTTCCCCCTCTAGTTCTGGCATTTCTGCAGTATAGTCCACAGATATACCCCATTCTTTGATACCAATGCATATGTAGCGTAGATCTGATGTAAGTCTTGCGAGTACTTTGGATGAGTACTCACCGTTGCTTTGCTACCCTTTTCCTTCTACCTGGTTGCTACGATCGGATGGTGGAGCCCAGGAGCCAGAGGATCCCGAGGATGATTGCTATGTGGAGTTCGACCTCGAGGAGTAGTTCGGAGGTCCTAGGAAGGAGGCCTGCGCCTTTTCGATCTAGTGTTGCTGTATTGCTCAGCCTTCTTAAGGCACCCTTGTAATTGTCTGTAGTCAAACCTAACTCTTGATGTATTTTCGGGTCTTGCGACCTTGTCTTGTAATATATTATTTCCTTGTTTAAATTTGACTCATAGAGTTGTGTTGTGATATTATACCGTGAGTCACCGATCTTGATCGTGCATGCTGCGTGGGTGTTTAGTGCACGATTAATTTGAGGGGCGTCACCTGTTTTAAGTCGACTTGCGACACCACCACCTGCTCTTCAATATTATATGTTGCAAGTAATTGATGATACTGCTTCTATTATAAAATGATACTTATGATCATGCTACTACTTTGCATGATGAAACTGTGCCACTAGGTGAATTTCTTGATGAACAAATTGCTAAAGCTAAAGAACTTAAGAATGATGAAACTAATGAAAATTCTGATTCAACTGATATGCCTAGCTCTCCTACTAGAATTGAAATGCCTAATGTACCTGAGGGTTATGTTATGGATGGGGAGATTGCTAAGGAATTTCTTGGTTGTAATGATAGAGAGGATCTTAAGAAATTACTGAGTAAGGTGAAAAAAAGGATATGATAGAAAGAATGAAATGCGATCATAAGTTTGCAACCTCTCCTATCTTTGTTATTGATAAGGATTATGAATTATCTATTGATCCTGTACTTATTACTTTGGTAGAATCTGGTCCTTTTCATGGTTATGAATCTAAAACTATTGTGGCACATCTCTTATTAAATTAAATGACATTGCCACCCTATTTTCTCAGGAGGAAAAAATTCGCTATTACTATATCCTTAAGTTGTTTCCTTTCTCATTAAAGGGTGATGCTAAAGAATGGTTTAATACTCTAGCTCCTGGTTGTGTGCGTAGTCCCCAGGATATGATATATTACTTCACTGAAAAATGTTTTCCTACTCATAAGAAACAAGCTGCCTTATAGGAAATATATAACTTTGTGCAATTTGAGGAAGAGCATCTCCCTCAAGCTTGGGGGACGCTTCTCCAATTATTAAATGTGTTGCTTGATCATCCTCTTAAGAACAATGAAATACTTGATATCTTTTATAATGGACTAACCGATGCTTCTAGGGACAACCTAGATAGTTGTGCTAGTTGTGTTTTCAGGGAACAAACTGTTAAACAGGCTCAGGAATTATTGAATAATATATTGAGAAATGCCGATGATTGGACATTTCATGAACCACCACATAAGACAACTCCAAAGAAGAGAGGTATTCTATTCCTCAGTCCAGAAGATATGCAAGAAGCAAAGAAATCTATGAAAGAAAAGCGTATTAAATCTGAAGATGTTAAGAATTTACCACCTATTGAAGAAATACATGGACTTGACATCCGAACACAGATAGTGGAGGTAAATTCTCTTTATAGATTTGGTGAAGGCGATATTCCTTATAATAAATCTCATAGCCAATGTTTGGACGAATTTGATAATTTCATTGTTAAGCAAGAAAACTTCAATAGGCAAATAAGTGATCAATTGAAACATAATGCTATCATGATTGAACGAATGAGTGATATGATGTTTAGAATTCCTAATGATGTTAAAGGTTTATGTAAGCACTCATCTATGGTTTAAACTCAGCTAGAACAAGTCATCCTAAAATGGCTTGCTTGATGAGATGAATAATAAAATGAATGATCATGCTTTAGACTAATGACTAGGGATGGCAAAATAACTCAGGATACTCTATATCCCGAAGGTCATCCTAAAAGAATCGAGCAAGATTATTAGAGAATTAATAATGATGCACCTGGTTCACCTAGGAAGAAGAAAAAGGAAAAGAATAAAGATAGAACTTTGCATGCTTCTAGTGAACCTATTATAGAAAACATCCTGAGAATCCTAATGAAGTTTCTATTTCTGATGCTGAGACAGAGTCTGGTAATGAGCATATACCTAGTGATAATTATAATGATGATGCTAGTAATGATCATATTTATGCTCCACGAGACAATAATAAATAATCTGACAATGATGTAGAAATAGAACCTGAAGTTGAGCTTGATGCCCCACCTTCTAAAAATAAAAGATATGACAAAAGAGACTTTCTTGCTAGAAAACATGGTAAAGAAAGAGAACCATGGGTTCAAAAACCTATGCCATTTCCTAGCAATGCTGCTATAGAGATAAAGAGGCTTTTAATTGCTTTGTTGAAATGCTTAGACCTTTGTATCTGAGAACACCCTTGACAGAAATAATGAAAATGCGTCTTTATGCTAAATACATGAAATATATTGTCACCAATAAAAGAAAAACACCAGAGGCTGAAATCTCTACTATGCTTGCAAACTATTCATTTGAAGATAAAATACGTCAGAAGATAGGAGATCCAGGAACTATACCATGCTCTATCAAGAATAATTATGTTAGAACTGCTTTGTGTGATTTTGGAGCTGGTGTTAGAGTTATGACTTTTTCTCTACATAGAAGACTTGACTTGAATAAGTTGACACCTACTAAAATATTTCTGCAAATGGCTGATAAATCAACTGCAATACCCATCGGTATTTGTGAGGATGTTCCTGTTGTTGTTGCTAATGTCACTATCTTAAAATACTTTGTTATTCTTGATATGCCCGAGGATGACAACATGTCGGTTATACTTGTTAGACCCTTTTTGAATGTTGCAGGGGATGTTATTGATTGCAACAAAAGCAAGGTCACTTTCCATGTCAACAATAATGAGCATATGGTATATTTTCTAAAGAAACAAAACAAAGTCAATAGTATCAACTCTATTGAAAAGGTTATTTGAATCACTAATGGAGGTTTTGAATTTCCACTTCTGGCTCCTAAAAAGAAATATCAAACTCTTATTGTTGGTACAATGCATATCCCGGTCGAGGTAACCCAGTGCTATACAAAAGTTCTTCGATTTCATGCTACTTGAAAATAGTTTGTTAATAAGACTTGATCAACCTTATTAATGGATTCTTTTTGAGAGGCGTGTGTGTCAGATTCGGGGTTCCACAGACCCTTGAGAGGTTCAAACTCTGGGGTGCGTGCGAAGAACTCTCCCTTCCCAGTCTGCCTGCCCAACGATTCCACAGCCTAGCTCAACGAACCCAAGGGACAAGAGACGCAGCAGTTTATCCTGGTTCGGGCCACCTTGCGGTGTAATACCCTACTCCAGCTTTGTGGTGGATCACCTCGGAGGGCTGAGGATGAACTAGTACAGAGGTGGAACGACCTCAGGAGATGAGGTGTTCTTGAGCTCGATGAGCTGGTGAGGTGGTGAGGGTGGAATGGATCTGATCCCCCCCCTATGGTGGTGGCTAAGTCCTATTTATAGTGTCCTTGGTCCTCTTCCCAAATATAGGTGTGAAGGGATCCCACAACGGCCAAATTCGAAGGCAGACAACTAGTACAAGTTATCCTGACAAAAGTAGTATTCGCCTGCAAAAGCCTCTGGCGGTGATGCTGCAGTGGGCTCCGCGATGACCTCCGTCCTGCCGTCCTGGCGGTCCTGGTCTTGTTGCACCGATATGGAAACCTTTGCTTGATTCCTCGGGACTCCGCGCCTGCGCTTGCCTCCTTGGCACCAAAGGGGAAACTGGTACACTGCGCCCGCTGGCGCACGCCTGGTCTTGGTCGTCATGGCTCACGTCAGGTGAACCTCGCGAGGTGCGGCTTGCATTGATATCTCCGCTCCTTTGGAGCCAGCCTGGGGAGGCCGCCCCTCGTGGAGGTCTTGGTGTTGTCCGTCTCGCGAGGCTTGGCCCCTCGCGAGGGTCTTGAGGTGTTGTTGCTGAAGCTGGGCCGTAACAGGCCGTCGATGGAGCCATGCCATGGGTCGCAAGCAGGCAAGTCTGGACACCCCCGGTCCCAGGACGCCAACAGTAGCCCCCGGGCCCAAGGCGCGCTCGAACATGGCTTCGAGGCGAAGCTAAAGGGCAAGTGCGGAGCGCCGCAGGCCCTAACCGTCTGCGGCCTCGATTTCCGTGTGGCGATTGATGGGGCGTGGGCGCCTCCGCTACCCCACGCTGCCTCGGCAACTGCTCGACTTGATGAGACCCTGCTGCATGCAAAGAAAAATCATTATTACGTGCGATCGTGGAGGCCGGCGGTCGGCCTCCCCTTGGCTATAAATGAGGAGAGGGGCGGAGTCCCCCTTGCTCGTCTCCGTCTCTTGCCACCCGCTCCTTCTTCTTCCTTCTTAACTCGCCGTCTTGCCGCGGTGCTCATGGCGCCGACGAGGAAGTTCTCTGCTGCCGAGAAGGGGAAGGCCCCTAAGGAGGGGCCCGGCTCGCCGCCGCCCAAGAGGGGATGAGGTCGCCCCCGGAAGCATGCGGCGACCCCTGTGGTGGCTCCTCGTGGACGAGGGTGCGCCTCGAGTGGCCACGGCGGCGCCTCTTCTCGCGGCGAGAGCCGCCAGGGGCGAGGCAGCCCCTGTGATGGAGGAAGGCGTGCCATGGTCGCCCGGCCTCCTCGGCCATGCTTCTACTCGACGGAAGTGCTCCCAGAGTTTGTCGTGTGGTCGGAGGGGCCAACCGGCACCTGACTCTCGCTCCCCCGCTTCTTTGCGGGTGAGCTGCCAGTTGCTGGCCTTGACGGCCTCTGGCTAGAAGCTGACGGCTGCTGCAGCAAGGCTTCATGGGTCGGGGTCGAAGTTTCTGCCACCGGTAACGTGGCCCTGACCCGCGGCCGGCAGACGTTCGCCCGCGTGCGTGGCCTGAGCAGGAGGTGCACCCTCCACTTCAGGTATGACGGCGTCGCGACCCTCTACATGAGGGTGTTTGGGGAAGATGGCCGCCGCGCAGGGTGCTGCCCCGAAGACGACGGCGATGACGATGAGCTTGGCCTTGACGACGGCCGTGGTGGTGCTGAGGGTGAGCTTGCCCTTGGTGACGGCCGCAGCTCGTTCAGCAGCGGCGGCTCTTCCTCCGTCGAGAGCACAAGCAGCTATGGTTACGACCAGCCGCCATGCCGCCGGGAGCGCTTCGAGGGAGGTGGCGGGTCTTCTCGCCGCCGCGCCCCAGTGAAGCGGGAGGAGGGCTCAGGCTGAGCCCGGAGAACCTCCGGAGCCGAACCTCAGGAGCTGCTGCAGTCGCGCGGGCCGCTTCTGTTTAACCATTCCTTTCTTCTGCATTTTGAAAAAAGTAGAGAGCCCTACTAGGGCGTGTAATGAACCATGGCACTTATGCCGCTATGCTATGTTATATTGTTCTTGTGTTATGCTATGGTGTTCATGTCCCGAGTAGGTGTGGTAGGATAACTTAGCATGGTACACCCGCGGTAGCTTTCCTCCTCGCGAGGGCACGTCCTTCAGCACCTGGTGATGCCCCCTTGCTGCCGACCTAGGAGCCGCTGGCCTCGGGAGGCATCATAAAACTGCAGGGTTTGTTAGAAAACTTGTCGGGTGCCTTGTTCTTCCTTGCGTGAGCCCTCAGGCATGACTAGTCGTGGCTTAGTTCACCGCATCGCGGTACCCGAGGGGCACGGACTTTAGAGGGTGCACAAATCACGAGCTCAATCGAGGGCACCTCGCGAAGATTAACGAAGCCGAAGCTCTGGGGCAACAGGGCTTTGGCGAGGTGTGTTTGCGGCGTGGGCTAGCCCAATGCACGCACACACCTGTCCAGCCCCCGTGGGAGGCGCACGAGGGAGAGCGACGGGCAACTACCGTTCTCCCTGACCCAGAAAAAAAAGCAAGCGATGCAAGAAAAGAAAACCCAACTAGGCAATCGAGAAACGCTAGAGCTCCAAATTCCATTAAAAGGTTGCAAACCAGCTACAGAAAGCAAGCAAATGAACAGCCGCGTCTGGCACCTAGTCTAATCTTCTCACCAGCGCAGAGCTAAGTGCTGCCACTAGGACGTGGGAGGGAGGCCCCGAGGCAGGAGGGCGGCACTCTGGAGACTCCGGGGCGTGTACAGCCCCACTCATTATTACATGAGAGTGTCACGAGCGGAGACCTTCACAGGCACTGGGCCTTGCTTCATGGGTAGAACTTCCGGAGGTGCTGGATGTTCCAGGCGTTCTGGATGGGGATCCCGTCCTGCGTCTCCAAGCGCACGGCGCTAGGCCTGGAGACGCGGGCAATCCTAAATGGGCCCTCCCACATGGGAGAGAGCTTATGCAGCCCCTCCCTGGAGAGCACCCGCCTCAGGACGAGATCGCCCACCTCGAGCGTCCTGGAGCGGACGCTGCGACAGTGGTACCGCCGCAGCGCCTGTTGGTACCTTGCCGCCCGGAGCGAGGCTTGACGGCAGCGTTCCTCCCCCAGCACGAGGTCCAACCCCCGCGAGGCATCCTGGCGTGCCTCGTCAAACTCCAGGACCAGCGCGGAGCGATGCTTGACTTCGTGTGGGAGAACCGCTTCGGCTCCGTAGACGAGGAAGAATGGAGTCTCGCCCGACGGCATGGTGGCGGTGGTGAGGATGGACCACAGCACGGACTGGAGCTCATCGATCCAGCCCCTGCCGCAGGCCTCGAGCTTTTTCTTGAATGTTCTTGTTTTGAGGCCTCTCAGGACCTCCGCGTTGGCGCGGTCAGCTTGGCCGTTGCTCCTGGGGTGCGCCACTGAGGCGTAGCATATCTGCGTTCCAAGGTTAGCACAATATGTTTTGAAGAGATTGCTAGTGAACTGCGAGCCATTGTTGGTGATGATACGATTAGGGACCCGAAGCGGCTCATGAGGCTCTTGATGAACTTGACTGCCGAACCAGCTGGGATGGTGCAGACAGCTTCCACTTCCGCCCACTTGGTGAACTTGTTGATGGCAACATAGAGGTAGCGGTAGCCCCCAGGCGCCCGTGGGAATGGTCCCAAGATGTCCAGCCCCCAGACCGCGAACGACCACGTGAGCGGAATGGTTTGGAGGCCCTGAGCAGGCTGGTGGGTCTGCTTGGCATGGAACTGGCAGGCTTCGCAGGACTTAACCAACTCTACTGCGTCGCTGAGCGCTGTTGGCTAGTAGAACCCGCTGCGGAATGCCTTCCCCACGAGGGTACGTGATGAAGAGTGGTGCCTGCAGTCCCCGCCATGTATATCCGTCAGCAGGTCAACCCCTGCTCCCTGGAAATGCATCGTAGAGAGATGTCGTTTGGACGCCTCCGATAAAGCTCACCATCCCGAATGCAGTATGTTGTAGCTTGGCGTGCCACCCACTCTGCGTCTTCCTCCTTCTCCGGCAGGGTTCCCTGGAGCAGATACACCCTGAACTCTTCAGTCCAGCATCCCTCCTGAGGTTCGAGCGCGAGGAGCAGACGTGCCCCCGAGGATAGGCCACAGGCTGGGGCTCCCGAGGTTGGTGCTGGGGGGAGCTCCTCCTGAGGCGGCATTGCCTCTGCAGCAGGTGGGGTTGCCGAAGGCTTGAAGAGCCGCTCCTCGAAGACGCTAGGCTCCTGAGGCAGGCGCCGGGATGCCCTCTTGGCAATGTCGTTGGCTTCCTTGTTTGTGCCGCGCGACATGTGCTGCAGTTCCAAGCCCAAGAATTGTTTCTCAATTTTGCGTACCTCCGCAAGATATGCCTCCATGTGCTCGTCCTTAGGCTCATATACTTTGTTGGAGAAGTTGACGAGGAGCTGGGAGTCGCCCTTGATGGTGAGGCGCTTCACTCCCAAGGCTGCTGCAGCCTTGAGACCGGCGATTAAGCCTTCGTACTCCACGATGTTATTGGAGACCTTCTCGCCCTGCTGGAAGCAGAGCTGCACGGCGTAGTAGAGCTTGTCCTGGGTGGGCGAGATGAGCACGGCTCGAGCCCCCGCGCCCTGACGCGCGAAGGCGCCGTCAAAGTACATGACCCATCCGTCTGGCGCCTCGCTTCCTGGTGAGAGTGGGCGGCCCTCGCCTACTTCAGGGCTGGGAACGTCAGTCCATTTCACCATGAAGTCGGCGAGCGCGGCACCCTTGATGACTCTGGTGGTGCTGAACTCCAACTGGAATGCCTGCAACTCGATGTTCCATTCTGTGACTCTCCCCGTAGCATTGGGGCTCCGGAGCACCCTCTCCAGTGGGTAAGCTGAGACGACCTTGATGGGGTGACCTTGGAAGTAGTGGCGCAACTTGCGGGAGGCGACAAGGAGCGCGAGCAGGAGCTTCTGCGGCATGGGATAGCGCGCCCGTGCGTCACGCAATACCGTGCTGACGAAGTACACCGGGTGCTCGATGAGGGCCGGAGCGCTGGTGATGTCTTGTACCTCCCGAGGCTGGGGGTCCTCGGGAGCTTGGCTATTTGCAAGGGCAGCCAGGCCCCCAGGAGCACCGTCCTGAGGGGCCTGGTCATCTGCTGGTGCCGCCGGGGCCTCAGGAGCACCGTCCCGAAGCTGCGTTGTCTTGTCCTGGCGTGTGGCGCTGCCCGGTGAGTCCCCGGCCTGGTGCTCTTCCCGGACTGCCACCAGTGCTGCACTGGCAGAGTGTGGCGTGGCGGCCAGGTAAAGCACCAACGGCTCGAGAGGTCGCAGCGCCACCATCACTGGTGGGCTGGTGAGGTATCTCTTGAGGTCTTGAAACACTGCGTCAGCCTCCGGAGTCCATTCGAACGGCCCTTTCTTCTTCATTAGCTTAAAGAATGAGAGGGCGCGCTCCCCAAGCTTGGAGATGAAGCGCCCTAGCGAGGTCACGCAGCCCGCTAGCTTTTGCATTTCCTTGAGAGTCTGCGGTGGGCTCATCCTTTCTATCGCCTTGACCTTCTCGGGGTTCGCCTCGATTCCTCTGTGTGACACCAAAAAGCCCAACAGCTTGCCGAAGGGGACACCAAACACACATTTCTCCGGGTTGAGCCGCAGGTCCACCTTGCGCAGACTGGTGAACGTTTCTTCTAGGTCCGCGATGAGGGTCCTTGCCTCCCGAGACTTCACCACTATGTCGTCGACGTATGCCTCGGCGTTCCTCCCAAGCTGCTGGCCCAGAGTGATGTGCATCAACCACTGGAAGGTCGCTCCGGCGTTACGCAGCCCGAAGGGCATGCAGGTGTAGCAATACACCCTGCACGGGGTCAAGAAGGCCGTCTTCTCAATATCTTGCACCGCCATCTTGATTTGGTGATATCCTAGAATGCGTCCAGGAAGCACAGCAGGTCGCACTCGGCGGTAGAGTCGACGATCTGGTCAATGCGCGGGAGTGGGAAGGGGTCTTGAGGGCAAGCCTTGTTGAGGTTGGTGAAGTCGACGCACATGCGTTCCTTCCCACCTTTCTTGGGGACAATGACCAGGTTGGCCAGCCATTCTGGGTACCACACCTCCCGAATGACACCAGCATATTGCAGCTTGCGGGTCTCTTGGACGATGAACGCCTGCTTCTCCGTGGACTGCCGCCACGCCCTCTGCTTCACCGGGCCTACATTGGGGCACACCCTCAGGTGATGCTCGATTCCTCCCTCGGGACTCTGACAAGATCTTTGGGCTCCCATGCAAACACCTCCTTGTTTGCGCGCAAGAAGCCGACCAATGCCTTTTCTTGGTCTGGGGCGAGGTTGGCTCCTATGGTGAAGGTGGCTCCCAACGCCCCATCCTTGCGAACTGGCACCTGCTTCGTCTCAGCCTGATCTTGGGAGAACAGCTGCTTCTTCTTCGTCGGCGCAGCCCCCGGGGTCTCAGGGGCTCCTCCACCTGCTGGGTGTGCTTTTGCTGCGGCCCTGAAGGCGAGCTTGAGGGCCGTCAGGGCCTCCTTGGTGTCTCCGGCCATGGTGAGGACGCCGCTGCTCCCGGCATCTTCATGAGGTTGTAGGCAGGATGAGTCGCTGCCATAAACATGGCCAAGGCTGGGTACCCGAGGATGGCGTTGTACAGGAGGCTGATGCGGGCGATGTCGAAGTCGATAAGCTCGGTGCGGTAGTTGTCGTGGGTGCCGAAGGTGACGGGGAGGCGGATCTGCCCCAGGGGGCTGGTGGAACCGTCGACGACCCCGGAGAAGGGCTTGGTGGGGCGGAGCCGGCCATGTGGCACATGGAGCAAGCCGAAAGCTTCCACAGAGAGCATGTTGAGGCCAGCCCCGCCGTCGATGAGGGTCTTGGTAACTGCCACGTTGTAGATGGTGGGGGTACAGATCATCGGGAGCGTGCCTGCGCCCGTGGTGGTTGCTGGGTAGTCTCTCGAGTCGAAGGTGAGGTCGGCCTTGGGCGCCGCCCATCCCGGATGAGCTCCCTGCTGCACGTGCGTGGCACCTACTTGGTGGAAGGACTACTTGATGTGACGGTCCGAGGGCGGTGCCTGCGAACTGCCGAGGAGGGCTGCGACGGCGAGGGGCGCCGGCGCCGCGAAGCGCGCGATGAAGAGACCGCGCAGCTCCTCCCAGGAGGCCACAGAAGATTCCGGCAGGTTGAGCATCCAGGCGCGCGGCATGCCAGCGAGGGCCATGGGAACCAGTTGGCCATGACCTTGTCGTTGCCACCGGCCACCCAAATGGCCTCCTCATACGCCTGGAGAAATGCCGCTGGGTCTGCCGCACCGTCGTAGCGAGGTGGCATCTCTGGCTTGAACTTGGGTGGCCAGTGTACATGTCGTAAGGCGGGGGTGAAGGCCCGGAGGCCCATGGCGCCTCCATGCGCGCCCATCGATCCAGCCAGTGGAGCGACGCCCGCCATGAGAGCTGAACGGAGGAGCGAAGCGGACGAAGCGGCGAAGCTTCGACGCACCCCTACCTGGCGCGCCAAATGTCGGATTCGGGGTTCCACAGACCCTTGAGAGGTTCGAACTCTGGGGTGCGTGCGAAGAACTCTCCCTCCCCAGTCTGCCTGCCCAATGATTCCACAGCCTAGCTCGACGAACCCAAGGGACAAGAGACACATCAGTTTATCCTGGTTCGGGCCACCTTGCGGCGTAATACCCTACTCCAGCTTTGTGGTGGATTGCCTCGGAGGGCTAAGGATGAACTAGTACAGAGGTGGAACGACCTCAGGAGGTGAGGTGTTCTTGAGCTCGATGAGCTGGTGAGGTGCTGAGGGTGGAATGGATCTGATCCCCCCCTATGGTGGTGGCTAAGTTCTATTTATAGTGGCCTTGGTCCTCTTCCCAAATATAGGCGGGAAGGGATCCCACAACGGCCAAATTCGAAGGGAGACAACTAGTACAAGTTATCCTGACAAAAGTAGTCTTCGCCTACAAAAGCCTTTGGCGGTGACGCTGCAGTGGGCTCTGCGATGACCTCTGTCCTGCCGTCCTGGCGGTCCTGGTCTTGTTGCACCGATATGGAAACCTTTGCTTGATTCCTCGGGACTCCATGCTCTACTGGAATCAGCTTCTTTGCCGTCCGCCATGGCGGACGGCAAAGGCATGGATCACGGACGGCAAACATCTTTGCCGTCCGCCAGCAGACGGCAAACTTTCCGGCTGAACACGTGCCAGCAAAGGCCTTCTTTGCTGTCCGCTTCCTGGAAATGGACGGCAAAGGATTGTGCCGTCCGCCATCCGAGGCCAGCAGACGGCAAAGACAACGGATGGCAGTGCGGTGGCGTGAGAGCCGTTAGGGGGTTAACGGCGCTCTTTGCCGTCTGCCAGCGGACGGCAAAGAGTCAAAGCTCATTGCCGTCTGCTGACAGACGGCAAACAGCTCAGCTAGGCAGTACTGGGAAGCTCCACGTGGCCAGCTATGCCGTCCGCTGGCAGACGGCAAAGTGATTTGAATCTTTGCCGTCCGCTGGCAGACGGCAAAGTGACCAAATAGGGAGCTAGTGTTCCCAGGTTTCACAGGTAGCTGCCACGTGTCCTCTTTGCCGTCTGCTAGCGGACGGCAAATCTCTTTGCTGTCCGCTAGCAGACGGCAAAGAGGCTATGTATCCCCTGTTTTTATTTGAATCCATTTAATTTGACAGGGTTTCAAACACAGATATACATATATATATTTTTTTCACAGGCACACACAGATATACATATATGATGTATCCAACACACAGATATACATATACATATCTATCTCCATCCATGACAACATACATATATACATAAGAAACATAGTTCCATCCATATATACATATTACATATCACAATGTTCATCCAACACATTGTTCCATGCATCCATATAACAAGTTCCACATTTTTCATCGATACAAACGAAAAAAAGATAAGGGAAACAAGCACTCCATGCATCCATGCAAGCTTCCATATAGTGAATTAAATCTGCAAAATGGAAACAAGAAAGTTAGAAGAAGAAGACTAGAATCAGAAGAAGAAGAAGAAAATGAAGAAGAAGAAGAAGTAAGCATACTTAGGTAAAATGGAGCTAACCTAGCTAATTGTGCCATTTTTGAGTGAACTAAGCATATTATGCCATTTTTGATATAACTTAGAGCTAACTTCATTTTGGAGAAGAAGAAGAAAACTAGAAGAAGAAGAAGAAGAAGAGGAAGAAGACTAGAAGAAGAAGAAGAAGAACAAGAACAAGAAGAAGTTCTTCTTCTTCTTCTTCTTCTCTTCTTCTTTTTCTTCTTCTTCTTTTCTTCCTATTCCTTCTTTTCTTCCTCTTCCTGGATTTTCTTCATCTTATTATGTCATTTGTGGACTAAAAAGGATAAATTATGTCATAAATGGACTAAATAGGCTAAATAAGAAGAAAAATGCCATTTTTGAGCTTACTAGCACTTCTGGCCATTTTTGACCAAACTAAGCATATATGAGATATAACTTAGAGCTTACTTCATTTTGGAGAAGAAAAGAAGAAGAAGAGAAGAAGAAGAAGAAGAAGAAGAAGAAGAAAGAAGAAGAAAAAAAAGAAGAAGACTAGAAAGAAAAGAAGAAGTTCTACTTCTTCTTCTTCTTTTCTTCCTATTCCTTCTTTTCTTCCTCTTCCTTGATTTTCTTCATCTTATTATGTCATTTGTAGACTAAATTAGGCTAAATTATGTCATAAATGGACTAAATAGGCTAAATAAGAAGAAAAATGCCATTTTTGAGCTTACCTAGCTAATTATGCCATTTTTGACCTAACTAAGCATATTATGCCATTTTTGATATAACTTAGAGCTAACTTCATTTTGGAGAAGAAGAAGAAGAAGAAAACTAGAAGAAGAAGAAGAAGAAGACTAGAAGACTTCTTCTTCTCCTTCTTCTTCTTCTTCTTCTTCTTCTAGTCTTCTTCTTCTTCTTCTTCTCCTTCTTCTTCTTCTTCTTCTTCTTCTTCTTTTCTTCCTATTCCTTCTTTCCTTCCTCTTCCTTGATTTTCTTCATCTTATTATGTCATTTGTGGGCTAAATAGGCTAAATTATGTCATAAATGGACTAAACACGCTAATTAAGAAGAAAAATACCGTTATCACGGAGATGTAGGATGGTCGGGGATGCGCCAGTGCCAGACGGAGGTGAAGGACCGGTCGGGGTTCCAGCATTGGCAGAAGGAGTGGTCGATGCTTGTCGGGAGCCATGCTGGACCAAAGATCATTTCCCATAATGTCTCGTTAGCAAGTTCGCAAACTGAAATGTGAATAGTAGTAAGCAACGACCATTCAAATCAAACTCACCGTGGTCGCCGAAGCAATCTGGGGCATTGGCGGAGGGGCCTGACCGTTTTTCTCGCACAAGCTCTGCACATTTGGTTGTCACGAGTCAGTCATATTAGATAGTAATGCAAACATTACGTGCATGATTGGGCTAATATGCACGAGAAACGTACCACGATGAGCTCGTATAGGGCCCGGTTAGCGCTGTCATTCCGGTTCCTCTCCTCCTCCAACAGCTTAGCCGTCTTCTCCTCGATCTCCCTCTCCCTCTCCGCCGCCTCCCTTTTTGCCTCCTCCAGAAGCTCCTTCGTCTTCAATCTCTCTTTCTCAACAATAGCCTGCAACACACCACTCCCCGTTAGCATTGTAATCATCGATGGACGCACACACAATGTAATGGAGGAAAGGTGAGAGAGTCCGTATAACTAACCGCCATGGCGATCTCCGCGGGCCGTGCACGAGGCGTTATCTCAGGATCAGAGCTACTCAGGCGCTTCTTGATTTGCGGGAGAGTCTTAGGACAATGTATCAGTCCATCACCAATGGCTAGAGAGCCATGGGACCTCCCGCCACCAGATATCATCACCAGCTCTGTATCAAAAGGATCCTGGCTCGGGTTAAAGTCCTCCCCTTTCCTCGCCTTCCCCTCATGTCTGTACTTCACAAGCTTGTGGTGGGAGGTCTTGTTGGTGAAGTTCTCTGGATCATCTAGGTCAGACTCCGTGAATGGCTTGGCCTTCTTGTACGGGGCCATATGGGCCATGCCATAGAGGTCGAACAGACCTGGCACAGGCTTCTTGTGGTGGTGCGCCTCAGAGAGAGGAACAAAATATTAGTTAAGGGCTCAAGCTAGCATGAAGAATGATATTGCTATGTAAATAGGTCATTTTGGAGCAAAGAAAGGTTATTATGTCATTTTCGAGGAAAATAAGCTAAGTTTAGGTCATTTTTGAGGTAACCAAGATTATTATGCCATTTTTGACCAAAGTATGCTAATTATGTCATTATTGAGCTATCCAAGGTTATTATGTCATTTTAGAGCTAACTATAGCATATTTAGGCATTCTATAGAGCTATCTAAGGTTATTATGTCATTTTAGAGCTAATTATGTCATGAATGAACTAGCTAAGATTAGTTTAGGTTGTTATTGAGCTATCGAAGGTAGTTATGCCATTTTTTAACTGACTAAAGCATATTAAGTCATTTTATAGAGCTATCTAAGGTTATTATGTCATTTTAGAGCTAAATATGTCATAAATGAACTATCTAGCATGAAGAATGAATTGCATGAATCATGTAGCAAACCACATACCCAGTTATCCCCGTACTCAAACAGGTTGGAGCTCCCTTGATGGTGTGGCACACCTTCCATTTGGTCGCGCTTATCCTTGGCCCTTTGGTGTTCGACTTTCCATTGGGCAGAGCACCACGCATCCACCAACGCCTCCCAACAGTCCATCTTATCCACACACCATCACGGGGGCACCTAAGTGAGTCAAGAGAAATTTCAGCGCTACGCCTATGAATCAAATCAAGAAAACTAAGTTCAAGGCCTTAAGAATAGGTAATTACCTGCATGTACTTCTCCTTACTCAGAAACTTGCCGCGACACTTCTGCTTGCCCCTCCTAATACCCTTCGAGGCGTAGTAGTCTCGAACGGCCTGCACCCGAGCCTCGTGCCTTAAGTTCTGAAGTAGGCGCTTGCACTCATTTTCGACAACCATACACGCGGCCTCCTGCTCTCCCTCTGAAACCCTGTAGAAGGTCTCCAATCAAACAAGACAACACTGATTAGTACAATCACTAGGTACTGTTGATTTTTAATTCCGTAAAGGAGAAATTATCCAAAACCAACGGAACACAATGTCGGCCACCGTCTCGCACAAGACACCGTCGACCCTCTCCTCCGGCGGGGTCGGGGCAACCGAGTACAGCTGCCAGGTCAGTGCTAGCTGTGGAACCTGACCCTCACCGGGCAACGTGACCCACCCAGGGAAGTGCTGCCGGCAAAGCACACCAAGGACCTGGTTGGGCCTACGGGGACCACGGGGGCGTACCCAGCCCCTGCAGTATGACAAGGCCAATGCATTAGATATTAATTTGAAGGAACATGAAGGCAAAAGGTTAAAAAATAGTAAATGCACTTACTTCAACCCTTTAGGCGCAATCAACCACCTCTGGTCGGGGGTCATCGACACGGGCGGGAGCTTTGTACAGCCACGCTTGTAGACCTTCTTACCCTTCTCAACCAGCTCGTCGTCGCTGTAGCTATCTTCTGAAAAGGTGTCCTCGCTACCATCCTCCGAGCCACTAGCCTCCGGAGTCTCGTGGGAAGAAGACTCCGGGATCGTCTTCTGGGACGAAGACTCCGGGACCTGGGACGAAGACCCCGTGACCGGAGTCTTCTGGGACGAAGACTCTAGGACCGGACTCACGTGGGGCGAAGGGTCGGCGACCCGAGTCTGGTAGGGCGAAGGATCAGCGACCGGAGGCTCATGGACCGGAGTCCGAGGGTCCACGTAAGACGGAGCACTCCTGTGGTCAGGTGAATCAGCTGAGGGTGGCGGCGAGGAAGGCGTAGCAGCCTTCCTACCTCTCCCACTGCCACGTCCACCTCTACCAGCCTTCTTCGTCCTCCCCCAACCTCTCCTAGCCGTAGAAGAAGCGCCCGCCGTAGTTGTCTGCATACCATCCTGCATCGCTCTCCGGAGGGGCTGCGCTGCAATAATGCAACCACCCCTCCCAGTAGCGCTCGCAGGAGGCTCGGGGCGCTCTGGACCCTTGCCCACCATCCTGTCAACACCTGCAATGAAAAAAAGTAAACAAAATTAGTACAACATAAAAAATTTGGATACCTGACATGAACATAATAATATGTATATAATTTAAGTGTATCATAATCATGAACATAATAAAAATACACCCGATCAACACAAATATATATGGGGAAGGGTTGTTGTGTAGGGTTGTAAGGGTATTAGGGGGTAAGGGGGGGTAGTGTAGGGGTAGGGGGTGAGTGGTGTAAGGGGGTTTTTGTAAGGGTAGGGGTAAGGGGGGGTAGGGGTGTGGTAGGGGATTGTGGGTGCTAAAGGGTTTGGGGGTAGGGGGTTGGAAGGGGGGTTGGTTTGGTGTAAGGGGAGGGTGGTAGGGGAGGGTGTAAAGTGTAGGCCGGTGTGTGTTAGGTGGGTAGGGGTTGGGGGTGTGGTGTAAGGGAGGTGAGGGGGGTGGGTGTAGGGGTAGGGGTGTAGTGTAGGCGGTAGGGGGGTTTGTAAGGGTGTAGGCGGTAGGAGGTGGTGGGTAGAGGTGGTATGTGGTAGTAAGGGGGAGGTTATTTGGAGGGGGTAGGGTAGGGGGGGTTGTTCGGGGGTACGGTGGTGACAACTCGCGACAGCCGGCAAGACCTGGGGCATGTAGTGAAGAACGCGGTTAGCTCGGGGACACGACCTTGAGCGCGGCGAGCTAAGTTGTCACGACGGTGGCTGGATCGGCTCTCGTAGGGTGTGTAGGGGGTGGGAGCCGGGTGGTGTAGGTTGAATTTTATGCTGAGGATGAGGAAAGAGGTAGAGATGCGGGAGGAGTGGGGATGGGAGGAGAAAAAGAAAGAGAGCAGGTGTGGGAGTTAGGAGCAGGAGGAGGGAGGTCGGCAGTAGGTGCGCGCGGGAGTCTTCTCGTCTTTCTTCTTCTCTTCTTTTCTTCTTCTTTCTCTTCTTTCTTCTTCTCTTCTTTCTGTCTCCTCCTCCTCCTCACCTCTTCTTCTATATTTCTTCTTTTCTCTCTATGATTTCTTCTTCTGCTCTTAGTCTTCTGCTTCTTTCTTCTTTTTCTTCTTCTTCTCTTCTCTGTTCTTCTCGAACTCTTCTATCTTTGCTTTCTCTTCTTGCTCTTTTCTCTCTAGGGGTTCTTCTCTGTTCTTCTCTTCTTTGTCTGCATCTTCTGTTTTTCTTCTAGATTCTCTTTCTCCTCCCCATATCTCCCGCCGCCTTTACTCTTCTCTCCAAAACTAAACTAAAACTAATCTAAAAAAACTAAACTAAAATAAACTAAACTAAAACTAACCTAAAATAAACTAAAACTAAACTAATCTAAAATAAACTAAACTAAAACTAAAACTATAACTAAAACAGAAACTAAACTAAAGAAACAAAAAGAAACTAATTAAACAAAAAAAAGGGAGGAGCTCACCTGGTGGAGGGGGCGGCGGACGGCTGCGGAGGCGCGGAGGAGAGGGACCGGTGGAGGGGGAGGGCCGGAAAGAGCGGCGGGACGGGGCGGGGACGCGCGCGGCGCGGCTGCCCGACGTGGAAAGGGCGGCGGGGGGACGCGGTGGAGGTCAGGGAGGGGGCGGGCGGTGTGGGCGAGGCACGCGGAAGGGGTCGGAGACGGAGAAGGCAGGGGCGGTGGGGTGGGGGATGGCGACGGAGGGAGGAGGCGGGGGGGGGGGGGGGGGGGGGGGACGGGGGGACGTGTGGTGGAGGGGGGGGGGGTGGGTTGGAGTGGTCGGGGGCGCAGGGGAGGGGTGCGGGGCGGCCGGCTACGGCAGACAGGGTCGGCGGCGGCGGCGCGGGTGTGGGTGGGGAGGAATGAGAGAGTGGAGAGAAGAGAGGGGCGCGGGACGGCCATTAACGTACCTGCCTCTTTGCCGTCAGCCAACGGTCGGCAAAGAGGTGGGGCCGGTGGGCTTGAGTTGGTTAAACAATAACTGGACCCACCCACCTCTTTGCCGTCTGCTAGCGGATGGCAAAGATTCTTTGCCATCAGCCAGCGGACGGCAAAGAACCAGCTGATGGCAAAGACTTTGTTTGCCATCAGCCACATCTTTGCCGTCCGTTTTCTTGTGGCTGATGGCAAAGACCTTATTTGCCGTCAGCAAGCGGACGGCAAAGAATTAGCAGACGGCAAAGAAGTGGATTCCAGTAGTGATGCTTACGCTTGCCTCCTTGGCACCAAAGGGGAAACTGGTACACTGCACCCGCTGGCGCCTGCCTGGTCTTGGTCATCATGGCTCACGTCAGGTGAACCTCGTGAGGTGCGGCTTGCATTGATATCTGCGCTCCTCGGGAGCCAGCTTGGGGAGGCCGCCCCTCGTGGAGGTCTTGGTGTCGTCCGCCTCGCGAGGCTTGGCCCCTCGCGAGGGTCTTGAGTTGTTGTTGCTGAAGCTGGGCCGTACCAGGCCGTCGATGGAGCCACGCCATGGGCCGCAGGCAGGCAAGTCTGGGCACCCCCGGTCCCAGGACGCCGACAGTGGGGTCCATCAATTCCATAGGCACAACTTTCTGTAATCCTAGTTTACTGTCTGTTATTTATAGTTTAATAAAGTAACATGTCATGCTTATCCTGTTTTTCGAATTATCCATGCAATAGAAAAATGACCCAAAAATAGAAGTGCTCAGAATGTCGTAAAATTATAACATGAATTTTTATTGAATATTTTAGAATTTTTGGCACTAGAGGGGGGGTGCACCTGCTGTCCACAGGACAACAGGGGCACCCGCCCGCTAGGGCGCACCATGATGTCTTGTGGGGCCCACAGGACCCCACTCACTTACTCCACTTGCACATTGCTTCTTCTTCCTCCAAAAACAATCGTGGTAGCTCTTCATCTCGTGTACTTACTCCAAAAACTAAGTTTTCGATCTCTTTGCTCGGAGCTCCGTTTCCAAAACTGTTTTGGGATTGCTCCTTGGTATGTGACTCCTCCATTGGTCCAATTAGTTTTTGTTTTAGTGGATTATATTTTTCTTATTTTACTACTGTTGGCTGCATTGAAAATGAGCTTGCATGGTGAATTCATTTGGTTCTAAGTAATTTGAATGCTTGATATAGCCTCTAGACACTTTTAGGAGTTGTTGTTATCAAAAATTTTCAAGTTTGGTTAACATCTTTTTGTGGCGCAAAAAATTCAGAAGTTTTCTCAGGAAAATGAACTTCTGTAGGAGAGGTTCTTCGAGCCAGAGCACTAAGGGAGTTGCTGGTGGTGCCCCAGACCTCCATCTACCTTGCAGAGTGGAGCTACGACTGTGCGAGTGGCCACACAATGCCTTCATGAGCGAAGCCGGTTTCCAACATGAGTTTGCACAATTCATGGGAAATGCCAGTTTGACCAACTTCCTCACATATGAGTGTGACCAATACCAACTTCTCACAAATTCCTCTATGCAAAATTTCTACTTCATGCATAGAGTTGATATCCCTATGGTACACTTTGATTTATATGCTTGACATTCTGAAATACCATTTGCTGAATTTTGTGAGATATGCATGATTTCTTCTGAGGGAGAATTGAGGGAACCTCGACCTGAAGAGTTTGAGGATTTACTCCTTAATTTAACTATGGGAGAATCTAGGGCCAGAGTTACTAGCCTGCATTTTCCTGCCATGCATTACTTTGGTTTATTCATAGGACAATGTTTGACTGCTAAGTAGTAGGGTGGTCCGCTCAGTATCCCTGACCTCACCATTTTATGTTGTGCACTTTATGGTGATAGAAATTATATCCTAGGAGGCATTATTACACGCCACTTGAACATTAATAGAACTATAGGTAGTATTCATGGCGGTATTTTTGCTACTCGCCACGGTCCCCACTTTAACATTGCCATTCGCCCCGATGATCGCTTACTGTCGGTGTCAAAACTAGCGTATCTCAGGTAGGGGGTCCTGAGCTGTGGATCTTGGATCAATGGGGAACAAGGGACGAAGGGCACAATGTTTACCCAGGTTCGGGCCATCAGGAAGAGGTAAAAACCTACATCCTGCTTGATTATATTGAAATGTATAGGATGATTACAGAGTCGATCTACCACGAGATCAGATGAACTAAACCCTAGGTGAATAGGATGATGGTTGTTGTTCTCGCCCCTGCGGACTAAAACCCTCTGGCTTATATAGACACCAGGGTATTAGGGTTACACATGGTTGGTTAAAACAAGGGAATATGCCGAATCTTCTATCTTGACTTGGAAGACACACAAAGACTTTTGAGGATTTCCTGTCCGGACACGGAGTGACCTTATAGCTCGGCCTTGTGGTAGTCGTATAGTGGCCCACCTGTCCGGCCCATAAGAGATAGGCCGGCAACCCGAGGACCCCCTAGTCCAGGACTCCCTCAGTAGCCCTCGAACTAGCCTCCAACGCTGGTGTCTCAAAACTCCCGGAGTTTGCGCACCTGAAGTCTCCGGCGTGCAGGCAAGTTCTTCTTCCCCTGTGTGTTCGGAGAAATCCCCCATTGCCAAGCCTCTAAAAGTTGCTTTGCTAAGTTCGGCCAAGTGCTCAACTGGGTTATATCCGAAATCCAAATTATTGATATTGCTTAGCCTTGAAGGCCAGCCGCCCAAGTGTGAATAGTACCTTCACCTGACAACTTTCGGCGAAAGGTCACTGTCGGTGTCAAAACCGGCGGATCTCGGGTAGGGGGTCCCAAACTGTGGACCTTGGATTGATGGGGAACAGTGGACATGGGACACGATGTTTACCCAGGTTCAGGCCCTCTCTAAGAGGTAAAACCCTACATCCTGCTTGATTATATTGCTTGCATATAAGAGGGTTACAGAGTAGATCTACCACGAGATCAGACGAACTAAACCCTAACTAGTGGGATGGATATTCTTCTTCTAGCCTCTATGGACTAAGTCCCCTGGTTTATATAGACACCAGGGGTACTAGGGTTTACAGATAGTCGGTTACACGAAGCAAACATTGGATCGCCCATCTTGACTTGGGGTGCACACCAAGGCATAAAAAGTCTTCGGTCCTGATACGATGCGGCCCAACAATCCGGCCCATGAGAGATAGGCCGGCCTCCCAAGGACCCCCTAATCCAGGACTCCGTCAGTAGCCCCCAAACTAGCCTTCAATGCCAGAGCTCTCCACCATCGATCACCCCATGGTTCCTAAAAGTCTTCGGCTTGCGAGGCGAGTTCCCCATTTTCTTATTCGGCTGGCTTCAATAGTTTGGTCATCGATAACTTCGACCGAGGTGGGCCCACACCATTAACTTCCCCTAGGGTGACCCTCGATTCCTGTGCGTCCGTTAATAGGTGAGCATCCCTGTGTATTTTACAAAAACACGCACCAAGGGCCAAAAGTTTAACCGTCAAGTAGGCCAGAGACGCATCGAGTTGTTCCTCATCTCAAAACATGAAATCCAATCTTGCTCAGAAGAAATCCTCAACGGACATGGCCGACGCCCCTGGCTCATGCACGCGCCCTCACGCCGCCTCCCAGGAGATTGTCCTAGTAGCTCCATCTCACGGCTTCAGCTATGTGACCTCCAGTGACAAGGGTATCTCCCCACCGCAGATCTTGTGCCTGTTCGCGCAGGGCTAACCTCGGCCGATGGCGAGGCCTTCGCAGAGAACTTTCCTAATCCAAATAAGGATGAGAGAGAGTATGTTTTGTATCCTTCCTTCTAAGATGTCTAGGATTCCCCATTCACCCTTTCTTAAGGGGTCTGCTAGAGTTTTGTGGGATCCAACTCCACAACCTCACCCCAGGATCAATTCTACATATTTCTGTCTTTATCGCTCTCTGCGAGATGTTCCTAGGCTGCGAAGCCCATTTTGAGCTATGGAGAAAATATTTCTGCCTCGTCCCCCGCATCCATGAGGGGTCAATTCTTGAAGTGGGCGGGGCTGAAGTGTGCCGTATAGCCGGCACCGGATATTCCATTGGGACTCCAAGGAAAGATTCCGAAGAATGGTCTTCGTAATGGTTTTATATTGAAGACATTCCCCTGTTTGAGCCTGTTCGGAGAGGTTTGCCCATATGACGGCTCAGAAGTCACTCCCAAGAAGAGTCCACTGAGGTGCGGTTCCTAGCTGCAAAGGTAAGGGTGCTAGCTCACAGCGGGTTGACCATGGTTGACGTGATGGCTCCCGCGGTCGACCGATGCATACAACCCCTTCAAAAAAGGACACATCCCCTATGGCGCTACAACGGGGCGAGTGACGCGTCCCACAATAAGCGACAAGGGCCGGACAATCAAGCGGCAATGGCCGCCATATTGGCAGATCTTTTCAAAGGCGAAGAAGATGAGTTTGCCCGCCCAAGAAACTAGAAGGGCTACTCTAGCTACAACCCCATCGAATGTGTAAGTTCAAACTTGTGTACACAGCTCGGATTTCACACCTGAATATTGATTGATTCAACCATCTTCTGAGCAGAGCTGGAGGCGCCAAGTGGAAGGTATTAGCTGCCCCACTCCTCAACCAGACGATCATTCCCGTGATGCCAACCCTGGCTTCCACGAGGACCCGGAGATATCGTTTGACTTTGAGGACGGGTTTTTCTTTCAGGAAAGCCTCGATGGTTCCAAGGTGGTTTTCACAACCGATCACCCTGGGCTTCTCCCCTCCTCCACTGTAAGTAGTAAGAAGGCCTCCTTTCCAAAAAGGCATTCGCCTTGTGCTGCTCTGGCTATGCTAACCTCTACTCCCAAGGGCCGCCGCACCTCATGCTGAACACCAACGGAGGCAGCATCCAATGAAGTTAACAACGGAGCCTCCAAACAAAAAGCGACCGTGCCAATCACTTCTTCGGAAAAAGGTGGGATGCTTTTAAAATTGCTATTTCTTCATTATTAGCCTCGTCTATATGGGGCCCCACTAATATTTAATCTAGCAGGAAGAAGGTGCCACTCCAACCGTCCGAAGACGTCAAGGGAGTGTTTGGTAGTGGTCGAAGACCTTCAGTGCGGACAGAAGTTAATGCGGGGGATACCTCAGCACACCATCCTACAGAAGATCCAGAGGATGTTTTGGTTACCAATTCTGAAGTGGAGAGTGTCATGAATCACTGGCGATGGAAGGAAGCCCTCCGCTAGGCCACCTTTACCGACCAAGAATTCAATGCCTTTAATTCGGTCGACGCATATCTCAGAGCGGCCTGAACAGGTCTCGACGGAATTGCCAATCTTCTGTCTGCCAACATGCATGTAAAGAATGATTTCAGACAGCCAAATGTGAACACTGACCCAGTAGCCCCCGAGACTTGAATCGAGCGGGATGACCGAGTTAAGGGTCTAACGAATGTGTATCATTTGCTGCAGGCCTTAAAGGACCAGAATAAAAAATTGTCTGAGGACCTTGAGCTAAGCCGAACATGGTTGGCTAATGTGGAAGCCGAATTGGAGGCTGTGAAGAAGTTCACCAGTGAGGCCCATGGTGAGGGAAAGCTCTAAATTTGCAAGGTTTATGCCATCGTGCTTTGTTTAACATGGGTCGTCTCTATAGCAGCTAAATCCATAGGTCAACTTCAAAAGGACCTGAATGCTGCCAAAGAAGCTCAACGGTATGTGGAATCACAACATCAATCCGACCTTCAGGTTTTGAAACAAAGCCAGGAGGAAACCGACAAACTGAAGACGGAGAACCAACAACTGGCTGAAGAACTGGAGAGTCTAAAAACTAAATTGGCACAAGTCCGCGGAGAAATCCAGAGCTTGAGAAGCGTCATGTTCAGTAAGTTTGTCCATGAGCATTGGATAAGTACAAACTTGTTCCATGCTTGAATGTAAAAGATATGCCATGCTTTTGATGCCAGGTCTCTTGATTGGCCGGCCCGGAGAGGAGGTCTAGTCCTTTGGCGGGAACATGCTGAAGGAACTGTCGTGGTTCATGAGAAAGCGCGAAAGGCTATGAAGAACATGGTGAAGGCATTATGGCCGACCGAAGCTGCGCCGGACGATATGGCCGAACTGGCAAATCATTTTAAGGGAGCTCGGCGACACCTCGAATTGTGGAAAATATCATCCTATCGGGAGGGGCGCGAGAAGCATGGGCCATGGTGAAGACCTGGTTCAGGAAGCTCGATTCGGGCCAGTAGGGCCGGATGGACAGGAAATACCCCTTCATTTGGTGTAAGACCAAGTGATGCCCGCAGCTCTGCTCTCTCAGCAGGATTGTGCTTTAGATAGCATAATAGACAATGTGGAAAAAGAATGATGTGTTTGATTCTATGTATCTATGTACGTTATGTCAAACTGTCTCGATCCGAACTGTAGAAACGTTTGTCTTAATCGGCCATCGGCTTCTGCCTCCGCAACCAGTGATCGGGGAGTCTTCCATACTATGTGACCTGATTTAAACAGGAAATCACTTCCGGTAACCAGGCAATCTGGCCTTGAGGTGCGAACAGACAAAAACATGTGTAGAGAGTTATGTTATATTACTGTTTAACGTAAGAAACATCTTCTGAAGAAAATAGTTCCTCGATGGGTTCCTTTCTGCAGGTTTGTCATATCAAGTACAGACGTTTTGTATGCGGATGCCTGAAGTATGCCAATGATTGGTGCACGGGCCGAATCCCCAAGTTTTGGTGATGAACACCAAGATGTTTATTATTTCCCTCATGGCCAACCCATTGTGTTCTCAAGAACGCTAGCTTTCGGCTTCACCCGTCTGAGGTACGTACATGGCTGACCCGGTCGTAACAATCATAGAGGTGCTCCCTTTACCCCGTAGCCGCACAATCAGGAACGTAGGAGGTAAACACAGGAGCCAGGCAACCCAGCTTGGCAAAAACTTAAGTCAAATTGGTGCATATGATGGCTGAAGAGGTAATTGAGAGAGTGCGAATGCGACAGAAACGATTATACGCACAGAAATATATTAATTGGCTGCTTTAAAGGAGCCACGAGGTAAAATTTGTGTGTTACATTTGAAAATGTACAATTAAGAGGTCCTAAACAGGATTCGATTTATCCGAAAAGGGCCGGTAGATGCTAATGATCCAGAAATAAGAACGAAAAAGGATTCTACAATGAGGAAAGGGATAGTGGACTGACGTGAGCACACTTAGCCGTACAAGCGTCGGAGTCGGGCTGTGTTCCAGGGGTTTGGTTCTAGGCGGTTATCGGCCGGGTGGCAAAGGTGGTACGCTCCTCCTGCTAAAACTTCATCAATTATGAAAGGGGCCTCCCATTTAGGAGAGAGCTTGTTCTTTTGCTTCTCAGGGAGGCGGAGGACGAGTTCTCCGATGTTGTATGCCTTTGCCCGAACTTCCCTGCTTTGGTAACGTCGAGCCTGCTGCTGATAAAATGTAGAACGAGCGCGAGCGACATCCCGTTCCTCTTCCAAGGCGTCTAGGTCATCCTGCCGATCGAGCTCGGCCTCCTTTTCCTCATACATGCGCACTCGAGGTGCGTCGTGAATAATGTCACAAGGTAGGACTGCCTCTGCGCCATACACCATAAAAAAGGTGTGTATCCCATTGATTGGTTGGGGGTAGTGCGCAGTTCCCAGAGCACAGAGTCAAGCTCCTCCACCCAGTGACAGTTAGATTGTTTCAAGGAACGGACTAGGCGAGGCTTAATGCCGCTCATGATTAGTCTGTTGGCCCTCTCTACTTGTCTGTTGGTTTACGGGTGGTACACCGAAGCGTAATCGAGCTTGATGCCCATGGTAGCGCACCAGTCTTTGACTTCCTGGGCCGTGAAGTTGGATCCATTTGTGGGGGACACCGTAACAGTGTACCACACAGGATATAAAGTCGATAACTGGTCCGGACTTTGCTGAGGTTACTGGCTTTGCTTCAATCCATTTAGTGAACTTGTCGACCATTACCAGTAGGTATTTCTTTTTCTTGGTTCCCCTTTAAGTGGTCCAACCATGTCCAACCCCGTGACTGTGAAAGGCCAGGTAAGTGGTCTAGTTCGGAGAGCCATGGGGGGCATGTGGCTTTGGTTAGCGAATAGCTGGCATCCAACACAGTGTTGGACTAAAGTGCGGGCGTCTTGGCAGGAGGTAGGCCAGAAAACCCCTGCTTGGAAGGCCTTGCTTACCAGGGCTTGAGCTGCTGTGTGATGGCCGCCCATGCTAGCATGTATCTCAGCCAAAAATTGTTGCCCCTCTTTTTTTGGTATGCATCGCTGTTGGACTCCGGTAGCACTTTTCTTATATAACTCACCTTCATGGACTTTGTAGGCTTTAGGGCACCGGATTATGTGCCGTGCCTCGGTCTGATCATTGGGGAGCTCCTATCGTATCAAGTAGGTAAGGAAAGGCTCAGTCCATGGTGAGATTACGGCCATGACCTCATGATCCAAAGTGGTTTCTTCAACTGTCGAGCCGCCGATGATTTCGTCGTCAAGCTCAATGGCCGGAGGGACGATTTGTTCGGGCCCATTGGTTGCTGTACGCTGATCCCCGTCCTGCCACACTATGGATGGCTTAAAGAGCCACTCCAGAAAGTTGTTTGAAGGGACATGGTCATGCTTGGCGCCCATGCAGGCGAGGATATCTGCAGCTTGATTACTGTCTCTAGGGATGTGGTGGAATTCTAACCCTTCAAACTGGGCTGATATTCTTAGGACGACATTTTGGTATGCCGCCATTTTTGGGTCCTTGGCGTCGAACTCGCCATTGACTTGGGAGATGGCGAGGTTGGAATCTCCCCTCACCTCAAGCCGCCGAACACCCATTGAGGTTGCCATCCGAAGACCATGCAACCGGGCTTCATATTTGGCTGCATTGTTGGAGTCTGTGTACCTAATCTGTAGTATGTACCGAATAGTGTCGCCCATGGGGGACGTGAGGATAACACCAACCCCCAGTCCAGCCAGCATTTTGGAACCGTCCAAATACATTGTCCAATGTGAGTATGTACTATATTCCCGGGGAAGTTCGGCTTCCATCCATTTGGACAGAAAACTAGCCATCACCTGAGATTTAATAGTGCGGCGAGGCTTGTACACAATTTCAAAGGGCAGGAGCTCTATTGCCCATTTGGCGATACGGCCCATGGCGTCCCTATTATTGATAATATCATTCAAGGGTACTTCGAATACCACGGTAACCGAACACTCTTGAAAGTAGTGTCGGAGTTCGCGGGATGCCATGAGAACTATGTAGGCGATCTTGTGATAGTGCGGATACAAGGATTTACACGGGGTGAGTACTTCCGACACGTAATAGACAAGTTTTTGCATCTTGAACTTGTGTCCTTCTGCCTCTCGTTCTACCACGAGGACAGCGCTCACAACATGCTTTGTGGCTGAGATGTATAGCAACATGGGTTTAGCTATGCCAGGTGCTGTCAAAATGGGGTTGCCTGCTAGTAGAGTTTTTATCTCCTCTAGTGCGGCAGTTGCCTCATCTGTCCATTCGAAGTTTTTCGTATTTTTGAGCAATTTGTAGAGTGGCAGGGCCTTTTTGCCGAGACGGGAAATGAAACGACTCAAGGCTGCGACGCAACCGGCCAGGTTTTGGACGTGTTTGAGCTCTGTGGGTATTGCCAGTTGGGACAACGCTCGGATTTTAGCCGGATTGGCTTTTATCCCTCTATGGGAGACAATGAATCCGAGCAGTTTTTTAGCGGGAACTCCAAAAACACATTTATCCGGGTTAAGTCGTATATCATTTGTTCTCAAGTTTTTGAAGGTGAGACGGAGATCGTCGACCAACTGGCGACATGTTTGGTCTTTAACGACCACATCATCCACATAGGCTTCAACTGTTTTACCGATTTGGGTTTCCAGGCATGTTTGAATCATATGCTGATATGTTGCTCCTGCGTTTTTAGCCCGAAGGGCATTGTGTTGAAGAAGAATGGTATGCAGGGTGTAATAAACACAGTTGCTGGTTGGTCGGATTCCTTCATCTTGATTTGGTGGTATCCCGAGTAAGCGTCGAGGAAACATAGCGAGTCATGTCCGGTGGTGGCGTCGATGATCTGGTCTATTCGAGGCAGAGGGAAAGGATCCTTGGGGCAAGCCTTGTTGAGATCTTTGAAGTCGACACACAACTGCCAGGATTTTTCCTTTTTGGGTACCATGACCAGATTTGCCAGCCAGTCGGGGTGTTTGATTCCTCTGATGAATCCGGGTTTGAGTAGTTTGGCTAATTCTTCCCCCATAGCTTGATGCTTGGGTTCAGAAAATCGGTGGAGAGTTTGTTTAACCGGCTTGAAGCCCTTAAGTATGTTCAGGCTGTGTTCTGCCAGCCTGCGCGGGATGCCTGGCATGTCCGAAGGGTGCCAGGCGAATATGTCCCAATTTTCACGCAAGAATGTGCAGAGCACCTCATCGACCTCCGGGTGCGGCTGTGCTCCGATGGTCGTTGTTTTATTGGGGTCTGTCGGGCGTACTTGGAACCTGATGGTTTCATTAGCTGGTTTGAATGATGTGGACTTGGGTCTTTTGCTGAGGGTAACATCATCTTTGTTGACTACTGTATGTAGTGTGGTCAATTCTTCGGCTGCTAGAGCCTTGGATAGTGCCTCTAGGGCCAGGGATGTTGTTTTGTTTTCGGCTCGGAGGGCTTTGTCCGGGTCGCTCGGTATTGTGATCACACCGTTGGGCCCTGGCATTTTGAGTTTCATGTACCCGTAATGGGGTATAGCCTGGAACTTCGAGATGCGTCACGTCCCAATAAGGCATGGTATCCGCTATGGAAGGGTACGATGTGGAAGAGTAGTTCATTGGTCATGTAGTTTGTTGGAGTGCCGAACACTACATCCAAAGTGACCCGTCCGGAGCAGTGTGCCTCCTTGCCGGGGATGATTCCCCGAAACATAGTGTAGCTTTGTTTGATTCGAGATCTGTCGAACTGCATCTTGTCGAGGGTATCCTCATAAATGAGATTTAAACCGCTGCCTCCATCCATAAGCACCTTAGTTAATCTGAAGCTGTCCACAATGGGGCCGAGGACTAATGCGGCGGGTGCTCGGACTGGTCGCGCGCTTGGTTCGTCCTCTGCATCAAAGGTGATGGGGGTGTCCATCCAGGAGCTTGCTGCAGTGACCTAATGGAGTTGGCTGAGCTCTCGAAGGGCTATTTTCCTCTGGTTGTTCGAGGAGAAGGTTTCGTAGATGGTTAGGATGTTATTGTCCTTGGGTGAGAGCATCTCTGGTCTTCTACTAGGAGTTTGAAGGCAGAGTATGGCCTCGCCGCTCTTGGCAACCTGTCTAACAACCCATCAAGCTCGAAGCCTGTGAGTTGGATTTGTGTTTAGCAGGGCCGAGTGTATGGGGCATGGCTTATCCAATAGCTCGTCCAGGACCGATCTGGATCCGGCGAGGTGTTTGTTTCTTTTTTCAGCGGGCTCATGTTCGGGCGATCGCTGTGCGTGTGAACGCTTTCCCCGGATTGTACTCGACTGTTCGTCATGGTTTGACTCCACGCACATTTGTTGTTCTTTCCACGTGCTTTCCATGGTGCGGTATTTGCAAACTAGGTCGAATAGTTCGGTGAAGCTCTGGACATGACAATGGGAAAGGGCATTCAAGACTCCTTCGTCCCGGCAATTAAACCAAAAAGCTGATATTGCTTCCTGATCGCAGCAATCTGTCATTTTGTTTTTAACCAACAGGAATCTAGCCCAATAGTGATGGATCGTTTCTCCGGGTTGCTGCTTAACGTGTATCAAGTCCCATCCCAATTCCGGGGAATATTCCTCGTGGGTGGTGGCTGGGAAAAAATTGAGTGCTCCTGTCGGTGGAGTATTCGGAGCTTTGGTGGCGACACGGGACACTTCTAGAGTGTTCAGCATCCTGAGTTCGGATTCCGCATTATCCAGGCCGGGCGGTGCAGATTTGTGATCGCATTGCAGACCGGGATCTAGTCCCAGGCTTTCTTCGGGGTGGAAGTCAGATCCCTGGCTCGAGTCCTGAGCAAGGCCGTCGCCAATCGGGATCCAGTTTGTTTTCAGTTTTGGTGACCGCGCTCCTTCGGCCACTTCCTCAATAATGGCGACAAGGTGTGTGATGGGCGGGGTGGCGATTTCCCTGTCATCAGGCCTGAGCCCAATCTGGTCATAAACCGAGGGCTGGCCCTCGGAGACTCCCATGGCGCGAATTCAGTCTAGCGCACTGTTTACCGATGTAAGATCTGTAGGATCCATGCTCCTTGAGTATTCGGGGTTGACACTCGAAACAGGCTCTTAGGCTGCGTACGCCGAAGACATACTACGGCTCGAAGCTGGATCCAAAGTAAGAAGAGTGGGTCCGGCCAGGGGTGACTCCTGGTCATCGGACACCGATGTCGTGTGATGGCTCGAAGCCAGGTCTATGGTAGAGCGGGCGAGTCCGACCAGGGTTGACTTCGGGTTTTTGCACAGATCAATCGCATCAGGGCTCGAAGCGAGCACAAAGTGAGAGCCGATCCGAAGGCCAGATCGGCGAGCGGCCCCAAAGTGGACACATCTGGGACCTCGAGCGCCTCGGGTGAAGTTGAGAAGTTGTTGAGGACCAAATCTCCCCAAGCGTCAGCGACATACTCTAGGCTGCCGAACCTGATCTAGTGCTTAGGGGCGAAGCTGTTGACCGGGTTGACATGTCCGGCCGGGTCGGCGTGCAAGACAACACTGCCAAATGCGAAAAGTTGCCCGGGGACAAAGATGTCCCCGGTGCTAATGCTATCTCCAATGATTAGGTGAGCCATCAATCCTTCGGCGATCCAACAGTGGAACTCTCAATGAAAGCACCAGTGTCGGTGTCAAAACCAGCGGATCTCGGGTAGGGGGTCCCGAACTGTGGACCTTGGACCGATGGGGAACAGTGGACGTGGGACACGATGTTTACCCCAGGTTAGGGCCCTCTCTAACAGGTAAAACTCTATGTCCTGCTTGATTATATTGCTTGCGTATAAGGGGATTACAGAGTAGATCTACCACATGATCAGACCAACTAAACCCTAACAAGTAGGATGGATATTGTTCTTCTAGTCTCTACGGACTAATCCCCTGGTTTATATAGACACCAGGGGTACTAGGGTTTACAGATAGTCGGTTACACGAAGGAAACATCAGATCGCCCATCTTGACTTGGGGTGCACACCAAGGCATAAAAAGTCTTCGGTTCGGATACGGTGCGGCCCAACAATCCGGCCCATGAGAGATAGGCTGGCCTCCCGATGACCCCCTAATCCATGACTTCCTCAGTCACAACCGGTCAAAAATGTCGAACCGTTGTGAGAACTCAATGCGCAGTTCGAGGCAGCTCCTCCATTGGCACGTCTTGTTAAGGCGGAGATCATGCCCGGTTTTTTAAGGGATATGATCAATGATCTTGGTTATCCCACTCATGCTTAACGTCCCGATTATATCGGGAAGTTGCGAGGCCTGTGGAACAGTAAAAGGACCCTTCATATTACGGTAGCTCATAAAAGGGAAACATCCACCGCTATCTGTGTACGCCTTCTCCTTCGTCTCGCCATCACTTTCCCAATTTACAGAGCTGCAGCGCCCCAAACCTCCTCTCTTAAAGCACTCCTTCACAGCCACTCCCTCAATTCAGCCATGGCCGAATCTGGTGCTAAGAGCAAGTGGGAGGCCTCCATCGTCACCAACGACGACATCGAGGACCTGAAGTGCGCCGACTACCTCCCGGCTGACGTCATCCATCGGGCTCCAGAGGAGGGCCAGGTCGTCCCCACGCCCCAACCCGGCGAGAGGGTGGTGTTCATCCCCCACTTTGTTGGAACACGCGGTACGCTACACTAGCGCTAAATAAAATTTTCTACCGCGTACCCAAGATCATGCTACTGGAAATAGATTACGAGATCGGGTTTACCACTAGAAGCGCAGTCATCACATCGGAAGTAGAGTTGGTGATGCGTGTAGTCAATCTCCTGGGCCGTCTCCTCCTCGTGTAGTCGATTTGCCACGAAAAGCGAAGACCCACGAATGGTGATCTCCCGCGAACGGTGCTTCGCGGATCCCTCAAATAGTTCATCCGAGCACCGCAAGTGCGATGCCTCCAAGGCATCCACACGTGCGGGGTGCAGCATCGGGCGACGGACTGCTAGGTCCAGTCGCACGGCATGGTCGTGGGGAGTAGCGGCGGTGGCTGTCTAGGGTGGAAAAGATAAACCCTAAGTGGTGCACCCACTCCCCTTTACATAGACCTCCGAGGTGGGCTCAACACTTGAGTCCACTAGGAGTCCACTTCCATTTTCAACTTGGATCCAATCTGAATGGGCTGTAGCCCCTTAATTGTGCGACCCTATAGGTTCACGTACACATGGACATGACCAAGTTGATAGTTGGCAATGGCTCCTAGCAGAACGTGCCAACTCCCATGTGTGCGTAAAGTTGTTTGATGAACCTCGACAATGTGTCATATGCAACATTCCTTTTGGCTCACGATATATGTTGTCGAGCTCAAGGCGAGTTCCTGTCACCCTTGTGGTAGCTCGATCTCTCTTCTCGAAACCGTGATACAGATTCCCGAACTCGGTTAACACTTAACCCAACTCGCATGGCCATGCTTTCCGAATCTGATCACTCGAGAGGGCCCAGAGAATATCTCTCCATATAGGAGGGGCAAATCCCATCTTGGTCAACCATGTCTCGCGGCATGTCTCACGACTCACCCGAAAGCTACCTTTATAACTACCTAGTTATAGAGTAGCATTTGATAAACCCTAAGTGAGTCGATCATCATCCCTGAGAACATGCGAGGACCTCAGGTCTAGGACATGGCATAGACATTGTACTTGAGACTAACGGATGACTATATCTCGCTGCGTCTCAAAGTGGGTCTGTCCGACTCAGTGATCTCCATCCCCGAGTCCATACTATCGGTTTAGCATCTCCATGTACATGACTTGTGAAACATAGTCATCAACCGAGTCGTATCTAGTCAAGGATATGTGTCCGCATAACCTTATCAACTAGGGACCATTAGAACAATCATCATACAATACATAGTTCCACAAACAAGTCACATACTTATTGATACATATCATTGATGATGTTTAAGGACAATACAAAGGACTCATGAATACATAGGGAAATATCATCATCACATGATTGCCTCTAGGGTATATCTCCAACATGTCATGGTAGAACACGGCCACCTATGAGGCCATGGGCCCCTTTGTGGTTCAGCAGGGGAGAGGACGTATTGCACAAAGAGCGGAGGCCGTAGGACAGCATGGCAGTGATGACACTGGTGGTTTTTACCTAGGTTCGGGCTGCTGAGAAGCGTAAAACCCTACCCTACTCCTGCTTCGGTGGATTGATGTGGAGATAGTGAAGAACGTGCGGCGCTCGAGCCCGGCAAGGTCGCCTTGGGGGAAGAGCAGCTACGCGTGTATGAGTACCCGAGGTTCCGAATCCTTTCTAAGGTTGTCGGCGTTCTGGGAACCAGGGCACCCAGACTTGCCTGCCTGCGGCCCATGGTATGGCTCCATCGACAGCCTGGTATGGCCCATCTACAGTGCCTTCAAGACAAGACCCTCGCGAGGGGCCAAGCCTCGCGAGGCGGGTGACGTCAAGACCTCCGGAGAGAGCGGCCTCCCTAGGCTGGCTCCTGAGGAGCAAAGATTTCTATGCAGGTACCCACCTCGTGAGGTGGAGGTGATGCAAGCCATGACGACCAAGGCCAGGTGGGCGCCAGTGGGCACAGAGCAGCAGGTTTCCTCTTTGGTGCTAAGGAGGCAAGCGCAGGCGCGGGGTCCCGAGGAATCACCCAAAGGTTTCCATTCCCATACAACAAGACCAAGACCGCTAGGACGGCAGGACGGATGTCATCGCCGAGCCCACCACGGCGTCACGACCAGAAGCTTTGCAGGCAAAGACCACCTTTCGTCAGGATAAGATGTACTAATTGTCCCCCTTTAAAATTGGCCGTTGTGGGATCTCTTCCCGCCTTTGTTTTGGGAAGAGGACCAAGGCGACTATAAGTATAAGCTAGCCACCACCGTAGGCAGGGATCCGAGCCGGAGACACCTCACCAGCACACCCACACCAGAGCAGACCTTGTGAGGTTGTTCTTCCCTTGTACTAGTTCATCCTCAGCCCCTCGAGAGGCTAATCCACCACAAAGTAGGAGTAGGGTATTACACCGCAAGGTGGTCCGAACCTGGGTAAACTGCCAAGGCTTTCTTCTTCCTTGTTCATCGAGCTAGGCTGTAGGGCAACACGTTTGGTTGGCTGGATAGGTTGAGTTGTTCGCACACGCCCCAGAGTTCGAACCTTCCTTTGGGTCTGCGGAGCCCTGAATCCGACATTTGGCGCTAGGTGGGGCGTGTCGAAGTCTCTCTTCCATCTCCGCCCCGTGTTCGTCCCGTCGCACCCATGGCAGAGGCTCCTCGAGCTTGCGCTGAGCACTGGGTTGTTCGGCCCACCCAGGTAGCACCCCTCGGCCATGGGGCTCGTCGTCACCCTATGCCTCACACGCCCGGCACGGCTACTGGTGACAACCACCACCGACAGCATGGACTGCCCCCGCCCTCTTCCGTGCGGCATCGCAACCGTGCCACCGCGTGTTCCGCTGGCTACGCTGTGGCGTTGTCCCTGCACGTTCGTTGGGAGCAGGCGAACACACGAGCCGCGCTCCCGGTGGTGCGCGAGCTGCTGCGGTGCAGGTTAGCAGAGGGCAGCCGCGATGCCTTGCTCACACGCGTCGCCGAGCTGCTCGACGCTGCCTGCGAGGGCACGACGCCTTTCCGCATCCTGCCGGCATCGCTGACACCACCGCGGGCCCGCGCCCGCCTTAGCCACGTCTGCTCGTCCCCCTGGGGGAGCCCAGAGGGCCCCGCGGAGGCAATCCTGCGCGTGGCACCGCCCTCCAGACTCGAGAGGCGCGCCCCTAGGGTGCGACCGGGTTGGGCGGCCTCCAGCGAAGAGACGGCGAAGGGCTACCCCCGAGCCGGCAAGGCTGAGCATCAGAGATGGCGGACAGCGGAGTAGAGGGACTGGGGGCTAGGTTTGAAGCGATGGCCCCTGGTGCCTCTGCCCCGCCGTTGGTGGGCTCATGGTACGAGCGAACGGGGGGCCCGAGCACATTTCCCCCGTCTGTCCGGATGTCAGGATCGCCAAGGCAACACGGGGCGGGGACCCCTTACGAGCCAACTCAGCGCCTCGCCCGCGCCTTCGACCGCAGCGGCCACCGGTTACAGCAAATACCTTTAGAACGCGTCGCGCTAACCTTGGATCGCAGGTAAATCATGCCATGGCCACGCACCTCCAAACGTTGGCCCCGCCTCAGGCAGGCAGGGCGTGCCAGGAGGTCACGCGATGGAAGCCCGGTGCTAGAGCTTCCTCCCGTGCTACGCGGTGCAAGGTGCCACCACGACGGTGGCGCGTGCAATCCAGAAGTGGGTCCTCCACCAGGGAAGGGGCCGGCGAGCCCTTCCCCCAGTCGAGGGCCTGCGACCGCCAGATCCCCGCCTGCGCGGCCCCTTAGCCCTTGGTCCTGTCCTGGTTTCCAGACGCCCCAACGATGGTCGGAGCACACGCGGGGCGGGGTCCCCGCCCGGGAAGCAAGGAGTGCCCCCTCAAGTCTTCGCTCGTGACACTCTCACGTAATAATGAGTGGGGTTGTACACGCCCCGGAGTCTCGTGATCGCTGCCCTAGGCCTCACGGGGGCTCCCACCGACGTCCAAGTGGAAGCACCATGCTTCGCGCTGCCAGACGACACTGTCCTCCAATGACTATGCCCAGGCCCAGTGGAAGCACTGAGCTCCGCGGTGGTGAGAAGACTAGTGTAGACACCGGACGCGGCCATCTTTTTTGCTCTCTTTTGTAATCCGATTTGCTTCTTTTGGAATGATATTCGAAGTTTCATGCGCTTATTAAAAGAAAAAAAGGGGGGAACTTTTTTGACTCATGGTGTTTCCTCGTTCTCCAATTTGCGTTTTGGGAGGCACGGTTCGTGCCTGCTGCTCTCCGCCAAAGCGCCCCGCGAGCGGGGGCCGGGTGTGGCATGCGCATCTGAGCTAGCCCGAGCGGCATCAGGGCCCCCTCGGGGCCAAGGACAATAACTGCCGCGGGTCTGCCCGCGCGCACACCTTGCCAAAGCTTTGGCGCCTGGCTCCTCGCGCGGTGCTCTTGAGCGAGCCAGCAGGCACGCACCATGCCCGATGTTCGGCTCTGGGCCTCAGGGGCACTCTGCGCCGGGCGCCCCCCACACTCCCATGAAGCCCGACACCAGACAGAGGCACGCCAGGAGGCCTTAAGCTCTTGCAAGACCCTCCTAAGATTCCGCGGACTGGGGGCTCTGGAGGGCCCGTCCCAGGAGAAGCGCGTCTCTGCGATACAAGAACCCGTCCAAGGCCGCGAACACAAAAGCTAAGCCACGCCAACTACTCTGGTCAGGAGCCCTCTGGCTCACGACGACACATTTTTGAAATTAATTTAGAGGGCATATCATTGTTTCATACATTACAAGGGGCCCCCTCCAAAAAATGCTTTCATGCCCCGCAGGGCCATAGCCAAAATTTTGGCAGGCAAACAGGGAAATACAAGCCTAGCGAGATGCGCTACCGCCGGCGTCGCTGTCATCATCATCACCATCAGCTCCACCCTCTTCGGCTGCGAACATAGCCACATCATCGGCAAGGGCAAATTCCGTGATCAGGTCATCCACATGATTGTCCACCCAGCTCGCCAGGTCGCCCTGGGTTACTCCAGGCACGGGGGCTATCGTGGCGTTGAAGTCGAAGTCGGGATCGAGGCTAAGAAGGTAGCTGAAGACACGCGAGAACGCGCGTCCAAGAGGGTCTCGGCTCTTCTCTTCGATGAGCTGGTGCGTCCTCGCGGCCCCGCCTTTGAGGCAGGTCACGACCTGGGTGAAGAAGCGGAGGTAGCCAGCATCATCGGCTTTGTACGGGCGGGAGATGCTCTTGTCACAGATGGTGTCCAGGGCCTAGTTGGCCCTGACCCTGAGGTCCTCGAACATCAAGGAATGCTCGCGCTGCAACGTTCGGCGGTGGCTCACCTCGTCCGAGGCTCCCTCCATGAGGGACATAACACCTGCGACCTGCTGATGAAGTGAGTACAACTCGGCCTCAGCGGTGGCCCGGGCCTCCTCGGCGGCTTTCTCGCGCCGCTCTGCCGCGGCCAGCTTCACCTTAAGGGCATCGGCCTTGCCCCGTAGTTCGACTTCCGCTGCTTGAAGCGAGCCTCCTGGAGCCCCAACTTTTGGTGGTATTCCTCGACAAGGGCCTCGCGGATCCCCGCTACCTTCTGGTCAACCTCCCGTTGGATCCTCGCCTCCCGAGAGGCAAGGGCATCCTCGGTCGTGGCTACTTGGCGCTCCATCACCTCCAGTCGCTCGCGCTCTAGGCTGTGCTCCAATGCTTTGAGCCCCAGCGTGTCCTCGCGCGACGGGACTCCCGCCTCATCTGTGGGGGTCCCGCCAGGCGGCGCTGCAAGGGCGGCTCTATGCACCTGGACTTGCCGCTCAAGGGCGGCCTTCGAGGCTCGAAGCTCCATCTCGCGCTCCTCAGCCGCCTCACGACGATGATCCATGGCCCGGGCCTCCTCCAGGGCGTGAGCACAAGCCTCCCGAGAAGCTGCAAGGGACTCCTCCACCTCCGTGCGGATGCGCTCATGCTACGAGCGCCCGAGGTTGATGGCGACCTTCAGATGGTGCCATTCGTGCGCCAGGCGAAGGCCTTCCGCCTCGAAGCACACGTCGACGTCAGCAAGCTCTGCCCCGACGCGGCCTAGCGCGCCCGTCGCTTCCTAGAGGAGGTCATGACAGACGGCACTGCACCCGCGTGTGTGTTCCAGCGCTCGGCCGGGCCCTTCCTCCATGTCCCGGTCCGCCGGAGGGGCGTGGGACGACTCGCCCGTCTCCGACAAGGGACTAGTGGCTGGAGCTCCTCCGACCGCTCCCTGAGCCACGGACGGGGCGCAACATGGTCCAGCCCTACCGCTTGAAGATGGAGCCGTCACGTGGATCACCCAACCACCGACAAGAACAAGTGGAGGAGCCCTCGGCACAGCCTCCATGCACCAGGGGTTGCTCCGGGAGAAGGACGCCGGGAGTGTAGGCCCGCGGCCCTCCAGCAGCGGCCTTGGCTCGTGAGCCGGCACCACCTCACGCGCGGTTATCGGGCTCGGGAGGTCCGGGGTCACCACCAAACCAGAGGCCTCCGGAAGTTGCTCTCCAGGCAGGCTCACCACCTCGACGGAAGGGATCCTGAGGGGCAAAAGTCAGAGGAGGATGTGGTATGCGGAAATCTGGGAGGGCAAGGTACTTACTGATCCACGGCTATCCACTTCCTCTTTTTCAGGGCCCATGAGGTGTCGCCGCGATGGCTCCCGAGCCCCTTCCTCTCGCGGGGCACCCTGAGGTCTAGAAGGGACACGCCGTAGGCCGGCATGCAGCCTTTCCCGGCGGGGCGGCAGATGCGTCTGTAGGCGGGGCTCCCACGCCGCCTGCGGAGGAGTAGGCCGTCACCTCAGGAGCGCATGGTGGCGCCTGCTCTCCAGCGGCCGCCCAAGGGGCACTCGATGACGCTTGCTCCCCCGCAGCCCCGGCTGGAGCGCGTGCCGCAGGGCCGACGAGCACAGGAGCCACCAAGATGGGGTTCTCGCGAGGTCCTTTGTGGCCCTCGGGGAGCAGCCCCCACTTGTCGAAGCACGACATCTTCTCGACAAAGGCCCTCCAATTCGAGAAGTTGTACAGAGGGCACCCCTCGGAAGGGAGCACAACAGGCGCGGGGTCACCCGTCAGAAGCTTGAGCACTGTGCGCAATGTCTTTGGGGGGAGCGAAGGCACTTGGAGCCTCATGTGGTCGTCGGGGCCGGTGAAGGCACACATCGAGCGAGAATGGCGCTGAAGCGGAGCGATGCGCCACCGGATGAACTCCCTCACCACCATCGCCGCCGTCACCCCTGCCTCCTTCAGCTTGCCCAGCCTGGACAAGATACGCGCAAGCCGGCGATCAATGAGCTCTGTGTGTCCCCAGCCGGAACTTGGCTCAGCCGGCGCCAATGGGAGAAAGAGCAGAGGGATGCGCACGGTGGTGTCCACATACACACAATGCTTTCGGAATCCCCTCGCATCCGTGTGGAGCGTGAAGTCGATGCAGGAGCCAGCCATAGCCGCCACCGCCTGGAGCGACACACACCCCGAGCGTTGTCCACCGTCGACCAGGAGGAGCAAGAAGAAATGGCGAAGTAGGGCCACGGACGGGGCGATGCCCATGAAGGCCTCGCACAAGAAGGCGAAAGCGAAGAGGAGGATGATGAAACCGGGGTCCAGATGCAGCGCGTGGATCTGGTAGTGCGAGAGCACAGCGTTGAAGAAATTTGAAAAAGGGGGGAGCAGGCCGGCGAAGAGAGCGTGGAGATGAAGGGGGATTACGGTGGCCTCCATGTCTTCTAAGAACCGGTAGGCAAGCCAGACCATCGTCGCCTTCCACTCATTGGAATCGGCTGCAAGGGCTTGCCAGACCTTGTCCAAGCCCTCCTGGTTGATCACCGTGGACCGGTCCAGCGCTGGTTCCGGCCCCGACGAGGGATCCGTGGTCGCACGGGCCATCCCTTTCTTTGTCCTAGGAGCCATGGCGGCGAAGATTGAAGCTGGCGTGGAACCTGGTAGGGAAAGCGCAAGTCTGAAGGAAAGGAAGGGAGCAGAAGGCGAGCGCGGCGAGCAATGATGGCTGGGCCGCGTGCGCCAGGCAGTTGTCAATTTGAGCAGTTGCCGAGGCGGCGTTGGGAAGTGGAGACACCCACGTCCCATCAGGCGCCACGCATCATCTTGGCCCGCAGGCGATTGGGGCCCGCAGCGCTTTGCCCTTGCCCTTTGGCTTTGCCTCGAAGCCAAGTCCGAGCGCGCCTTGGGCCTGGAGGCTATTGTAGGCATTCTGGGAACCAGGGTACCCAGACTTGCCTGCCTGCGGCCCATGGCGTGGCTCCATCGACGGCCTGGTACGGCCCATCTATAGTGGCTTCAAGACAAGACCCTCCCGAGGGGCCAAGCCTCGCGAGGCGGGCGACATCAAGACCTCCGGAGAGAGTGGCCTCCCTAGGCTGGCTTCTGAGGAGCAGAGATTTCTATGCAGGTACCCACCTCATGAGGTGGAGGTGATGCAAGCCATGACAACCAAGGCCAAGCGGGCGCCAGCGGGCGCAGAGCAGCAGGTTTCCTCTTTGGTGCTAAGGAGGCAAGTGCGGGCTCGGGGTCCCGAGGAATCACCCAAAGGTTTCCATTCCCATGCAACAAGACCAAGACCGTAGGACGGCAGGACGGATGTCATCACCGAGCCCACCACGGCGTCATGACCAGAAGCTTTGCAGGCGAAGACCACCTTTCGTCAGGATAAGATGTACTACTTGTCCCCCTTTTAAAATTGGCCACTGTGGGATCCCTTCCCGCCTTCATTTTGGGAAGAGGACCAAGGCCACTATAAATATAAGCTAGCCACCACCGTAGGTAGGGATCCGAGCCGGAGACACCTCACCAGCATGCCCACTCTAGAGCAGACCTCGTGAGGTTGTTCTTCCCTTGTACTAGTTCATCCTCAGCCCCTCGTGAGGCTAATCCACCACAAAGCAGGAGTAGGGTATTACACCGCAAGGTGGCCCGAACCTGGGTAAACTGCCGTGTCTTTCTTCTTCCTTGTTCAAGGAGCTAGGCTGTAGGGCAACGCGTTTGGTTGGCTGGATAGGTTGAGTTCTTTGCACACGCCCAGTGTTTGAACCTTCCTTTGGGTTTGCGGAGCCCTGAATCTGACAAAGGTTGCCACGGTCTTCCTTTTATAGGCAAAGGGGTTACCACAATTGCAAAATGGTCATTACCCAATGATTAGATAGCTAACAGTGCTATCATACCTAACTCTGGCAGTTAGGACAAAGCGCATTAAATGCGCTGCCATGTGTCATGCTGTGGATGCAGCCCGGCAGGCCTGCCGTGCCGCTTTAGTCATCTGCTACCTGTTTGTTTGACATGCCTCTAGATGGGTGTCAAATGGGGGTGATCTTCCTCCTAAATGGCTGCCACGTGCCAAATGACAGCCACTTAGTTATCTGGGGGCTCGACACCGCACCGATGGGTGACTTGCGTTGCGATGCGGTGGAGCGGTGGGTCCTTGGCGGGGATGCAGGCTGCCAGCGGTCCCGGCAATCCTTGCCGGGGAAGTCTTGGGACTTGTCTTCGGGGTGGCCTCGACCCGACCGGGCTCACCCGCCCAGCAAGGGAGGTTTTTCCTTAGTGATCTCTTGTTGTCTTGGTTTGTCTTGGTCTTCTTGATCCGCCCTTTGATTCCTCAAAGATCTCCCTCTCTCTGGCTTGGTTCTGCCTTGAATGCTTGGTGTTGTTTGTATTTCTGCCAGTTGAGCATGTGTACAGTTTGGGCAACATACGCAAGGGTTTGTTGTACTGACAGGAGCCCGGGGCCTAGCCCAAACATGCTGCCGAGCATCGTTGGGGTAGGCCCTATCATGTACACAGGCAGGGGTGTTTCCCTGATATTCTCTTCTTTCTTGATTTTTCTTCTTGCTTCTTCATTAACCTATGCTTGAGTTAGTTTCCGGTTCTCCCGCTCGTCGTGTGATGCCAAACGTGGTGGCAGCCATCCTGTTATGGCCCGTGAATGACTTTATCCCATGGGGCGGTAAGTGCCATTTCACTCATCCCACTACGCCCGCCCTTTCCGCCACGTACAGCGCATGCGCCGCACAGGGTAGGTAACGAACACGTGCGGTGTAGGGAAGAGCGCTATGACAGGAACCCAAACTCTCTGGATTGGTGCAAAAGGGCGGCCGATGGGCTCGGCCACCGTCCGCGGTTTGGACGGGTCAGATTCAAAGGAGCCCTCGGGAGTAGGTGGAGAGCCAGCCCCTAGCCCTGGCTCGCCTATAAAGAGGGAGCGCTAGGGGGAGTGGAGGCATCCGTCCACACACTTCTGCCTTCTTCTTCCTTGCCTCCTTCTTCGTCATGCTGAAAGGGAGAGACCGGGGCCAGGCCCCGGGCCGCGGTTCAGGGGTGATGACTCCGAAGGCTAGTGTTACCGCTCGGGGAGTGAGTCTGGTCCGGGGTTGTGGGAGGTGCGGCGACCGTAGTGGGGCCAGTCGCGGATCGCGGCGGCTCGCCAGCGAACGCCACATCGATCCCGATATGGAAGGGGCTGCGCTTCTTCATGATGATGGAGCGCTCACCCTTTCCACGCGAGCTTGCCGTCCGAGGGAGAGGCGTCGCCCCTGCTGCAAGCTATCGGAGCTCGTCAACATGTCGGCGGATCCCTCAGGGCCTATAGCGCCCGCCCATGGGAACACGCTCAGGATCTTCAGTAATCCCAGCACTGCTCTCTTCGACGAGGTCAGGGATGACGCTGGGGACGGCGGTGCCCTCCTGCCCGCCAAGGTGGGAGTGGTGCTCCCCGCACGCCTCAGATGCTGTCGTCACCGCCAGCCGCTCCTTCGCGGGAGGTGACGGGCCGAGGGCTCGATGTCCCCCTCGAGCGACAGTGACGAGGAAAAAATAGGCGAAGATGGAGAAGGCGGGTGGCAGGCCGTCAGGTCGGAGTACGATGGCACCGACGCCTTCGTATCGTATTGCCGGCCTGCTGCTCTGTCTTTCCGCTCTTCCCCTCCCTCCCCAGCACCATCATCACCAACTTCTCCTGGACGGTTGCCGGGGAGGGGACGCTCTCTTGGTGCTTTCACCTCCTCTAGCTGTCTTCCAGCTGAGCCCCGGTAGGATCTCCCAGTCGGTGTCCGCGCTGGCGTGTCCTGCTGGTCCTGGTGGTGGCGACCATGGCGCCACCCAGCTTCTCTCTCTGTCTCCCTCCTTCGTAGCCTCGCCACTCCTGGCCTTGTCAGGCTGCTCCCGGTGGGCTTTGACGGGATCAGGCTGGGCTTTTGCCCACGCACTACATTTGCCCTCTTCACTTCCTGCCGTAGCCCCTAGGAGGAGAGGGACAAGAATGGGATTATGGGGCACTTATCTTTTTTCAATCCGAAACATGTAGGCGCTTGCCAAACTTTAGTTTCAAATATGTAATCTCTTCTACCCATGTTTGCACTCTGTAAGCTCTGTAATCATTTATCCGCATATTAATGAAAAAATACGGTCTTGCCAGGTATTTGTGCATGTATTATATCCATGCAGAGGAAGAATGCCTCTATACTTTTAAGTAAATAAGTTTTCTCCGGCAAGCTATCCTGCCGAGTGCCTTCCATTTGTTGCCGCGAGGCTTGGCCTGCCGAGCTCAAAACTATGGAAGGGGGCCGGCCCCTCGTCGAACCCTCTCCTCCAAGAGCCACTACAACCATCTCGACCGAAGCAACGTTGGGGTCAAAGGATGGGAGCAAAAATGCTTCGAAGGTGACGAGGTTTCTCTATGCACAAGTCTTCTTCTTACAGAGACATGTATGGATAAAGGGGAACTTATCTGTTTTGCTTGTCGGGGATCAATATGTAAACTTGTTTCTGCCTCTTCTTCTTGGGACTGAGTCTGAGGTGAGAGTCCTGCAGTTAGTGTAGAGGGAAACAAAGCAACATATGATCTTATCTACATGATCATGGTATGCTCATGTTATGCTATGCATGCATGCAAGTTTTCGGGGCCCCCCAGCGCTTCGTTTTATTGTTTGTGCTCAGGGTCTGCGCCTGGCTTTGTACAAAGGGTTACATGTGCATCGGCAAGGCTTGTACAAAAGGGTGGCTGCCGGGCAGGGCCCGACAGCCGCGCCTTACGGGTAGAACTTACGAAGATGCTCAATGTTCCATGAGTTTTGCAACTGAATGCTAGCTTCGGTCTCTAGAAGGACTGCACCGGGTCTGGTGACTCGTACTACTCGGTAAGGGCCTTCCCACTTCGGTGTCAACTTGTTTGCACCCTTGGTTGATTGAACACACCTAAGGACAAGGTCACATTCCTCAAGGCTCCGGGCATGAACCCTGCAGCTGTGATAGCGACGCAGGGCTTGCTGGTAGCATGCAGCACACGTAGCAGCTCGGAGACGGTTCTCCTCAAGGAGCACAACATCGTCATGCCGGTGCTGCTCTTGCTCTACTTCATCGTAGGCAAATACTCGAGGTGACCCATATATGAGTTCTGTGGGGATCACTGCTTCTGCCCCATAAACTAGGGAGAAGGGAGTCTGGCCGGTAGCTCGATTTGGTGTCATACGGAGGGACCAAAGAACCACCGGCAGCTCGTCGATCCAGCGTCTGCCGCACTTGCGCAGCTTGTTGAAAGTTCTTGTCTTGAGTCCTCGCAGCACTTCAGCGTTCATCCTCTTAGCTTGTCCATTGCTTCTAGGATGAGCAACAGAGGCGAATGAAACCTTGGTTCCGAGGGTTTGAACATATTGCATGAAGGCACGGCTTGTGAATTGGGTTCCGTTGTCAGTGATGACTCTGGCAGGTACTCCGAAGCGGCACACCAATCCCTTCAAGAACTTGATAGCTGACTGTGCGGTCACCTTTCTCATAGGCTCCACCTCCGACCACTTTGTAAACTTGTCGATTGCAACGTACAAGAATTCAAAGCCCCCAGTAGCACAGGGGAAGGGGCCCAAGATGTCGAGCCCCCAGACCAAAAATGGCCATGACAAAGGGATCATCTAGAGAGCTTGAGCAGGTTGATGGATATTCTTGGAGTGGAACTGGTAGGCTTCACATCTGGTGACTAGCTCGACCACATCTTGGAGGGCCGTGGGCCAGTACAAACCTTGCCGGAAAGCTTTTCCGACCAAGGCTCTTGATCCAATATGGGAGCCGCACATGCCTTTGTGTATCTCTACCAACAGCTCGTTCCCCTCTTCCCGGCAAATGCACTTCAATTTCACACCGTTGGGCCTCCTTCTGTAAAGCGTGTTGTTGACAAACTGATACATACTGGCCCTCCGGGCTACTCTTTCAGCTTCTTCTTGATCTTCGGGAAGTTCTCCTGTTTGGAGGTAATGGACTATGTGTCGTGCCCAAGTTGGAGCCTGGGGCTCGACAACAAGGATTAATGGCACCTCCTCATTCGTGGGAGTGCATGTCTCAACCGCAAGAACTGATAGTTCGGCGGGAGGGTGCTGCTCACCAGGCGAAGTGGAGTTGTTCCCGACAACCTCTCTGCCGGGGGCTTCGGGAAGCTCTGCCGGGGGCTTCGGGAAGCTCTGCCGGGAGAGGCTTGCCGGAGTCTAGTTTCCTCCTCTTTCTGGCCATTGTTGTCGGGGATACTGAAGGTTGAGTCAGGTGGAGAACAAAAGTCCCTGGTTCCACAGGAAGCTTTTGCGCAGCACATTTCGACAGATGATCAAGAATGCTGATTTTCGCACGCGACACATGCTCTGTTTGCAATCCATGAAAACGCTCCTCCAGCTTTCTCACTTCCTCCACATATGCATCCATCAATGGGCTCTGGTAATCCTTGTTTACTTGCCTCACGACAAGTTGTGAGTCTCCATGAATGATCAACTTCTTTATTCCCAATTCTATCGTGATCCTGAGCCTGACAAGGAGCCCTTCATACTCTGCAGTGTTGTTGGTAGCTTTTTCCCGGGGAAAATGCATTTGGACCACATACTTGAGGTTTTCTCCAGTGGGTGCAAAAAGGAGCATGCCAGCCCCTGCGCCTTGAAGTGAGAAGGTGCCATCAAAGTATATGATCCACTCTTGGGGGGCTTCCTTGCCAGGGATAACTGTTTTTGGAGTTTCTTCATCTGGGGTTGGTGTCAATTCTGTGATGAACTCCGCCCATGCTCTACTCTGGATGGTTGATGTGCTCTCATACTTCAGACCAAAGCTCGACAATTCCAAAGCCCATTCCACTATTCTGCCAGTGGCCTCCGGGTTCCTCAGTATGTGTTGCAAAGGGAAGCGGGTGACAACTGTGATCTCCTGGGCCTGGAAGTAGTAGCGCAGTTTCCTTGAGGCCATGATGAGGCCAAAGATCAACTTTTGCATGCCAGAGTACCTTGATCTAGCCCCCCTGCAATAGGGAGCTAACAAAGTACACTGGCTGCTGCACCACCTTCTTCTTTGTTGCGGTCTTGGAATTCTCTCCATTATACTGCTCTTCTTTCTCCTGATCTACAATGGACCTTGCCGGGATGAGTCCACTTTCCTCTCCGGAGGGGGCAGTTGCTATGGCTGCTCCTTCATCCACTTCCCGCTGCGCCACCAATGCTGCACTAACCACTTGATTGGTTGCCGCTAGGTACAGCAGCAACGGCTCTTGTGGTTTAGGAGCGACCAAGGTAGGAGCAGAGGAAAGATAGGCCTTCAAGTATTGCAGCCCTGCTTCAGCCTCTGGGGTCCACTTCATCGGCCCTGCCTTCTTCAAAATTTTGAAGAAGTCAATGCGCGCTTGACAGACTTGGAAATGAATCTGCTCAGCGCGGCAACACATCCGGTCAGGCGCCTCACATCTTTAACTATCTTGGGTGCTTGAATCTGCTCGATCACCTTGATCTTGTTGGGGTTGGCCTCTATCCCCCAGTGGGATACAAAGAAACCAAGTAGTTTGCCAGAGGGAATGCCAAACACACACTTCTCAGGGTTTAACTTCAAGTTGATCTTGCGCAGATTCGCAAAGGTCTCTTCCAAATCCTGGATGAGAGTTGACTTGTCCATGGTTTTGACTACTATGTCATCCATGTAAGCTTCAAGATTCCTGTGCAATTGAGGCTCGAAACCAATTTGTACTGCCCTTGCAAAAGTGGATCCAGCACTCTTCAACCCTAAAGTAATCCGCACAAAGCAGTACGTGCCACACGGGGTTATGAACGCGGTCTTTTCCTCGTCCTCCTTGTACATGAAGATCTGATGGTACCCAGAGTATGCATCCAAGAAGGAAAGCAGATCACACCTGGAAGTGGAATCTATGATCTGGTCAATGCGCAGCAAGGGGAACGGGTCCTTCGGGCATGCCTTGTTCAAATCCGTGAAGTCTATGCAGAGCCTCCATTTCCCGTTCGCCTTGCGCACCACCACTGGGTTCGCCAACCATGTTGGGTGTAGTATTCCTCTGACCAAACCAGTTGCTTCAAGTTTCTTGATCTCCTCGGCAATGAACTGTTGCCGCTCCAAAGCTTGCTTCCTGACTTTCTACTTGACGGGTCGGGCATGAGGGCAGACAGCTAGGTGGTGCTAGATTACCTCCCACGGAACACCGGGGATGTCAGACAGTTGCCAGGCAAACACATCTACATTTGCCCACAGGAAGGCAACGAGCGCGCTTTCCTATTTGTCATCGAGGGTGGAGCTGATGGTGAAGGTACCACCAACACCATCCAGGCCTGCCGGGACTTTCTTCACCGCAGGTGAGGCAACCTTGGGCTTCTTGCTAGTGGAGCTCTCCAGCAAGTCATCGACGGGTGCAGCATACTCCGAAGAGGTGCGCTTCCTGAATTCCTTGCCGGTATCCATGCTAGTTTTCTTCCCTTTCTTACTTTCCTTGGCGGGAGCGGCAGCTTCCGCGGCCTCAGCGGTGACTGCGTCTCGATACATCTTATCCACGCATATGATTGCGTCCTTCTTGTCTGACGGAATGGAAATGACACCCATCAGCCCCTGCATCTTCAGTGTGTTGTCGGCATAGTGAGATGCCGCCATGAATTTTGCCAGGGCTAGACGACCAAGGATTCCATTGTACGGCAGGGAGAGATCAACCACATCGAACACAACCTTCTCAGTCCGGTAGTTCAATTCTCCTCCAAACGTCACTAGCAGCGTGATCTTTCCCTTAGGACGACTCCTACCGGGGTTGATCCCTTGGAAAGTGCCAGTGATCTTGAGCTCTTCATCTGTTATTTGAAGCTTGCTGAGCACCTTGGGGGAAATCAGATTCAACCTAGCCCTGCCATCAACCAACATCTTTGTGATTGAGGTTGCGGATTGTTGGTGAAACCAACAACGGCAAGCACCCTACCGCAGTGGTGCGTCAGGGTGATCCTCTTCGTCGAAGATGATGGATGTGCAGGAGCATTTGAGCAGTTTCCGGGAGTCCACTGTTGGCTCTACAACATTGACTTCATGTGCCCACTGTTTAAGCTGGCGGTGAGAGGAGTGCAAAGATGCGCGTCCGTCAACACACAGGGCCTCAGTGGCTTTCTGGAACTCTTGCTCACTGGTTTCCTCTTCATCTCCTTCATCACTTTCGTCTTTGCCTTCTTTCTTCTTATGGCCCCCCACGGGCCTCTCTGGATGCTGGGGATCCTTGCCACGGCAGCCTCCTCTACCGCCTTGGCCCTTCCTGCCAGCACCTTCTTGGTCTCTTTCCTTGTCACGCTTCTCGTACTCAGCTCTCTGCCTTTTAACAAGTTGCTCAACTTGGTGACACTCTTGGAGATCATGGCCCTTGGTCCGGTGGATCTTGCAGTATGGCCCGTCAGCCTTCCCAGCCTTTTCGGCTGCCGCCGCCTCCCGACAATCAGTGCACATGGCAACTTCCTTGCCGGGGGTCTCGGCCTTGGCCTCCTCGCCGGTACTAGGTGTGCCAGAGCCCTTCATAGCAAATACTGCTTTTTCCTTGCGCTTCTTGTTGCATTTCTTGTTCTTCCTCTTTGGGTCTGCGGCATCGTCATCATCCTTTGAGTCTACTCCGATGCCGTCCTCTTCTCCAAGGAGTCGCCTCCCTTCCTTTGTTCTGGCACACTTATCCGCGAAAGTGTACAGCTCATTCACAGTCTTGGGCAACCGAACATTCATCTTGGAACGTATCCTCCTGTTGCGCACGTTGGACTGGAACGCGACAGTCACAGCTGCCGGGTGGATGTCTGGGATGTTTCTGTGCACCCGGCTAAACCTCTGCATGTACTTCCGCAAGCTCTGTCCTTCTTTTTGTGGAAGGAGCTGCAGATCGCTGGGCCATCCTCGTTCTTGATGACCGCCCGTGAAGGCGCCAACAAACTCATGGCACAAGTCAGCCCATGATGAGATGGAGTTCTCTGGGAGGTGCATCAAACATGACCTCACATTTGGCTTGAGCACCAAAGGGAAGTAATTGGCGAACACCTTCTCATCTCTTCCTCTGGCAGCTTGAACGATAATGGTGTAGATGCTCAAGAACTCTGCCGGGTTCAACCTTTCATCATACATCTCTGGTATCTCTGGCTGGAAAACACGGGCAGATGGCCAACGGACTTGCCGCAGCTCGCGAGTGAAGGCAGGGCACCCAACCTCGAAAGGTAGGTACCCAACCTCGTTGGGCGCGGGTTCGTCAACGTCTGGGCCATTGCGCCTGTTGGATTGACGGCGGGTTTCGCGGCATCGTTCTATGGTGACGCGCGCGTCTTCCCTCCGCCGATCCTCCAGGACCTGCCGCTGATCTCGATGGGCCCGAGGGTCGGATGAGGCCATCGATACCTCATCGGGCTCCTGGTTGCGTGGTTCTGGTTGTGGTCCTTGCGCTGGCCATCGTGAAGGGGACTGTACCGTTGGAGTGGCCCCCTCAGCATAGTCTGGAGCTCGGGTCGTGGCTGTCGCTTGCGGGAGCCGTGGCGGATCCGCCCGCTGCGATCCCCCGGCTTTAGCAAAACCGACCAAACTCTGGATGGTAGCTCTCCACTCATCCATCTGATCAGCCACTGGTGGGAACCTTAGCAGGAGCTTGGCTCGCGCCATGGCTTCAGAAGCAGTGCTTGGCATAGACGACGACGCAGATCGTGATGTCGCTCGGCTCCTGCCAGTACCAGTGGTGGTGGTACCATGTTCTCGTCACCGCGAGACGGTGCCACGGTGGCGAGAAGGGTGCGCGTGGGGGGTGGTGGCCCCGTTCGGTGCTTCGTCTTGGTTATCGTGCCCCAGGGGAGGTGCTTGCCCCGCCGTTGCACCCGCCGCAGGGGCAACCAAGGGGGCGCGGTTCACACCGGAGCGAGTGTTGTCGCCGTGGCTATGCTCATCGGCACGGTGGAGACTGAGCGTTCTCCCCACCCGTGCGTTGTGGAGCACGGCCATCGGAGTGTTGTTGATGTCACCCTCTTCCAGCATTTTCTACTCCCGCTTCGGCCGTGGGGGGAACGACAATAGCGCCGCCTGCGCCGGCCTCGTTCCCCATGGCGCCCGCATCCCCTGACGTCGCCGCAGCCCCCGCAGCATCGGCGGCCACATGCGAAGGGGCCTTCGAGGTGCAGGGATGAGCAGTTGCGTCGGACTTCTTCTTGGGCGCCATGGACGATGAAGCCAACGCTGAAGAAGGCGATGATGAAGACTGGCGCGCTGTTTACAACCTCGGGTTCACACAAGCGCTCCCCCTACCTGGCACGCCAAAGATGTCATGGTAGAACACGGCCACCTGTGAGGCCATCGGCCCCTTTGTGGTTCGGCAGGGGGGAGGACGTAGTGCACAAAGAGCGGAGACTGTAGGACAACACAGCAGTGGTGACACTAGTGGTTTTTACCCAGGTTCGGGCCGCTGAGAAGTGTAAAACCCTACTCCTGCTTCGGTGGATTGATGTGGAGACCGTGAAGAACGCGCGGCGCTCGAGCCCCGCAAGGTCGCCTTGGGGGAAGAGCAGCTACACACGTATGAGTACCTGAGGGTCCGAATCCTTTCTAAGGTTGCCACGGTCCTCCTTTTATAAGCCAAGGGGTTACCACAATGGCAAAATGGTCATTACCAGCAATTAGATAGCTAACAGTGCTATCATACCTAACTCTGGCAGTTAGGACAAAGCGCATTAAATGCGCTGCCATGTGTCATGCTGTGGATGTGGCTCGGCAGGCCTGGCACGCCGCTTTAGTCATCTTCCACCTGTTTGCTTGACACTCCTCTGGACGGGTGTCAAATGGGGGTGATCTTCCTCCTAAATGGCTGCCACGTGCCAAATGACAGCCACTTAGTTATCTGGGGGCTCGACACCGCATCGATGGGTGACTTGCGTTGCGATGCGGTGGAGCGGTGGGTCCTTGGCGAGGATGCAGGCCGCCAGCGGCCCCGGAAATCCTTGCCGGGAAAATCTTGGGACTTGTCTTCGGGGTGGCCTCGACCCGACCTGGCTCGCCTGCCCGGCAAGAAAGGTTTTTCCTTAGTGATCTCTTGTTGTCTTGGCTTGTCTTGGTCTTCTTGATCTGCCCTTTGATTCCTCAAACAGCTCCCTCTCTCTAGCTTGGTTCTGCCTTGAATGCTTGGTGTTGTTCGTATTTCTGCCACTTGAGCCTATGTACAGTCTGGGCAACATATGCAAGGGTTTGTTGTACCGACACAACCGTCTCCCACTTGCACTAGAGTCAATCATTTAGGCATCATATGCCCATGGAGCTCATGTGTGCCTCATGCTTCGGCCATGGGAGAGGCTTCGTCAATAGATCAGCAACATTTGCATCTGTGTGTACCTTGCATATGTTTACATCACCTCTCTCGATAATGTCGCGAATAAGGTTAAAATGCCTGAGTATGTGTTGGGTTTTATGATAGTTCTATGGTTCCCTGACTTGCGCGATGGCACCACTATCATCCCAATAGACGTCCAATGGATTGGACGTGCTCCGAACCACACCAAGATCAGAAATGAAATTCTTCACCCAAACACGTTCTTTTGCAGCTTCAGAAGCCGGAATGTACTCAGCCTCTGTTGTAGAATCAGCTACCATATCTTGCTTGGTACTCCTCCAGCTCACTTCTCTTCCGTTTAGAATGAACACAAACCTAGATTGTGATCTACTATCATCCTTCTCGGTTTGGAAACTAGCATCAGTGTAACTCTTTACAACGAGCTCATCCTCACCTCGATAAACCAGGAACATATCCTTAGTCCTTCTCATGTACTTAAGGATATTCTTAACCATTGTACAGTGACTCACACCTGGGTCAGCCTGGTATCTGCCCACCACACTAAGAGCAAAGTTAACATCGGGACGAGTACATACAATAGCATACATGATGGACCCAATAGCCGAAGCATACAAAATCCCATCCATGCGTCTTCGCTCATCAGAAGTCGAAGGACTCTGAGTCTTGCTAAGACTAATGCCATGTGACATGGGCAAGAAACCCTTCTTGGCATCTTGCATGTTGAACCACTTCAACACCTTGTCAATATACGCACTCTGGCTTAATCCAATAAGCTTTCTTGATCTATCTCTATAGTTCTTGGTTCCCAAAATATAAGCTGCTTCTCCCAAGTCCTTCATCGAAAAACTATTTTTCAGTGAGCCCTGACGGATTCAAGCATTTGAACATCATTTCCAATCAATAATATGTCATCCACATATAAGATCAGAAATGCAAGTGAGCTCCCACTGACCTTTTTGAATACACAATGATCACAACCGTTCTTGATGAAGCCCAACTCTTTGAACGCTTCATTAAAACGAATGTTCCAATTCCGTGATGCTTGCCTCAATCCATAAATGGATCTCTGAAGCTTGAACCATGCTAGACTTCTTTGGATCGACACAACCCTCGGGCTGTGTCATATACACATCCTCGATTAAATTTCCATTAAGGAAAGCCGTTTTGACATCCATCTGCCATATCTCACAGTCAAAATATGCTGCTATAGCAAGAATGATCCGAATTGATTTAGGCATCACTACCGGTGAGTAAGTCTCATCATAGTCAACTCCTTGAACTTATCGATAACCTTTAGCGACAAGCCGAGCCTTATGGATTGTGACATTTCCATCCATTTCAGTTTTCTTCTTAAAGATCCACTTGCACTCAACGGCTCGAATGCCATCTGGCAGATCAACCAAGTTCCAAACTTGATTGTCATCCATGGACTTTAATTCGGATCTCATGGCCTCAAGCCATAACTTAGAATCAGGGCTCTCCATCGCTTCTGCATACGTAGTCGGCTCGTTATTCTCCAAGAATAACACATTGCAGTCATGCAAATTGCACAACCTTTCCGACCTCCGTGGAACCAGTGTCGACTCCACTACGGGTTCCCTGACTAACTCCGCTGTGACAGAATCACGTACCGGAACGTCCCCGTGTGGTTGTCGAATTTATTCGAGTCAGACTGTCCTCCCACTAGCCTTCCGATTGAGAAACTCTTTCTCAAGGAAAACTCCATGTCGAGCGACAAACACTTTGCCCTCTTCACGGTTGTAGAAGTAATATCCCAAGGTTTCCCTTGGATATCCCACGAATATGCACTTGTCCGATTTGGGTTTGAGCTTATCCGACTAGAGTCGCTTGACATACGCTTCACATCCCCAAATTTTCAGAAAAGACAAACTGTGACTCTTCGTAGTCCATATCTCATATGGTGTCTTATCTACGGACATAGATGGTACCCTGTTTAGTGTGAAAGCTGTAGTTTCTAGAGCGTTTCCCCAAAATTACAAGGGTAAATCCGACTGACTCATCATTGATCGGACCATGTCCAACAGAGTCCAATTCCTCCGTTCCGACATGCCATTTCTCTGTGGCGTACTCGGAGGAGTCAGTTGTGGAACAATTCCATGACTCTTCAAATGATCATCAAACTCCTGGCTCATATACTCTTGTCGAGTTGATTTTCCACTTCATTCTGAAACTCCTTGAACTTTTCAGAAGTTTCCGACTTGTGCCTCATCAAGTAGAAATATCCATATCTACTCAAGTCGTCGGTAAAAGTCACGAAGTATTGGAAACCACCTCTGGCTGTCGTGCTCATTGGTCCACATACATCACTATCTATAAGTTCTGGCAGCTCGGATGCCCTCTCGCAACTCTTTGCAAAAGGAGTCTTAGTCATCTTGCCGAGTAGACAAGACTCACATGTCTCGAATGATTAAAAATCAAACGAAGTTAGAATTCCATCATCACAGAGCTTCTTCATGCGCTTTTGACTAATGTGTCCTAGCCGACAATGCCAGATGTAAGTCGGATTTATCTCATTAGGCTTATGCCTCTTGACATTTATGTTATAGACTGACTCACCTTCAAGATCTAGGATAAATAACCCGTTCACAACGGGTGCAAAGGCATGAAACATATTATTCAAGTAAATAGAACAACCATTGTCCTTAATACTGAATTCATGACCTTGTCTCATCAAACATGAGGCGAAAATAATGTTTTGACTCAAAGTAGGAACGTAATAAAAATTATCAAGTTCCATTACAAATCCTGAAGGTAAATTAAGTGGCATAGTGCCGACGGCCAATGTAGCAACTCTTGCTTTATTCCTGACGCGAATGTCAACTTCTCCTCTTGCAACATTCCTAGTTCTGCTTAGCCCCTGCATCGAGCTGCATATGTGACCAACCGATCTAGTATCATATACCCAAGAGCTACTAGAAACATCAGCAAGATAAATGTCTATAACATATACAACAACTGTACCTGAAGAAGAAGTCATACTTCTAGTCTTCTTGCCCTTCTTAGCAAGCCATTTGCTACAGTTACTTTTCCAGTGTCTAGGTTCCTTGCAATCAAAACAAACAGTCCCCGAGGCCATCCCTGACTTAGGTGCAGCGGCGGCAGTTGGAGTTTCCTCCTTCTCCTTTCCCTTGCCCTTTGCCTTAGCCTTTTTCTTTGACCAGCTCTTCTTGAACTTGGCCGAGTTCTGCACCATCAACACTTGACGATGCGTACCTTTCTTGATATCCTGCTCTGCCACCTTGAGCATCCCATGCAATTCAGTGAGCTTCTTTTCCATCCCATGCATATGGTAGTTCGAGATGAACGGCCCATAGCTATCCGAAAGAGAACCCAAAATTGTAGCTGTGGACAACTCATCCCCAAGTGGGAAGCCCAACCGATCCAGAGCTTGCATGTACCCGATTATTTTGATCACATGTGGGTTCAGTGGATCACCTTCTTTCAGCTTACAATCCATCAAGGATCACCAGACGTTGAACCTTTTGGTCCTAGCCTGCATTTGAAACATGCTTTTGAGGTTCTTGATCATATCGAAAGCCTCACTGTTTTCGAACTGCTACTGCAGATCGGGCTCCATAGAAGCCAGCATGAGACAGCTGATCTTGTTTGATTCATCAACGAGTTTCTGGTAGGCATTAGCATTATAGTCACGTTCCTCTGGAAGCAGATTCTCTAGAACTTGTTCCTTTTTCTCATGCCTAAGAACAATTCTCAGCTTTCTATACCAGGTGGTAAAGTTTGTTCCATTCAATTTATCTTTTTCCAGGATTGATTTGAATGCAAAAGGGGTAACTTGAGCAAGGGGTGCCATTGATCTACAATAGAAATATGCAAAACACTAAGACATGTAGTCATGAAGAGTAATTCATATTAAACATTTTAATAAGATCATTACTCCCACTAAAATCAACATCCCTTGATTGATACTTAGTGATTCAAGATCCAAGATCAACATGTCAACTAGAGAGCTTTTGCATCACTACTAGAAGAGGAGATAACTTGGTAAGCAACTCTTACTAATCGTATCTGCATATGACTCTTGTTGTTGGGGCCATCTCATGCCTCGCCAACTCATATGCCTCGTGGCCCAAAACTGTTTTGATAGCCACGACAAGTCAACCAATGCTTCACATGTAAGTGTCTGACACAAACCCATCACTGCAAAGAGATCTAGTGACACCCTAATTTTATAGGCCCACCACTAAATATAGTTGACATGTGCAGGTGTAGCAATTGGGGAGGCATTTATACATGACATTCTTTGTGGGATCACCCTACTTAAAACATCTACCATGCAAAAGAAGGGTGCATAAAATGGATAAACTTTCACAGGAAGTTTATGTAAGTGTGATACGGTATAGCCCCTTTTCACAACGCATGGTGATCAACATCTCCACGTGCGCGGTCTGCCCATGGTGATCTCCATCTCCATGCATGGTTGTCCTCGTGGTGATCTCCATCTCCACACCACGGTGTCAACTGCCAAGTGTTACATAAGATACTATGCTATTACAAACTAATAGCTACTGAAAGTAAATTACATTACATGGCTTCTCATGTTAACACGCAGGTCATTAATACAATAATGGGACAACCATATGGCTCCTGCCGGTTGCCGCACTCATGACACGCATGTCATGAAACAATATTACACAAGCAATATTCATGGGCTATACCAAATCACAAGCATTCCCTGCAAAAATGAGTTTGACGTTCTACCACCCAAGATAAAACCTCCTAGAACTCTATTTTCCAAGCGGATTTTGGCCTCTCCTGAAACACTAATCCAACTTTTCGTTAGCTTCAATTTGATAGGTCATGGAGCAAAATCGGAGTCCGTATGCAAAAATTACAGTCGTTTTACTGAGATCGCTCCAACAGATTTCAGCACTTCGGAAATCACATTTCGGTGTTGATCTATGTTCCGATTCGATCAATCTCATTGATCTTCGCATGCTGCATAAGGATTTATGTTCCACTGTCTACCACGATGGTGGAAACCGACCGGTAGGGGTAACTTGTGTCACGACCTCTACATCACGATCACGGAAACAAGATCACGAAACCAACCTTCAACACTGACGTGCGCGGCCGATCTCATCGACCCGCACGTGAACCAATCTACATATCTCATATGCATATCATCGAATCTATCACCACACAACGGAGGCTATGATACCACTGTTGGAACACGCGGTACGCTACGCTAGCGATAAATAATATTTTGTACCGCGCACCCAAGATCATGCTGCTGGAAATAGATTACGAGATCGGGTTTACCACTAGACGCGCAGTCACCGCAGCGGAAGTAGAGTTGGTGATGCGTTTAGTCGATCTCCCGAGCCATCTCCTCCTCGTGTTTTCGATCTCCCGTGAACAGTGAAGACCCGCGAATGGTGATCTCCCGCGAACAGTGCTTCGCGGATCCCTCGAATAGTTCATTTGAGTACCGCAAGTGCGATGCCTCCAAGGTATCCACACGTGCGTGGTGCAGCGTCGGGCGGCAGACTGCTAGATCCGGTCGCACGACATGGTCGTGGGAAGTGGCGGCGGCGGCTATCTAGGGTGGAAAAGGTCAACCCTAAGTGGTGCACCCACTCCCCTTTATATAGACCTCCGAGGTGTGCTCAACACTTGAGCCCACTAGGAGTCCACTTCCATTTTCAACTCGGATCCAATCCGAATGGGTTGCAGCCCCTTAAGTGTGCGACCCTATAGGTTCACATACTCATGGACACGACCAAGTCAATAGTTGGCAGTGGCTCCTAGAAGAATGTGCCAACTCCCATGTGTGAGTAAAGTCATTTGATGAACCTCGACAATGTGTCATATGCAACATTCCTTTTGCCTCATGATATATGTTGTCGAGCTCAAGGCGAGTACATGTCACCCTTTAGGTAGCTCGACCTCTCTTCTCGAAACAGTGATACAGATTCCCGAACTCGGTTAACACTTAACCCAAGTCGCATGACCATGCTTTCTAAATCTGACCACTCGAGAGGGCCCAGATAATATCTCTCCATATAGGAGGGGCAAATACCATCTTGGTCAGCCATGTCTCACGGCATGTCTCATGACTCACCCGAAAGCTACCTTTATAACTACCTAGTTACGGAGTAGCGTTTGATAAACCCGAAGTGAGTCGATCCTCATCCCGAGAACATGCGAGGACCTCAGGTCTAGGACATGGCATAGACATTATACTTGAGACAAACAGATGACTATATCTCACTGTGTCTCAAAGTGGGTCTGTCCGTCTCGGTGATCTCCATCCCCGAGTCCATACTATCAGTCTAGCATCTCCATGCACATGACTTGTGAAACATAGTCATCAACCGAGTTATATACTAGTCTTATGTGTCCGCATAACCTTATCAACTAGGGACCATTAGAACAATCATACAATACATAGTTCCACAAACAAGTCACATACTTATTGATACATATCATTGATGATGTTCAAGGACAATACAAAGGACTCATGAAATACATAGGGAAATATCATCATCACATGATTGCCTCTAGCACATATCTCCAGCACACTTTTTCCGGGGAACGGGTCTCCCACTCCACCCCTTCATTAGGGGGTTGATGTTGTTCTACGGGCTAGACTTTCACGATCGCGAACTCCTTTCTTCACATCTCGGCCTTCATCGTCATTTGCGAGGCCTTTCTTCTAGTCCAGCCACACTTTGGCTTGTGGCTGAAAGTCTTCAACGTCAAGCCGAAGATCGTCGACGGCCAGCAGGCGGACTGCGGGGTGGGGGGTGGGGGGCCATGATCAGCAAGCTCGCCCGGGTCGAGTGGCTGGAGGGCACATTCATAGACACTGTCAAACTCTGGCAGAAAGAGTGGTTCTACATCACAAAGCCATGCAACGCAGCCTGGGCGGCGGCTCCCTAATTTAGATCCGGACCCCCCGCGAGGCTAACCTCATGAACCAAGAAGAGCCTTGACTGGGGATCACCCATATAGGTGGAGTCGCTGCAGAACCACGTCGTCAGTATGAAAAAGGCGGGCGCCAAGCTGACCAATGTGGTTCAAGTGATGCTTTGCCGCCGCCTCCTCCCCTGCCAGCATCGAGATGCCCCAATGTGGGCTTACAAGCCCGAAGACCCTATCACCATGCTCCGCTTCTACGGCACCACCCACGACAAGCTTTGGAAAGTGCTATTCCAGCCTTAGGAGTGGCCGGCCAAGGAGGAGGACATTGGCCTCGACGCCGCGCATCCTCCTAAGGAGGTAATTGGTACGTCCATTTTGCATCATGTTTTCCTACTATTATTTATAATGTTTTTATGCATAATAATGCTTTTAGAAGTAATTATAATGCCTTTTCTCTCATAATATACAAGGTTTACACAAAGAGGGAGAATACCGGCAGCTGGAATTCTGGACCTGAAAAGGCTACGTCAGAGTTATCTATTCTGCACATCTCCAAATGAGCTGAAAATTTACGGAGAATTGTTTTGCAATATATGAAGAATATTGAAGCAAATAACTACCAGAGGGGGCCCACCAGGTGGGCACAACCCACCTCGGTGCGCCAGGGAGCCCAGGCACGCCTGGTGGGTTGTGCCCTCCTAGGCCTACCTCTGGTGCCCCTCTTCTGGTATATAAGTCATTTTGACCTATAAAAAATAAGGGGGGGACTTTCGGGACGAAGCGCTGCCGTCTCGAGGCAGAACTTGGGCAGGAGCACTTTTGCCCTCCTGCGGGGCGATTCCGCCGGGGTAACTTCGCTCCCAGAGGGGGAAATCATCGCCATCGTCATCACCAACATCTCTCCCATCTTTGGGAGGGCCATCTCCATCAACATCATCAACAACACCATCTCCTCTCAAACCCTAGTTCATATCTTGTGTTCAATCTTTGTACCGGAACCTTAGATTGGTACTTGTGGGTGACTAGTAGTGTTGAATACATCTTGTAGTTGATTAATATATGGTTTATTTGGTGGAAGATTATATGTTCAGATCCATTATGCTATTTAATACCCCTCTGATCTTGAGCATGATTATTATTTGTGAGTAGTTACTTTTGTTCTTGAGGTCACGGGAGAAGTCATGTTGCAAGTAATCATGTGAATTTGATATGTGTTCGATATTTTGATGATATGTATGTTGTGATTCCCTTAGTGGTGTCATGTGAACGTCCACTACATGGCACTTCACCATACTAGGGCCTAAGGGAATGCATTTTGGAGTAGTTATTAGATGATGGGTTGCTAGAGTGACAGAAACTTAAACCCTAGTTTATGCGCTATTTCGTAAGGGACTGATTTGGATCCAAAAGTTTAAGGCTATGGTTAGATTTTATCTTAATACTTTTTCTTGTAGTTGCGGATGCTTGTGAGGGTGTTAATCATAAGTAGGAGGTTTGTTCAAGTAAGAACAGCACCTAAACACAGGTCCACCCACATATCAAATTATCAAAGTAGCGAACACGAATCAAACCAACATGATGAAATTCCCGCGTGCCCTCTAGAACGCTTTGCTTATCATAAGAGACTGTTTTGGCCTGTCCTTTGCCACAAAAGGATTGGGCTACCTTGCTGCATATTATTTACCGTTACTATTACTTGCTCGTTACAAATTATCTTTCTATCAAACTATGTGTTACCTACTATTTCAGTGCTTGCAGAAAATACCTTGCTGAAAACCACTTGTCATTTCCTTCTGCTCCTCGTTGGGTTTGACACTCTTACTTATCGAAAGGACTAAGATTGATCCCCTATACTTGTGGGTCATCAAGGCTCTTTTCTGGCACCGTTGCCGGGGAGTGAAGCGCTCTTGGTAAGTGGAAATTGGTAAGGAAAAATTATTACTAAATGCTGAAATTTATTGTCACTTGTTAGTATGGAGAATCATCCTTTGAGGGGTTTGTTCGGGGTATCTTCACCTCGACCGGAACCACAATTAGCTACCCCTCAACCTACTACACCTACTGAAAATATTGGTTATGAAATTCCTTCGGGTATGATAGAACAACTGCTAGCTAATCCTTATGCAGGAGATGGAACCGAACATCCTGATCTGCACTTGATATATGTGGATGAAATTTGTGGATTATTTAAGATTGCAGGTTTGCCGGGAGATGAAGCTAAGAAGAAGGTTTTCCCTTTATCTTTGAAGGGAAAAGCATTGGCATGGTATAGGCTATGTGATGATATTGGATCTTGGAACTGGAATCGATTGAAATTGGAATTCCACCAAAAAATTTATCCTATGCATCTAGTTCATCGTGATCGGAATTATATATATAATTTTTTGCCTCATGAAGGAGAAATATTGCTCTAGCTTGGGGGAGGCTTAAGTCAATGTTATATTCATGCCCCAATCATGAGCTCTCGAGAGAAATTATCATTCATAATTTTTATGCTCGGCTTTCTCGTGATGATCAATCCATGCTCAATACTTCTTGTACGAGTTCTTTTATGAAGAAGACTATTAAATCCAGGTGGGATCTTTTAGAAAGAATTACACGCAAATCTGAAGATTGGGAACTTGATGAAGGTAAAGAGTTAGGTATTAAGCTTGAATTTGATTGTGTTAAATCTTTTATGAATACTGATGCGTTTCACAAGTTTAGCACTAAATATGGACTTGACTCTGAGATAGTAGCCTCTTTCTGTGAATCATTTGCTACTCATGTTGATCTCCCTAAGGAGAAGTGGTTCAAATATCACCCACCTATTAAAGAAGAAATTAAAGAACCGATTATAGCTAAACAAGAAACTATTATTTACAATGTTGATCCAGTTGTTCCTACTGCTTATATTGAAAAACCACCTGTTCCTGTTAGGATAAAGGAACATGCTAAGGTTTCAACTGTGGTTCGCAAAAGTAATATTAGAGCACCTAAACCTACTGAACAAATTAAAGTAGAACCTAGTTTTGCTATGGTTAAAGATCTCTTGGTAGAAAATATAGATGGGAATGTTATTTACTTCTGTGATGAAGCTGCTAGAATTGCCAAACCCGATGACAAAGATAAACATAGACCTGTTGTTGGCATGCCTGTTGTATCAGTTAAAATAGGAGATCATTGTTATGATGGTTTATGTGACTTAGGTGCTAGCATGAGTGCTATTCCTTTTACCTTATACCAATAAATTATGAATGACATAGCACCCGCTGAAATAGAAGATATAGATGTTACTATTAAACTTGCTAATAGAGACACCATCACACCACTTGGGATTGTTAGAGATGTTGAAGTCTTGTGTGGGAAAATAAAATACCCCACTGATTTTCTAGTTCTTGGTTCCCCACAAGATGACTTCTGTCCCATTATCTTTGGTAGACCTTTCTTGAACAGTGTCAATGCCACTATAGATTGTCATAAACAAACTGTCAGTGTTAGCTTTGGTGATGAGTCTCATGAGTTTAATTTTTCCAAGTTTAATAGACAACCTCATAAGAAAGAATTACCTAGTAAGTATGAAATAATTGGTCTTGCTTCTATTGTCGTGCCTCCTACTGATCCACTAGAACAATATTTGCTAGACCATGAAAATGATATGCATATGCATGAAAGAAATGAAATAGATAAAATTTTCTTTGAACAAAGACCTCTGCTAAAACACAATTTGCCTATTGAAACTCTAGGAGGTCCTCCTCCACCTAAAGGTTATCATGTGTTTGAATTAAAACAATTGCCTGACACTTTGAAATATGCTTATCTGTCGGTGTACTAAGTATTGGGACTTTTGTACCCCATACTTGTGCACGGGCAGTCGTAGCCAAGTCCGCGGCAAGGCTTGCCGGGGGAGTAATTGGAGATTAGTGCAGGATTGTCAAGGAGACACTCAGACCGAGAATCAAAGGATCAGGAGTTAATAAGATCTAAAGACTGAAGACCAAGCCCCCGGCAAGATCTTGCCGGGGTGGCCCACGAAACCCGGCAAGATTTGGGCCCGGCAAGATTTGCACCCCGGCAAGATTCTATCACTGTTCCGCCGCTTCTGCACAACAACCAGCCTGACATTCTGGGTCCTTCTCTGGATGCGTGACAACGCGCCAGTGGAGGAGAGCTTAAGCGGTGCTGATGGTATGGCCCCTTTTTCCATCCCCAAGAAAGTGAGGACACCTAAACGGACACCTCACGGTGCATTAAATGCATTCGTCCTAATCCGTCAGTGGTTAGGTATGATGATCCTGTAGCTACTTTACACCTCAATGTATGTACATTTTGCCACTGTGGTGACCCCTTTGAGCGTATAAAAGGAGGCCCAAGGCAACTGCTACAGGGGAGGAGGATCTTCTGGCCCATTCTACATGCGTAGCCGCTCTATGAACGTACTGTTCATTGCAAGCGCTCCTGGAGCCTTCGCTCAAGAACACTCATAATAAAACAAGGCAGGAGTAGGGTTTTACGCTGATTAGCGGCCCGAACCTGGGTAAAATCACCCCGCGTCGATCGTTGGTTCTGCTCTTTGTGCATATCTCTCTCCCTGCCGAACCGTGAAGGGGTCCTCTAGGATCCCATAGGTGTTGTATACTAAGTATTGGGACTTTAGTACCCCATACTTGTGCACGGGCAGTCGTAGCCAAGTCCGCGGCAAGGCTTGCCGGGGGAGTAATTGGAGATTAGTGCAAGATTATCAAGGGGACACTCAGACCGAGAATCAAAGGATCGGGAGTTAATAAGATCAGAAGACCGAAGACCAGGCCCCCGGCAAGATCTTGCCGGGGTGGCTCACGAAACCCGGCAAGATTTGCACCCCGGCAAGATTCTATCACTGCTCCGCCGCTTCGGCACAGCGACCAGCCTGACATTCTGGGTCCTTCTCTGGATGCGTGGCAACATGCCAGTGGAGGAGAGCTTAAGCGGTGCTGATGGGATGGCCCCTTTTTCCATCCCCAAGAAAGTGAGGACACCTAAACGGACACCTCATGGTGCATTAAATGCATTCATCCTAATCCATCAGTGGTTAGGTATGATGATCCTGTAGCTACTTTACACCTCAATGTATGTACATTTTGGCACTGTGGTGACCCCTTTGAGCGTATAAAAGGAGGCCCAAGGCAACTGCTACAGGGAAGGAGGATCTTCTGGCCCATTCTGCATGCGTAGCCGCTCTTTGAATGTACTGTTCATTGCAAGCGCTCCTGGAGCATGGGCTCAAGAACTCTCATAATAAAACAAGGCTGGAGTAGGGTTTTACGCTGATTAGCTGCCCGAACCTGGGTAAAATCGCCCCGCGTCGATCGTTGGTTCTGCTCTTTGTGCATATCTCTCTCCCTGCCGAACCGTAAAGGGGTCCTCTCGGATCCCATAGGTGTCGTACGCCGACATCTTTGGCGCGCCAGGTAGGGGGATCGAGGTTGTGTGAACCTGATCCAGTGATCGGCGCCTTAGTTTCTTCATAATCTTCATCATCATGCCACCCAAGAAGAAGAGCGCCGCAACGGCGCAACCATCCACGTCCGTTTTGCCTGTGCCCTCGCGTACGGGTGATGGCGCAGATGCGGAAGGAAGAGGTCTAGAGCCTCCACGACGTTCCGATGATCCAAGCTAGGCGAGCGGCGTCGTTCACAGCGGCAGCGGCAACCCACACGCCGCTGGATCCAGAGATGGAGCTGTGTTGCCTACGGGCGGCACAACGAACTCCAGAGATCGGAGGACGCCTTCTAGGGCTCCCGCGCCGGCGCAAGCATCGCGGCCTTCCCAGGTCGTGTCCGATGAGCAACGTCATGGCGCTGGTGGTTCAGGGCGTCCCCATGAAAAGACTTCTGCGCATCGATCCCAAGGTGCGCAGGCCCAGCATGCACGCCAAACTGCCGGCGGAAGTGGCGCGCGGTCGCGTGATCGTGACGATGCTCCTTCTAACATTGTTAGGAGTCAGAGCACCTCACGTACCTCGCACCTGTCACCGCCGCCTACACCAGCGGAAGCTTTGGCATGTGCGCAGCTGCTCCTCGATTTCCCTCCTGCTCCGGAGAAGATGGAGGAGTGGCGAGCTACTATCTAGAGCCTCATTGGCTTCGCTAGCAAAGATGGGCCGCAGGAGGCAGGGCCCTCGCAACGGCGGTCCATCGATCCGGCGCGAGCCGATGTGGAGAAAACCGGAGGAGGTGCGACCATGGTGCACTCCCCTCCACGATACCAGCGGCGGTTGACAACCCGACGGACTGATGGTCGTGACGATGATTCCACGGCATCGTCCGATCCACGGATGCGTCGCGACCAGCGTCAAGTTCTCCAGGAACGAAGCAAAGAGGACGCTCGAACTACCATCGAGCGACGACGGGAGGCGTGCTATCAATCTGATATGCGGGCAGGGCCCGCTGTCGACGAGCCCGTGCCAGGGGACGCAGGCGACTTGCCTTACGAGGTAGGTACTCCAGTGTTTGCCCGTGATCTGCAGCAAGTCCAGTGGCCCAATTCCCGAACCTTCAAGCCAGAGGTCTCAGAGAAATATGACGGCAAGACTCACCCCTCGGAGTTCCTGAGCATCTACACCATTACGGTGTAGGCTGCCGGGGGCCGAGACGACAAGATACTTGCCAACTACTTCCCGTTGGTGCTCAAACCCAACGTCAGGTTGTGGTTGATGCATCTGCCGGAGAATTCTATTTCTTCTTGGTCAGATCTGTGCCATCAGTTTGTTGGCGCCTTTGTTGGAGGCCACCAAGCTCCTGGCCAACATAGTGATTTGCATATCATCCCTCAGAAGGAGGGCGAATCCCTGTGCAAGTTTATCCAGAGATTTAGCCGGGTGCAGTACAATATTCCTAACGTTCACCCTGCCGCAGTCATTAGCGTGTTTCATCAGAACGTGCGTAACCGCAAAATGCGGGAAGAGCTGGCGATGAACAAAGTCAGGAGTATTGCCGAGATTTACGCTTTGGCCGACAAGTGTGCTCGGGCTGAAGAAGGGAGGAAACTCCCTGGTGAGGCTGTTGGCACAGGGGGCGAATCAGAAGATGAAGACGCTGCAACCCCATCGAGGAAAGGCCGGCAGCGGAATAAGAGGCGCAGAGGCAAGGCCATGCTTGCTGTCGAGGAATCTGGCAACCCCGGCACCGCCAAGAAGGCCAAGGTTGACGACCCCGGCAAGGAACTTGCCAGGTGCGCCTCCTACCAGGCCTTGGCGGCTGCCGACAAGTCGGAAAGCTCCGGCAAGCAGTATTGCAAGATCCATCGCACCAAGGGCCACGATCTCCAAAACTGCAGGCAAGTTGAGCAACTTGTCGAGAAGCAGAGAGCTGAGTATGAAAAGCGGGACAAGGAGAAGGCCCAAGACGATGCTGAGGGGTCCGGCAAGAAGCGCGATGGCCGAGGAGGTCACCGCGGCAAGGCCAAGCAACAGAGGGAGAGGCCCGCTCAAGGCCGTGACAAAGAAGAGGGTGATGATGATGATGGGGAAGATGATGAGGCCAATGAGCAAGAATTTCAGAAAGCTACAGAGGCCATGTGTAGCGACGGAGGCGCCTCGTTGCATTCTTCCCACCGTCGACTTAAACAGTGGGTGCAAGAAGTTAATGCAACAGAGCCATCGTTCAATGCATGTAAGCCCCTGAAGTGGTCCAACACACCTATCATTTTTTACGCCGAGGATCACCCTGATCGCACAACCGCGGTCGGGTGCTTGCCATTGTTGGTCTCACCAACAATCCGCAACCTCAAGGTGACGAAAATGCTAGTTGACGGTGGGGCCGAACTGAACCTAATCTCGCCGGACGTGCTCAAGAGGCTCCAAATTCCTGATGAAGATCTCGAGGAAACGGGCATGTTTCAAGGGGTCAATCCAGGAAGGACCCAGCCAAAAGGCAAGATTACGCTACTGGTGACATTTGGTAGCGAGCTCAACTACAGGACAGAGAAGGTGGTGTTTGATGTCGCCAAGATTCCTATGTCATTCAATGGGATCCTTGGCCGCCCCGCGTTGGCTAAGTTTATGGCAGAATCACACTACGCGTATAATGTGTTGAAGATGCCCGGGCCGTTGAGTGTCATTACTATCCATTCCGATAAGAAGGATGCGCTCATCTGTGCCGACCAACTCTACCGGGAAGCAGTTGCAGCACCTACCATCAAGGCCTCTGCTCCTGCCACTGGAACTCCTGGGGGGAGGAAGAAGACCGGCAAGAATCTTGGCGCGAACTCCGGCAAGCGCACCTCCTCGGAGTGCTGCACTTCCGTTGAGGACGCACCAGAGAGTTCCACCGGCAAGAACAAGAAATCCAAGGCTACTCCAACAGAGACCAAGAAGGTGCCCGTCAGGGAGGACGGAACGGGAGGAACTTTCACCATAAGTTCCACCTTAGATGATAAATAGGAAAGCGCGCTCATTGCCTTCCTGCTGGCGAATGCCGACGTGTTTGCATGGCAACCGTCTGACATCCCCGGTGTTCCCAGGAAGGTAATTGAGCACCACCTTGCTGTCTGTCCTCACGCGTGGCCCGTCAAGCTGAGGGTCAGGAAGCAAGCCTTGGAGCGGCAAGAATTCATTGCCGAAGAAATCAGGAAGCTGGAAGCGGCATGATTGGTCAGAGGAGTGCTTCACCCAACCTGGTTGGCCAATCCGGTTGTAGTGCGCATGGAGAATGGGAAATGGAGGCTGTGTATTGATTATACAGATATCAATAAAGCTTGTCCAAAAGATCCTTTTCCCATGCCGCGCATTGATCAGATTGTGGACTCCATTGCTGGTTGTGATTTATTGTCATTTCTTGATGCCTACTCAGGGTATCATCAGATCTTCATGGCAAAAGAAGATGAAGAAAAGACCACATTTATCACCCCATGTGGTACGTATTGTTTTATACGAATGCCTTTCGGGTTGAAAAGTGCTGGTTCTACATTTGCGAGAGCGGTCCAAATTGGTTTTGAGCCTCAGCTCCATAGGAATATGGAGGCATACATGGATGACATAGTGGTCAAAACCAAGGACAAGGCGACGCTCATACAAGATCTAGAAGAAACATTTGCAAATCTGCGCAAGATCAACTTAAAGCTCAATCCTGAGAAGTGCGTGTTTGGTGTTCCTTCCGGCAAGCTTCTCAGATTCCTTGTATCTCAATGGGGAATCAAAGCGAATCCCGACAAGATCAAAGCTATTGAGCGGATTGAAGCGCCAAGACGCGTCAGGGATGTCCGTTGTCTTGCCGGCTGTGTTGCTGCTCTAAGCATGTTTATTTCCAAATCTGCTGAGCGCGCCCTGCCCTTTTTCAAAATTTTGAAGGCACGTCCAATGAAATGGACTCCGGAAGCGGAGGCTGCGCTGCAAGATTTGAAGAAATACCTTTCTTCTCCGCCGACACTAGTCGCGCCTAAACCACAAGAGCCGTTGCTGCTGTATTTGGCAGCGACAAATCAAGTGGTTAGTGCTGCGTTAGTGGCGTAGAGAGAAGCTGATGAGGAGGCAACACCAGCGGCAGGACCGGCAGGCGATGCGTCGGGATCTTCCCCGGCAAGGGTTGATCCCGGCAAGATAGGATCTGCCCAGTCAGAAGAACCAGTGCAAAAGAAAAAGGTGGTGCAGCGCCCAGTTTATTTTGTTAGCTCTCTTTTGCAAGGAGCTAGGTCAAGATATTCTGGCGTGCAGAAGTTGCTCTTCAGCCTCCTTATGGCTTCGAGGAAGCTGCGCCATTATTTTCAAGCACATGAAATCACCGTCGTCACTCGCTTTCCGTTGCAACGGATTTTGCGAAATCCAGAAGCAACCGACAGGATTGTGGAGTGGGCGTTGGAGTTGTCGAGCTTTGGTCTCAAGTTTGAAAGCACTTCGACAATTCAGAGCAGAGCCTTGGCAGAGTTCATTGCGGAATGGACCCCAACACCAGACGAAGAGGTTCGCAAAACAACTCTCCCCGGCAAGGAAATTGATCAAGAATGGGTTATGTACTTCGACGGGGCTTTTTCGCTGCAAGGCGCCGGTGCTGGCGTGCTGCTTGTCACACCCACCGGAGAGCACCTCAAGTATGTAATCCAGATGCATTTTCCCCGGGAGAGTTCGAGAAACAACACTGCGGAGTACGAGGGCCTGCTTGCCGGTCTCAGGATCGCGGCAGACCTTGGTATCAAGAAGCTCGTCATCAGAGGCGATTCGCAGCTTGTCGTCAGGCAAGTTAACAAGAATTATCAGAGTCCATTGATGCAAGCTTACGTGGATGTAGTGAGAAAAATGGAAGAGCGCTTTGACGGTCTGCAAATGAAGCACATTCCTCGTGCCGAAAACAGTATTGCTGACGACTTGTCAAAGCGCGCTGCCCTCAAGTTGCCTGTGGAACCAGGAACTTTTGTGCTCCATTTGACTCAACCATCTGTGGCGCCATCAATGCGGCAAGAAAAGAGAAGAAAGTTGATTTCTGGACAGTACTTTCCGGCAGAGCTCTCTGGAGCCGCCGGCAAGGAACTTGCGGGTATCAACGACAAGCCTGCCGGGGAACGACATGCTCTGGCGGAACCTCATGCTTTCGCTGTCGAGACAAATGTTCCCCTGGTAGAAGAGATGCCTTTAGTCCTAGCTGTCGAGCCCCAGGCTCCAGCATGGGCACAGCACATTGTCTATTTCCTTCAGACAGGAGAACTCCCTGAGGAACGGGAAGAGGCGGAAAAAGTAGCCCGTCGGTCTGTTATGTACAAGTTCGTCGATGACGTCCTGTACAGAAGGAGACCAAACGGTGTGAAATTGAAGTGTATTCCTCGGGAGGATGGACTAGAGCTGTTGGCAGAGATACATGGAGGCATATGTGGCTCTCACATAGGATCAAGAGCACTTGTCGGGAAAGCATTCCGGCAAGGTTTCTTTTGGCCCACCGCTCTCCAGGATGCAACTGCACTAGTAAACAAGTGTGAATCGTGCCAGTTTCATTCGAAGAAATCACATCAGCCAGCTCAAGCTCTTCAGACAATTCCTCTCTCCTGGCCATTTTCGGTCTGGGGGCTCGACATACTGGGCCCCTTCCCCCGTGCTACGGGGAGCTTTGAGTACTTGTATGTTGCGATCGACAAGTTCACAAAGTGGCCGGAGGTGGAAGCAGTGAGGAAGGTGACCACACAATCAGCCGTCAAGTTCTTTAAAGGGATAGTTTGTCGTTTCGGTGTGCCCAACAGGATCATCACCGACAATGGCACACAATTCACAAGTCGCACCTTCATGCAGTACGTCCAAGACCTTGGCGGCAAAATTTGTTTTGCCTCTGTTTCTCACCCTAGAAGCAACGGCCAAGCGGAGAGGGCTAATGTTGAAGTGCTGCGCGGTCTCAGGACCAGAACTTCTGACAGGCTGAGAAAGTGCGGAAGACGCTGGATTGATGAGTTGCCGGTGGTTCTTTGGTCAATCAGAACGACACCAAATCGAGCCACCGGCCAGACACCCTTTGCTCTGGTCTACGGAGCGAAAGTAGTTCTCCCCACGGAACTCATATACGGATCACCTCGAGTGCTCGCTTATGATGAGCTTGAGCAAGAGTAACTGCGGCAAGATGGCACTGTGCTCCTTGAGGAGAATTGTCTTCAGGCTGCTGTGCGAGCTGCATGCTACCATCAAGCTTTAGGCTGCTACCATAGCCGCAAAGTTCATGCCCGAAGCCTTGAGGAAGGCGACCTTGTTCTTCGACGGATTCAGTCCGCCAAGAATTCAAACAAGTTGACGCTGATGTGGGAAGGGCCTTATCGGGTAGTACGAGTCACCAGGCCCGGCGATGTCCGCCTAGAGACCGAAGATGGCGTTCCAGTGAGCAACTCCTGGAATATCGAACATCTTCGCAAGTTCTACCCATAAGGCGCGGTTGCCGGGGGCCCCCGGCAACCACCTTTTTGTACAAGTCTTGCCGGCAAGGCATGTAATCCTTTGTACAAAGCCAGGCGCAGACCATGAGCCCAGATGAATAAGTTTAAGTGTTGTGCATTTCCTTATCGATTTCCATGTTCATATATATATATATATATGCATGTTTGTTTAAGATGTTGTATGACACTTGTTCCCGATAACTTCTAACGAACCGCCAAGGTTCCATATCTTTATTTTCTCTTCTTTCTTTTTCTCAAAAGACAGAAGGATTCCTCGCGTGCACGTTTGCCGGGGGGGGGGAAGATATGAGTACCAATTGGCGACGTTCAGAATTGGCACCTTACCGGAGGAAGAACAGCGACAGAAAGCTAAGTTCTAAAACTTAGAGCAAGTTTCTTTTATTACAAAGTTATTTTCCTTAGACGATTTTGACTTTTGTATGGAAAACCTGCACGCGAAGGAACCTTTGTCATAATTGGTTGCGCCCTTATTTTGTTTCGAGTCTGCTCAACAATTTAAGTGGCTGCATTGAGAACGCCAAGGAGTCTTGCCGGCCGCTGCACCTCCAGCAGGCTGCTGAAGTCCCGCACCCAGCGCTCGCGGCAGGTTGCGCGCCGGCGAGTTTTCAGTAAGCGTAGGGTGAACTCCATACATAAAGGAATCAGACAAGGGAAATAGCATGCATGTACCCAAACATAAGCAAGTTATATTACATTAATAAGTTGCCACAGTTCTAACTTAAGACTTAATTGTCTTTGGCATGGAATGGCAACGGCAAGAAGAGGTGGAGCAGCTAATCTCTGTGCTGGCCTTCGACCCTTTTGATTGAATCCACCTTCTCAAGGATAGGCACGACAAGCTCCTCAAGTGCCTTGAGATTTGCGTCCTTTGGCAGGCGGCCGAGCACGTTGGTGAGGTCGATACCAGGATTATTATGCACCACCTTGATGAGTACCTTGCGGAGGACGGCCCGGCAAAGCTGGCGGGATTCGTTGGCCAGTTGGGTCGCCCAGTTAGACTGAAGCAGCTTCAGAGCATCAATGATGCTTTCGAAGAACATGGTCAACCTGGCGCTCGAAGATATTCTTTCTTCGGAGGAATACTTGAAGTTTGACAGGCCCATGGTTGACAGTTGTGCCGTGAGCTTCTCCGCAGCGTCGACGAGGCGTTCAGTCCAGATTTCCACCCCCTTTTCGTAGTCAACTTGGGCGGCAGTGACGCTCTTGAGCAGGTTCTTCTCGTCTCGGAGATCCTTGCTCAGGGCCTTCTCGCGGGCCCTGCTGTCCTCAAGTGACTTCTCCAGCGTAGTCAATTTCAGCTTCAGATCGGCAATAGCATCATTAGCTGAAGAGAGCTGCTTGGTCTTGTCGGACATGGCAACTTGCATCTCCGCCAGGGTGTGGAGGGTTTTTTCCCTGTCACCTTTCAGCGTCGAGAGCTCCTTGCCGTGTTCTTCAAGATCCACTTCCAGTTTCTTCACTCTATCGCTCAGCTCATTCTTGGCGGCCTCTGGAGCCTCGGCAGCATCGACGGCCTCCTTAAGCTTGCCGGCATGATCTACAGTTAGAGCTTTGAGCGCCTCCTTGTGCTTCTGCTCCAGCTCCTGGGTCCTCCGCGCAACAAGCTTCTCGATTTCTTCATCTTTGCTGCGAAGCTTGGCGGCGAGCGCCTGCTCACGTGCGGCAAGGTCTTCCTCGTGAGCATCAAGCGCAATGCGACGCTCCGTCAGGAGGGCATCTTCAGCAGCAATTCTTTGCGTAGCTTCCTCTTGAGCCTTCTCCATGTCAGATTGCTTCAAGAGGAGCTCCGTCCAGCTTTGGCTCACTTGTTCCCGATTGGCAGTCAGCTCTTGATAGGCCTCGGCGTACCAGATTTGCGTTTGCTCAACGCGCTTTTGGAAATCTATTTCAGCTACTTCAACAACTGCAGCTCTGGAATCTACCTTCTCTTTTTGGGCACGGTGGAGTGCTTGGAGCTAGCGGAAGTTATCGCCCATGGCCTGAAGGAGTTGATCTTCCTCAGATTTGCTGCTGCTGACACTTGGTTCGTTGACGATCTTGAGCCCAGCAGCAGTGATGATTTCTTCATCAAAAGTTTCCCCTTCAGACGGTGCCCCAATGCTTGCCGTCCCCGGCAAGTTGACAAACAGGTTCTCGCCAACTTTGAGATATTTGCTTGATGAGGGGACTTCGGATGTTGACGGTTGATCCTCCGCAACCGCCTCACCAGTGGCTGGGGGCTCCGAGGCCGGCGTAGCGCCTGGCGCTCGTGCGGCAGGAATGCCGTCAGTATGGTCACCAGCCTCCTTGCCGTCCTCTTCAGCAGATTCCTTGGCGGGTTCCTCCTGTGCAGTCTTGGCGGCCTCATCAGCAAAGCTACCACCGGCCTCGACGGTGGCATCCATGATGGCCTCGCTGGCAGCGATTTTGTCAGCTTCGGCGGCAACATCCCTGGCGGTCTCCTCGATGACAGCGTCGATGTCCATGTGTTCCATCACAGGGAATTCTAAAAGACAAAGGAGAGAAGCAGAATGAGATCAAGATTGAAGTTCAAGAAGACAAAAGAAAGAGAGATAAAGGAAAGAATAGCAAGTGCTTTGAGGCAATTGGTTACCTGCATTGAGCTGTTGAGAGGTGGCCTCGCCCCTCCAGGCAACCTCGGTTGCCAGGGGTAGGATGCCAGTACCCATGGTTGTCGGCTCCTCCTCAACCAAGATAAGCTCGTCGGTGTGATCTCTTGCCGGGGATGCGCTTGTGGGCGGCGTGGTTGACGGAGGTGGCACGACGAGGGTATCTCCCGATAACTCCCCTTGTTGCTGTCCTTCTCCTGCAAGCCCAAAGATATCAGTGGCAAGAATAGAAACCTCAGCATTCGCCAACGGAAAAAGAGTAATGAACTCACGCTAGGGGCTGTGCTGGGGGCTGCGTCGAGGGCTAAGCTCCGGGCTGATGGTAATAGTTTCCGGCGCGCTTGTGAAGCCTGCCGGGGGTTCATCGCCCCTGGAAGTCTTTTCCCTCTTCGCCATCCTTTCCACCAAGGTTTCTGCATCACTGCAGAGACAAAACAAGCAAGTCAATAAGATTGATCCAGAATTTGGAAGATAAAGGCTGTGACAGGATACTTACTCTTCCTCTTCTCGCTCCGGACTGAAGCCGGAGATGTCAAAATCGACCTCTGTTGCAGTGTCTGTGTGGGGAAGCGGAGGAGGGGTCCTGGGTCGCTTGGATGTAGCAGGCGCAGGGGGTTGGCGTGATTCCGCCACTTCAGCCTCCAGTGCGGTCGTGCGAGACGCCCCTGCCGCCTCAGCAGTTGCCGCTGGTGCGGGTCTCGCGTGCCACGCAGGTTGCTGTCGAACTCCTTGCCGTGGCGCAGCCTTGCCGGCCGCCTTCTTGCCGGGAGCCTCGCTGCTCGAAGAAGGTTGGCTTGCCGGGATGCCAGATGCAGCCTTTCGAAGAACACGCTTTGTATTCTTCGGGGCTTGGAGCTCTTCTTGCGGTTCTTCTTCAGCCGCATCTTCGTCGGACGAGCTCTCAGCGGCTGTGCTGCTCTGTTCCCCGGCAGAAGGAAGGCAATGGCGGATTTCGGATTGAGAAGAAGAAGAAAGAGGGGGTAAATAGGCAGTGCCTCTGCAGTTTCCTTTTTATGGGGAAGGAGCGAGGCCGCCTCTTTTACTGCCCAATGTGAATACGCCTCTACAAGCGCGCTGCGCCCGCGGCCGTTCAGCGCACGCGCCCCATGTCGCGCATTCAATGCGCGTAGTGGGGGGATGCAGTAAGCGAAATCATCACAAGCAGTTAATCCCCTGCCACGCGTGCCCGTGCACTGTTTGGGACTAGCCCAACAACGCCTCACATTTGTGTATGGCCTAGGCACGGGGGCTCCTATCGTTGTACTAACTATTGGGACTTTAGTACCGCATACTTGTGCACGGGTAGTCGTAGCCAAGTCTGCGGCAAGGCTTGCCGGGGGAGTAATTGGAGATTAGTGCAAGATTGTCAAGGGGACACTCAGACCGAGAATCAAAGGATCAGGAGTTAATAAGATCTGAAGACCAAAGACCAGGCCCCCGGCAAGATCTTGCCGGGGTGGCTCACGAAAACCGGCAAGATTTGGGCCCGGCAAGATTTGCACCCCGGCAAGATTCTATCACTGTTCCGCCGCTTCGGCACAGCGACCAGCCTGACATTCTGGGTCCTTCTCTGGATGTGTGGCAATGCGCCAGTGGAGGAGAGCTTAAGCGGTGTTGATGGGATGGCCCCTTTTTCCATCCCCAAGAAAGTGAGGACACCTAAACGGACACCTCACGGTGCATTAAATGCATTCGTCCTAATCCATCAGTGGTTAGGTATGATGATCCTGTAGCTACTTTACACCTCAATGTATGTACATTTTGCCACTGTGGTGACCCCTTTGAGCGTATAAAAGGAGGCCCAAGGCAACTGCTACAGGGGAGGAGGATCTTCTGGCCCATTCTGCATGCGTAGCCGCTCTTTGAACGTACTGTTCATTGCAAGCGCTCCTAGAGCCTGGGCTCAAGAACACTCATAATAAAACAAGGTAGGAGTAGGGTTTTACGCTGATTAGCGGCCCGAACCTGGGTAAAATCGCCCCGCGTCGATCGTTGGTTCTGCTCTTTGTGCATATCTCTCTCCCTGCCAAACCGTAAAGGGGTCCTCTAGGATCCCATAGGTGTCGTGCGCCGACATTATCTTGATGAGAAGAAGATATATCATGTTGTTATTAGTGCTAACCTTTCAGACCATGACGAAGAAAGATTATTGAAAATTCTGAAGAAGCACCGAGCTGCTATTGGATATACTCTTGATGATCTTAAGGGCATTAGTCCCACTCTCTGTCAGCACAAGATTAATATGGAACCTGATGCTAAACCCGTTGTTGATCATCAATAACTATTAAATCCTAAGATGAAAGAAGTGGTAAGAACTAAAATATTAAAGCTTCTAGAAGCAGGTATAATCTATCCCATAGCTGATAGTTGATGGGTAAGTCCTGTTCATTGTGTCCCTAAGAATGGAGGTATTACCGTTGTTCCAAATGATAAAAATGAACTCATTCCACAAAGAATTGTTACTGGCTATAGAATGGTTATTGATTTTAGAAAATTAAATAAAGCAACTAGAAAAGATCATTACCCTTTGCCTTTTATTGATCAAATGCTGGAAAGATTATCAAAGCAGACACACTTCTGTTTTCTCGATGGATATTCTGGTTTTTCTCAAATACCTGTTTCACAACCTGATCAAGAGAAAACCACCTTTACTTGCCCTTTTGGAACTTATGCTTATAGACATATGCCTTTTGGTTTATGTAATGCACCTTCTACCTTTCAAAGATGTATGACTACTATATTCTCTGATTTTTGTGAAAAGATTGTTGTGGTTTTCATGGATGATTTTTCTGTTTATGGAACTTCTTTTGATGATTGCTTGAGCAACCTTGATCAAGTTTTGCAGAGATGCGACTAAACTAATCTTGTCTTGAATTGGGAGAAGTGCTACTTTATGGTTAATGAAGGTATTGTTTTGGGGCATAAGATTTCGGAATGAGGTATTGAGGTGGACCAAGCTAAAGTTGATGCAATTGAGAAAATGCCATGTCCTAAAGATATTAAAGGTATTCGTAGTTTCTCGGTCATGCTGGTTTCTATAGGAGGTTTATTAAAGACTTCTCTAAAATTTCTAGGCCTCTTACAAATCTTTTACAAAAGGATGTTCCATTTGTTTTCGATGATGATTGTGTAGAAGCCTTTGAAACACTTAATAAAGCCTTAACTTCTGCACCTATTGTTCAACCACCTAATTGGAACTTGCCTTTTCAAATTATGTGTGATGCTACTGATTGTACTGTTGGTGCTGTTCTAGGAAAAAGAGTTGATAAGAAACTAAATGTTATCCATTAGGCTAGCAAAACTCTAGACAGTGCCTAGAGAAATTATGCTAGTACTGAAAAATATTTTTTAGCAGTTGTGTTTGCTTGTGATAAATTCAGATCTTACATTGTTGATTCCAAAGTTATTGTTCACACCGATCATGCTGCTATTAAATATCTTACGGAAAAGAAAGATGCTAAACCTAGACTCATTAGGTGGGTTCTCTTGCTACAAGAATTTGATTTACATATAACTGATAGAAAAGGAGCTGAGAACCCCGTAGTTGATAACTTGTCTAGGCTAGAAAATATTCTTGATGACCCACTACCTATTGATGATAGCTTCCTGATGAACAACTAGCTGCTATAAATGTTTCTCATAACACTCCTTGGTATGCTGACTATGCTAATTATATTGTTGCCAAATACTTACCACGAAATTATGCTACTACTGAAAAAGAATTTCTAGCAGTGGTGTTTGCTTGTGATAAATTTAGATCTTACATTGTCAACTCTAAAGTTATCGTTCACACTGATCATGCTGCTATTAAATATCTTATGGAAAAGAAAGATGCTAAACCTAGACTAATTAGATGGGTTCTCTTGCTACAAGAATTTGATTTACATATTATTGATAGAAAGGGAGCTGAGAACCCCGTAGCTGATAACTTGTCTAGGCTTGAAAATGTCCTTGATGACCCACTACCTATTGATGATAGTTTTCCCGATGAGCAATTAGCTGCAATAAATGTTTCTAATAACACTCCTTGGTATGCTGATTATGCTAAATACATTGTTGCTAAATATTTACCACCTAGCTTTACCTACCAACAAAAGAAAAAATTCTTTTATGATTTAAGACATTACTTCTGGGATGACCCACATCTTTATAAAGAAGGAGTAGATGGTATTATTAGACGTTGTGTACCTGAGCATGAACAGGGACAAATCCTATGGAAATGTCACTCCAAAGCTTATGGAGGACATCATGCGGGAGACATAACTGCTCACAAGGTATTGCAATCTGGATTTTATTGGCCTACTCTCTTCAAGGATGCTCGTAAGTTTTTCTCATCTTGTGATGAATGCCAAAGAATAGGTAATATCGATAAGCATCAAGAAATGCCTATGAATTATTCACTTGCGATTGAACCATTTGATGTTTGGGGTTTTGATTACATGGGACCTTTTCCTTCCTCTAATGGGTATACACATATTTTGGTTGCTGTTGATTATGTTACCAAGTGGGTAGAAGCTATTCCAACTAGTAGTGCTGATCACAACACCTCTATTAAAATGCTTAAGGAAGTTATTTTCCCAAGGTTTGGAGTCCCTAGATACCTGATGACTGATGGTGGTTCACACTTTATTCATGGTGCTTTCCATAAAATGCTTGCCAAGTATGACGTTAACCATAGAATTGCATCACCCTATCATCCTCAGTCTAGTGGTCAAGTTGAACTTAGCAATAGAGAAATAAAATTAATTTCGCAAAAGACTGTCAATAGGTCCCGGAAGAATTGGTCTATGAAATTAGATGATGCACTTTGGGCTTATAGAACGGTATATCAAAATCCTATGGGTATGTCTCCTTATAAAATGGTTTATGGGAAAGCTTGTCATTTGCCTCTTGAGTTAGAACATGAAGCATATTGGGCAATTAAAGAACTCAACTGTGATTTCAAACTTGCCGGTGAAAAGAGGTTATTTGATATTAGCTCATTAGATGAATGGAGAACCCACGCTTATGAAAATGCCAAATTGTTTAAAGAAAAAGTGAAAAGATGGCATGATAAAAGAATCCAAAAGCGTGAGTTCAAAGTTGGAGAATATGTTCTTTTGTACAACTCTCGTTTTATATTCTTTGCAGGAAAACTCCTTGCCAAATGGGAAGGACCCTATGTTATCGAGGAAGTTTATCGGTCTGGAGCAATCAAAATAAATAATCCCGAAGGTACTAACCAGAAGGTTGTTAATGGGCAATGAATAAAACATTATATCTCAGGTACGCCCATTAATATTGAAAGTAATATTATCCAAACTATGACACCGGAAGAACACATAAAAGAGTCCTTCCGGAACACTCCAGAATCGTGAAAAAGAGGAGGTACATGATACGGTAAGTAACCGGACTCCAAAAATTCCGCAAAAGTATTTTTTGTCAGTTTTGGAATATTTAGAAAATTAGGAAAATAAGAAGCAACCAGGAAGGCACCCCTGGTGGGCACAAGACACCAGGGCGCACCTGGCTTGCCAGGCGCCCCAGGTGGGTTGTGCCCACCTCGGGTACCTTCCGGACTCCGTTTTTCTACCGTTTGCTTGTTTCTCAAGATAAAAAAATCTTTATATACTCCCTGAACCTATTGACCACCGTATCACGGAGAAATCTTCTGTCGACTTTTCTTGCTATTTTCTTTATAGATCTGAAAATATGTCATCCCAATACTCTGAGGGCGAGAGCTATGTTGCTGATTTTATCGCAAATCCCATGTCTTATAGAGACGTGGAGCATTATGGCTGGACTTTGGAGGAAGAGGAAGACTATTATCCCAGAGAGAAGGAGGAGACAAGCTCGGATGAGGACGAGGCCCCATTGCCGCAACCTGGAGACATGCATGTGGAATTCAAGAAGTCAAGCCTCCCCAACAAAGCAAAGAGGCCTAAGGTTCAATTTATACCTTTCCGCCTTTTGCAGGAAAATAAGCAAGATTTATGCAAGAAGGTACTGGAGGTTGAGAAGGAGATCGGTGAATTGAAGGAGGAAAATTCCATCCTCAAGCGTAGGGATGGCAATGGGTACCCATTACCCACATACCCTGCGGGTAAAAACTCTATTAGGGTAAGGGTATGGGACAAAAAGTTACCCATGGGTATATAAATAGGGAAATCTGAAACCCATCGGGTAGAGCGGGCATGGGTATGGGATCGTATAACCCATACCCACATACCCATGTACCCATATAAAATCTATGTGAACTCAAAAATTATCTCCACAATCTACATTTTGTCATGAATTTGTGAACTATATGATGCTATTTTGATGTGTTACTACCTACGAGAAAGCGATTTTTTACTAAATGTGTTGTTGTATATGATGTGCCGTTGTTTATAAGTATGCATTGTTGTAAATTATGATTATATGTCATTTTTTATGATGATGAGTTGCTCAAATTGATGCTTTGCAAACATGGGTAATTTTACCCGCGGGTACCCGTCTACCCTGTCGGGTAACGGGTATGGGAACAAATTGTACCCGTTCACGGGTATGGGTAAGGGTGATGGGTAAGCTCAGGAGGGGCGGGTAAGGGTATGGGGTGGCTCCACCCGTACCCAAACCCTGCGGGTGCCATCCCTACTCAAGCGTAAGCTGAAGAAGAAGGACGAACCCTCCACTTCATCACCACCACCTCCTTCTTCACCACCAAAAGAAAATTGAGTATCGGGTACGGGCACTCCCCTTGGCTTCCGCCAAGCTTGGGGGAGGTGCCCCAGTATCGTATCACCTCCACTACCTTTTGCCTTTACTTTTCTTAGTTTGATCTTTTGCTTTAGATGAATAAAAGTTTAGTTCGATCCTTTCTTTTTGAGAGCTTGCTTAGTGATCTATCCTTGTAATCACGTGCGAGATATAAAATAAAGTTTAGTTTGAGTTTTTGCTTTCTTTACTTTCCTGTTGCAATAAAAAGAAAAGAAATAAATGAAAAGGTCATATGCTAATCCTATGGTAGGTGATAACACCACATAAGGAAAAGTATAAGTAGAAAATTTTATTAGAGATTGACAAACATAGCATTAGTCAATGATACAACTCATGAAAGAATTAATAAGGGAAGAGAAGATTCACATATAAATACACTATCATGGAAATCTTTTGTGATTGTGAGCCCCCATCAAAATATTATATGCCAAAATTGTTGACGTTGGATAAGGAAGACAACTTAATGATTGATGTTTGTTCATATTCACATAGAAGTTATATTGTCATAGATCCTTCAACATGTGGTGCTTGCCCCCCATCTTTGCTAGCCAAAAATTCCATACTAAGTAGAGATACTACTTGTGCATCCAAAAACCCTTAAACCCAAATCTTATTTCCAAGAGTCCACCATACCTACCTATGGATTGAGTAAGATCCTTCAAGTAAGTTGTCATCGGTGCAATAAGGCAATAAAAATTGCTTCTAAAAGTGTAAGATCATTTAGTGTAAGAGAAAATTGAGCGTTGTACGAACTTATGATGGTGAAGAAATAAAAGCGACAGACTGCATAATAAAGGTTGCCATCACAAGGGGCAATATAACGTGACGTTCTCTTGCACTAAGGGGTTGAGCATACAAACAAATAAGCGCATGGCAACCTCTGCTTCCCTCTGCGAAGGGCCTATCTTTTACTTTTATGTATTTATTTTCATGCAAGAGTCAAAGTTCTTCTCTCTTTTTCTTTTATTTTTCTCCTTTGGCAAGCATCATGTGGTGAGGAAAGACCTAGGCACATATGTCCAGTTGAATATGGGTAGCATGAGTTATTATTGTTGACATCACCCTTGAGGTGAATATGTTGGGAGGCGAAACTTTAAAGCCCCTATCTTTCTATGTGTCTGGTTGAAACATTTTGCTCATGTGTATGCGGTGAGTGTTAGCAATCATAGAAGACTATATGATGGTTGAGTATGTGGACTTGCCTAAAGGCTCCGATACGTGACCCTTCCTAAAAAGATGATGGATTGTAGTTGCAAAGTTGACTGAGAACATAGTATGTTGGTTTCTAATAGAGTTTATGCTTTATACTTCGATAGTGTGATGAATTGTTACTTATTCATGAGAAGTCTATGATGAAAGTTCTATGATAAAAGTTTTATGTTAAAGTTTGTTGCTGTTACAATAATGCACATGATGCTTCTATGTCCGTATTTTGTTTTTATCGACACCTCTCTCTCTAAGCATGTGGACATGTTTTTCGATTTCGGTTTTCGCTTGAGGACAAGCGAGGTCTAAGCTTGGGGGAGTTGATACGTCCATTTTGCATCATGTTTTCCTACTGTTATTTATGATGTTTTTATGCATAATAATGCTTTTTAGAGTAATTCTAATGCCTTTTCTCTCATAATATGCAAGGTATACACAAAGAGGGAGAATTCTGGCAGCTGGAAATCTGGACCTGAAAAAGCTACGTCAGGCTACCTATTCTGCACAACTCCAAATGAGCTAAAACTTTACGGGGATTTTTTATGGAATAAATGAGGAATATTGGAGCCAATAAGTACCAGAGGGGGCCCACCAGGTGGGCAAAACCCACCTGGGCGCGCCAGGGAGCCTAGGCGCGCCCTGGTGGGTTGTGCTCCCCTCGGCCCACCTCCGGTGCCCATCTTCTGGTATATAAGTCATTTTGACCTAGAAAAAAATCAAGAGAGGACTTTCGGGACGGAGCGCCGCCGTCTCGAGGCGGAACTTGGGCAGGAGCACTTTTGCCCTCCGGCGGAGAGATTCCGCCGGGGGAACTTCCCTCCCGGAGGGGGAAATCATCGTCATCATCATCACCAACAACTCTCCCATCTTGGGGAGGGCAATCTCCATCAATATCTTCAACAGCACCATCTCCTTCCAAACCCTAGTTCATCTCTTGTGTTCAATCTTTCTGCCGGAACTATAGATTGGTGCTTGTGGGTGACTAGTAGTGTTGATTACATCTTGTAGTTGGTTACTATCTGGTTTTTTTGGTGGAAGATTATATGTTTAGATCCAATATGCTATTTAATACCCCTCTAATCTTGAGCATGATTATCATTTGTGAGTAGTTACTATTGTTCTTGAGGTCACGGGAGAAATCATGTTGCAAGTAATCATGTGAACTTGATATGTGTTCGATATTTTGATAGTGTGTATGTTGTGATTCCCTTAGTGGTGCCATGTGAACGTCGACTACATGACACTTCACCATATTTGGGCCTAAGGGAATGCATTGTGGAGTAGTTATTAGATGATGGGTTGCGAGAGTGACAGAAGCTTAAACCCTAGTTTATGCGCTATTCCGTCAGGGATCGATTGGATCCAAAAGTTTAATGCTATGGTTAGAATTTATTCTTAATACTTTTCTCATAGTTGCGGATGCTTGCGAGGGGGTTAATCATAAGTAGGAGGTTTGTTCAAGTAAGAACACCACCTAAGCACCGGTCCACCCACATATCAAATTATAAGAGTAGCGAACGCAAATCGAACCAACATGATGAAAGTGAATAGATGAAATTCCCGTGTACCCTCAAGAACGCTTTGCTTATTATAAGAGACCATTTTGGCCTGTCCTTTGCCTCAAAAGGATTGGGGTACCTTGCTGCACTTTTATTACAACTACCGTTACTTGCTCGTTACAAATTATCTTGCTATCAAACTACTCTGCTACTTACAATTTCAGTACTTGGAGACATTACATTGCTGAAACCCACTTGTCATTTCCTTCTGCTCCTTGTTGGGTTCGACACTCTTACTTATCGAAAAGGCTACAATTGATCCCATATACTTGTGGGTCATCATTGAACCATTTGATGTTTGGTGTTTTGTTTATATGGGACCTTTTCCTTCCTCTAATGGGTATACACATATTTTGGTTGATGTTGATTATGTTACTAAGTGGGTGGAATCTATTCCAACTAGTAGTGCTGATCATAACACTTCCATTAAAATGCTTAAAGAAGTTATTTTCCCGAGGTTTGGAGTCCCTAGATATTTAATGACTAATGGTGGTTCACACTTTATTCATGGTGCTTTCCGTAAAATGCTTGCTAAATATGATGTTAACCATAGAATTGCATCACCCTATCATCCTCAATCTAGTGGTCAAGTTGAACTTAGCAATAGATAAATAAAACTTATATTACAAAAAAATATTAATAGGTCCAGAAAGAATTGGTCTAAGAAATTAGATGATGCACTTTGGGCCTACAGAACAACATATAAAAATCCTATGGGTATGTCTCCCTATAAAATGGTTTATGGAAAAGCTTGTCATTTGCCTCTTGAGTTAGAACATAAAGCATATTGGGCAATTAAAGAACTCAACTATGATTTCAAACTTGCCGGTGAAAAGAGGTTATTTGATATTAGCTCACTAGATGAATGGAGAACCCAAGCTTATGAAAATGCCAAGTTATTTAAAGAAAAAGTTAAAAGATGGCATGACAAAAGAATCCAAAAGTGGGAGTTTAATGTTGGAGAATATGTTCTATTGTACAACTCTCGTTTCAGATTCTTTGCAGGAAAACTTTTCTCTAAAGTGGAAGAACCATATATCATCGATGAGGTTTATCACTCTGGAGCTATCAAAATAAATAATGCCGAAGGTACTAACCCGAATGTGGTCAATGGGCAAATAATTAAACACTATATCTCGGGTATGCCTATCAATGTTGAAAGCAATATTATTCAAACCATGACACCGTAGGAACACATAAAAGAAACCTTCTGAAACACTCCAGATTCCCTAAAAAGAGGAGGTACATAATACGGTAAGTAAACACACTCTGAAAAATCCGCAAAAATATTTTCTGTCAGTTTTGAAATATTTCAAAAATTAGGAAAATAAGAAACAGCCAGGAAGGCGCCCGAGGGGGCACAAGACACCAGGGCGCGCCAGGGCCCCCTGGTGCGCCCAGGTGGGTTGTGCCCACCTCGGGAACCTTCCCGACTCCATTTTCCTCCCATTTGCTTGTTTCCCAAGATAAAAAAATCTTTTATATACCCCCCGAACGTATTGACCACCGTATCGCAGAGAAATCTTTTGTTCTTCTTTCTTGTTGTTTTCCTGGTAGATCTGAAATATGTCATCTCAAGATTCGCAAGAGGATTTCCCAGTTTCTTATTAGCCCTTGGATAAAAATATCTTCAAGGACACCTATCGCTATATATGATTCCCCGATGAGGAAGATGGAGATGAACCAGTTGCTCCTCGGTTCAAGCAAGAAAGCATGGAGGCATTATGTAAGAGGATAATAAAGTTTGAGATGGAGAACGATGAGTTCAGGATAGATAATTTTACCCTCCGACGCAAGACGGAGAAAAAGGATAAGCCCACTACTACTTCACCACCACCTTCATCATCTTCTCCAACAAAAGAAACTTGAGTTCATGGTATGGGCACTCCCCTTGGCTTGTGCCAAGCTTGGGGGAGGTGCCCCGGTATATTATCATCACCACTATCTTTGCTTTCATCTATTTTAGTTCGATCTTTAGTTATCCTATGATTTAGTTGAATAAAAGTTTAGTTCGATCCTTTCTTTTCGAGTGCTTGCTTAGTGATCTATCTATGTAATCATGTGTGAGATATATAATAAAGAGTAGTTTGAGTTTTGTTTCTTTACTCTTTTTTCCAATAAAAAGAAAGGAAAATAAATGAAAAAAGATCATATGCTAATCTTATGGTAAGTAATGACATCACATAAGGAAAAGTATAAGTGGTAAAATTTCTTGGAGATTGACAAACATAGCATTGGTCAATGATGCAATTCATGAAAGAATTAATAAGGGAAGAGAAGATTCACTTGCAAATACACTATCTTGGACATCTTTTATGATTGTGAGACCCCACTAAATATCTTGTGTCAAAATAGTTGACGTTGGACAAGGAAGACAACGTAATGATTTATGTTTGTTCATATTCACATAAAAGTTATATTGTCATAGATCCTTTAACATGTGGTGCTTGCTCAATATCTTTTCTAGCCAAAAATTCCGCACTAAGTAGAGATACTACTTATGCATCCAAAAACCCCAAACCCAAATTTTACTTTGAGAGTCCACCATACCTACCTATGGATTGCGTAAGATCCTTCAAGTAAGTTGTCATCGGTGCAATAAGGTAATAAAAATTGCTTCTAAATGTGTTGGATCATTTAGTGTAAGAGAAAATTGAGTGTTGTACGAACTTGTGATGGCAAAATAATAAAAGTGACGGACTGCATAATAAAGGTTGCTATCATAAGGGGCAATATGACGTGACGTTCTTTTACATTAAGGGATTTGGCATACAAACAAATAAGCGCATGACCACCTCTGCTTCCCTCTGCGAAGGGCCTATCTTTTACTTTTATGAATTTACTTTTATGTAGAGTCAAAGTTTTCTTCCCTATTCCTTTTTTTTTCTGTTTTTGCAAGCATCATGTGGTGAGGAAAGATCTAGGCACATATATCCATTTCGATAAGAGTGGGCATGAGTTATTATTGTTGACATCACCCTTGAGGTGAATACATTGGGAGGCGAAACTATAAGCCCCTATCTTTCTATGTGTCCGGTTGAAACTTTTTGTTCATGGGTATGCTATGAGTGTTAGCAATCATAGAAGATTAAATGATGGTTGAGTATGTGGACTTGCCCAAGGTCTCCGATACGTGACCCTTCCTGAAAATATAATGAATTGTAGTTGCAAATTTGACTGAGAACATAGTTTGTTGGTTTTCAATAAGGTTTATGCTTTATACTTCAATGTTGTGATCAATTGTTACTTGTTCATGAGAAGGTATATGATAAAAGTTGTTTGACAAAGTTTTATGTTAAAGTTACTTGCTGTTATAATAATATGCATGATGCTTCTATGTCCGTATTTTGTTTTTATCGACACCTCTCTCTCAAAGCATGTGGACATGTTTTTCGATTTAGGTTTTTCGCTTGAGGACAAGCGAGGTCTAAGCTTGGGGGAGTTGATACATCTATTTTGCATCATGTTTTCCTACTGTTATTTATAATGTTTTTATGCATAATAATTCTTTTAGAAGTAATTCTAATGCCTTTTCTCTCATAATATGGAAGGTTTACATAAAGAGGGAGAATACCAGCAGCAGGAATTTTGGACCTAAAAAGGCTACGTCAGACTTACTTATTCTGCACAACTCCGAATGAGCTGAAAATTTATGGAGAATTGTTTTGCGATATATGAAGAATATTGGAGCAAATTACTACCAGAGGGGGCCACCAGGTGGGCAAAACCCACCTGGGCGTGCCAGGGAGCCCAGGCGTGCCCTGGTGGGTTGTGCCCTCCTCGGCCCACCTCCGATGCCCTTCTTTTGGTATATAAGTCATTTTTACCTAGAAAAAATAAGGGGGGGACTTTCGGGATGAAGCGCCGCCGTCTCGAGGCGGAACTTGGGCAGGAGCACTTTTTCCCTCTGACGGAGCGATTCCGCCGGGGGAACTTCCCTCCCGGAGGGAGAAATCATCGCCATCGTCATCACCAACAACTGTCCCATCTTTGAGAGGGCCATCTCCATCAACATCTTCAACAACACCATCTCCTCTCAAACCCTAGTTCATCTCTTGTGTTCAATCTTTGTACCAGAACCTTAGATTGGTACTTGTGGGTGACTAGTAGTGTTGATTACATCTTGTAGTTGATTACTATATTGTTTATTTGGTGGAAGATTACATGTTTAGATCCATTATGTTATTTAATACCCCTCTGATCTTGAGCATGATTATTATTTGTGAGTAGTTACTTTTGTTCTTGAGGTCACGGGAGAAGTCATGTTGCAAGTAATCATCTGAACTTGATATGTGTTCGATATTTTGATGATATGTATGTTGTGATTCCCTTAGTGGTGTCATGTGAACGTCGACTACATGGCACTTCACCATACTTGGGCCTAAGGGAATGCATTGTGGAGTAGTTATTAGATGATGGGTTGCTAGAGTGACAGAAACTTAAACCCTAGTTTATGCGTTATTTCGTAAGGGACTGATTTGGATCCAAAAGTATAATGCTATGGTTAGATTTTATCTTAATACTTTTCTCATAGTTGTGGATGCTTGCGAGGGGGCTAATCATAAGTAGGAGGTTTGTTCAAGTAAGAACAGCACCTAAGCACCGGTCCACCCACATATCAAATTATCAAAGTAGCGAACACGAATCAAACCAACATGATGAAAATGATATGATGAAATTCCCGCGTGCCCTCAAGAACGCTTTGCTTATCATAAGAGACCGTTTTCGCTTGTCCTTTGCCACAAAAGGATTGGGCTACCTTGCTGCTTATTATTTGCTGTTACTGTTACTTGCTCGTTACAAATTATCTTGCTATCAAACTATCTGTTACCTACTATTTCAGTGCTTGCAGAAAATACCTTACTGAAAACCACTTGTCATTTCCTTCTGCTTCTCGTTGGGTTCGACACTCTTACTTATCGAAAGGACTACAATTGATCCCCTATACTTGTGGGTCATCGGTAATGAAGTTTTATCCTTTTATGTTTGGATATCTATTTTTTAACAAGGGACCTGACTCTTACTTCCCCACCATCACAGGGCTGGCTCGAAAAAGCCGCGCAGATTGACAGTCCGGCCCCGGTGCTTGAAGACCCCATGTTGGCCCTATTAGAGGAGATGCTGACCGTGGCGCCGCACAAGGTGCCAGAGAAGAAAGAGAAGAAGAAGAAGAAGAACAAGGTGAGGGAGGCTAGGGAAGGCCTCTGCCCAAGAGTACATCCGGACACCAAGCCCAGGGACACCCAAGCTCCCTCCACTCACGAGGGGGAGTAGGAAGAGGATGGGGAGGAGAGTGACTCTTCCCGAACCAAGAAGAGGGCGGTGGCGGACGACGCCGAGGGGGAACAACCTCCCCACGCCCCAAAGAAGCACTGTATGCCCATGTTGGTCCTGCCTGATGACAGCTCGAATTCCGACAAGGAGTCCGCAGCGTCCGAAGAGGTTTTAAAGAGTAACCCCAGGGTCAAGCCCCCGCTGAAAGGTACGAATCCGGAGATTCCCCAGGCGCTTGTTTCATTAGCTAGTCTATTACTGATCGTATAAATGCACTTCATGTTGCAGCCACCGCTCGACCTCACCACTGATGAAGTCTCAGAGGGGACTTCTGTAACACCCCCAGTGGTTAACTACAGTAATCCCCTTTTGCTAATGCCTTGTCATCATGATCAACGGTGCTTAAATATCATTTGGTTCATATCTCTTTTCAATTCAAATTCAAATGGAAATTCAAACTAAATGTGGAAAAATAAAAGTTGTTCAAATCCAGAAACTAAAATGTTCATTAAATAGCAAATAATTTGGAGGCAATGATAAAATTGTAACCAACCTTATTAAAATTGGATAAGTGACTTAAACATCCTCAAACAGTGGCTGAAAACAATATTTAATAACCTATTAATAAATATAAAATAAATATGAAATGATAAATACCCCCAACTAATTTTTGGTGATAGGGTATGTTGCACTGTGATTTATGGACCAGGTCATATATTTTACAAAATTCATTTGGGTGCCACACATTTTGCAAAACAGACACTAAAAAGAAAATAAAATAGAAAAGGAAAAACAGAACCCCCCCCCCCACTGGGCCAACCGGCCCAGCTGGCAGCCAGGCCAGCCCACTTGACCCAGCCAGCCCACCGCGCCCCTCCATAACCCCCCGGGCAAACCCTAGCCACCGACACCCATTCCCCCGCCCCCCACTCGCTCGCTCTTCCCCCCGATCTGGACCGAGATCGGGGGCGCTCACGACGTCGCTCGATGCCGCCCGGATCCCGTCGCCGGAGCCCCTTGCCGCCTCGTCCCTGTCGTCGCCGTCGCCGACCCGTCGTCCCCGTCCTCCTCCCCGAACGGCTTCACCGAGCCTCACCGCCCCCCTTCTCACGATGCACGTGAGGCCCCCTCCTTCTCCTCTTCCCCTCCACCTGACCACGCCCGCTGGCTCGCCAGCCACGCTCGGCCTCGCCCCGCGCTTGCCCACGCCCGTCGACACCGTTGCCACCTATCGCTGGCGCTGCCCGCGCCCGACTATGGCGCTCACCTGCCTTCCCGCGCGCCCGTGCCGTTCGCGACCACCGCCACCGCCCTGCCGTCTCGCACGCTCGCCCGCACCTCCCGCAGCTCGCAGCTCGTCCCGCCGGCCGCGCGCAAGCGCTCGCGCGCCACGCCGCCCATGGCCGCGCCCCTTCCCCTCGCCCCACTCCTGCAGCCTCCTGTGACCGTCGACGCCGTCGCACCGTCTGCCACCTACCCTGGCCATCGGCCTCTCCGCTCGCCGCGCTCCGCCATCCTCATTGGCCCCGCCCGCGGCCCTTGCTCGCTGGCGCTCGCGCCGGCGCGCGCCTCGGATCGCAGACGGGTTGGCGCCCGATCGCCCACGCCCGGCGGATCCAACGCCTGCGCGCGATCTATTGGCCTGGTGCCACTGACCAGTGGGCCAAACCCCCTGGGTCACTGACGAACGGGGCCCACTGCCCAGAAAAAAAAGAAAAGAATAAAAATAAAATAAAAATGTAATTAATAAAATTATTAATTAATTAATTAGTGAATTAATTAAGTTAATTAACTCTGATTAAGTTAATCTAATTAAGTAGTTAGTCTAATTAAACAGTAATTAAATTAGTTAAACCCTAATTAACTAAACAGAGTATGTCAGGTGGGACCCGCTTGTCAGGTTGACCCAGTCAACTGCACTGTTGACTACTGATGTCAGCATGATGTCATGCTGACATCATCATTTACTGTTCTGGATAATGTTGTATTAAATAATTAAATAAATTCCAGAAATTAATAAAAACTTTAGAAAATCATATCTTTTAATCTGTAACTCCGAAGAAAATAATTTATATATGAAAAACGATTAGAAAAATGGGACGGATCCGAATACGCTACCCACATACTTGTTAGATGCCTCTAACTATCTGAACATGCAACTTTTTGCCTGTTTCAGATAAATGAATAGTGCATGACTCTAATGAAATAAATCCAAACAAATTCCTAAAATAACTAAATGACTTAGACATGTCTTCAGGCAACCTTGCACTGCACGTTAGCGTAACCTACTCTGTGTTGCTCCTGTTTATTATGTGTTTATACTATTTCCTCCCCCTCTTCTCTCTCGTTAGACCCCGACGCAGTTCCCGGTACCGACGCAGCTCCGGAGCCCGACGCCACCGTTGACGACCTTGCCCTTGCCGCCGAGCAACCAGGCAAGCACCCCCCCTTGAGCATACCGATATCGCCAATTCTTTCTCTCTCATGCTTGCATTAGAAATTGCTGCTGCTATTGTTTAACCTATTCTGATGCATAGCCTGTTTATTGTAACCTACTATTGAAACCTTACCTGCTTATCCTAAACTGTCTAGTATAGGCTGGGTAGAGACCTATCAGTGACCCCACTTGTCCCGACTGCCCCGCTGGATTATCAGAAGACCCGATCAACGGGATCGAAGACCAGGCCCCAGCACCGCACATCACCCCCCTTAGTTGTAACGACACTACAGTGTTATTATTGAGTGCCGAGGGTGAAACCTCTTGTAACACTTCTGATGTTAACTCTGTAGAGTGGCTATTCGGTCGTGGTCATCGAGGGTGATTCCTCCTTCACCACTTCCGATAACGACGCCGTCGTACAACACCTCAAGTGTGAACCCATTGAGGGTGATTCCTCCGAGTTCACCTTGACGGTTACATCGAGTAGGAATCCAACGAGGGTGATACCTCGGATTTCCTTGATGTTATGGACACACGTATAATTGGACTTTACACTATTACTTGGAAGGCGGGTCGACCCTGAGGGGTACCCGCGTGTGATGTGAAGACGGGTTGCCTAGATGGTGCCCGAGTGAGAATACGAGGCGTGGCCGGGCATTATTGGCCCTTGCCGCAAGTCCTCGAGACGGGGCGACGGGGTCACATCTTTCGTGAGTCTCTGCTCGTTACCGCACCCCCAAGGAACTAACGGTTTGGATATGTGATCTGAGTGGGCCTTTGGCCCGATAGCACTAACCACCACGTGGGCATAGTATGGGCGTTCTGCATCGCATGCATCAGCCGAAAGCTCTGTCAGACATCCAGTTCAGCAGTGCGGCATGGAGTGATTGGCGCCATTGACGACAGAGGTGGTGCTTGGATCTGAGCCATGTGCGCAACGACCCGTAGGGCGAGGGGCGATGGCCCAAGACCCCCTTGCGCTTAGGATGTAGACCGGTGGGGACCTCTCTGCTGAGCTCTAGGTAGGGTTGCGGTGTGTCGTTTGGCCGAGGCCGGGCATGACCCGGAAAAGTGTGTCCGGTCGGAGTTAAGCGAGCGTGGTGGGTAAGTTGGTGCACCCCTGCAGGGAAGAACTAAACTATGCATAGCCGGATCCTCAGTAACGGACACGCGGAGTTGTATCCCGATAGAAACAGCTAGAATTGGATACTATGGCTCAGGGATTGCTTCTCGCAGGGCATCGAGAAGGGATCTCCGGACGAGGTTGATGACTGTATGGCTCTGCGATTGCTTTCTCGCAGGGAGTCGAGAAAGGACCTCTGGGTGAGGTTGAGACTTAATGATACTACTACTTTATACGGTACTAATCTACACTCTTCTATTGCTGCAAGACTGATGAAGATGCTAGTCTTCGATAGGACTAGGTTTTTCCTCTCTATTCTGGCATTTCTGCAGCCCAGTCCACATATACAGCCTCCCTTTGATAATGTTGGATATGTAGTGTAGATCCTTGCTTGCTGAGTACTTCGGATGAGTACTCACGGTTGCTTTGCTTTCTTTTTCCCCCATATCCTTTTGATACGACCAGATGTCGGAGCCCCTGAGACAGCTGCCCATGCTGACGATCATTACTACTACCCCGAGGGTGGTTATTACTTCGAGCTTGCCGTCGACCAGGAGTAGGATCGGAGGGTCCCAGGCAGGAGGCCTACGCCTTTCGATCGTAGTGTTTTTCTTTTGCCCCGCCTTCGAAGGGCCTTTCTGTGTTATCTTTTATATCTGTACTCAGATATCTAATGCTTTCACTGACGCTTGTACGCAAGCTTATGTATTCGAGCCCTCGAGGCCCCTGACTTGTAATATAAAGCTTGTATGACTTTATTTATGTTTTAGAGTTGTGTTGTGATATCTTCCCGTGAGTCCTTAGGCTTGATCGTGTGCATTTGCATGTATGATTAGTGCACGATTGAGCCGGGGGCATCACAACTTCTTCGCCAGCCGAACTAGCGGAGAGTGGGACTGCGTCGCGCTCTACGCCTCCTCTGGTCATCGGGGAGACCGGAGAGGTGCTGTCCCAAGGACCCCTCACGGCCTGAACACGAGGGGTGGTGGTGACGACATCATGGCCGAGGTTAATACCTCGGTCACCGAAGACCAGGAGGGGGATCCATCCTGGTGAACAAGGAGGGGGTGCTCGGTCAATCCGAGCCCTCCCTAAAGACGGTTCTGCAGCCCCCAAGGCCCCCGGAGTCATCAGTTCTGCCCTCCATCGAAGGGGGAGCTGGGGCCCCACTGCCAGCGCCGAACACCGGAGATCGGGTTGCGGCTGGGTGGCCGGACGTGATGGACGAGGCTTTGATAGGTCCTCCATCATCGCAGGACACCGCGCCATGATGGGTGTGGTTTTGCAAAGCGGTTCGTTAACAACGGACTGAAGGAACCCTTTGGTGGCCTCCTGATGGGCTTCAAGGTAAGCCTTGTAATACTCTTTCCATAAAGCGGATTTGAGAGCAAAGTTGTGCAATCCTCATATATAGCAGCCCCCGAGACTCTGTCGGGATTGAAAAACCAGGTAGAGGATCAAAAATCATTGAATCGGGAGTCTAAATGTTGTGATCTTTTTGTTTTTGTAGGCCTCGTGTTTGGTGGCGGCTGCCAATGCCACGGAGCTGGTCAAAATGAATCTGAAGCTCAAAAGCTCTGATGAGTAGCTCGAGCTTGTCAACAATGGTTTGACGAAGCGCAAGGTTAGTACAGTCGAGACTTGGTTATTCGGATTTCCCTTGTCAGGCAAGGTATTCGGGGTTATCCCTAAGCAAAAATTGCTTACTTATGACTGCAGCTGTCTCCGCGGAGGTCGAAGGCCTCAAGGCCGAACTGAAGAAGGCCAAGGAAGAAGCGGCCGAACAAAGGGTGGCGGCCAAGTGAGCGGCCGCCGAACTCACGATGGTAAAAATTGTCAGCGACAAGCATGAGGCCAGAGTGGCCAAAGTGCAGCAGGAGCTCAAGGATGCCGTCACTAAATGTGAGGACCTTGAGCAGAAAAATAAGGGTCAAGGCACCAAGCTATCCAAGGTAAAGCAGGAGATCCAGGAGGCAAGGACGGAGATGCGGGTCACCCAGGAAGAGCTCCGCCAAGTAAAGCAAATTGCAGATGGTAAGCCGTACTTACTGCAGAGTGTCTTTGGCGGCCACAGGTTCGCATTGCTCACGGGAGTGTGGCGTTCCTCAGGCGCGTTTGCAGACCTTTCGAGGAGTGCGGCGGATGCGGCAAGGCATGATGCGGCTCGGGAGGGTGATGCCGAGTACAGGCTGTTCTGGGCGCAGTTCCAGACGCCCGAACACCCACCCCTCCTGAGTAATCAGATGAAGCAGCTGATGGAGTTGCACTGGATGGCGGAACTGGCAATGTAGGACCTTTGTGTCCAGCTGTGGCCTTCAGAGCCAATACCGAGCATCTACTTTGGCCTGGTGCAGAAGCTGTGCAAAGCTGCTTCCGGAGTTGATGCTGTTAAGCGCTTTGTGTGCATCGAGGGAGATCGGATGGCCTTCGCGAAGACCATGGTGCACTGCCCCAATATCAAGCCAGTCGAGATGGCCACCGCACCCCCGCCCTCTGTAAAGGAACACAAGCTCCCCGAGCAGTATTTCCCCATCGTGATGGATGGTGCTCGGGCAGTAGAGGCCCAGTGTCCGAAAGATGCAATCCTTGAATGAGCGTACTATGTGTTAAATAACAATTGGACCATTTGCTTTATAATGTGGCTATTTTGTATGGTCTGTCATACTTGTATCTATTTTATTTTCATTTGACTCCTGGGCAGCCTTTTTAATCTGAAAGTTACCAGTCTTCGGCTTCAGCCCCAATGTAGATGCTACGAGGGGTGTTTCGTCCTCCGCACTGTGACCCTTAGCTGACGTCTCGATGCCCGAAGGCGGTAGTGTGTGAGGGAAACCAGGCAATCGAACTATGCGGTTTACGTTCACTTAGCCATAGGAGCTTGACTGCGGGGGCTAGTGACTAGCCCCTAGTGTTTTTGTGATGTTCGGGTGGGCTAAGGTATATACCTTCATCACGTGGTTTGTGCAAAAACAAAACCCTTCGTATAACACAGAGTAATCTCCATCAATTTTTGGTTTGACACTTGTCATCGGATTGCCGACCAGTTCTCTCTTATTATGACAGTCAGTTTTCGGCTTTCTCCATTGAGGTACTTGACCAGGCTAGCTAGAAGTACAATCGGAGTGGTTCTCCCTTTAGCCTCCTAGCCGAACAGGCGGAACGTAAGGGGGCAAACACGGGAGCTGGGCAACCCAACTATTCACCCATGACATAATTCGAAACCAACTCATACAATGCAATATCCGAGAACCGAACACTTGATACAGAAGATAGTGCCAGACTGATGCTTGGGGCGAGTTTTATGATCGAGCCCCTGGTCTATTTGCCGATCGCATCTAAAGATGACGTGTACCGAACAAGGTTGCTTCGGTGTCGAAGGAGTAGGAAAAATTATGCAACATAAAAGACTGCAAGAGGATCATGAACAATGACCTTTATTTCCCATGAACTCATGACATCTAACCGTACAGTTTGAACTACCGAAGCAACTGTTACAGATAATTTGAGAGAAATAATAATAAGTTTTACAGAAGAAAATTTACACAAGGCCTTAATTCGTAGTTTGACATCCCTACTATGCCATGCTGCACGTCTGCGCCTTTGCTCCTGACAAGAAGAAGAGCTCATTGGAGGGGATGATAATTGGTCGACGGGCCCTTGACAAGGGGTCTTGGGAAGTCGTCATGCTATGCTAGCTTAATGCTGGATAGGTCCTAGATGGTAACTGTTTCTGTCTGAAGACGTGTTTGACCACAGCTCGATTGAACCGAACACTTGGCTCTCAGGTGACTGGTCCCCACAACTGCCCATGGTATTTTAAGCGTGAAGTTGTGCCTGCGAGGCACATATTGTGCGACTGGAGTGGGCATGTTGTGGGGGGCGTACCCCTATTTGTGTGGAGCGTAGGGAGGCTCTTCGAATGGAGACAGAACTCGGACCCGTTTACTTGCCTCCCGTGCCTTGACGGCGGGCTGATACTTTGGCCCCTCGATGCCGGTTTGGACTTCGGTTGCCAGAGCTGCTATATGTTCCTTAGTCCGGAGTGAATGCTCCGTATTGCTGTTGACTATGATGACACCCTTTGGTCCGGGCATCTTTAGCTTCAGGTAGGCGTAATGGGGGACAACGTTGAACCGAGCGAATGCCGTTCGGCCCAGGAGGGCATGATAGCCGCTGCGAAAGGGGACTATGTCAAAGATCAATTCTTTGATGCGGTAGTTGTCAGGCGAGTCGAACACTACTTCCAGGGTGAGGGTGTCCGAGCAGCGGGCTTCAATGCCTGGGATTACCCCTTTAAAGGTGGTATTACTCGTTTTGATCCTTCATGGGTCAATACCCATTTTTCTCACTGTATCTGAGTAAATCATATTGAGGCTACTGCCTCCGTCCATGAGGACTCTAGTGAGGTGGTACCCATCGATAATGGGGTCAAGAACCAAGGCTGCCGATCCTCCATGACGGATACTGGTCGGGTGGTCCCTACAGTCGAAGGTGATCGGGCATGCCGACCATGGGTTAAATTTCGGGGCTACAGGCTCTACGGCGTAGACATCCAAAAGTGCGCGTTTCCTCTCCTTCTTGGGTATATGTGTGGCATAGATCGTATTGACCGTATTTACCTCAGGAGGGAATTGTTTCTGTCCTCCATTGTTCGGCATGCGAGGTTCCTCGTTGTCCTTGCTACAGGGGCTTTTTCCTGTGTCCTCGGCTGTGAGTTTGCCGGCCTGTTTGATCACTCAACAGTTACGGTTGGTGTTGTTGGCGGGCTTGTCAGAGGTGTCGTGGATCTGGCAGGGCCTGTCCAAGATTATGTCCAACTTGGCGGGTCCATCCTGGTTCCCTTTAGAGGGCTTTTTCCGCGGTCCTGATTTGGAGTTGCGTCGTGGTTTCCCATTGTGACGACACTTATTTCTGTTGCGTCGTGGTTTCCAATTTCCATCCTGGACTTCCGAGGTACCGGTGTCTTCAGGATTGGTGCTTCTATGAGCCAACCAGCTGTCTTCCCCCGCGCAAAAGCGGGTCATGAGAGAGGTGAGTGCCAACATTGTTCTTGACTTATCTTGGCTGAGCTCGTGAGCGAGCCATTCGTCCCGGATACTATGCTTGAATGCGGCTATAGCTTCAGCGTCTGCAAAGTTGACGATCTGGTTCTTTTTGGTCAAAAACCGATTCCAAAATTGCCGGGCTAACTAACCGGGCTGTTGGACCAAATGGCTCAAGTCATCAGCATCCGGAGGCCGAACATAAGTGCCTTGAAAGTTACCTCGGAAAGCATCCTCAAGCTCTTCTCAACTCCCTAGGGAGCTTTCAGGGAGGCTATTCAAGTAATGCCTAGCTGGTCCTTTGAGCTTTAATGGCAAGTATTTTATGGCGTGGAGATCATCCCCTCGAGCCATATGAATGTGGAGAAGAAAGTCTTCGATCCACACGGACGGGTCCGTAGTCCCATCGTATTGTTTGATATTCACGAGTTTAAACACTTCGGGGAACTGGTGCCACATTACTTCATCCGTAAAATGCATCGGGTGAGTGGCGCCCCTAACCCAGGCAACGTCACGCCGGAGATCGGCTGCCATCTCGGCCCGGTGCTGCTCCCGTACTCTATCATTTCGGTCGTGCCATGCTTGGTATCCGTTCTGTCCAGCCGGAGCGTGCTATCTAGTTCCATAGATGGATCTTGTCAGACCTGTTCTAATGGCGAGGTCGTGTCATAGATCATATTCATACTCTGGTTGTGCCGGCTCCTTGCCTCTGCGGCGAGGAGGGGAGGGTGGGTATTCTGGCTTCACAGCCGGCCTATCCCATCCACGAGGGGGGCGGTCGGGCTGGTCCGCCTGAGTACGTCTCGGGGATGCGGGCTCAAGAGCCTCGTCATTGAATTGTGGCAGCAGTTTACGCTTAGGGTAGCTTTTGGTTTGCCGCTCATAGCTGTACCCTTCTTCGGCTGCTAGGACTTTTGTCCATCTGTCATTGAGGGTGTCTTGTTCAGCTTTTATACGTTGCTGCTTCTTCTTCAAGCTTCGTGTGGTGGCAATAAGTTGCCGTTTGAACCGCTCTTGGTCTAGTGGCTCCTCGGGGACGATGAAATCCTCGGCTCCAAGGCTGACCTCCTCTTCGGAGAGGGGGAGGTAGTTACTATCCTCGGAGTCATTGAGGTCCTTGGGATTAAACTGATCCTCGTGCTCCTCTGAGTCGTCGTGTTGTTGCTCGGTGGCTGCAGGGTATCGAGGTCTTCCATATTGTCCGGGGTGTCATTTTCTCCGGTGCCCGTGTTACTTTCCCTGCCCCTACACCCCTTGGAATGTCAGCGCTGTCTTCGGTGTTTAGACGACTGCTCACTGGGCTTGTTGCTATCTCTCCTGGGGTGCCGTCGCTGTTATTAGCACCATCGCCGTTGTCCTTGGTGGTGTCCACCATGTAAACATCGTAGGTGGAGGTGGTCATCCATTGGCTGGTGATGGGAGGGGCAATATCAGCGTGGGCCATGGCTTCGACATCTTCGTCCATGTCTTCGGCCTCTTCAGAGGCGTAGTCTAGCATGTCGGTTAAGTCTTCGACAGTGGCTACTAAGTGGATGGTGGGTGGGATGTAAAATTCCCTATGGCCCGCCTCAAGGCCCCGCCGAGCATAGGTCGAGGATGGGCCATCCGCGATAGTCATCATCTAGATCCAATCTAGCGCCTGGTTTAACCGGGTGAGACTAGCCGAATTAGAACATGAGATTTCTTTGGAGTCGACCTCCTTCGTGATGGTGGGGTGAGGGGTGAGTCCGACCAAGGCTGACTCCCAGTCTTCAGACACCAAAGCTGCGTCAAGGCTCAAAGCCAGATCCATGGTAAGGAGGGTGAGTTCGGCCGGGGTTGAGTTCTGGTCTTCAGATGCAGTGGTCGCATCTAGGCTTGAAGCCGGGTGCGGGGTAAGAGCCGATCCAAAGATCGGATCAGGAAGAGGTCCGAAAGTCGACGCTTCAGGGCTTTCGGGCGCTCAGGCAAGGCTGAGAAGCCAGTAAAGATTAGATCACCCCAGTGTCAGTGACGTACTCTAGGTTACCGACCCTGATCCGGTGCTCAGGGGCGAAGCTGTCGACCTAGTCGAGATGACCGGTCGAGTTGGCGTGCACGACGATGTTGCCGAATGTGAAAAGCTAGCCGGGGACGAAGATGTCCCCAATGTTGATGCCATCTCCGATGATTAGGCACGCCATCCATCCTTCGGTGATCCAACAGTGGAACTCTCAATGAAAGCACCAATGTCGGTGTCAAAACCGGCAGATCTCGGGTAGGGGGTCCCGAGCTGTGGATCTTGGATCAATGGGGAACAAGGGACGAAGGACACGATGTTTACTCAGGTTCGGGCCCTCTCGAAGAGGTAAAACCCTACATCCTGCTTGATTATATTGAAGCATATAGGATGATTACAAAGTCGATCTACCACGATATCAGATGAACTAAAGTGTAAGAGAATAGGATGATGGTTGTTGTTCTCACCCTACGAACTAAAACCCTCTGGTTTATAGAGACACCAGGGTGATGTCGCTTGAACTACGTCGGTATTTCCCCAAAGAGGAAGGGATGATGTAGTACAGCTATGGTAGGTATTTCCCTCAGTTATGAAACCAAGGTATCAATCCAATAGGAGAACCAAGCAACACTATGTAAACAGTACCTGCACAAAAAGGCCAAATACTTGCAACCCGACGCTTATGAGGGGTTGTCAATCCCTCTACGGGTAACGGCGCCAGACATTGTCAAGTTGACGGGATATAATTTATGTAGATTGGATAAATAGATCTCGATAAAACGCGAAATAAAATAAATAACAAAAAGTGCAGCAAGGTATTTTTGGGTTTTTGGATTAATAGATCTAAAAATAAAAGCGAATAAAAATAGATCTCAAAGCAAATATGATAAAGAATAGACCCGGGTGATAGTGTCCTGGACTAGGGGGTACTCACCATGTCGTCTCCCGACCAGGTGGATTGGGCTGAAGACCCCCATGGCGGTACAATCATGGGCCACTTGGATGCACGATGTGTCAGCTCTTCGGATACACCTCGGCGATCCTTGAGATTGAAGATTAGAATATTTGTTGAACCAGTTTTCAAGACCGACGAGCGAAGACGAAGAACAGTTTGAAAGAACCAAGGAGTGTCCCCAACTTGAAGACTGGTTCAGGGGGCTACTGACAGTGTCTTAGACTAGGGGGTACTCACCACGTCGTCTCCCGACCTGGTGGGTTGGGCGGAGGACCCCCTTGGCGGTACACTCATGGGCCACTTCGGGCAGCCCATGACGCATACAAGGAAGACTCCCGAACACTTGGTGCACAAGACAAGGACTCTTCTAACCCTAGGCCTCCGGTATGTTATATAAGCCGAGGCCAGGCTAGTCAATAGACAATGATATATTCATTAAAACAATCTCGTGGTAGATACTTGTAATCTGTACTATCCCCCATATGAATACAATCAAAAGCAGGACGTAGGGTATTATCTTTTAGAGAGAGCCCGAACCTGGGTAAAATCTTGTGTCCATGTTACCATCGTTCCAAGACGCCTAGCTTAGGACCCCTACTGCGAGATATGCCGGATATAGAATCGACATTGGTGCTGTCATTGATAACCTGCTGGGTGATCGTCACGGATCGATGGGATGCTCAGGTGATATTTTTCCAGTTAGATCTATTCAGTATAAACTGTCTTTTTTGCATGATTACGGCTGTTGCCATGATCTACCCTATTCGTAGTTAAATCAAGATCAGCAAAAAGTGTCCAGCGACTGGCCATATGTCAAGTCCAGCCTCCCCCCACGACTCTCACGTGCCGCAGTCGAGGAGCCATCAAGCGGCGCCCCAGCCCAGGAACCACGCTACGTGGGGTAGTATTGCTTATGTTCAACAGCACACGATCTCGGCTGGGTGGCGGCCGCAGGGAGATTTGACCTTTTCTTTATTATTTAATCAAGATAAGGTTGTTTATGCTTTTTACTAATGATACTTTTTCATGCACTGTCCCGTGGAGCAATCAACTAGTATTACTAGTTAGGGCACATCAATCGAGGTTTGCTTGATGCATCGTACTAGTCCATCAAGCTACCTCTCACGTGAAGCTCTCTATAGCAATTTGGTGCAGATTTCTTTTACTCCTATAGCTACTTTCGAAATAAGGTGCTATCTTTTCAATTAGACATATCGGTCATCGGTTGAGTTCGTCAAGAATTTTTTCTGCTAGTCTTTTCAATTGTGTTCTCAGATTACAACCGGGGTCTGGACTGCGGCATCCGTGCACTATTTTATCTGATGATGGCGATGGGTGGATGTAACACCCCAAAAATTTAATCTTGTTTTTACTAAATAAAATTTGGCCAGAAATAAATTTTTTGATTTATAAGTAAATTCTTTATTGGTTTCAGAGTATTTTCTGTTTCTGTTTTTCAATATTCTTCCTTCCATATAGAAATTTTGAAAAATAATGTTGTGGCTTTGGGAGTTTTCTTAAACGTTTTCATATTATTTTAAATAACAGTAGGAATTATTTTCATAATAAAATTTGCCCAAATTATTCTCTTTATAGCATTTTCAAATCTTTAAATGCTTCGGTTGCACTACCACCACTTTAAATAATCCTTTTAAAAATTCCACAAAAATTATGAGAGGTCATATGATGCCCATATGTCACTTTGGTGTAAAAACACAACTTAGTCTTTTGTAAATTTTGAGCAAAACAATCTCTTTTCATTTCTATCCCATTTCTGAGTTATAACTACAACCCTAATTTTCCTTGATCCAAAAATCGTGAATTTTTTCCCACTTATAGTCCTTACAACCTAACCCTTAATTCCAAAATTTTATCTCCAATGGAATCTTTTTATTTCACCAAATATACACCTTTAGTTTCTGTCCAGTACTGAAATTTTCTAAAACTTGCATTAGCAAGTTTTCTCTTTTCACAAACTAACTCCACCATCATTCTTGTCATCCAATGAGACACCATTCTGCCAAATATCACATTCACAGGAATCCTCTAAATGGCCCTAGCATTCTATCGAACACTTTGTGGGCATGACAGAAAATTGGCAACTTTTCTGAACTACATTGTGATCTTGCTCAATTAACCAAACAATCATGTCCACCATCTCTATAATCTTCAGGAGCATCAACCTGCCAAAAATCAAGTTGATTAGATCACTGTAGCTACCTCTGGCATATGCTCGAGCACTTGGCGTGCATGCAGAGAGCACGGCCAGAGTGCGTGTATTGCACCGCTGGCATCGACTCCTGCCACTCCCTCTACTGCCTCCCCTGCTCACCTTAGTCCACCACTGGATCAACCCATCCACCCTGAACCCTGCCTACACTCTCCCTCGTCCTCTAGCGCCGGCTAGCATCGCCCTGCGCCACCGGCACCGAAACCTTCTCGGGCACGACACCGCCCGAGTTGCTCGATCTTGCCAACTCGCCCTCGCCTTAACTCTCACCTACCTGAGCATATCCACAGCTCGCTGACCTCCACCGACCCCAAAGAACCAGACCACCACTACTCACCGGCCTCGACGGCGCCATGAATGGCCGCCGCCATACCCTGCTGTGGACGACGCCGACCGGACCACCTGGCCCGTCCCCGAGCTTGCCAGCACCTCCTCTGGGCGGTGGCCTCTCCCAGAAGCTCCCCACGCCGCAACCACCCCGCCACCGCCCGCGTCGTGCCATCAATGGATACTGCCGCCGTGTCCGCCTCTGGAAACCTCGGTGATGACCCCCTCAAGCCTATATAAGGTCACCTCGAGACCATTCCCGCCCTCACAGTGCATCGCCAAACTCCCAATCAGCCCCCAGGCCACCCCATTGAGCTCGGGAATGTCTTCTTCTCTCTCTCTGGTGGTCACGGCCACCGCAACTTCTCCGTTGACTCCGTCGCAACCACGGCCTCCCCCTTCCCAATTCCTTCACCGTCAGCCTCCTGGAGCTCCCGCTGGTCCATTCCACCTCTTGATTTCACCGGGGAGCAACAGTAGGCGAAAGCCCCCTTTCTTCCATAACCGCCGTCCGCCGGAGATCGCATCACCGGCGATGCAGAGCTCCCCGTCGATCGTGCTACCAACCAATGAGTCCGCCCGGACCTTCTGAGCATGTCGGTGAGCTCCACTGCCCAAGGGGCGCCGCCGTTCACCGGCAATCGCCGCCGGTAGCGGCCTCCTCTGTTCGGTCATGAGGGAGAAGGGCGGGGTGGACTGGTCAAACATGACAGGTGGCCCCGGTGGGACCCACCGTTAGTCACTCAGCCCCTGCCGACTCAGCCGTTTAAGTGGAGACGGATTCCGTTCGGAACCGTTTTCACGCGAGGAAGGCGTATTCCAGGTTGTACGCCTTCGACGTCGGCCGTCCCCTCGCGCAGCTGATCGGCTGGGCTCGGCCCAGTAGCACCAGGCGGCTAAATAGCGCACAGTGCGCTGCTCTGCTTCTTTTCCTTTTCTTTTATTCAGCAGTTTTTATTAATTCCACAGAACTCATTTCAAATCGAAATTTGACGATTCAAATTTCCTTGCACTCATAAAATCATGCTACATTATTTTAGCTTAGGTGAACATTTTTACTAGGCCTTGTCTCTGTTGAACCTATTAAATAGTCCTTTTAATCAATTACTTGAACTTAGAAATTCCATAAGTAATTCATATGAACTCCAAATAAATTGATTCTTTTTTTGTAATTTCTTATATATCAACTAGTTTATTTTAATATTTATTTCGTAATTTCCTAGCCAACATTTTAGCATTGTTTTAGTTCTATGTGGTAATTCTAGTATTTTGCAAATAGGAATTGGAGGGGAGACAAAATTTTCAAAACTTTTGAAGTGCACCCAGTATCTCTGCATACTGAAGGCAAGCATCTTGAACATTTGATATGGTGAATGTTTTGTGGTTGCTAGCTAAAATATTTGAATCATGGTTGTGATAATCTTTAGTAGAATTTGCATATGGCTATTTTTGCATGCATGATCCATGGCTATTTTGCTGTCATCTTTAAAGCATGAAGTATGAGTGAGTATGGTTACTTTCACTTGTCATGTATGCATGTGTTGTTATGGACTAAACTGCAGGAAAAAAAACCAGTCACGAGAAAAGTGACCGTGTGACTGAAAATCTCGTGGTGACGAGAAGGATCAGTGATGGCATGTTGGGACATGCTAGGTGGTGACCCTGTTGGGTACCACCAATGATTTATCTTGTGCTAACCATTGCAGAAAGTACATAAGCCTCCTGAGACGACCATAGATCGAGTCTTGTCACCGGTAACCCCCATACTTGATTCGTGCTACCACTTGTCCCTGCCACAGGTGGGGTGCGGTCCAGTAAGTTGCTAACCCCTTTCCGTGCACACACCGTACAGAGGGCCACGATGAGGGTTTCCCAGGGATCCGGGACTAAATCCTATCATCGTGTCAGGGGGCATGGGTGTTTCCAGTTGTGACTGAGAGGGGGGCACCCCTTGGAATCCATGCGTATTAATAGTGATCCCATGCAGGACGTTGGTCTCTCCGTCTCATAGTTTTACTGGAACGATGCTTTGGGTGATTCCTGGCATCTAGAAAGTTAATCTGGTGTGTGCTGGTTAGGTGTGTTTTCAACCCAAAGACCGTAATCGGAATTAGTCAGCGTCTCGGTACTGACTAAAGAAATCTTTTACTTGTGGGTAAAGAGTACACCCTCTGCAGAGTTTTTAAACCTATTCGAATAGCCATGTCCGCGGTTAACGACTACAGTCTGGGTTGGTCAAGTGTCGGTCTTAGTGTCGATCTTCGGAGGAAAATAATTAAAATGTGCCTGAATTATTTGGCAGGATAATTATTGTCACCCTGATGCTACCATGAATGTTTTTGCTATGCATATTAATATTATTGTGGTTATGCATATTGTGGACTAACCCGTTTCTCTTATATTATTTCCTGAGTGTCTCAGGGGTTGGCTAGACTACCCCGGGCACTCAACTTTATTCTCAAGACCTCTCGTGGCGTCTCTCGAGTTAACAGGCGGTTTATCTCGCCACTACTCTTGTAGACACCCGATTGGCATTTCTCTTCAAGTCCGACCATGGCGTCACTTGATGCCCGACAGGCATTTCTTTTCAAGACCTCTCGTGGCGTCTCTCGAGTTAATAGGCGGTTTATCCCGCCACTACTCTTGTGGACACCCGATTGGCATTTCTCTTCAAGTCCGACCGTGGTGTCACTTGACACCCGACTGGCATTTCTCTTCAAGACCTCTTGTGGCGTCTCTCGAGTTTACAGGCGGTCCCGCCACTACTCTTGTAGACACCCGATTGGCATTTCTCTTCAAGACCTACCGTGGTGTCACTTGACATCCGACCGGCATTTCTTTTATTTTATTTTCCTTAAACTCTCCTTGTTTATCACTAACATTCCCATATATTCATTTATTTGCATATGCTAATATTTTATCATGCCATGATTTAATTCCTGTCAGTAGGCATTTAAGTCCATCATAAGCATACGCATATAGTGTGGTTCATCATGATCATATAATTTAATTGTTGCATTTGGTATATCTTTTGTTCATGATGTTTGCGAGTACATTCAAACGTACTCACAGGCTTGTCCCTGGCTATTTACTTGGCCAGGTCAGGATTTCTACAAGGAGTACCACAGCGATGTCCGTGCGGAGCCTAGGATGGCAGCCATGCGGGATAGGAATTATCCAGGTCAGCCGTTCCTGTGGGGAATGGAGACCCATCGACGTTGAAGAACCGCGAGACAATTCCGTCATCCACCACCAGAATCACTGTTGTAACATTAGACCTTCATGGTCTTGTATCCAATTCTTGTAATAGCTTGGTAATCTGTAACAAGGACGTGTCCACCAGTAACGGTAAATCCTGGGCTGGTGATGACACGAGGGGTTAATTTCTGGGATATTTTGTGTCCCAGCCCCGGCAGCCTTGGTATCAGAGCTAGGCTGACCATTGGCTAATCCTATCTTAGCCTGGTCGCTATCCGTAGGTTTTCACACCGTCCACATCATTTCGTATCCATCGTCAAGTCCATCCCATCCGATAACCGCACAGTGGCAGCTGACATCTTTTGACAGTCGGTGCCCAACCTATCAACCTAGCCCATAGGCTATGTGCCTGTGGCCGACACCTGAGTTGTCCCATCCGCAAGCATGCAATGGAAGACTCCGCTGGCTTATAAGAGAATCCTTGCCCCAAGCCAGCACATCATAGCCTCACTCTCAGTTCAATATCCAACCACCAAGATGCCAGGACCCATCGTGCACAACGAGACCACCGCGGCCGAGCTTGAAGGCTTTGTAGTCATCCTTGCCAATCTCACCCGCCGTGCTCTCGGCATCGAAGAGCCGCCGGAGTATGTCGTGTACCAAGAGCACGCGAGTGATGCCATCCACCACTACTGGGCCATGGTGCACATCTACGGGAGGGGCATCAGCGCAGAGCGCCCTTACCGGTTCACCGGGAGGACGACCACCGATGAGCCCCAAGCTATCCAACTTGCAGCCCGAGAAGCTGTAGTTCAACTCCGGCATCGGTCGCCGAGGGTTAACTGCCGCTCCTTCTACTACTACCCTAGTCGTGAAGGCTATGGTAGGCCAACCCAAGTCGCTAATGGACACCATGAGACGGATCCTGCTCTGGTGCATCTGGTGCACTACCTGAGAGCGCAAGAGGCACTCTTTGATCAGGTCACCATTGATCTGATTGAGACCCGCAGGACACTTGCTCTCCTGACCCCGATGAGAAGTGAAGCTGCACCCGCCTCTGACACCCCGATAGTCCTGTTCGGGAGACCAATCGAGCCTGCGATGTCTGCCCCTGTTGTCCACCCGGGCAATGCATTCGTTTCCCCGGATGAACTCCGTCGTCTCTTTGGGATTTCCTCCAACGGGACTGTAGCCACTACACCCCGCGTGCGTCATCATCGCTACCCCAACCCTGCAGCTCCTCATTCCACTCCAGCCAACTCCGACGATGAAACCCCCAGAGAAGCCTCAACATCTGTGAGACACGCCCGACTGAATGTCGATGAAGTGGACTGAGTCCGCCAGAGTAGTTGCCATGTCCTTAGTAACCCTGTTGCCCTGTAGATTCCACCATTGTACCGTAGACGATTATGTGTATGTTTCTAGCAGTGTGTAGAGTTTGATTGAATGATGTGCTTGTGTGTTATTGTATTGTGCATGATTGCTTGTCTGTTGTGATTTGCATTTAGTACCTCCGCCCTTAACAAATCTCGAGGACGAGATTTCCTTAAGGGGGGTAGAGTTTGTAACACCCCAAAAATTTAATCATGTTTTTACTAAATAAAATTTGGCCAGAAATAATTTTTTTGATTTATAAGTAAATCCTTTATTGCTTTCAGAGTATTTTCTGTTTCTGTTTTTCAATATTCTTCCCTCCATATAGAAATTTTGTAAAATAATGTTGTGGCTTTGGGAGTTTTCTTAAACGTTTTCATATTATTTTAAATAATAGTAGGAATTATTTTCATAATAAAATTTGCCCAAATTAATTCTCTATATAGCATTTTCAAATCTTTAAATGCTCCGGTTGCACTGCCACCACTTTAAATAATCCTTTTAAAAATTCCACAAAAATTATGAGAGGTCATATGATGGCCATATGTCACTTTGGTGTAAAAACACAACTTAGTCTTTTGTAAATTTTGAGCAAAACAATCTCTTTTCATTTCTATCCCATTTCTGAGTTATAACTACAACCCTAATTTTCCTTGATCCAAAAATCCTGAATTTTTTCCCACTTATAGTCCTTACAACCTAACCCTTAATTCCAAAATTTTAGCTCCATTGGAATCTTTTTATTTCACCAAATATACACCTTTAGTTTCTGTCCAGTACTGAAATTTTGTAAAACTTGCATTAGCAAGTTTTCTCTTTTCACAAACTAACTCCACCATCATTCTTGTCATCCAATGAGACACCATTCTGCCAAATATCACTTTCACAGGAATCCTCTAAATGGCCCTAGCATTCTGTCGAACACTTTGTGGGCATGACAGAAAATTGGCAACTTTTCTGAACTACATTGTGATCTTGCTCAATTAGCCAAACCATCATGTCCACCATCTCTATAATCTTCAGGAGCATCAACCTGCCAAAAATCAAGTTGATTAGATCACTGTAGCTACCTCTGGCATATGCTCGAGCACTTGGCGTGCATGCAGAGAGCACGGCCAGAGTGCGTGTATTGCACTGCTGGCATCGACTCCTACCACTCCCTCTACTGCCTCCCCTGCTCGCCTTAGTCCACCACTGGATCAACCCATCCACCCTGAACCCTACCGACACTCTCCCTCGTCCTCTAGCGCCGGCTAGCACCGCCCTGCGCCACCGCCGCCAAAACCTTCTCTGGCATGGCACCGCCCGAGTTGCTCGATCTTGCCAGCTCGCCCTCGCCTTAACACTCACCTACCTGAGCATATCCATAGCTCGCTGACCTCCACTGACCCCAAAGACCCTGACCATCGCTCCTCACCGGCCTCGACGGTGCCATGAATGGCCGCCGCCATACCCTGCTGTGGACGGCGCCGACCGGACCACCTGGCGCCTCCCCCGAGCTTGCCAGCACCTCCTCTGGGTGGTAGCCTCTCCCAGAAGCTCCCCATGCCGCAACCACCCCGCCACCGCCCGCGTCGTGCCGTCAATGGCTACTGCCGCCGTGTCTGCCTCTGGAAACCTCGGTGACGACCCCCTCCAGCCTATATAAGGTCACCTCGAGACCATTCCCGCCCTCACAGTGCATCGCCAAACTCCCAATCAGCCCCCAGGCCACCCCATTGAGCTCGGGAACATCTTCTTCTCTCTCTGGTGGTCACGGCCACCGCAACTTCTCTGTTGACTCCGTCGCAACCACGGCCTCCCCCTTCCCAATTCCTTCACCATCAGCCTCCTGGAGCTCCCGCTGGTCCATTCCACCTGTCGATTTCACCGGGGAGCGACAGTAGGTGAAAGCCCCCTTTCTTCCATAACTGCCGTCCGCCGGAGATCGCATCACCGGCGATGCAGAGCTCCCCGTCGATCGTGCTCTGCACCAATGAGTCCGCACAGACCTTCTGAGCATATTGGTGAGCTCCACTGCCCAAGGGGCGCCGCCGTTCGCCGGCAATCACCGCCGGTAGCGGCCTCCTCTATTCGGTCATGAGGGAGAAGGGCGGGGTGGCCTGGTCAAACATGACAAGTGGCCCCGGTGGGCCCCACCGTCAGTCACTCAGCCCCTACCGACTCAGCCGTTTAAGTGGAGACGGATTCCGTTCGGAACCGTTTTCGCGCGAGGAAGGCGTATTCCAGGTTGTACACCTTCGACGTCGGCCGTCCCCTCGCGCAGCTGATCGGCTAGGCTCGGCCCAGTAGCACCAGGCGGCTAAATAGCGCACAGGGCGCTGCTCTGCTTCTTTTCCTTTTCTTTTATTCAGCAGTTTCTATTAATTCCACAGAACTCATTTCAAATCCAAATTTGACGATTCAAATTTCCTTGCACTCATAAAATCATGCTCTATTATTTTAGCTTAGGTGAACATTTTTACTAGGCCTTGTCTCTGTTGAACCTATTAAATAGTCCTTTTAATCAATTACTTCTACTTAGAAATTCCATAAGTAATTCATATGAACTCCAAATAAATTGATTCTTTTTTTTGTAATTTCTTATATATCATCTAGTTTATTTTAATATTTATTTTGTAATTTCCTAGACAACTTTTTAGCATTGTTTTAGTTCTATGTGGTAATTCTAGTATTTTGCAAATAGGAATTGGAGGGGAGACAAAATTTTCAAAACTTTTGAAGTGCACCCAATATCTCTACATACTGAAGGCAAGCATCTTGAACATTTGATATGGTGAATGTTTTGTGGTTGCTAGCTAAAATATTTGAATCATGGTTGTGATAATCTTTAGTAGAATTTGCATATGGCTATTTTTGCATGCATGATCCATGGCTATTTTGCTATCATCTTTAAAGCATGAAGTATGAGTGAGTATGGTTACTTTCACTTGTCATGTATGCCTGTGTTGTTATGGACTAAACTGCAGAAAAAAAAACCAGTCACGAGAAAAGTGACCGTGTGATTGAAAATCTCGTGGTGACGAGAATGATCAGTGATGGCATGTTGGGACATGCTAGGTGGTGACCCTGTTGGGTACCACCAATGATTTATCTTGTGCTAACCATTGCAGAAAGTACATAAGCCTCCTGAGACGACCATAGATCGAGTCTTGTCACCGGTAACCCCCATACTTGATTCGTGCTACCACTTGTCACTGCCACAGGTGGGGTGCGGTCTAGTAATTTGCTAACCCCTTTCCGTGCACACACCGTACAGAGGGCCACGATGAGGGTTTCCCAGGGATCCGGGACTAAATCCTATCATCGGGTCAGGGGGCATGGGTGTTTCCAGTTGTGACTGAGAGGGGGGCACCCCTTGGAATCCGCGCGTATTAATAGTGATCCCATGCATGACGTTGGTCTCTCCGTCTTAGAGTTTTACTGGAACGATGCTTTGAGTGATTCCTGGCATCTGGAAAGTTAATCTGGTGTGTGCTGGTTAGGTGTGTTTTCAACCCAAAGACCGTAATGGGAATTAGTCAGTGTCTCGGTACTGACTAAAGAAATTCTTTACTTGTGGGTAAAGAGTACACCCTCTGCAGAGTTTTTAAACCTATTCGAATAGCCATGTCCGTGGTTAAGGACTACAGTCTGGGTTGATCAAGTGTCGGTCTTAGTGTCGGTCTTCGGAGGAAAATAATTAAAATGTGACTGAATTATTTGGCGGGATAATTATTGTCACCATGATGCTACCATGAATGTTTTTTCTATGCATATTAATATTATTGTGGTTATGCATATTGTGGACTAACCCATTTCTCTTATATTATTTCCTGAGTGTCTCAGGGGCTGGCTAGACTACCCCGGGAACTCAACTTTATTCTCAAGACCTCTTGTGGCGTCTCTCAAGTTAACATTCGGTTTATCTCGCCACTACTCTTGTAGACACCCGATTGGCATTTCTCTTCAAGTCCGACAGTGGCGTCACTTGATGCCCGACAGGCATTTCTTTTCAAGACCTCTCGGGGCGTCTCTCGAGTTAATAGGTGGTTTATCCCGCCACTACTGTTGTGGACACCCGATTGGCATTTCTCTTCAAGTCCGACCGTGGTGTCACTTGACACCCGACTGGCATTTCTCTTCAAGACCTCTCGTGGCGTCTCTCGAGTTTACAGGCGGTCCCGCCATTACTCTTGTAGACACCCGATTGGCATTTCTCTTCAAGACCTACCGTGGTGTCACTTGACGTCCGACCGGCATTTCTTTTATTTTATTTTCCTTAAACTCTCCTTGTTTATCACTAACATTCCCATATATTCATTTATTTGCATATGCTAATATTTTATCATGCCATGATATTATTCCTGTCAGTAGGCATTTAAGTCCATCATGAGCATACGCATATAGTGTGGTTCATCATGATCATATAATTTAATTATTGCATTCGGTATATCTTTTGTTCATGATGTTTGCGAGTACATTCAAACGTACTCACAGGCTTGTCCCTGGCTATTTACTTGGCCAGGTCAGGATTTCTACAAGGAGTACCACAGCGATGTCCGTGCGGAGCCTAGGATGGCAGCCATGCGGGATAGGAATTATCCAGGTCAGCCGTTCCTGCGGGGAATGGAGCCCCATCGACGTTGAAGAACCGCGAGACAATTCCGTCATCCACCACCAGAATCACTGTTGTAACATTAGACCTTCATGGTCTTGTATCCAATTCTTGTAATAGCTTGGTAATCTGTAACAAGGACGTGTCCACCAGTAACGGTAAATCCTGGGCTGGTGATGACACGAGGGGTTAATTTCTAGGATATTTTGTGTCCCGGCCCCGGCAGTGGAGTCAATTCAATCTGTAGCCGCACTGTAGGTGATTATTCATACTAACACAGTGCGCTCCTACGCCATCAATCCATCCTAGCCGATGAGCAATACTAGAAGTACTCGCGCGGGGAACTGCCCGCGGAGCCGAGAAGGTCCCTCCTCGGCGTCATCCATCAGGGAGATACTCTATTTCTTTACTTTAAATTTAAATTATATCAAGGCTGCTGGCTACTAGTACTTTTTGTCTAGGCATGCGTGTACTAATTGTTTGATGAATACTGCATCATGGCTAAGCTATACTAATTTGCGTAAAGCTCCATGTTAGTTTTTTTACTTTGTAGGCGTTGCGTACGCAACCTAGCTGTTCCCATGTCTGGGATACAGCAGACTATTCGGCCATGACTCGGCCGACCTGACGCACTGGCACGTTATGAATCCGCAGTCGCTTTGCCTGTAACCCAAATAAGTCAGGTTATATTTTTCCTGTTAAAGTTGTATTACATAAATTATTTGCACCCACATATGTTCTGCCAGATTGTACTGTCTTATGTATGCAGATCACTGTGGTCGCCATCCAGAGCATTCCTGGCTATTGCCGTCGCTCTAGTCCACAGCTCGGTCTTTCGGACGAATTCCCACAACAGGGCGTGGTCACTGCTGTCAAGCTAACTTTGGCCTTCAGACCATGTTTCTCAAATTATTTATTTTATACCATTTTCTCTCTTTGTCTTGCGCTACTTCGCATATGCAGGATAATCAGCTACGACAGTGTTATGCTGGGCAAGCCGATGTCAGCGTTAGTCAGATAGTGTCGTCGCCCCATTAGGGACTTCGGCGTCACCCTGCCGACCTACTTTGTCTCCTCGGCTGGACCGGGGGCTTTGCCTCGCCACATCGGTAGTGTTGTGCTATCACTTCATCAAGCCGAGCTCTTTGCTCGGCTACCTTGGGACCGGCTTGGGGGCTGGAACTTCATCCCATCACAAGCCTAGACTACGTCATCAACACCGAGCACATTAACCAGCTAAGTCGCTTTCCTGCTCAATTTTTTTTAATGTTTAATTTTTGTTCGGGTTGTCCAAGCACTATATTTTTGTTAAACAAATAAAATAGTTTGTTAAAAACCCTGTTTGTTAAAAACAATTTCCTTTACCCAAGTTAACTGGGGGGTTCTTAAATTTACATGTGCCATTTTATAATAAAAGTTTTCTTCTTAGTCATTGCAAAGTCTTTTTCTACGACTCCTTTCTCGCCTCGAGTGTATGGTCAATAGTCGGAAAGCCTAGTTTCTCTCTAAAGCCGCTCGAGTTTAGTTAGCTAAACTGGCCTGGAAGGAGTACTCCGCCTTCGGGATAAGGAGATTGAAGCCGAAGGCTGACCTACTTGAAGTTTAGAGATCGGATGTGTCATGTTAAAGCACGACGGAAGGAAAAATTTATTTTAAGATCAATTTTCGGATTGGCACCAAAAAACTTGATTTAAATTAGACGTAAAGTTTTTATGTGTGTTTTTTTAGATTTTCCAAGCTTATGGCACTTTTATCCTATTTGTGTGTCTCCAGCATAAGTCTCATAGTACAACGCCGGACACCTTTAAAGCTTCGGCAATATCAACGCGGGGCTACGACTAGAGCCGAACCCACCAAGGGCCAAGGAAAAACGTTCTCAGATATTGCTTTATATGCATCAGTTTCGAATCGTATCTTCAGTCAATAGTTGGGTTGCCCGGCTCCTGTGATTGCCTCCTACGTCCCGCTTTGTTCGGCTAGGTGTGCAAAGGGAGAACCACTGCGATTGTACTTACGGTTAAGATTGAAAATAAAATATGATGGAAAATAAAATATTGAAAAATAGTAGATTGAAAAGTAATATGATGGAAAATAGAACCGGGGGCCATAGGTTTCACTAGAGGCTTCTCTCAAGATAGCAAATAATACGGTGGGTGAACAAATTACTGTCAAGCAATTGATAGAAAAGCGCAAAGTTATGACGATATCCAAGGCAATGATTATGAAATATAGGCATCACGTCCGTGTCAAGTAGACCGAAACGATTCTGCATCTACTACTATTACTCCACACATCGACCGACTCCTGCCTGCATCTAGAGTATTAAGTTCATGAAGAACAGAGTAACGCATTAATTAAGATGACATGATGTAGAGGAATAAACTCAAGCAATATGATGTAAACCCCATCCTTTTATCCTTGATGGCAACAATACAATACGTGCCTTGCTGCACCTACTGTAACTGGGAAAGGACACCGCAAGATTGAACCCAAAGCTAAGCACTTCTCCCATTGCAAGAAAAACCAATCTAGTTTGCCAAACCAAACCGATAATTCGAAGAGAATTACAAAGATATCAAATAATATTCGTAGATAAGCTGATCATAAATCCACAATTCATCGGATCTCGACAAACACACCACAAAAGAATATTACATCGGATAGATCTCCAAGAACAATGAGGAGAACATGGTATTGAGAATCAAAGAGAGAGAAGAAACCATGTAGCTACTAGCTATGGACCCGTAGGTCTGAGGTAAACTACTCACGCTTCATCGGAAGGGCAATAGAGTTGATGTAGAAGCCCTCCATGATCGAATCCCCCTCCGGCAGGGTGCCGGAAAAGGTCCCTAGATGGGATCTCATGGGTACAGAAGGTTGTGGCGGTGGAAAGGTCTTTTCGTGGATGCTTCTGGTGGTTTGGGAACATATGTGAATATATAGGCGAAAGAGTTAGGTCAGGGGAGTCACGGGTGGCCCACAAGGCAGGGGGCGCGCCCTATCCCCCTGGGCGCGCCCTCCAACCTTGTGGCCGCCTCGTGGCTCCTCCGACTTCGTCTCCAAGTCTCCTGGGTGTCTTCTGGTCGAAGAAAAATCATCGCGAAGGTTTTATTCCGTTTGGACTCCGTTTGGTATTCCTTTCCCACAAAGCTAAAAAACAAGGAAAAAACAGAACTGGCACTGGGCTCTAGGTTAATAGGTTAGTCCCAAAAATAATATAAAATAGCATATTAATGCATATAAAACATCCAAAACAGATAATATAATAGCATGGAACAATCAAAAATTATAGATACGTTGGAGACGTATCAAGCATCCCCAAGCTTAATTCCTGCTCGTCCTCGAGTAGGTAAATGATAAAAACAGAATTTTTGATGTGGAATGCTTCCTAACATATTTATCCATGTAATTTTCTTTATTGTGGCATGAATGTTCAGATCCATAAGATTCAAAACAAAAGTTTAATATTGACATAAAAACAATAATACTTCAAGCATACTAACAAGGCAATTATGTCTTCTCAAAATAACATGGCCAAAGAAAGCTTATCCCTACAAAATCATATAGTCTGGCTATGCTCCATCTTCATCACACAAAATATTCAAATCATGCACAACCTCGATGACAAGCCAAGCAATTGTTTCATACTTTTAGTGTTCTCAAACTTTTTCAACTTTCACGCAATACATGAGCGTGAGCCATGGACATAGCACTATAGGTGGAATAGAATATGGTGGTTGTGGAGAAGACAAAAAAGAAGGAGATAGTCTCACATCAACTAGGCATATTAATGGGCTATGGAGATGCCCATCAATAGATATCAATGTGAGTGAGTAGGGATTGCCATGCAACAGATGCACTAGAGCTATAAGTGTATGAAAGCTCAAAAGAAAACTAAGTGGGTGTGCATCCAACTTGCTTGCTCATGAAGACCTAGGGCAATTTGAGGAAGCCCATAGTTGGAATATACAAGCCAAGTTCTATAATGAAAATTTCCCACTAGTATATGAAAGTGACAAAATAGGAGACTCTCTATCATGAAGATCGTGGTGCTACTTTGAAGCACAAGTGTGGAAAAAGGATAGTAGCATTGCCCCTTCTCTCTTTTTCTCTCTTTTTTTTGGCTTGGCCTCTTTGGCCTCTCTTTTTTATTTCCTCACATGGGACAATGCTCTAATGAAGATCATCACACTTTTATTTACTTACAACTCAAGAATTACAACTCGATACTTAGAACAAAATATGACTCTATATGAATGCCTCCGGCTGTGTACCGGGATGTGCAATGAATCAAGAGTGACATGTATGAAAGAATTATTAAAGGTGGCTTTGCCACAAATACGATGTCAACTACATGATCATGCAAAGCAATATGACAATGATGAAGCGTATCATAATAAAACGGAATGGTGGAAAGTTGCATGGAAATATATCTCGGAATGGCTATGGAAATGCCATAATAGGTAGGTATGGTGGCTGTTTTGAGGAAGGTATATGGTGGGTGTATGGTACCGGCGAAAGTTGCGCGGCACTAGAGAGGCTAGCAATGGTGGAAGGGTGAGAGTGCGTATAATCCATGGACTGAACATTAGTCATAAAGAACTCACATACTTATTGTAAAAATCTATTAGTCATCGAAAAAAAGTACTACGCGCATGCTCCTAGGGGGATAGATTGGTAGGAAAAGACCATTGCTCGTCCCCGACCGCCACTCATAAGGAAGACAATCAAAAAAATATCTCATGCTCCAACTTCGTTACATAACGGTTCACCATACGTGCATGCTGCTGGACTCACAAACCTTAACACAAGTATTTCTCCAATTCACAATTACTCACTAGCATGACTCTAATACCACCATCTTTATATCTCAAAACAATCATAAGGAATCAAACTTCTCATAGTATTCAATGCACTTTATATGAAAGTTTTTATTATATCCCTCTTCGATGTCTATCATACTAGGACTAAATTCATAACCAAAGCAAATTACCATGCTGTTTAGAGACTCTCAAAATAATATAAGTGAAGCATGAGAGTTCAATAATTTCTATAAAATAAAACCACCGCCGTGCTCTAAAAAGATATAAAGCACTAGAGCAAAATTGCCTAGCTCAAAAGATATAAGTGAAGCACATAGAGTATTCTAATAAATCACGATTCATGCGTGCCCCTCTCAAAAGGTGTGTACATCAAGGATGATTGTGGAAAACTAAAAAGCAAATACTCAAATCATACAAGACTCTCCAAGCAAAACACATATCATGTGGTGAATAAAAATATAGCCTCAAGTAAAGTTACCGATAGATGAAGACGAAAGAGGGGATGCCTTCCAGGGCATCCCCAAGCTTAGGCTCTTGGTTGTCCTTGAATATTACCTTGGGGTGCCATGGGCATCCCCAAGCTTAGGATCTTGCCACTTCTTATTCCATAGTCCATCCAATCCTTACCCAAATCTTTAAAACTTCACAACACAAAACTCAACAGAAAATCTCATAAGCTCCGTTAGTATAAGAAAATAAATCACCACTTTTGGTACTATTGTGAACTCATTCTTTATTTATATTGGTGTAATATATACTGTATTCCAACTTCATGGTTCATACCCCCTGATACTACCCATAGATTCATCAAAATAAGCAAACAACACAAAGAAAACAGAATCTGTCAAAAACAGAACAGTCTGCGAAGATCCGAAATTTTTCTAATACTTATGTAACTCCAAAAATTCTGAAAAATTAGGACAACATAGGAAATTTGTATATAAATCTCGTGTAAAAAATTCAGTGTTTTTCAGCACCACAGTGAATTATTAAAATTCTTTGACCGGACGCAAAAGTTTCTTTATTTCAGCAAGATCAAATCAACTATCACCGTAAGACATCCCAAAGGTCTTACTTGGCGCAAACACTAATTAAAACACAAAACCACATCTAACCAGAGGCTAGATGAATTATTCAAAGCAAAACAGGAACAAAAATAAATAAAATTGGGTTGCCTCCCAACAAGCGCTATTGTTTAACGCCCTTAGCTAGGCATAAAAACACAAATAGATCTAGGTATTGTCATCTTTGGTATGCAATCCATAAGTAGCTCTCATAATAGATTCATATGGGAATTTAATTTTCTTTCTTGGAAAGTGTTCCATGCCCTTCCTTAACGGAAATTGAAATCTAATGTTTCCTTCTATCATATCAATAGTTGCACCAATCGTTCTAAGGAAAGGTCTACCAAGAATAATAGGACATGTAGGATTGCAATCTATTTCAAGAACAATGAAATCTATGGGCACATAATTCCTATTTGCAACAATAAGAACATCATTAATCCTTCTCATAGGTTTCTTAATAGTGGAATCCGCAAGATGCAAATTTAAGGAACAATCATCAAATTCACGGAAACCTAAGACATCACATAAAGTTTTTGGAATCGTGGAAACACTAGCACCCAAATCACACAAAGCATGGCACTCATAATCTTTAATCTTAATTTTAATAGTAGGTTCCCACTCATCATAAAGTTTTCTAGGGATAGAAACTTCCAATTCAAGCTTTTCTTCAAAAGATTGCATCATAGCATCAACGATATGTTTAGTAAAAGCTTTGTTTTGGTTATAAGCATGAGGAGAATTCAACATGGATTGCAACAAGGAAATACAATATATTAAAGAACAATTATCATAATTAAATTCCTTGATATCCAAAAGAGTAGGTTCGTTGCTACTTAAAGTTTTGACCTCTCCAATCCCACTTTTATCAATTTTTGCATCAAGATCTAAAAACTCCGAATCATTGGGACGCCTTTTAACTAAAGTTGACTCATCTCAAGTCCCATCTTTATCAAGATTTATATTGGAAAACAAAGATTCAATAGGAGTCACATCAATCACTTCAAGATCTTCATCATTATTTTCATGGAAACTAGAAGAACACATTTTTACAAACCAATCTCGTTTAGCATGCATCTTAGCGGTTCTTTCTTTGCACTCATCAATGGAAATTCTCATAGCTTTGAGAGACTAATTAATATCATGCTTGGGTGTAATAGATCTAATTTTTAAATAATCAACATCAAGAGAAATTCTATCCATGTTCCTAGCCAAATCATCAATCTTAAGCAATTTTTCTTCAGTCAAACCATTGAAACTCTTTTGCGAAATCATAAATTCTTTAACACTATTCTCAAAATAAGAGGAAATCTTATTATAATTTCCATAAGAATTGTTGTAGGAATTACCATAATTATTAGAGGAATTACTAGGAAACGGCCTAGGATTAAAATTACCTCTATACGCGTTATTACCAAAATTGTTCCTACCAACAAAATTCATATCCATAGATTCATTATTATTCTCAATCAAAGTAGACAAAGGCATATCATTAGGATCAATAGAAGCACTCTTGCTAGCAAATAATTTCATAAGTTCGTCCATCTTTCCACTCAAAACATTAATCTCTTCAATTGCATGCACTTTTTTTTGCTAGTGGAAGATCTTTCGGTATGCCATTGGGAATAATTAACCATAATATTATCTAGAATTTTAGTAGCTTCTCCTAGAGTAATTTCCATAAAAGTACCTCCCGCGGCCGAATCTAAAAGATTTCTAGAAGCAAAATTCAATCTGGCATAATTTTTTTGTATAATCATCCACAAATTCAAACCATGAGTAGGGCAATTTCGTATCATCAATTTCATCCTCTCCCAAGATTGTGCAACATGTCCATGATCAAGTTGCTTAAAATTCATAATATCGTTCCTAAGGGAGATGATCTTAGCAGGAGGAAAATACTTGGAAATAAAAGCATCTTTACACTTATTCCATGAATCAATACTATTTTTAGGCAAAGGTGAAAACCAAGTTTTAGCACGATCTCGAAGTGAGAACGAAAATAACTTCAATTTAACAATATCATTATCCACATCTTTTTTCTTTTGCATATCGCACAACTCAACGAAATTATTCAGATGGGATGCGGCATCTTCACTAGGAAGGCCGTAAAATTATTCTTTCATAACAAGATTCAGCAAGGCGGCATTAATTTCATAAGATTCCGCACTAGTGGCGGGAGCAATCGCAGTACTAATAAAATCATTGTTATTAGTGTTGAAAAAATCACACAATTTGGTATTCTCTTGAGCCATCGTGACAAAGCAAGCAATCCAACACACGATCACACAAAGCGAAAAAGACGAACAGAAGAAGGGCGAATCTTTTCGAAAATCATTTTAGAAGTGGGGGAGAGGAAAACAAGAGGCAAATGGCGAATAATGTAATGCAAGATATGAGAGTTTTATGATGGTACTTGGTATGTCTTGACTTGGCGTAGATCTCCCCGGCAACGGCGTCAGAAATTCTTCCTGCTACTTCTTGAGCTTGCGTTGGTTTTTCCCTTGAAGAGGAAATGGTGATGCAGCAAAGTAGAGATAAGTATTTCCCTCAGTTAGTGAACCAAGGTATCAATCCAGTAGGAGACAACACACAAATCACCTAGCACCTGCACAAACAATTAAACAACTTGCACCCAACATGATAAAGGGGTTGTCAATCCCTTCACGGTTACTTGCAAAAGTGAGATCAAATAAAGATAGGTAAAACTAAACAAAAGATAAAGCAAATATTTTTGGGTTTTTTGGTTTATAGATCTGAAATAAAAGATTGCAAAATAGTAGATCGGAAAGTAATATGATGGAAAATAGACCCGGGGGCCATAGGTTTCACTAGAGGCTTCTCTCAAGATAGCAAATAATACGGTGGGTGAACAAATTACTGTCGAGCAATTGATAGAAAAGCGCAAAGTTATGACGATATACAAGGCAATGATTATGAAATATAGGCATCACGTCCGTGTCAAGTAGACCGAAACGATTCTGCATCTACTACTATTACTCCACACATCGACCGACTCCTCCTGCATCTAGAGTATTAAGTTCATGAAGAACAGAGTAATGCATTAAGTAAGATGACATGATGTAGAGGAATAAACTCAAGCAATATTATGTAAACCCCATCTTTTTATCCTCGATGGCAACAATAAAATACGTGCCTTGCTGCCCCTACTGTCACTGGGAAGGGACACCGCAAGATTGAACCCAAAGCTAAGCACTTCTTCCATTGCAAGAAAAACCAATCTAGTTGGCCAAACCAAACCGATAATTCGAAGAGAATTACAAAGATATCAAATCATGCATATAAGAATTTAGAGAAGATTCAATTAATATTCGTAGATAAGCTGATCATAAATCCACAATTGATCGGATCTCGACAAACACACCGCAAAAGAATATTACATCGGATAGATGTCCAAGAACAACGAGGAGAACATGGTACTGGGAATCAAAGAGAGAGGAGAAGCCATCTAGCTACTAGCTATGGACCCGTAGGTTTGAGGTAAACTACTCACGCTTCATCGGAAGGGCAATTGAGTTGATGTAGAAGCCCTCCGTGATCGAATCCCCCTCCGGTAGGGTGCCGGAAAAGGTCCCTAGATGGGATCTCACGGGTACAGAAGGTTGCAGCGGTGGAAAAGTCTTTTCGTGGATGCTTCTGGTGGTTTGAGAACATATGTGAATATATAGGCGAAAGAATTAGGTCAGGGGAGTCACGGGGGGCCCACAAGGCAGGGGGCACGCCCTACCCCCCTGGGCGCGCCCTCCACCCTTGTGGCCACCTCGTGGCTCCTCCGACTTCATCTCCAAGTCTCTTGGGTGTCTTCTGGTCTAAGAAAAATCATCGCGAAGGTTTTATTCCGTTTGGACTCCGTTTGGTATTCCTTTCCCACGAAGCTAAAAAACAAGGAAAAAACAGAAACTGGCACTGGGCTCTAGGTTAATAGGTTAGTCCCAAAAATAATATAAAATAGCATATTAATGCATATAAAACATCCAAAACAGATAATATAATAGCATGGAACAATCAAAAATTATAGATACGTTGGAGACGTATCACTTAACCCCTACGTTCCCGATAGTTTGGCTAGGGGTAAAGGGAGCACCTCTGTGATTGTTACTTCCGAGTCATCTGGGTCAGTACCTCAGACTGGGTGAAGCCGAAAGCTAGCCATCTTACGAATATAATTGGTCGGCAATGATGGAAGTGAAAATTTAGGTTCACTAAAAACCACAGAGTTCGGGAACTTTCCCCAAACTAAATCTTCAATATTTTCCTCCCACATTGATCGAAGGTGAGGTTTCACGATCATGGTCAACATGTTAGCCTGGGAAAAGGAACTTATAAAGGAATTTTTTTTGACCAGGAAGATTGCAAGGCTTACACCTCACAACATTTTATTGAATAAAAATAACTATTTACAAAACCCTCACAAAGTGGAGGATAAAAAATAGATACAAAAGAAACTAAAAAAAGATACATGATAGAAGGCTCAAGGGGGTAAAAAATCAATCCATCTCAGAAGTGCATCCCTATACTTGCTCTTGATCCTGTGGGTGAGTAGTGTGATGTCATGAATAAAGCCAGACCTCCAGTGCCTGAAAGTAGGTTTAATATGTTTGAAAGCTTTATCATTTCTTACTTTCCAAATATTCCACCATGCCAAGAAGACCACCTCAAAGAAGAAAGGTTTTGCAAATTCCTTTCTATCTTGAATGGCAATCTGCACCATATCATTGCTATCAGTCCACCCAATCTGCAAATAATTCCATACCCTAATACTGAAGTTACATTGGAAAAATAGGTGATTCCTATCCTCCAAAGCTGTAGTAGGACAAAGCACGCACTGTGGACCATCATTAATGTTCCAATGCCTTCATTGGACCATATCCTTGGTGTTAATCCTATCCATGATCACTAACCAAGCAAACATCTTTATGGGCATGGTACAACAGCTTCTCCAGATCCAACATAGCAGAGGATTAGCAACTATTGGTTGATGAACAAACACATAGTACTTGCTGGCTGTATATTCAGATACTTTACCATGTCTCCGTAACCAAGTAACAGGGAGTTTCTGGTTCAAGCTGAAAGTGGCCAGTAAATTTGATAACTGGTTCAACTCATTATATGCCAACTCAGAGAGAGGCTAGGAGGAAAGCTCATACACATCTCCAGCCTACATGAACTCTCTGACAGAGATAGACTTTTCAGAGCAGTAAGAATACAATCTTGGGAATCTCTGTTGCAAAGGAATAATTTCATTATCCAGTTTCCAATGATCAGACCAGAAAAGAACAGTTTCCCCAGTATAAACCTTGACCATTGTGACAGCCCTGAATTTATCCATTAACTTGGTAACATCCCTCCACCAGAAGGAGCCACAAAGGGTGGTGTCATGTGGAACTCTATTGAAATAATAAGAGTCCCAAATCAACTGAACCCATGGCACATCCATTTTGTTATAAAATTTATTAAGATGTTTCATGAGCAAAGCTTCATTCTGCAGACCAAGATTAAGAATGCTAGACCTCCTTTAAGTTTTGGCTTACACACCAATGGCCAAGTAGCCAGAGAGTGTCCCTTTTCCTCTCCATATTTTCTCCAAAGAAATTGTCTCTGAATTCTCTCCAATTGCTTGAGAATGCCTGGTGGGATGGATAAACTGCAAAGGAAATATATGGGCAAGGAGGAAATCACTGAATTAACCAATTGCAGTCTGCTCCCTTGAGGCAGAAACCAAGAACTAGCAGTAAGCCTTCTCTCCATACAGTCAACCATGGGCAACATATTAGCAATTTTGGGTCTGGTTGTCCCCACAGGTAATCCCAAATATGTAAAGGGCATTTTGCCAAGATGGCATCCAAACAAAGCTACAAGTGAAGAGGCTTCCAACTCATTCACATTAATGTGGTACATGGAGGACTTATGATAATTGATTTCCAAACCAGTGGCTTTAGAGAAAGAAGCCAACACTTCCTTGAGAGCAACCAGCTGAGAGCTATCTGCAGGCAAAAACATGAGTGTGTCATCAGCATATTGAACCACAGGGAAATCAGGGTCATGAGTGGGTATTGGCAAACTGATCACTCCATGGTATATCAGATTAATGATCATTGTTTGTAGGAAATCAGCAGCTAAAACTAATAACAGAGGAGACATGGGATCTCATTGTTTAACTCCACGTCTACACTTGAAATGCTTGCTAGGTACCCCATTAAGCAGGACTGAAGAAGTTCCAGAGGACAGAAGATCTCTAACCCAGGAAATCCATTTGGCTGTAAAACCCTTGGCCTGCAAAATTCTGAGGATTGCCTCATGCTGGATTGAATCAAAAGCCTTTTCAAAATCCAGTTTGAGTAAAATAACATATCTCTCCGCGTACCTTTGTTTATAAAACCGTATGGCCGGATTGCCTGGTTTTCTGTAAATCTTTGCCCCTATAAAGGCTTTATAAAGTAGGACAAACACTCCCCGACTACTGGCCGAGAAGGTTGAAGCCGATGATCGGTCAACATAGTTTTGTACAATGCGATCCGAGCATTAATGACGTAAAGTACTTGGATACATAGAATCATTACACATAAATTGAGATCATTACACATAAATTGAGAGTAAAGTCAATTTACTGCATCCCAGCTTTTAAAGAGTCAAGGGCACAATCTCGCTGAGACAACCGAGCAGCTACCATAACGCTCTCATAATTCTCTATTAGCATTGATTTCCTATCTATTAAGCCCCTTGGGGTCAACCTTGGCGAGCTCGGTTTTTGCTAGCTCCAGCTCCTTTAAGAGATCTTTATTCTCTTTCCGAGAAGTCTGTGTTAAACACAACAAATTTTTCTGTCAAGCGGACATCGATCCTTAATTCGGCCACCCGTGCCCACATTAAGGCTCGGGGGCTACTGGGCTTCGCACTTCTTACTTAAAAGCCATTAACGAGTTACATCGATCCCCTGTTCTGGTGTTGCCACCCGACCAGTGGCTCGGGGGCTACTGCATTGATGATTCAATGCAGACAATTTACATGAGTGCAAAACAGTTTTCGAGGAGATTATGATCCTCAGGTTGGTCGGCCGCACCCAACCTAAGTCTCGAGGACTATGCACACCGCGTTTCCATTCCTAAGACTGCCGAGCTAGGAGTTGATCCTTAGGCCGATTTCGCGAATCGACCTGAGTCTCAGGGGCTACTAGGATTAGCGGTTTCATGTTTTCCTTTAGATGCATCTCGGATTTTTGGCCGACACACACCTTGAGGGCTACTGGCTATATATGTTGGAAGAAAATAAATTGCACCAATGAAATATATATCCGCTAAAATCAGCCCAAGACCGAGGTGGTGCACCACCTCGGATGTAGTCCGGCATAAAGCTCAGATACAAATGGTTGGCTCCATAGAGGGCATTCCCGACATTAAGCACGGCTAAACTCCTTCGACTTTTTCGAGCCAAGGTGATCTATGACACCTCGAATACAGTCCGGTGTTGGAGCTTGGATACAGTCCGGCGTTGGAGCGTGGATGCAGTACGGCGTTGGAGCTTGGCTGCAAAAAGACACCTTGGATACAGTCCGGCGTTGGAGCTTGGATACAATCTGTTATTGGAGCATTGATGCAGTCCGGCGTTGGAGCTCGGCTGCAAAAAGACACTTCGCATGCAGTCTGGCATTGAAGCACGGCTGCAAACGACACCTCGGATGCAGTCCGGCGCTGGAGCCCGGATGGAAAGAGGACACCGCCGCTAAAAACACTTCGAACCCGAGGTGTGGCGTAAAAAATAACAACGCATTGATAAAGGCGAATAACCTAAAGGGGATCCTCAGATGCCCGACGTGTCAGCTCTTCGAATACACCTCGGCGATCCTCGATTTCGAAGATGAGAATATTTGTTGAACCAGTTTTGAAGACCGACGAGCAAAGACGAAGAACAGTTCAAAAGAACCAAGGAGCGTCCCCAACTTGAAGACCGGTTCAGGGGGATACTGACAGTGTCCTGGACGAGGGGGTACTCATCACGTCGTCTCCCGACCAGGTGGGTTGGGCGGAGGACCCCCATGGTGGTACACTCATGGGCCACTTCGGGCAGGCCATGACGCATACAAGGAAGACTCCCGAAGACTTGGTGCATAAGACAAGGACTCTTCTAAACCCTTGGCCTCCGGTATGTTATATAAGCCGACACTAGGCTAGTAAATAGATGATCATATATTCATTACAACAATCTCGGGGTAGATACTTGTACTCTGTACTATCTCCCATATGAATATAATCAAAAGCAGGACGTAGGGTATTATCTCTTCAAGAGAGCCCGAACCTGGGTAAAATCTTGCGTCCATGTTACCATCGTTCCAAGACACCTAGCTTAGGACCCCTACTACAAGATATGCTGGATATAGAACCGACACCGGGGGCCGTAGATTTCACTAGTGGCTTCTCTCACGAAAATAGAAGACGGTGGGTAAACAAATTACTGTTGGGCAATTGATAGAAGATCGAATAATTATGACAACATCCAAGTGAATGATCAATATATAGGCATCACGTCCAAGATTAGTAGACCGACTCCTACCTACATCTACTAATATTACTCCACACATCGACCGCTATCCAGCATGCATCTAGTGTATTAAGTTCATGGAGAAACGGAGTAATGCAATAAGAACGATGACATGATGTAGATGAGATCTATTCATGTAGGAATAGCCCCCATCTTCTTATCCTTAATAGCAATGATGCATGCATGTCTTGCTGCCCGTTCTGTCACTAGGAAAGAACACCGCAAAATCAAACCCATCACAAAGCACCTCTTCCCATGGCAAGAAAAATCGATCTAGTTGGCGTAACTAAACCAAAGATCCGAAGAAGAAATACAAGGCTATAAATAATCATGCATATAAGAGATCAAAAGAAGACTCAAATAATATTCATGGATATAGATCTGATCATAAACTCAAAGTTCATTGGATCCCAACAAACACACCACAAAAAAGAGTTACATCAAATAGATCTCCGAGAGACCTTTGTATTGAGAATCAAAAGAGAGAGATGAAGCCATCTAGCTACTGCCTATGGACCTATAGGTCTATGATGAACTACTCACGCATCGTTGGAGAGGCAACAATGAGGATGATGAACCCCTCCGTGATGGTGTCTAGATTGGATCTCGTGGTTCTGGAACTTGCGGCGGCTGGAATTGTGTTTCGTCGACTCTCCTAGGGTTTCTGGAATATTCAGGAATTTATAGGGCGAAGAGGCGGTCCGAGGGGGCACCGAGGGGGGCACAACCCCCCTGGGCGCGCCTGGGCCTCCTGGCGCGCCCTGGTGGATTTTGCCCACCTCGGACCTACCCTGTGGTACTTCTTTGGCCCATGTGGTGTCTCCTGGTCCAAAAAAATCTCTAAAAAGTTTCACTGCGTTTGTACTCCGTTTGGTACTGATATTCTGCAAAGTAAAAAACAAGCAAAAAACAGCAACTGGCACTGGGCACCATGAATAGGTTAGTCCCAAAAAATGATATAAGTTGCTATAAAATGATTGTAAAACATCCAAGAATGATAATATAAAAGCATGGAACAAGCAAAAATTATAGATACGTTGGAGACGTATCAGCATCCCCAAGCATAATTCCTACTCATCCTCGAGTAGGTAAATGATAAAAACAGAATGTTTGATGTGGAATGCTGCATAACATGTTCATCACATATTCTTTTCTTTTGTAACATGGACATTTGGACTTTCACTACTGGAAACAGAGAATTTTCCATCAGTCAGTTCTTTGCCGTCTACTAGGGGACAACAAAGAAGGTCTTTACCGTCTGCTAGCAGACGGCAAAGAAGGTCTTTGCCGTCTGCTTACAGAAAACAGACGGCAAAGAAATGTCTGATGGCAAATATATTGTTTGCCATCAGCCATTTCTTTGTCGTCTGCTAGCAGACGGCAAAGACTCTTCTCCATCAGCTAGCAGACGGTAAAGAGGTGGGTGGGTCCAGTGGAGGACAACACTATAGCGGCCCACCCCCTACCTCTTTGCAGTCTGCTAGCAGACGACAACTATTCTTTGTCGTCTGCTAGAAGACGACAAAGAATTAAGTACCTAACGGCCATTACCCCTCCCCCACGCCTCTCTCTTCTCTCTCTCCCTACCCCGACAGCACCCGACCCGACTCCTTGCGGGATTAGAATCGCGACGGAGTTGGGAATAAGAAGTGGATCATACAAGGAGACTCAAGATCGTGGTGAGGCGTGACGCAAGGATTATCAGAGTCAGTAATGGAGGATACGTAGAGGAAGTCAAGGAAGCATGGGAGGGAGCACTTTGATGGATTTGACAAAAAGAGCACGTGCCCCGCGTTGGGAGAGAAAAAAAAAAATAAAAAAAAAAGCACAACATAAATAGCAATATAAGCAATCGGATTCATCTGGCAAAATCGCGATGCGCTGGGCCAAAAAGCTTCCTGTGGCCCGTGGAACCGGGACTTTGTTCTGCACTTGACTCAACCTCGTTATCCCCGCAACAATGGCCAGAAAAGAGGAGGAAACGGAAAACTGGACTCCGGCAAAGCATCTCCGCCAGAGCTTCCTGAAGCCCACGGCAGGGAGGTTTGGCGGGAAAACTCCAATTGCTTGAGAGCAGCCACCCTCCCGCGAATACCAGTCCTTGCGTTGAGGTATGCGCTCACAACGAAAAGGAGGGGGTGCGCTTGATCCTTGTTGTCGAGCCTCAGCTCCAACTTGGGCGCATGACACATAGTCCGTTACCTCCAAATAGGAGAACTTCCCGAAGCGCAAAGAAGAAGCTGAAAGAGTAGCCCAAAGGTCCCCCGTATGTATCAGTTCGTCGATGACGGCTATACAGAAGGAGACCCAATGTTGTGAAAATGAAGTGAATTTTGCCGGGGGAGAGGGGAAGGAACGGTTGGCGAGATACACAAAGGGCCATGTGTGGGATCCCCATATTGGATTCAAGAGCCTGTTGGAAAAACGCTTTTCGGCAAGGTTTTACTAGCCATGGCCCTCCAAGAGCAATTGAGCTAGTCACCACGATTTGTGAAAGACTGGCAAGTTCCACATCCCAAGAATATCCATCAACCCGCTCAGCTCTTCCAGATGATTCCTTTGTCGTGGCCATTTTCGGTTGGGGGGCGACATCTTAGCCGTTCCACCGTGCTATCCGGGGGGCTTGAATTCTTATACATTGCCATCGACAAGTTAAGAAAAGTGGCCGAGTGCAGCAATGAGGAAGGTAACCGCCCTAGTCTCATCAATGATTCTTGAAAGGATTGGGGGTGCCGCTTCGGGGTTCCCCAACTAGAATCAACACTGACAACGGCACCCACTTTCACAAGTCGCGCCTTCATGAATACGTTCAAGCCCTGGAAGCAAGGTCTATTGCATCTGGTGACATCCCAGAAGCAACGGACAAGCTGAGAGAGGGTGAATGCTGATGAAGTGTGCGAGCTTCAGACAAGAACATGGATAGGGCTGCAGAAGAAGTGTATGGCAACAGCGCTGGATTGATGAGCTGCACGGTGGTGTGTTCTTTGGTCCCCCTCCGTACGCACGTCAAAATTGAGCTACCCGGCCAGATTCCCTTCGACCTAGTCTATGGGGCACGAAGGTAGTGATGCCCCACGGAACTCATATATGGGTAACTCGAGTATTTACCCTACAATGAAGTTAGAGCAGGAGCAGCACTGGCATGACGATGTCGTGCTCCTTGAGGAGAACGGTCGGGCTGCTTACGGCGTGCTGCACGCATCAGCAAGCCCTCGGCGCTATCACAGCCGCAGGGTCATGCCGGAGGGGGGGGAGCCTTGAGGAAGGCGACTTGTCTTAGGCCACGCTCGTCCACGAAAGGTTGCGCAAACAAGTTGACGCCGAAGTGGGAGAAGGCCCCTTACGGGGGCGTAAGAGTCTCCAAACCAGCGCAGTCCGTCTGGAGAAGAAGATGGCATTTCAATTGCAAAACTCATGGAACTTGAGCATTCTCATAAAGTTAACACGTAAGGCACGGCTGTCAGGCCCTGGCCCGGCAGCCACCCTTTTGTAACAACCTTGCCGATGCGCAGAACCCTGAGAAACAAACAGATAAAAAAAACGAAAGCGCCGACGGGCCCCAAAAAGTTTGCATGCATGCTAACCTAACATGGGCCATGGCCAAGATATGGAGATAAAGGTCTATGTAGCTCTGTTTTCATCTGCACTAAACTTTGGGTTTACGTGGACTCTGGTACCAAAACGAGAGAAACGGAAACAAGCCAAACCATTAGGTCCCCGACAAGCCCAAACAGATAAGTTCTTCATTATCATAAATGTTCTGAAGAAGAACTTGTGCATATAGGAAACTCGCACCTATTCGAAGCATGGGTCAAGGTGGTTGAGGCCGTTGACAAAGAAGGTTCGGCAGGGGCGGCTGGTACCCTTTTCATAGTTTCGAGGCCCGGCAGGCCAAGCCCGTGGCAAACAAACGAAAGGGCACCGGTTTAGGAGAGTTGCCGGAGAAAAATTGTTACTCTATACGTTATTATAGGGCATCCACCTCTCTGCAGGGACGAATACATGCACATGTACCCGGCAAGGCTTTTGTTTTTTCATTATAGTGGCTTAAAAAGTACCATATCTTACAGAGCCAACAACATGGATAAAGAGATTACATATTTAAGACTAAAGTTGGCAGTGCCTGCTTATTTTAGACTGAAAAAGATAAGTGGTCCCCGTATCCTTTTTGTCCCTCTCCTCCTAGGAACTGCAGGAAGGAGGAAGTGAAAAGAGCATAGGAAGGGGCCTAAGCGGAAAGCCCAGGCCTGACAAGATTCGGGAGTGGTGAGGCTGCGAAGTGTTGAAAGGATAAGGATAATTAGAGCAGCCAGACGACCCCCTAGCTCCGCCAGGACCATGGGGGCCCCGGCAGAAGGCACCAAGAGAGCTCCCCTAGCAAAACCATCAGAAGAGGCTGGTGATGATGGTCGGAAGAGGGAAGAATAAAAATGGAGCAGCAGGCCAACAGTACAAAGATGAAGGCGTTCGGTGCCATCGTACTAGAAAACTGACGGCTGCCAGGCCGCCTACTGTCTTTGCCGGTTTCCTCGTGTAACTTGATCGCTTCGAGGGAGGCCGTAGGGCCCAGGCCCGACACCTTCCCCGGAAGGACTGCCGATGAATGATTGAAGGTGCGCCAAGGCATCATCACATACTGAGAGCACCATCCCCCCTTCGGCGGGCAGAAGGGATGCCACCACACTCCGGGGCACCCCGCGCTCGCCAGATAGGGCCGGCGCCGGGATCCTTCAAAAATAACGGGCAGTGACATACGATGGGCTGGGCACCAGAAAGCACCGGACAAATAACCCGTATGAAAGATACGGGCGCTCTATCATCAAGGAGAGGCACGGCGCCCCCCACGCCGAGATTGGTGTGCAACCGCCTGGATTTGTTGCACCCAACTACGGCAAAACTAGACCGAACAGCCGCCGCGTTCTCCCTACATCCACGGACAAGACACTCCCGGTGTTTACAGGAATCCAAGATCAATCGTCCTGACCGGAAGCACGGGGGTCGAGGCCCCGGCTCTCTTCCTAGCATGAAGAAAGTGAATGATAAAAGGGGAGAGAGTGAGAATGGGGCTCATTCACCCTCACGCTCCCGTTTATAGACAACAGAAAGAAGCCCAAAGCTGGGGGCCCTACGGGGACCCGAACCCCGCTTCGTGTCATTTGGAGGAAAACAGGCCCCACTCACCACCTTCTCACACCAAGCGGAGCAGGCCAGGTTGGGATTGCCATGGCGCCCTCCCTGCGCCATTGTCACCTACCCTAAGAGTGCATGCAGCGTACGTGGAGGAAAAGGCAAGCACGGTGGGAGAGTGGGATGGGCAGTTACCTCCCCGTGAGTTAAAGTAACTCACGGGCAGCATAGAGAGGGACCCCATGCATTCCGGCGTCTTGCACGGACGTGCAAGATCCGAAAAACTGACTCAAAACCGGGTTAATGAAGGAAAACAAGGAAAATTCGAAGGATGAGCTGCCATCAGCCCTCTGCCTATGTACCTGATAGGCCTACCCCGACAACGCCGGACAGCTCGTCGGGCTCGGCCAGGGGGGCTCCACCGGTCAACAAAACCCGGTTATTTTTCCCGGACTTTACACAGCTCAAGGGCAAGGTTAAGCGACAAGACCAAGGCCAAGAGAAGAAAGAAATAGTCGTTGAGAGATCAAAAGGGTGGATCAAGAAGACGAAGACAAGCCGAAGGGACAAAGATAGACTAAGGGGATCCAAAACCTCCTTGCGGGCAGGCGAGCCTGGTCAGGGCGAGGCCCCCCAAGGGCAGTCCTAGACCTCCCGGCACGGGTTCCGGGGCGGCTGGCGGCCTGCTATCACGCCAAGGCTCCAACGCTCCACCTCAAAGTGACGCAAGTCACTTATCGGTGCGGATGTCGAGACCCCCAAGTGGTTAAGTGGCTGTCATTGGGGCACGTTGGAGCCATTTTTGGGAGGATCACACCGAAATGACACCGTCAAGGGGCGTGGTTGTCATGCACGGCAAACGAGAAGGTGGCTGAATGGCATGCAAGGCTTGCCGGGCTGCATCCAGACGTGACACTAAGTGGTGCACTTAATGCACCTTGTCCTGGTGCAGAGTTAGTATATGATAGACGTGTGGCTTCAATCACAGGATAATGCCTATTTTTGCCATTGTGGGAACCCCGCCTATAAAAGGAGGAGTCGAGGGCAACCTTCGAAAGGATCAGTCCCCTTGGTACACTAATACGTGCGTAGCTGTCTCCCCCAAGGTGATTGCTGGGCTCAAGCACTGCGCGCTCGTCAACGTCCTTCATCCAATCCACCAAAAGAGGGTAGGGTTTACACCTCGCGACGGCCTAACTGGGTAAAAATGACCCGCGTCACAATTGCCGTGCTGCTCTCCGGCATCCGCTCTTTGAGTGCAAAGCGCCATTCCCCTCGCAGAAACCACACAAAAGGGCCGAGGCCCTATAGGTGATGTGTCGAAACCACGACATAGTAATTATGGCTGTAGTAATAATTGGTGTTCAAGGTTAGTTCCTATGCAGCACGAAAGTCATAGTTATGCAATGAAAGTAATCCTTACTTGTGGTGCATTATTTGTGTTAGTTTGCCTTAATGCTCACTTATTGATTTTCGTTTCTTGGTTGGGTGTTTTCTCAATCTTTTGAAGCCTCCACTTGTACTAAGTAGAGAAATACTACTTGTGCATCAAAATCTTTTAAATCTAGTTTGCCATAGGAGGTCCACCATACCTACAATATGCGGTATTTCCATGCCGTTTCTAGAAATTGTATGTACATCTTGCTAATTTCAAAATGACTTTTCTTTTGTGTGATCGTACCGCTCATTGAAGCGGCAGCGGGTGGTGGCCAATATTTTCCATGCTAGATGTGGTATTATTCACGATGAGTGTTCATTCACGTGTCATTGCATGAGAGCGTTATGGCCGATAATAGGATGCCCAGTCCGAAATGAAATAAAGTTACTTTATGTTGTCAAATATAATTCCTTGGAAAGTGTTGGATGGATGGTACCCGTGGATACGGCTAGCCGTGGAATGTGAAGAAGGTGGAAAAGGAATAAACTTTATTTCTGTTTGGGAACCGCTTATGATATATCTAGCATGGAAAGTGTGGGAATTACTCGTCATTTTTCGTTGCGGGAAAAGTATGCCTCGCAAAAAAAAATATCTCTCAATTTAAGCCTGAGATATGGCACCTCACAAATCCCTACTTCCCTCGGGAACGGCCTATCTATTACTTATGCCAATTTTATTTTATTTGAATCTCCATTTCTCTTATAAAGCACCAAATACGAGCAATATGATCATACTGAGCATTGAATGCCAGCAAATATGCGAGTGTTTTCATGATGGATCAATGATGAGATGTGGGGCTAGGGATAATTTTTTAGTGTGATATTTTGAAAGACATGGTTGGCTTGTTGATAGCTAGGTTTGAAATCTTCATGTCAAAATATAGACTATTGCTTGGAACATATAAAAACTTTCAAAGGTCCAGTACAAAAGACAAAAAGAAATATTGTGATGAACATGTTATGCGCAGCATTCCACATCAAAAATTCGTTTTCTACATTCTTGAGATGATGAGTAGGTATCGGAGCTGTGAACGGTTAACGTATTATTGTTGTATGCTGTGATATTATCATGTCTTGGATGTTTTACAATCATTTTATTCAGCTAAACTTATAAATCAATTTTTTGGGGACTAACACCTATTACATGGTTGGCCAGTTAGTGTGTTTTTTGTTGTTTTTTACTTGCGAATTGAATATCAGGTACCAAAAAGGAGTCCAAAAGCAGGTGAACAACCTTTTTGGGAATCAGGGGAGATTTTTTGGGGGACGGAGACAAACCCAGGGCCAAAGAAGTACCAGAGGGTAGGTACCGGGTTGGCAGACAACCCACCAGGGCCCTAGGAGGCACAGGCGCCGCCCAGGGGGTTGTGCCCCCCCTACGGGAACCCCCTCGGACACCGCCTCTCGGCACTATAAATTCCTGACAAATATTCCAGAAACCCTGGAGAGCGACGAAAAACACAATTCCGAGCCGCCGCAAGTTCCAGGAAACCACGAGGCAATCTAGACACCATCACGAGGGGGTTCACTCATCCTCATTTGGGCCTCCAAGAGGCGTGAGTAGTTCATCCTATAGGACCCTACGGTCCTACGGCAGAAGCTAGATGGCTTCACCTCTCTCTCTCTTTTGATTCTCAATAACAAGGTCGCTGGAGATTATTGAATAAACTTTTTTTTCGGTGTGTTTGTTGGGATCCAGAATACTTTGAGTTTTATGATCAGATATCATATCCATTAATATTATTTACGTCTTCTCTTGATCCCTAATGCATTTGGATTATTTATAGCTTCGTATTTCTGCTTTCGATCTTTGGTTTAGTACCGCCAAAATAGATCGATTATTTTGCCATGGGAAGAAGGGGTGCTGTGTGATGGTTCGACTTGCGGTTGTTCTTCTAGTGACGAGAAAGGGCAGCTAAGACACTCATGCATAACTTGCGTATTAAGGATAAAGGGAGATGGGGGTATTCCTTACATGAATTAGAATCTAATCTACATCATGTCATCGTTACTTATGCAATAATCACTCTTTCTCCATGAACTTAATACACTAGTGGGGCATGCTGGATAGCGGTCTGAGTGGTGGAGTATATTAGTAGTTTAGAGAAGGTAGGAGTCCGGTTCTACTAATCGGACGGCGATTGCCTTGATATTGATATCGGATCACTTATGTTGCATAATTAATCGATTATTCAATTGTGCCCAACAGTTATTTGTTTACCCACCGTCTTCTATTTTCGTGAGGAAGCACTAGTGGACCCAATTACGCCCCCGGGTGTGAGTTATATATCCAGGCATATCTCGTAGGGGGTAGGTGGGTCATCTAAGCTGAGGTAGTTTGGAAACGATGTAAGAGGACCGATTTTACCCAGGTTCGGGCTCTCTGTGAAGAAGTAATACCCATCAAATCCTGCTTTGTTTATTCTAGGGGGAGAATAGTACAGAGTCAAAGTTTACCCCAGAGCGATGTTTAATTGAATGTATGATCGTCTATTGTACTTAGTGATCGGCTTAATATAAACAACACCGGAGGCCCAGGGGTTAGAAAGAGTCCATTGTCTTTGACCCAATTCGTTTCGGGAGTCTTCCTGTGTAATGCGTCAATGGCTGCCCGAATGGCCCATGAGGTACACCCCATGGGGGTCCTCCGACCACAACCACCATGGTGTGGGGAGGGACGACGGTGTGTGAGTACCCCCCTAGTCAGGACAATTCAAGTATGCCCCTGAAACGGTCTTCGAAGTTGGGGGGATGCTCTTGGTTCTTGAACTGTTCGTCGTCTTTCGGATAGTGGTCTTAAAACTGGTAAACACATATGTCTAATCTTGATATCTAGGATCGCGAGGTGTTTTGCCGTTTAGCACGAACGGCAAAGGGCCAGAAAGATAGAAAGATGATGGCAAATGTCTTTGCTGTCAGCCGTGGCGGCAAACTTGTCAGGCACTGTAAGTTATGGTAAACAGCGGCTTTGCCGTCTGTTTTCGCACAGCGGATGGCCAAAAGCCCCCCTTTTCATCGCGGTGGCAGGACGGCAAAGGAAGGTGGACGGCCAAAGAACTGATTGGTTAGCAGTTGTTAGGTGGCTAATAGGAGGCATTGCTATCGCAGCAGATGGCAAACATGCCCTCCCCTTTGCAGTCTTCCATCTTTGATGTCAAGCATATGGTCATGCACTCCCCGTTTCTTTGGCATCCTGCCACAGAGGGCAAAACCACCCCAGCTTTTGCGTCTGCCCCAGATGGCAAACCGCCCCAGCCTTTGTCGTCTTTGCCACAGACGACAAAGTGACCAAATGGGTAGTCCCAGGTTGCACAGGTTGTGCCTGTGCCTCTTTGCAGTTGTGGCGAGGCAAAGAGCTTGCATTGCCTCTTTTTTTCTGTTTTTCTATATCTAAGCATTTTTTCAGAAATATATGATATATTTTTTTTTCACAGGCCGGAATTTAACAGAACAAATGACATATCCAACACATAAGATTCAATCAGACATTACATAGTTCGGCAACCATCCAAGAAAGTCCACTTAATAGTTCACCATACATATTACAAATAGTTTCCGTCCATATGCAAAGTCACATGTTAATCGATTACAATGAAAAACAGAAAGAAACAGCCAACTCCATCGATGCAAGCTTCGGGAAGTGGAATTAAATCTGACAAAATGGAAAATAAGAAGTGTAGATACGAAAGACTAGAAGAAAGAAAATGAAGAAGAAGAAGAAGTATATGACATTTATGAGCGAACCTTGGTAAAATGGATCATTATGAGCTAAAACTTAGGGAAAAAAACTAATTATGAGCTAACTTAGGTAAAATGGATCATTTTGGAGCTTAATTAGCTAAAATGAATCATTTGGAGTTAACTTAAGTAAAATGGATCATTTTGGAGCTAACGTAGGGTAAAATGAATCATTTGGAGCTAACCTAGGTAAAAAAGGATCATTTATGAGCTAAACCTAGGTAAAGTGGATCATTTTATGAGCTAACTTAGGTTAAAAGGATCATTATGAGCCAGGAACGTTAAGATGTAAAATGGTATCATTTTTGGTGGAGATTAAAGCTCTAGGTTGTTTGTAAAAAAATGGATTCAGTTGGACAGCTAAACCTAGGTTATTTTTGAAAATGAATCATTTTGGGAGGATAACCTAGTAAAATCAATCATTTTGGAGCTGCTACTCTTGGGTGAAATGAAAATCAATCAGTGGTGGAGAGCTAAAACCTACGGTTACTTTTTTAAAATGGATCGGATCATTTGGTTGGAAGCTTAAACCTAGGTTGGTAATTATGCCCCATTTTATGAGTACGTTAACTAAGCATATTATATATTGCCATTTTTATTTTGACATAAGTAAGCTAAAGTATAGGTCATTATTGAGGGCAACTCTAGGTAATAGAATGATAGGCGTAACTTAGCTATTGGAGCTACCTAAGAGCTAAAACTTTGATCATTTTTGAAGCTAACTTTAGGTCATTTTGGAGCTAACTAGGTACCAATGATCATTTCATTTCGGAGCTAATTAAAGTTAAGCTTTATTATGGTCATTTTCAAGGAAAATAAGCTAAATAAAGTGACTTTATGGCAAATGTATGGAGCGGTTGAAAAAGTGTTTATGGTATGCCGGTTTTTGGTGGGGGTGGGTGGTTTGGGTTTTTTTTTTTTTTTTGTTTGGGAGGTCTTTTTTTTTTTTTGACATAGTAAGCTTAATTATTGCCCATTTTTGACATAATAAGCTAAGTGTGATGTCCCTTCATTATTGAGAGCACAAAACTACGGTAAACTACCTAAGCATATTAGAGCTCTAACTTAGTCATTTTGGAGGGAGGAGGAGGAGGGAGGAGGAGGAAACAACGCTAGTATAGATCATTTTAGAGCTAACTTAGGTTGATAAATGGAATTGGAGCGAGCCGCTAAGTAAGCGTATTATGTCATTTTGGTAGGAAAATAAATAAAGCTAAATCTAGGTCATTATGGTTAAGCATATTGGAGGAAATAAAGCTAAGTCTAGGTCATCATATGCATTGGTAAGCAAAAACCACTAGAGGAAAACTTACCCCTCCATCACGGAGGTGAAGCACCGGGGGTTTGCCTCATGCCGACCCCCCGAGTGGGGGGTTACAACCAATGGGAGACGGATAGCCTGGAGAAGGACGATGCGATGGTGTCTGGAGTTACGCTTTTGCACCAAAGATCATTTGCAATGTCTCGTTAGATGAGACACTCAAAATGTTATAGACTCGTAATAATGCCATTCAAATGAAGGTTCATGTGGCACCCCGGCCAAAAGCAGACTGGCATAGGCGGAGGGGTCTGACCGGTCGGGTCTTCTTCTTGCACACAGACTGCAAATATTGGACTTTTGACGAGTCAGTCATACTAGTTAGTAATGAAACGAACATAAAGTGATGAGTTGGCTTAATAGCGAAGAAACTCTTACCACGAGGCTCGTACATGGCCTAGTTCTGCATTCATTATGTGCCCTCTCCTCCTCCAAATCACCCCTAGCCGATCCTCCCCAACTCCCGCTTGCCTTCTTGCCGCCGCGTCCCTCTCCGCCAGAAGCGCCTGGGTTTCTATCTCTCTCTCCTAAAGAGCAGCCTGCTGAAACTGTTTTTTTTTGCTTTTTTGCTGCAACCCACAACTCCTCATTTAGAATTGTAATCATTCGATGGCAGCAACCACAATGTTAATGGAGGAAGGGAAATGGAAAGGGAAAGGATAGATTAGATGCGCTCCGTTTTATAACTACCTCGAAGGCGAGCTCGAATGGCCGTTGAGAGGGCCTTTGGGCCTTATCTCGGGTGGAGCTCGAATGGCGCGCCTTGATCTCCGGGAAGGAGTGCCGAGGGACAATGAAAAGTCATCTCAATGGCTGTATTCGAGCCATTGGGGGACCTCCCGCCACCAGATATACATACAAGCTCTGGATTCAAGGGGCTCCCGGGCTCAGGATGATTATAAAGTACTCCCCTTTCATCGCCTTAACCTCATCTTTGTACTGCACGAGCTTGCTGTGGGAGGGGTTGATTGTGGTGATAGTTCTCTGGCTGACGAGGTCAGACCGTTAGAGAATGCCTCCTGGCCTGCTTGTTACGAGGTGGTAGGATGGGCCCATGGCATAGAGGCCATTAACACTATGGCACCTAGGCCCTTTACTTGTGTCGCACCTGAAAGAGAGGAACAGAGTAAATTAGTAATTAAAGGGCTCAAGATAGCATGAGATATGAAGTGCATTAATCATGAAGCAAACCAAATAACCCATTTCCACCGAACTGATATAAAGTTGCGCTACCTTGATGGTTGTGGCACACCTTCCATTTGGGCAAGCCGGGCCTTGGCATTGTTGGGGGGCTAGCCATTGGTGAGCCCACTCATCACCAACACTTACCAACCAATCCATTGATACCGCACACCATCTAGGGGGCCACCTAAGTTAGTAAAGAGGAAACTGAGCGCTACGCCTACGAAATCAAATCAAGGAGGAAAATAAGTACAAGGCCTAAGAAGAAGGTAATTACCGTTCAGGTACTACCCTTCATAAACTTCTCGCGGCACGCCGGCTTGGTATTCTAATGACCACGCGAGGCGTAGTAGTCTCGAACAGCTGCACCCAAGCCTCGTGCCGTAAGTTTGTAGTAGGTGCTTGCACTCGGCATCGATACCTAATGCTGCGGCCTACTCGTATCCCTCTCACACTGTAGAAGGTCTGCAATCAAACGGGACAACATTGATTAGTACAGTAAACGAGGCTACTTGAAGAATTTTTAATTATGATAAAGGGAGAAAATTACCCAAAACTTTTGATCACCATGTCTGCCTGTGTGGGCACAAGACACGTCGATCATCTCCTCAGGCGGGGACGGGGCAGCCAAGTAGGCTCCCAAGCTCATCCTAGCTGTGGAAGCTGACCACCCTCCACCGGCGCAACGTGACAAACCGCGGGAGTTTGCGGCAAAAGACACCACGGACAGTGTTGGGCCTACGGGAACATACAGAGCGTGGGGGTCCCAGACCCCGGCAGTAGTATGACAAGGCCTGACGCATTAGATATTTGAGAAAGGTGTGAAGGAAAAGGACAAAAAGAGAATGGCACTACCTCATCATCAGGGAAAATCACCACCATTTTGCTCAGGGTCGCCTGGACGGGCGGGAGTCGTGTACAACCCCGCGTGGTAGACGGTGGCCCCCTTCAACCACCTCACCCTCGCTATCACGCCGGATCCCAGCAACATCAGCTATGGCACTCGCCACTCGGTCGGATCGACAGGTAGCCCACCGGCGTCTCCTGGGACGTTGTTTTACCCTGGCCGGAGTCTCGTGGGCCAAAGTATCGTGGGCCAAAGGCCCGTCAACACGAGGCTTGTGGACCGGAGTGCACGTAGCATCCTCCTCAGACGTTGTCCACCCAGCAGTCCTTTGCTCGGGTGAATCAGCTGGGGTCAGGTGGCGAGAAGGCGGTAGGAGATGCCTACCTCTCCCACGTCCACGTCCTCCCAACATCCTCGCTTCTTACCCTCCCAGACCTCCCTCTTCCCAGTGGGCAACGAGTCGATGAAGAAAGCGCCCACCGTCTTGTCTCATAATGTCGGCCACCGAGTCCGGAGAGACTGGGGTGGAAGGAAAGTACCCCTCCCCCACGCGCGACGAAGAAGGAGCCTCCGAAGCGGTACGTACCGCACCCACCAATCTTTCCACACCTGCCATGACAAAGAGTAAAAGAAGAAAATTAGTACACATAAAAAAATTAATACCGACATGCATAATAATATGTATATAACTTAAGCGTATCATATCAAGTTAACAACAAAAAAATTGAATACCTAACATAAAACTAACCAAAATATATATATTGGTATATCATACAAAGTGAATACCTGACATGAACTATAATAGATCTGATGTCTATCTATGCTCCGGGGACAATAAATGCCTAATCATTCTCACTATATGAATGACTGCTCATCGGGTCAGCGCATTAACAGTGGAAGGCCACTTATGTAACGGTCAAGCAGCATTGCAGGTCCTCCGCCCAGCGTAACCTTTCTTGTTCCGGCTCGGGGGAGTCGGATTCACTGTCGCTGTCTACTTCAATGTTCTCGCGGGTTGAAGTTAGAGCGTTTCGTTTGAAACGTTTTTGAAAGACGGTGTTTTCTTGGAAGAATTCACCTTCATTATGGGCTGTCTGGGTAATGTGAGGTTCTCATAATCGTCTTCAGTGGGGGAGGTGTCTAACACGTTGCGGGAACTTCATAAACGACATCCAAACCATTCAGATTGATCGTGGCAGGCCCCGGTAGTGAACAACTTGGGTCGCTTGTTGAGCCCGTAAATATAGACATCGGGACATCAAATGGGGCTTGTTTGAGTTCGACTAGCCCCTATATGTTCATGAGTCTTTCTAGTCTCATTCGGCGGAACCAATAACATTTGAAAGGATTAATGACGTTTTCGGTGGGTTTTCACCATAGAATAGAAGTTCATAAATGGCTTCAACTCTCCATAATTACTCGTACCTCCTTCGCGGATAGCAGAGACACAACAATTGTGGACTTCAGTCGCCATAGATAAGTCTTTGCCGAAAGGGACGAAAGTGATACACGTTGGGTGAGTTATTTGTCAAATGAACGGACCTTATAGGCAAAACCATTCAGCGACTTGTCTCAATTCTGCGTCCATAGACTTGAATAGCCTACAAGTTTAATACGACAGATGTTGCATAGCGGCAAATTAGACAAAGAATGAGAAGTGGTCTGATGGAAATTACCATTTGTTTGAACCAAGCGATGAGTCGGGGAAAGACGCCCCATGCTTTGCCAGAAGCTCATTACTATTCGATGGTTCCTTTCGATCACCGCTCGATCCGAGAATTTGGGAATTTCGTATTGACTGTATCAAATATCCAGGAATAAGGGAGCAGTTTAAAGAATTAGAAGGTTGATGTGAAACCCAGATGTACGAGAATCTGACCGCTGTATGGCCGAACCTTCGGTTAGGTCTTGAAGATATTACAACGAAATGGTCCGGCCATCTAGACATCACAATGATATGGTTTCGAGCACGGATGGTGCGATGTCTAGCTTCCTTTGATAGGCTGAGGTTGGGCCACCTTTTTTTTTAGGTCGCCGAGATTTTGTACGAGGCTTTGGATTATGCAAACGATGATTTTTGGCTTCGTAGTGTGCTGTCTGAAGTTTGCGCCTCCTCAGTAATGAATGCCTCGGCCATCGATGCCTTCAATTCAGTTTTTAATTTTTTACATTTGGCTCAAAAGCATCTTCTGCATTCTCTTAGTTGCGTAGCCACCACAATTTTGCATGCCCCCCCAATCTTTGCCTCGATCGGGAGATGCAAATCAAAATGCACTTTTGCATTAGATTAAAGGCCGGATGGAAAGATGCTTTCTAACTGTAGATCAACTCTGCGCCAACTCTTCCATATTTCTTAGCACGCCAGACAATCGTTCTTTCGCACAAAGAAACCAGAAAAGAAATAGCTCAGCTCTGCAGTACTAGCATTCATCCTCAGGGATAAAGCCACGACAAAATCACCAGCTTAACCCCTCAAGCCATATGTGCCAATCATGACTATTGGAGACCAAATATTTTCAATTTTAAGAGTCGATCCCCTCTTAGATTCGCTGTTCTCTGCATACCATCGGGAATCATTCAACTGCATATTTTCACCCACAATATAATTTCCCTCATAGCTGGCCTTCAAGATTGAACCATTGCCTTTGGCTTTTGTCAGTTCTGCTTTCCTTTTTTGTGTTCTTGCCATGTTTTGTACGGCTGTCAACATAGCACATCCTGATCGACCCTCTAGCCTAAGTTTGATCCTTGACTCTCCCCTCTATGCGACAATGTACCAAAAAGGGGCCTCGGCGATATTCTTTTCAGTGAGGCATCATGTCAATGTTGTCCGTGGCGAAAAGGAGGTAGTTGATGTAGGGCAGATCCCACAAGCCTGGCTTGTGAGTCCAGGCGTGTTATGAATTATACCCTTGAAATACCCGGACGCTTGGCTCTGGATCGAAGGAGCGTTTAACTGAGCCAGCGGTATCTTGGCCTGTCACGCAGGTGGTGCAGAGTTTTTGCCACTCTACCTTTGATGAAGTTCGTCTTGTCTTTCTAAACGTATGGCGAGGATCCAGGAACTGTTATGCAAATCGAAGCAGGAAAACTTGTGACCCGCCCCTTCGTGTAGCCAATGGACACTTGAAGAGTTGCCTTTGCATGTGGGGTATGGGAACCATTCCCATGCACACCCCAGCCAGGGAATAGCGCATACGCCGGCAAGTTCATGCTCGAGTACATGTAACAGACACGCATTATGAATTTTGTTTGATAGCGGAGTCGTATGTCTTGAACCCATTATCCAAGCTTCCTGCAATTAATCCAGCGGTTGTATGTACACATCATATTCTTCCACGGATAGTTGGCCCTGGGAATTTCAACGTCAGGAAAAAGTCTTCTTGCATAATCTGGTCCGGGGGGAGTTGAGGTGGAAATGACAAATACGGGCCAACAACTGTATTGGGTGCCGTCAGGACCAAACACATGAACCCATATGTGCTGATGGCGACTCAAAGGATGCCTTGGACTGCGCTTTTGCTCATGTAATGATCGAAGCGCTTTCCACACAGAACCATCCGATGTGTGTACATCATCGATTCATCCTGCATCTAGTTCGATTCTTTGCCCATTTTGTGCCCATGTCATCTGTTAGCCGTATCTTCGACCATGAAAAAGATGTGAAGTCTAGGTACGATTGGCATAACCGAAGAACATTAGGGATTGTGGTCTCGTGTCTTCTCACCATTACATTGTCTACCACAACTACCTGGAAGGACTGCAATGGGACATCAATAATTCAAGTATGCAATACTCAGCCAAATAAGGCACATCCTTTCCACAGGATGTATCTTCCTCATAGGGCATCTTAACGTGAACAGAGGATTTGTACGATGGTACAGGTTTGAAGGGCATTACATGGCCCTTTTGGTTAGAAAGCGTCCAAATATGCCATCATCGCGTCGTAGCATTCTTGCCCAAGTTGAATTGAGCTTTAGAGCCATTACTTGTGAGTGACATGTGCAGCTGACAAGTTAGGGTGCTCGTGGAGAGGATGTTTGAAGACTCCAACATTGCATGAAGGCCTTTGAAGATTCCTTATCTCATCGTCGAATCACGAGCATCATCACCCCTAAGTTTTGCACCTGTATTCATTCCGGTACCATGCTCGTCGGTGCGACGACGGAAGCACCTCAGCTATGGAACGTAGGCAGACGTAACCTATGAAAGTAAACACCGTATAACGGGCGTAAAACCACTCTTCTGCAGGTGTTTGCCCATTTATCCTTGTCCTCCTATGCCAATTGTCGCACGGACATAGGGCACCAGGTTTTCCTCTGGTCATTTGCAAATGTGGCTTCACAACCCCGTGGTTTTTGTAACCATCCATTGGTCATGTCTTTCTGACTAGTTGTGACGGTCTGTACATCCACGAACGATCACTCATCTTTCTAGGCAACTGGACCACGACAAGAAAATATATATATATAAATTTAAGCATGTTATATATTCATCAGTTAATCTAGTTTGTCAATTTTATTTATGTCCATTGCAACCTACACTCTAATAGTAAAGATAGGTCCTAATCCACCCGAGAGTATGTGTAGATTGCCGGTGCGCCCCCTTTTCCATGCTCGCTTCGGATGACGCAAAATTTCAGCAGCACATCCCCGCTGTTCTCCTGATACACGTCTCTGCAACAAACAGAGAGGATGTGTACACGGAGAAAAACAGGGAGGCACTGACGACAAAGCTATGATAGTCGGCATAAGGAGTCTCGCTCCACCTCTCCACCATATTCTTTCCCTATTCATTTTACCCAGGAGCCATATGGGAAAATGAACCAATCTACAATACTCGGGCTGTCCATGGATAAAGTTGGACAATTCGAAATAATCATGTTATAAATATGCAAATGGAATGCAATTAAATTGTAAAGCTTTCGAAGGGAGAAGCATACTGGTCACGCATACTGATAATTGAAGAAACCTATACATAGCAAGTTTAATCGGCACGGAAGACCGGAAACAAAGCAAATAAATGAACAGGGGGGAGGAGGAGATGGGTCATTTGTGCTCACCCTACAGAACGCAGGGGGGAGATCGTCGAACAACAGACCCTCGCAGGACGAAAATCAACTGCACATTTAAATACAAAGATGAGTAGTAAAGTAACATTGGCATTATTGTTTGTTGCCATCAACTAACCTAAATATTTCACAACGTATGCCACCGAAATATATGTCATTCAGGGTTCCATCGAGGTCGAGCAACCTAACCTATATAGATTGTCATTAGGCTTTCATCGATGCCAAGGAACCCTAACCTAAATAGCCATCATTAGGGTTCCTATCGACGCCGAGGAACCCCATAATCCACTCGTCCCAGGGCACCCTAGTATGGCGAACCACGGTCAACGGAGCACCGAACCAGGGGAAAATCGGCCTGGGTGACGGCGTCGGGACCGGCGGGACCCACTGGCTCCACGAGTTCACCCCTCGGCGACGGCGATCCTCGGACCCTATGCCCTGACCCTGGACCATTGGCGACGGCGATCCTCCACCCTCAGGTCCCGACCCTCGAGGCTAGTTTGGCCCGACGGCGATCCTCGACCTGGTTCCGTCGGCGCGACGCACCCCATTGGCGATCCTAGAACTAGGGGGGGCCGGGGGCGAGGGAGGGAGCGAGACAGAGGCGAACGCTGTGGGGCAGGGGAGGCGGAGGCGCGCGGAAGAGGACGGAAGAGAGTAGAAGAAAGCGCGAGGGGGAGCGAGGAGTGAGGAGGGGAGGAGGCGGAGGGAGGAGAGGGGATGGAGGCGGAGGCAGGAGGAGGGGAGGAGAGGAAGGATGAGGAGGAGGAGGAGGGGAGGAGGGAGGAGGAAGAAGAGCAGAAGAAGATAAGAAGAAGAAGAGGAGGAGGAGGCGGCGGGAGGAGGAGGAGGGGAGGAGGAGGAGGCGGGTGCGGAGGCAGGCGGAGGAGGACGGGCGGTCGGAGGAGGCGGGGCGGCGTGCGCGCGGGGGAGGCGCTGGAGGAGGGGAGGGGAGAGGCGCAGGAGGCGGGGTGCGGAGGAGTGCAGTGAGGAGCAGGAGGCGGCTGAGGAGGAGGAGGAGGAGGGAGGAAGGCGGCGGCGGAGGCATCTGAGGCGGGAGGAGTCGGAGGAGGCGGCGGAGGAGGAGGAGTGGGGAGGAGGAGGGGAGGAGGAGGCGGAGGAGGAGGAGGAGGAGGAGGAGGAGGAGGAGGAGGAGGAGGAGGAGGAAGGAGGAGGAGGAGGAGGAGGAGGATGGAGGAGGCGGAGGGGAGGAGGCAGAAGAAGTAAGGAAACCACGACGAAGGGTACGGAGGCGAGAGAGGAGGAAGGAGGAGGAGGAGGAGGAGGAGGAGAGGAGGGAGGGGAGGAGGGGAGGATGGGAGGGAGGAGGGAGGCGGGAGGAGGGAGGCGAGAGGAGGGAGGCGAGAGAGGAGGAGGAGCGAGTTGAGGACGGAGGTAGCGAAGGGGCGGAGGAAGGCGGCGGAGGCGGAGGAGCGAGAGAGGGGAGGCGGAGGCGGGAGGCGAGAAGCAGAAGCACGGAAACGACAAGACACAACAACAGAAAAAAACGGGGAGAGGAGGAGGAGGAGGGAGGCGGCGGGGAGGAGCGGCGGCGGAGGAGGATGGAAGGAGGAGGCGGAGGAGGCGGAGGCGGCGGCGGCGGAGGAGGATGCAGGAGAGGAGGGGAGTGAGGCGAGGAGACGGAGGAAGAGGAGGAGCAGGAGCGAGGGGAGCGGGAGCCGAGGCGGGGGGAGACGGAGGAGAAGGGGCGAAGAGCGCAAGGAGGGGGAGGCAGAAGGAGGCGGGGAGGAGAAGACGAAGAAGAAGAAGACGCAGTACGAACGCAGACGCGGGCAGGAGGGCGGGCGGAGGTCGGCGGCGGAGGAGGCGGCGGCGAGGCGGAGGCGGAGGAGGCGGCGGAGGCGGAGGAGGCGTGCGGCGGGGCTGCGGCGGCTCGGAGTGGGGCGGGCGCCGGGAGGCGGCGGCGGCGCCGGAGGCAGGGAGAGGAGGCGCGGCGTCGGCTGCGGCGCCGTGCGGAGTCCGGCGGCGCCGGCGCCGGCGGAGCCGGCGGCGGCGCGAGCGGAGGCGGCGGTGCGGCGGATGGCGGGCCCGGCGTACGCGGCGGAGGCGGGCGGCGGCGGCGGGGGCGGATGAGGGAGGAGGTCTTCTGCTTCTTCTGCGAGGCGGAGGCGCTGCGGCTGCAGGCGGATTATTGTGCTGGTGGTGAGGGTCGCCGCAGCCGCCTCCGCCGCAACTCCTCTCCTTCGTCTTCTTCTGCCTTGCTTCTGCTGTCTTCTGCTGCTTCTAATTTATCGATTTTCGTTTTTGTTCAGAAACTAAACCGTCAACCCAAACTAAACTAAACCTCACCTAAACTAACCTAAACTACAAATTAACTAAATTCTGAAACATAAACACTAAATCTAAAACTGAAAAAATAGAAGAAGAAAAAAGGAGGAAGCAGGAAGAGGAGCTCACCTACAGGCAGGAGGGCAGCCCGGGTGGAGGAGGGGGCGGCGCGCAGAAGGGGCGGCACAGGGGAGGGGGCAACCGGTGTGAGGATGGGGGCGGAGCAGGGGAGTGGGGTCAGCCGGTGGAGGAGGGGGCAAGCTCAGGGGGTGGGCAGTGCCAGGGAGGAGGGGCGGAACTAAGAAGGAAAAAGAGAGGAGGAGGAGGAA